>OZ026517.1:37235552-37865196 GCA_964019695.1 Loripinus fragilis
CGAGATGGCTTAAATATTTTGCTGTCCATTGGCATGGTCTCAATACAGATACTTATCAAAACAAAAATCTGCATTAATATATCTCCTATCCTAAGGACTATGGAACATGAAAGTGAAGCCATGTTGTTTTGATGTGATGATATCACTGGGCTTAGATAATCACTGACTTACCAATGTCTCCTCTAATGGCTGCTCTGTCCTCATTTAGACTCCCTCCCTCCTTTAAAACTATAATTCTCTGGTACCTTGACTGGAACATTCCACACATCACTCATCTGGAGAAAAACATTATAATGCATGAATGCCTTGTGGACTTTGTTTTTTTCTTCATACCTTAGGCCTGAATTTTTTTATAAGTTGATTTACGGGATTTTTTTTCAGATTTAGGGTGGGGGGGACTAAAAAAAAATAAAAAAAAAATAAAATAAAAAAGCTCTGAAAATGACCAGTTAACTGGTCATTTTCAGAGCTATTTTTATATTTTTTTTCTATTTTCAGAGCTTTTTTTTCTTTTTTAATATCTCCAGAAACAGTAAAACTAGTAATAGGTAAACCAACAGTCTGTATTAAATCTTTCAATATTTTATCATTTCCTAAAAATCTGGACAGGACAATCACTTTTAACAGTGTCACTCTCAAAAATACACAGACAGAGCCTCAAAAATATTTTTTTTTGCAACAAATTAACGAAAAATATTTAGAGTAGGCGGATAAAATAATTTTTTTTTTTAGAAATTAATTTTTTTTTCTTCTTTCTGTAAAATTAGTGTAGGAGGGTTTGTAAATCAACTAATAAAAAAATTGTGGCCTTATTTTGGGAAATACATTGCTGTAAGTTACAAATTGGACTGGTATTTGAGCCCCGTAAAAGCTGTTTTTTATTAACTGTTATAACTCTTTCCTTGTGCCGTCTACTGATAGCCTTTGCAAAAAGTTTAGGCCTAGATCAGGACTGCCACAGCCTGGTCCTAATCTGGTTTCAAACTGCTTGAGAATCTGATAGTGTTCCTGAAAGTTTTTTGAAAAAAAGTTAATTTTGAAAAAAAGATTAAACTAAAAAATGAAAAATTACACAGCATGCAAATAGTTAAGACAGATTATTGCTAATACAGATTTCTCAGTTAATATGCAGTTGATTTTCACTTTTTGTAGAATTTTTTTCCTCACAAAATAGGGTAAAATGATAAAGTTTCAAAATAACCATTAGCAAACCTGAAGGAGTCCCACAATACATATATGAAACGTCAAGCCTGCAAAATGTCTAAGTTCACAACATTGGAAAAACGCAACAATTAAAACCACGCAACTAGCAGGTTAGCAAAGAGGTAGTTCATGAACTTAAATATGGAGATATAGCTGTCATGCAAATATACTATTGCCATAAAGTTAAGCATATTCCATTTGATAACACCACTTAATATTTAGAAACGGTAAGAACGAAAACTTTTGAGAGATACCAAAAATTTATTGTGGTAGACAACAAAAGCAGAATACCAGCAATTTGATAAAGAAAAGCTGTGGAATCTCTAACTTATTTATAGGCTGCAAGCACCTTACAAAAATTACCCATAAATTTTACAAAATACATTGAAAACAGCATGGAGGCCAAGAGTCAGCAAAACTTTTACAATAAGGCCGCGATAGTTGTAATTTCTTCAAAACTTTCTCTTTTGAAGCATACACTTTCAGGATCTGGTGCAAAACGTCATGAAATGGCTCATAATAATCCACTACTTCCGGTTAATGTTGTATATAGTCTTCACACTGTCAAATAACAACTTGGCATATTTTCACCATTAAATTCACTGGGTACATGCGTTCAAGACATGAAATCCTGTCCCACTCATGCAGTAGAGTCTAACAAAATTCACAATGGTTTTGATACCGCTGGTTCCCGGTTTCAAACATGTCAGCCGAGCTTGTCCCTCACGTATTAGATAGGGTTCAAGTCCGGCAACAAGCTAGGCCTTGGAAGACTAGCAATGTTATGTTGATTTTTGCATTCCTGGATGATGCAAGTACAGTGAGGTCTTGCTATGTCATCCCAGAGCATCTTGTTCTGGTCATCTAGCGAGTCCAAGGGTGACCTAACACCAGATTCCAGGAATTGGTCCTGGATCTTTTGAGAGTTCAAAGTCCCAGTAACCGCCTTTAACTGTATCATGTGATCATCAGATAATGCACCACGTACCATAATGCTTCAGTAACAATTCCTTGCACTCTAGAATCAATGTAGACCGTTTACTTTTTCTAATCCTGCCACACTCTCTGCGTTCTTTCAAAGGCCTGTTTACAATACAACACTCGGAATTACATTTAATACCCTTGCAATGTCATCTTGTTTCATACCAGCATTCCTAATGGCAATTTTATACATTCCTGTCCTCTTTCTTCTTTGTAGATTTATCCAACATATGCATTTTAAGGCTATTTCATCACTCAAGAGCAAAAGAAATTCATTCTTGCATATCAATTCCTGGACAGTACTGTGTCGTAAGCTTCCCGTTCACAGACAGTAGTAAATGAAACTAATTGAACTTATCCAAATTTGGTAGCCAAAATACAAGTGTACATCTCGAATAAAACCAAAAACTAAAATATTTTTATTACTTCAAAAATCGGGATTGTATAAAAAATATGCTTAACTTTATGGCAATAGTATATAAACAAATTATACTGAGTGGCAGTTTGGGATATTTAAAAGAGATAAAGACAATGGACATGATACTTGGAAAATGTAAATTTCCAAAAAGTTTTCTTCCTTATTTTCAGTAACATATGTTGAGGTACACATTGGAATTGCCTCTATGAGGCAATGCTATTGTGTACCTACATCATATGTCTATACAATAAATGAGTTTTCACCATGAGCCTTTTTTAAACAAATTCAACCACTTTCATTTAATCAAAGAAATGAGCATGTAGAAATGAACAACTTTTCATGTAGTTTGTCATGCACCTGGATGACAATAATAGACTGTCTATTTTAATATGCTTCTAGCAGCTTATCTTGAGATGTTTCATGGGAGTATATTGCTAAATTGCTAGTTGCGTGGTTGTAATTTATGATTTTATACATATCCGTCGAACATGACAAAGGCACAAGGATAGATATAAAACTGGCAGCTTTCAATTTCAGACATGAATCTTTTTAGTTTTCATTTTGCCCATGAGAAGGACTGGAACTATTTGAACAATTTTAAAGGTGGGCCAAGGTAAGATCATTTCTGCCTACTTTCTCCAAAATTAAGCCAGTAGTTTAGGAAATGCCCTTTGAAGCAGTTGTTGAGGACACACTAAGCATATTCAAGGATCACAATGGCTAACTAAGTGAGCTAAAATGTGCAAAGCCAGAAACTTATTGAACAAAGCAGCAGAAACACTTCCTACCCATTCTTCCCCTTACAAATAAGAGGGATATATATACAGCCAATTACTGAGCCGTGACTTTCAATTTCCGACAATGTGGCATTTTGACAAGTGTAAACTCAAATGAGCCTGTGTAGCCCCTCCTGGCTTAGAAACTCCAAATGATGTTCGGTCAGTAGCTTAACAGTCATAGAGTATTCAGGCGACTAGCAAAGGCTCTGATCAGACTGTGCATATGCACAGGCTGGTCTGAGCCTTTGCTGGTCGCATATACCACATTGTTGGAAATCTCATGTTGCAGCTCAATTATGTTGGAACAAGAATTTTGGGTGCCAACATATATGGGCCTTCATGTGAGAAAACCTGATTGTTGCATGCGAACAACAAAGGCGCAAACCAGCCTGCCCATGTGTGCAGTCTGATCAGCCCCCTTGTTTTCGCTTTGTTTGGCAGAGCGGAACCATTTAAGCAATTTTGGTAGCGGTTATTATGAAGAATATTTCTGTGAAATTATTTTGAAATTGGTTAAGATGCTGTTTTAAAGAAAAAAAAATAAGGACTGACAATGTATGACAGATGAAGGACGAAGACCAACAAGGCAACCACAAAAGCTCACATTGAGCCTTTGACTGAGGTTAACTAACAAGATGTCATCAAAAATTGAGCCGCGACATGAGATTTCCAACAATGTGGTGTGTGCGATCAGCAAAGGCTCAGACCAGCCTGCGCATACGGGCAGTCTGATCAGAGCCTTTGCTAGTCACTTAAGTATTCTATGACTGTTAAGCTACAGACTGAACATCATTTAGAGTTTCTAAGACTTAAAGGAGGCTGTACAGGCTAGTCTGAGTCTGCACTTGTCAAAATGCCACATTGTTGGAAATCACATTTTTTGTTTGATTTGATTCTTTACGTCCCATCAACAATCTTTCATTTATATAGGGACGGGTCTTCCTGGGTTGAACAAGTACTAAGCTAGGATAAATGTGTCTTGCTCAAGGACCACAACGCAGTGACACCGGTGAGGCTCGAACCCGCGGCCCTTCAGTCTCGAGTCAAGCACTCTATCACTGAGCCACTGCGCTCCCAATTGGAAATCACATGTCGTGGCTCAAATTTAACACTTCAGTTTGATGGCAATAAAAACTTACCATCATCTAATTCTCCTGGCTGCTATAACATTGTCTTAGTGGAAGTTCTCAGATGACACCCACATCAATCACCTTCTGTTGAGATGGTTCCCAATATCACCGTAGATGGTTCCCAACATCATCTGAAGAAAATATAACTTTAAATAATAGTTATACCATGGGTTGTCCACCTGTATGTGGAGATAATCCACAAGCTTTAGCTTTCACCTACATTAAAAAAGTGGTATACCTCTCAAAAACGGGCAAAGAAAATTTAATAAACATTCAAACAGGCCCTGTACTGCTATCATTTTGAAGGCCACTAATTGTTTAATTATAGAAACCCATCACATGTAGAGATTGCTACCCAGATCATTTTCTAGAGCATTTGTTTATATATACACCGGTAATAAGTAACAATGGACATTCAAAATATCGGACAGGGTAGCCCAATAAAAATATAGTTTTTAGCAAGTTAAACTTTATTTTGAAGCATATATCGTTTGTTTCCATTGGAAGAATGAATGATCAGTTTAACAAGGCGTAATTCATTGGTTTCTGTATGATTGCAGTGACCGGGAAAGGCATGCGCCATGCGCCATAGTCCCATTAAAAACAGAAATGTCACATCGTTTTTTGCAATGGATGCGCCCAGGTCTCTTTCCGATTTTTATGATCATTTTCGGTACGAAATAGGTGAGTACGAAATAGGTGAGTACGAATAAATAAATACAGACGCTGTGATTCACGCTTTTGTTTGTTTGTTTGTTTGTTTGATTTGATTCTTTACGTCCACTCAACAATCTTTCAGTTATGCGGGACGGACTTCCTGGGTTGAACCAGTACTAAGCTAGGATAAATGTGTCTTGCTCAAGGACCACAACGCAGTGACGCCGGTGAGGCTCGAACCCGCGGCCCTTCGGTCTCGAGTCAAGCACTCTACCACTGAGCCACTGCGCTCCCTGATTCACGCTTTTCATTTACAATAAAGCGCCCGATTAACTACACATGTTTTAATGACGTCATTGGTCTGTGCGAACGCTGCAAATAGTAAACATCGTCTGCGCTGTAACGATCGCAGATCAAGAGGTATTTACTTTTGTTTTGACCATGCCACCTAAAAACAAATTGAAAAGACCGGATAATCAGGGCCTAATCAGTAACTTATTTAAATCATCCATTTGATTGTTCAATATTATCAGATTAGAAGTGTTTTAATTATCATGTTAGGAATGATACGAGGACATACTGATACAGAACTATGACTGGTTAACTTAGTCCTACATTGACTACTTGACAAGTTGATAGTTGTCTTAATTTTTAATTTTTATTGTTTGTTAGTTTGTTTAAAACTAGTCTATAGACTCAAATAAAGTCACTTGAACTATAATTGTGTGCAAATTCTAGTAATTTTGGGATATGTCACATTAGAGTTTGAAAATGTCACATTGGTTTTCAAAATGTCACATTGATTTTGGATTATGAAGGGCCATTGTCGCATAGAAAAAAAATCTTTCCCAGTCACTGGATTGTTTGTTTTATAGCCTGTCTTAAACAGTTAGTACAACGGTAATAAGTAACAGCAGTATATCAGCACCCTAGATAAGCAGCGTATTTGCGTAAATACGCAATTAAAATCCTCAAAAAAGCAATTGAAATGAAATGTGTGCGTACCGAAAAGCAATTCTAACGATATGTATGCAATTACATGCGATGTCATTGCGTACCATTTGGTCTATTTAGTTTCCATTCGGCTAATAAACAAATGCCAGTCCGGTATTGATTTTATTTTTACTAGCGAGCGCGCAATATACTCCAGTTTTATGAAAATATCGGTGCCCAGTCCAGTATTTCGCGGAAAAGTGAAACTTTGCAAAGTTTACACGCTCGAATGTCAACAAGGGAATGAGATTTGCTCCAGGTACAATAAAATCCGCGAGTTCAATACTTTAGAAAGGCAGACGATGGAAGTGAATAAATATGCAAGCACATTCCCGATCGCTTCATGCAATAAGAAAAGGTGTAATCACAGAAAAAAAACGTGGCGTAAAAAATATGAAAGTACGCAAATTGTTTTTGCACATACGCAATTGAGGATAACCAGGTTGCGTAAATACCCAATTGACCCAAAAGCTTATCTAGTGCGCTGGTATATATTCCTGCTTTTATGTGTGTTTTACAGGCCTTTAGTTAAGAGTATGTACCAAAAATTAATTTTCTTTTTTCTCAACCAAAGCATATGTTGTGGGTAGTCAAAAGAACCATCTCAATGAGATGGTTATTTTGAGCACCCAAAACATATGCTCAAAATGTTGGATTAGAAAATATTTACAATTTTACCCACTGAAAATTTGTTTATCTAAACCTATGGTTTTATTGTCTCCTTCGTTTGGTTCCATTGGTTTGTGATCTGTGATTGTAGTATATCCTGTCCAGAGTGGTCATGTACACTTGTTGTTGTTTTTAACTCTTTGCATGCTGGGTAATTTTCCATGCTTTTGATGTTGTCGTCTGCAGCTTTTTTTTTAAAAAAATAACTTATTCAAAAAGATCATGAACAATGTCAGAGTGTCAAACAGTTTGGATCCAGATCAGGACCGATATGTCGGTCCTGATCTTGGTCTAAACTGTTTGCAAATGTTATCTGTAGATGACAAAAGTTGCCGCTATCAATGAAAGGTGTGTGCCTAAGTGAGCCCAAAAACAGTATCATCAAAATGATGAAATTACCTGTTATTCCAAACTAGTGGCATCATGGTCACTTTCAGAGTATTCAGCTCCAAGCACCATTCTGGCCAGAAACAAGGCAGGAGTTAAACCATTTCATCAATGCCAAAGGATCAGTCTGTAATGTAGGAAATTGACAGAATTTCAAGGTCCAGATATGGAAACTTTTTGAGAGTATAATTGTATTTCTTTTCTTACCCATCAATGCTAAAAAGAGCTGTCTCACTGAGCTGCTTCTTTTGAGTACCCCACAACATGTTTGGGTTGACAAATGCGTGCAGCTAACCAGTTACCTGGAAGAGGGCCCATTGATGTGGATAATGCCCCTGCATCCTATTATGATATGAAGAAATGTGGAGAAAATATTTTCCAGGTTTTTTTTATGGCCCATTCTGATGACTGATTTTCGGTCGTGGTAAAAAGTATGTTTTTTCCACAATTTCAAGAAAAAAAATCCTAAGGACCTCGGACAGTTTCCTATTTAATCTGCCCAAAATTTGACAGCCTGTGGCTAGGATAATGCATAGCTGACAACTATAGTTTTGGGCTTAAATCAAACCTTTGCATTTAATGCACCTAGCAAAATAAAAATATTTTGAAAATATTGCACAAATATGCCAGGACTCTATGGTTAAGGGGGTCGGGGCATTTTTTATGAGCACTTCAGTAAAACTTTTTATATTTTCTATATGTTGAATAGCAAAAACAGAGTTTTCAACCCATATTTTTCAATTGGTACTTTTCCGATGAGAAAACGGCTTTTGTGGATAAGTCGAGGGTCGAACCTACTTTCTTTTTCATAGAAAAATATCATTTTCTTTGAAACTTTTCTCTGGTCATTTTTATGGGCAATCCTTCATTAAGACTGTCCGAGGTCCTTCAAGGAACAAAAATAAAAGGAGAAAAAATTGAGAAATAATCCCATTTCACGGCATGTTTTTGTTTTGGAATGGAGCGAGACTGAATGATACAACTTCAATAAAAAGGGAGATTATCAATGGTTGCACATTTTTTTGACTGGTATCCTACTCTGCCAAATTGATTTCCGTTCTATAATTGGCTTGATGGGGTACCATTGGATAAACAGAAAAAACATCACTTGTTTGTTTGTTTGATTTGATTTGATTCTTTACGTCCCATCATCAAGTTTTGAGTTATAAAGGGACAGGTCTTCCTGGGTTGAACCAGTACTAGGTTATCAGCAGACGACAAAAGTTGCCGCCAGTAAGGAAAAAGTTAATGTTATAGCAAGGTGTGTGCTTATGTAAGCCTGAAAACAGTACTGATCATCAAAATGATGAAAATACCTACTATTTCATAAGTCTGTCACTAAAATATGGAATATGGTTATCCCCAACTAGTGACATCATGGTCTCTTTCTGAGTCTTCAGCTGCAAGCACCATTCTGGCTAGAAACAAGGCGGGAGTTAAACCAGTTCTTCAATGACAATCAATCAGTCTGTAATGTAACACCATATGAGCCGTGTCATGTGATTTCCAACAGTGTGGCATTTGACAAGTGTAGACTCAGATGAGCCTGTGCAGCCTCCTTTTAAGCTTAGAAACTCCAAATGGTGTTCAGTCAGTAGCTTAACACTAATAGAATATTTAAGCGACAAGCAAAGGCGTATGCGCAGGCTGATCTGAGGCTTTGCTGTCACACATACCACATTGTTGGAAATCTCATGCACTGGCTCATATTTGACCTAATAAGCACAAAGTGGGCATAACTTTTTCAAAATTCCATCTCTTTTGAAAGCAATGTAGATCCAGATCAGCTGGCTTCATGAGAAGCCAGCTGATCAGGATCCACACTGTTTTTCATATACACCCTGATTCCAAATTAATCCTCTCTGTCCGACCTCTAAAATGAAGTTGATCAGTATGTTTAAATGTTGCAAAGTCTTCAGCCAATATTATTTGACTGTAAATGCATTACACTAATGTATGTGATCCAGTGCTTATAGGCCCTCTTGTTGCAAGTTCTCTGCTTGCTCACACTGAGTGTGTGAGTTCCATGCTTATTCCTGGTTTTTCTAGTTATTGTCCTTTCTAGTTTGAGAATCATCTTACTGAAGAAGAGAGCTTTTTGTGTATGGTATTCCTGCTTTTATGTACATAGGTTATATTGTCTTTTCCTCTTAGTACCATCCACTGACCTGTGATTGTTGCATTTCCTGGTCATATTCACTTATTATAGCCCCGCTTTGAAAAAGGGGGGCTATATAGGATTTGGGTTGTCTGTCATTCGGTCCGTTCGTCATAATTTTTTAGTTTCCACTCAATCTTGAGAAATACTTTATAGAATCTACCAAATTTTGTATGTGCATTTATATTGACATGATCTACCTTGGGATTGCTACACACCATTTTTTGAAGATTTGTACCAGAGTTATGGCCCTTGATTTACGCCCAAATTTTGTTTCCGCTCAATATCTTGAGAACTACTTGACATATTTTCACCAGATTTTATATATGCATTATATACTGCTCAACTAAAGTTTAGCACGGATAAATAAAAATTATTTTTTAATTGAGTAAATGGTTTAAAGTTATTAAATATCTGCTGAAATGACGGTTTGGTATATGATAAAGTTGAGGAAGCAATTGGTGTACTTCAATTGGATTTCTACTGTGTTGCTTTAAACAAGAGAGGGCTCAAAAAACGTGTTTCAACTCCATTAATGGCAATACAAAATTGATGCAGCATCGGTTTATAAAGTCTCTAGTTTTACAGCTTGATCGAATAGGCCATTCTGAAAAAAAGACAAAGGTCGTCTCCATTGAGCATAAGAAGCAAAAGTTGAGTCTTAAAAACAACTAACGTTGTTGTTATAATGATGTTTACAAGTCAAAAACAGTACTGTTTTCGCTGTGTAGGCATGCTTAATTGAAAGGGTTTTCGTGTTTAAGAGAATGCCAAAAGAGAGACAGTTTAAGGAAAGGTAAGTTTATAAAATTTTGTCTCATGGTATTTTATTCATAAAAAGTGACATTAATCTGAAGTTGAGGCTAAATTAAGGCGATGACGCTATCTAAAGAAGACGTTTTCAGAGGACAAACTACAGACATGTTCCGGGTGCTTGTGCCAATCTAACATCAAACAGATTACTTGATCTCTTGATCCAGTTCGCTGACAAGTCAAGAAGTGTAAAAATGCCATTTTAACGTCATAATGGAACGGTAAAACGTGACATAAACGAGTATCAAACTTTGACGTTTTTAACGCTTTTCATCATTAAGAACCTTTGGCTTTACTCTAAAATCAAAATTTTTAATTTCAGATGTAGACATGTATCCTTTGCATGCCCATGACATCGAATTTAACGTTGATCGACTGACACCTAACCAGATAACTTTTTGTCTGGCGAACAAGAACAGATGTAAATTTCAAGATCCCCATACATGCTGATTATTTTAAATAAAATGGTTCATGTTCATTCAAAGTGGGACATCGTATTAAAATCCGTGCTAAACTTTTGTTGAGCAGTATATATTGACAAGATCTAGCTTGGGATTGTTACACATCATTTTTCGGAAATTTGTACCAGAGTTATGGGCCTTTATTTATGCCATAATTTCGTTTCCACTCAATATCTTGAGACCCAATAGGTAGAATTTTACCAAATTTTATCTATGCATTCATCTTGGCAAGATCTAGCTTGGGATTGTTACACGTAATTTTTCGCAAATTTGTACCAGAATTATGGCTCTTTCCGCTCAATATCTTGAGAACTGACCGACATTTTTTCACCAAATTTTATATATGCATTTATTCATATTGACAAGATCTAGTATGGGATTGTTACACGCCATTTTTTACACATTTGTACCAGAGTCATGGCCCTTGATTTATGCCCAAGTTTTGTTTCAGTTCAATATCTTGTGGACAAACGGACAGAATTTCACCAAATTTTATATATGCATTCAACGTTAAGATTGTTACACATCATTATTTGCACATTTGTACCAGAGTTATGGCCCTTGATTTACTCCAAAATTTTGTTTCCGCTCAATATCTTGAGAACAAATGGACAGATTTTGACCAAACTTTATATAACTATTTATCTGAATCTGCCAGGTACTCCAAACACCTCTAGTGAGTATTACATGGAGTGCGCAGCGTGCGCAAATGACGGTTTTGAAAAAAAGAAATAAAATCAAAAACAATTTTTATTCACAAGTTTTTAGAATTTTGTTATTTTCTGGTTTTTGAGCTGAGAAATCAACATGACTGTGTAGAAAAACAAGAGGAAGGCATCATGAATGGTGTTTATATAATGGGTAATGAAAATGTTTAATGAGGTTGAAATTGATGAATATGAGGATGATGAGTTTTTATCAGTTTTTTAAAGAGTTTTTGAGGAGCCCTGCTCGGAATGATCCGAGGTCAGGACTATTACAAAGGTCAGGTGGGAGATTGTTCCAAAGTTTAGCAGTTCTGGGAAAAAATGAGTATCTATGAATGTTTATCCTAGATCGAGGAAATGTATATCTGGATCTCATGGATGGCTGAATATTGTCTGGAAATGGAATATTAACTAAGTGATGCTTGATTTTATAAAACATAGTGAGAGATGAAATTTGTCTGCGTTTCTCAAGTGTTGGAAGGTTAAGCTTAGATAACATATTACTTACACTACTGGTGAAGCTATAATCATTGAATATGTATCTTATGGCCCTGTGTTGAATCATTTCAATTTTGTTTATGTATTTTTTCTGCCAGGGGTCCCATACAGAGGCCACATATTCAACTAAGGGACGGACGTATGTCTTGTATGCTGACTCTTTTAGTTTAGGGTTATTGGTCTGGATGTTGCGTTTAATGAATTTTAGTGAGTTATTGGTTTTCATTGTGATTTGGTTGATGTGCTTCGCCCACGACAAGTCACGTGAGATATTGACCCCCAAGTATTTAGCAGAATCAGTTTCTTTTAGTCCAACCCCATGGAGGGTGTAATTGAACAGGGTTGGTTTTTTCTTGTTTGTGATTCTGATCACCTCACACTTGTTGGGGTTAAACGCCATCAACCATTCACTCTCCCAGGTTTCAAGTTTTGAAAGATCTGACTGAAGGGCCTGACAATCTGCCTGGTTTGAAACGGTAAGATACATTATGGTGTCGTCGGCGAAGAGCCTGATATTACTCTCTATCATGTCCGGCATATCATTTATATACAGAAGAAACAGACAGGGTCCCAACACAGAACCCTGTGGCACACCAGACATGACAGGACAGACATCAGACTCCTCACCTTCAAGCACAACTCGTTGGGTTCTGTTTGAAAGAAAGGATCCAATCCAGGTGATAACATCATTATTTATGCCAAAACGATGGAGCTTCAGCAAGAGCCTTTTGTGATCTACCTTATCAAAGGCCTTGCTGAAGTCCATAACAATAATGTCAGTCTGACCACTTTCATTAAGTGTGTCAGAGATGTCCTGTACAAATTGAATTAGCTGGGTTTCACAACTGAGTTTTTTGCGGAAACCATGTTGGTTTGAATGAAGGAGTTGATGTTTGTCAAGGTAGGCTACCTCACTGTGGAGTTCTTTTAGTATTCTGGAAGTGAGGTTGTCTGGACCAGCAGCTTTACCTGGGTTCAGCTTTGAGAGTTGTTTTGATACTCCATTTACAGGTGGTTTGGGTGAGCGAGAATCTAGCTGGTCAGTCATGCTAGAGTGAAATGAGCTGTCTACTGATAAGGAGAGTACTGATGTATCGGATAGGGTGTCCAATGATTCAAACAGGCTGTGACTATAGTTTGGAAATTTACACTGGTTACAATGCCATGTGGCCTTTGACTGCCCCAAAATATCAAACGTTGTGTTTCCGATACCCTGACAATCTGCATGAAACCATACATCGCAGTTATCACACATCAGCGACATGACATTGGACCAGGTAACCTCCTTTATACTGACAAGATCTACGTTGGGATTGTTTGCTGTCATTTTTCGCAAATTTGTAAGAGAGTTTTGACCCTTGATTGATGTCAGAATTACGTTAGCACTCATTATCCTGAGACACTCTGGCCTTTTACTGTATGCAAGGCACTGCAGCGGGGCTATAGTCAGATTCTCTGACAATTCTAGTTTTAAATGTTATACCAAGGTGTGTGTGCTTACAAATGTATGTGAGCCTAAAACGATAAAATTACCTGTTATTCCAAGAGTCTGTTGTAACGTAACTAGTGGCAACACTCACGGCCACTTTAAGAGTCTTCAGCTGTAAGCATCATTCTTGCAAGAAACAACAGCACCGAGAGTTTAACCAGTTCTTCAATGCCAATGAATCAGTCTGTAAAGTTAGAAAATATGTCAGAAATACCTTATTTGACCTATTAAGTGCACCGTGTCACTGTTTGCAGAACTTTTTTTCAAAATCTCACTTTTAAAAACAGCGTATACATGTATGTCTGCAGAAGAATTACATGATAACAGCGTTTGTATGAGATCCTGATCAGCTGGCTTCTGATGAAGCTAGCTGATCAGGACCTCATACAATGGCTGCTATGAAATCCATATAAATGTACCACTAAATCCAGATGACTGGTATAAAATTCACAACTCAAAATGAACTCAGTATACTTACAAGATCACACATAATAGGACAAGTATGGTAGTTGCTTTTGTCTGTTTGTTTGTTTGATTTGATTCTTTACGTCCCATCAACAATCTTTCAGTTAAACAGGGACAGGTCTTCCTGGATTAAACCAGTACTAAGCTAGGATAAATGTGTCTTGCTCAAAGACCACAACGCAGTGACGCCGGTGAGGATGATCTGGATGATCGGTACTCGAATCTATTCCTAAATGCTTACATAAATCGCCATGCACATATTGAATACTTAAAATGATGATATTACAGAAAATGTGCCAAAATTAATATTACCTTAAATTTTTCCTGCAGAGAATCATGCTTTTCACTTCACTGCCAAATGGTTCAATGATTTAAAAAAACAGCACTCACAAAAAAGCATGCACCTTAGCACATGCAAAATAATTATCCACTTGATCAAACCAAGCCCCAGGCAATGGCGGAACAATACAGAGACCAAGATTAACCCATGTCCTGCTGTATAAAATTTACCCTTTGTATACTAATGGATTATTCCTTCTGGTTGGATACAATAAACCTGGGATAGTCCATTGTACATAATAGGGGTGTCAGTTTACAATTTTTCTAAAATTACTGTCTGAAGATCTTTTTTACCTTTACAAACAGTGTAGACCCTGATGAAATGCAGCATTATGCTGCATTTCATCTGGGTCTTCACTGTTTGCAAAAGTACTCGTTTTGGGGTTTCTTGGATACAAAGGTTTAATATGCAATATCTAAATAATTTTTTTTCCAGCCAGTTTATTCACATGTTCCATTTATAACTCTAAGAATGAATTGACAGACTGCATCAAAAACAGTATGGATCCTGATCAGCTGCCTTCTAAACTCAGTTTGTTTGGTTTGATTCTTTACGTCCCAGTCAACATTTTTTTCAGTCCTTCCTGGGTTGAACCAGTCTTGCTCAAGGACACAACACAGTGCAACCAGTGAGGTTTGAACCTGCAACCCTTCAATCTCGAGCCAAGCACTCTACCACTGAGCCACTGTACTCCTGCTGGATCTAAACTGTTTTCAAAAAGGGTTTTTACAGGCTTAGCAGGACTATAGTGGCCATACAGCAGGTCAAAGTCACTAATCAAAGGATGAAATTAGGAGTCCAAGATTGAGAGAGACCTAATTATTAATAGGTGCGTTCAGGATTCTACCAATGGCTATATCTCTTTGGCACCAAAACGGAGTGCATCGCTGTCTAGCCTGCCCCTCCTGACTGGGGATGGGTAGTAAGCTGCTGCAATTGAGCAAAAACAGAGCAACAGTACTTACTTTGTGGTGCGAACTGTTCGGAGGCAAAACAGGCCTTCCGGCTTCCATGCCTTGGTTGGAATTCGGTGAGATCGGCGTACGCCAGTAGCGCGCCTATCGGGTGAGCCGCCATGTGATCCAAAGCAATCAAGTGCCCCACCGGTTATAGACTACAACCGGCTTACTCCCAGGGAAGCCAAAGAAACGCACCCATTGACACCACTGGCATGCCAATATCATTCAGGGTTAAGACTATGGTGCCATTGGTCTTACCGATGGTGCCAATGGTACCAATCTCCCCGACTGTTGGCCTCAAATTTTGCAGACAACCTAGAGTGTGGGCAAAATTACTAATGCCGGGCAATTACATCATTCAAGATGGCGGCCAACCAATGGTACCATTGGTGCAATTGGCTCTTCCATTTGAAACTACAAACCATTACGAGTTCCTATCTGCCAATGCTGGTAACAGATCAATTGAACCAGAGAATAAGTTATGTTAACGAGATTTTGCGGTATAAGTTCCCATGTTTTATGGTTGTCCTTGTTAACTGCAAGCATGAGGAAGATCCATTATACAAGTAACCCAATGGGCAACCATCGCTTACATGGGAGCCAGCACAACCTTTGAAGATGCCATAATTTACAATGCTCAAAGGCACTCTGAACTTGAAACAATGATCATGAATAAATTCAAACACTCAAGTTATTATGCCAGTTCTCGTTATCTGCAAGTATTAAAAAGATTTGAATAAAAATTGCAAAGGACACCTGATGAAACTATAATTTTCAGATGCTCAAGGGCAGTTAACTCCGTAGTCAGTGTTGGGATCTGACCGAAATTCAAACTCATCCATGCTTTTCTGTATGTCCTAGTTACCTACAAGAATGAAAAAGATCAAATGAAAAATGAAGGGGAAAGAGTGATCACATTATACAGCTATATTTTAGATGCTCAGGGGCAGCTAACTCTGTAGTTGGTGCCCGGGAGTTGGTGGTCCCGTGTGGCCAAAAATCAAACTTGTTCAAGCTTTTATGATTGTCCTTGTTACCTGCGAAAATGAGGAAGATACATTAAAAAATGAAGGCAGCTGGGCTCATGACAGTAGGGAGAAGTGACTTCTCCCTCAAGGAAAATTATGAGAAGTGAGTCAGATAGGGAGAAGTTAGAGCTCAAAATTACGGCACTTTCTGTAAGTATAGAAGTAAATTTGCCATAAACATACTATTGGCCGCTATTGGGTCACATATTGCCATTAAATGGAAGGAGAAATATGATGCAGTGGTGGCAGATTGCCACCACAGCCTGTGTTTGTTGTGTGTTGTTTTTTTGTAGTTTTTTTAGTGAGACTCCTACTTATCCCTGGGTCCAATATAGCAGCACCCTAGATAAGCAGCGTATTTGCCTGAATTTGCAATTAAAATCCTCAAAAAAGCAATTAAAATGAAATGTGTGCGTACCGAAAAGCAATTATAACGATCGGTATGCAATTACATGCGATGTCATTGCGTACCATTTGGTCCATTTCGTTTCCATTTGGGTAATAAACAAATGCCAGTCAGGTATTGATGTTTTTTTACTGGCGACGCAATATAACGCTGTCCAGTCCAGCATTTCGCGGAAAAACGCTGATGAAAGTGAAACTTTGCAAAGTGTACACGCTCGAATGTCAACAAGTGGATGAGATTTGCTTCAGATACAATAAAATCTGTTAGTTTGATACTTTAGAAAGGCAGACGATGGGTGTGTGCAAGCACATTCCAGATGGCTTTATGCAATAAGAAAACGTGTAATCACAGAAAAAAACATGGCATAAAAAAAATATGAAAATACGCAATGTCTTTGCAAGTATGCAATTGAGGATTACCAGGTTGCGTAAATACCCAATTGACTCAAAAGCTTATCTAAGGCGCTGCATATAGGGTGAAATTTCGGCCCCAAGGGCGAATATTTCACCCTAGTCGCCCTCTTGCTTATTCCCTGGCTAGAATGGTCACAACAGATCTCCCATTGTAAGTCTAAGCAGATTTTTCCAGAACCTCAACAGTGCTCCAGATAATTTTGACTACCATCAGTATGGGGGCCAGTACGGGTACTGGTCCATGAAACTTGACCATACAAGGGTGTATGAACATTTATTACATTTATTTTAATACTTCAAGGCCGTCGTCGCCGGTCCGGCAGGGCGGCGAGCGCCGGACCACTTTTTGGGCCGAGTATGCTTTCCGCCGTGCCCCTTTTCCTCGTTTTGGCTCATTTTACATTTTACTCTGATTTTATTCAATCTGCCAAAATTTATTGATGCAATTATCCATAACGCTCGTTGCGGCTGTCATCAATAGACCGACCTAGCCAAGGTGTGAAAGCATTGGAAACTTATAATGACACCTGATTAATTTCATAATCTGCTGGTCTTAGTGGACGTTATCATACTTATGGACCGTGTGGAGAGAAAACCTGACGTAGCTGCATGGGAACATCAAAGGCGCAGACCAGCCTACACATCCGCGCAGTCTGATCAGCACCTTTGTTGTTCGTTCCCAGGAAAGTATAATTGATAAAGTTGCTAGTAGCAATATTTCAGCATTCTAGCTTATCTCTGTAACTTTGTTTGTTTGTTTGATTTGATTCTTTACGTCCACTCAACAATCTTTCAGTTATGCGGGACGGGCTTCCTGGGTTGAACCAGTACTAAGCTAGGATAAATGTGTCTTGCTCAAGGACCACAACGCAGTGACGCCGGTGATATCTCTGTAACTGAGTAGGTTGGTTTTAGTCTTGCATGGTCGGAAACCCTGAAGACAGGTCTTCTCGTTGAGGTCCAGATAATTTCTATGATCCAGTTTCATTTCCCTCAAATTGACAATTCGTTTTTCCCCTTATAATTAACATGTCGAGCGACACGTTTTGACTTGACATATATGAGCATCGTGAGCATTCCGTTACGGATATACATGTCCCGCCTGTTCCAATTCTGCCCAAGACTTTTCGGTTCCCTCAACGTGCATTCGACTTTAAGAAGCCTGAGAAGAGAAGTGTTTAGCCTTCGTGGTTCGGCAGTAGGCCCTGGCTCCATTAAGATGACGCCAACGATCTCATGTTATGCCTACCAAAGCCAAAATCTAGATGAAGCTGCAGCATCTAACAGGTGTTCTCATTGAAAAGACGCTAGACTAAGTGTATATCTTTTCGAAAACACGACCCTTTGAATACCACCAAGGATCAGTGCTAAAAGTACTTTGCCAAAACCTGCGGGTACATAGATGAAATTATGTCAAAGAAAGATGCTGAAGAAAAAAGTAAAATAACTTATGACTGTCTGAAAACAATTTTGTCCAGTATTTGGTTTCTCATGCGACAAGAAATATATTTTCTAGCAAAAGATTGTGACCAAAACGACTAAAATCCGGTCCCAAACGCATAAAATCCCATTAAAAACGCACATAGAAGCGCTCAAAATTCAAAAATTTTCTCGGGGGAGGCCCCCCCAACCCCCCTTACGAGAGGGGGAATTATCCCCCCTCTCGTGCTCTCCCCCCGCTCGTGCCTTCGGCACTCGATGACTTCTTCCGCTGGACCACTTTTAAATAAGCCGCGACGGCCCTGTACTTACATATGTGTCTGTGCATGCAGGTGAGTATGTAGTGTCTGTAGTAGATTTGGCAATACCCAACCCCCCACCCCACCAGTATTAAAGTTGGCCTCGCTGGCTTTGCCCCCCCCCCCCCCCCCCCCCCCATATTGAAAAACTTCCTACGCCCCTATTAGGATAGTTAACAAAACCAAAACAAAATATGTTGTTGTTGTTGTTTTTTTCAAATAATACCGCTGATGTGGTTTGCAACGAAACTGGGCCGAAATTTCATGGGCAAAGTTAGCGATAGGCCGAAATGTCAAGTCAAGTTGAATACGCACTGTCATCGTGATTTACCAACAGATGTCAAGTGTAAATGTCTCTAATCATAACACTTTTAAGTTGTTTATTCTCAATAATTCATATAGATCTATAAATCTGTAAATCTGGCTGTAATTTTGCAACATCGCGCCATTTCGCACGTGACAACCATTTCGAAATGGCCCCAAGTCAAACGCCATTGAATTAAACGTCCCCATAATGGGAAAGACATACGTTGCCTTGTCTTCGTTATTGAATGAGGAGTAGATAATCTGATAAACGTTTGATTTGATCACATGAATAGAATATTGGGGGAGTCATGTCCCTTTAATAGACTGCATTTTTCAAACCTGGGGTTATTTACATTGAACTCTGATTTGGGATGGATACCAGAAAACCTTCCTTTCCTGACCTATCCAGAAAGATAACTAAAGGCTATAAAAGGACGGGCTATATAGCATGGATATTTTTCAAGAGTCAACATACCTGGTTATGGGCCCCATTACCGTTTCCAACTATGGTTTCCCATTTAACTGCAAGTGAGTGATAATGACGACCCTGGCCTAAAATTTTCATCAATGGCTAGGTACTCAATGATTCGCTCGGGCCCGGCATCTACCTTTCGCCCCCAAAAATATCAGGAATTTCAAGCACCCCAAAAAATATTTGAAATTTTAGCAACTCCAAAAAAACATCCCCATTCATACCCAAAAAAAATTGAGAAAATTAAAACGAAACATGAAGTTGTAAACATAAACTTTTTAAGCACGTTTCACTTTACCCAATCATTCAATAATCATCTTCCAAATTTTCGTCACTCTGACCATTTCTGTAGCATTTTGAAACTCTGTGCCTAACGTTTATTTAGGTAATACACGTGACATGCTTGCATGATTGAAATATTACATAAAAATCAAAATTCTTGAATATTTAGAATCAACAAACATTATTTTCTCTAATTCAGAACAGTACTAATTAACTTAAATCAACAAATCATATCCTACTTTTCTATTTACGAAAACTTTCAAATAAAAAAATCATACTATAGGCTTCACTACAGCTGGTGACTGGGACTGTGTGGGTCAGGTGTGGTACTTGATTGTATCGATTCCTGATCTTTGCAACCTTATTACTTTCACTACAGCTGGTGACTGGGACTGTGTGGCGGCGGTAGAACATCTCCCTGCCCTTAACTATAGTGTAGATTTTATTTTCTTGTCCTTTGGGATCATGGGTTTCATTTTAGAACTTTGAAACTATTAGAGGGTCACTGATGAAGCCTAATTGGCAGAAACTAGCCAGTTTGGCCCAGGAAATATGCACACTCTGGTTTCAGCTCTTTTGTGCAGTCTTTGCTTCCAAAGGATACCCTTTTAAGAACATATCTAGTGCACATGATTGATTCATGGTTAAATGCCGTGGACAATGGAGAACTAAGGAATTGTACCTTTTGCTTTTAAAAAGGCTTTTGACCTAGTTGACCATCAAATTCTTTTGTCAAAGTTGAAACTATATGACATCTGCAGCGAAGCACTTATGTTGTTTTGTGCATATCTTACAAACAGACGACAACTGGTCTTCCTTAACCTGACTTTAAAAAGGTAACCTGTGGTGTCCCTCAAGGTTCCATTTTGGGGCTTCTCTTATTTTTGCTTTTCATTAATGATTTACCACTTTATATGGATAACGTTTCAGCAGATCTCTATGCCGATGATACTACTTTGTATGGCATCCAAACTTCATAAGAAGCAATTGAGGTAAATCTCCAAGAGGGATTAAACAAACTCCATATCTGGTGTAAAACAATGGCATGGTATTAAATTCAGTGAAAACTAAAGTAATGCTAGTAACTACCAAACAAAAACAATTAAGGTTGCAGAACACAAATCTCAACCTATAATATATTGATGAAACGCTTAAAATGATATCAAGTGATAAAATACGAGTCTGTTTAGATAACAACTTAAGTTGGTCTGATCATGTTAAGCATGTTTGTAAAAAATATCAGTCTATATCTGGCGTCTTTCAAAAATCAAGAACTTTTTATCACAAGCACATCGTGTGCAATTTTATAGATCGCATATCCAACCTCATATTGACTTCTGTAATATTGTGTGGGGCAATTCATGTGAGTCTTGTAAAATGAAAATATTCAGGCTACAAAAGCGTGCTTGTCAGGTTTTTCTTGACTACAATGTAGAGGATTCTAATGAGGCAATAAGTCTCTAAAGATTTTATCTGTTTATGATTGTTTATTTCTTAGAAAAGCAAAACTTATGTTCAAAGTCTATAATGGCATAACACCCTCATATATTACTGAAAATTTACACTTAGAAATGAAATGAACATGTCAGTAAGTCTAAGATCATCAGCCTCAGGATGTTTTATTTCTCCATTGCCCAAAAAAAGAGCACAGCATGCGTTACTCAGGCTGTTTGATATGGGACTGTCTCCCAAGTAATATTAAAAGTAGTCAGACTGCTTAAACATTTCATATTAGATGTATTAAATGGCTTACACAATGATATACCCATTACATGATTTATTTTGAATGAATCAGGAGCTTGTAATAATATCTATGGCAAGCTACTATGATGAATTGAAATAAGAAAATTATCACTCAATCTTTTTATCTTTGAAAATGATAATCTTATTCTCTACTTTGTTCCTATTTCATATTTGTATATTTGCATATATCTTTGTTGATAATTATGATAAATATCCGTTTTGTATATTCTTATTGATAAAGTTTGCGTATGATAATAGTGGGGAGATGAAATGTGGTTTTACCCAATATGAAATAGTTACTTTCCTTCAATCAGCCATATTCATGTAATACCAAAAGGTACCCGTTATACCAGTCTATGTCACTCTACTCTTTTCGTGTGCAGTCTCAAGATCGCAATATTACTATATAGTATATAGATATTTGAATTGTAATACAAAAAATGGAAACTAAATTCTAAAACTTTTTACAGATATGCAGTGTTTAGACTACCTGTGGTGTGCTGATTCTTATTTCCTAATTCATGAGTTGATTTGGAAGATAAATTCAGCATTAAAATATTGTGAAATCTTGAAGTAACTATTGCGGATTTTCTCTTTTGCTACCATTTCTTCATGTACTTATTACAAAAATTGTCATTATCCTGAAATTTTATTTTCTATGTATCATTTATACAGTATTTTTTTTAAATTGATTTTTTTATTTTTGTAAAAAATTGTATATTATTGTAACATATATTTGTATCATATATGAGGGTCTCATGGAAGATTAGTACCATTATTTGCCAATTGTTGTTACCCTTGTTCAATAAAGACTTTACTTACTTACTTACTTACTTACTTACTTACTTACTTACTTACTTACTTACTTACTTACTTACTTACTTACTTACTGTCAGTATTTATACCCCCGCAAACGTAGCTTAGTGGGTATACTGTCTTCAGCCTGTCCGTCATTCCATCCTGAAGCCTTTCCCTCCTTCTGTCAACATTTCAAGGTTTTTGTTTAATAACTTATATTAGACGGATGGCTGAGAATGGGTTTGCTCCCCCCCTAGGGAATTTTGCAGACATATCCTATCTTGTAGAGAATTAAAAGCCGAGTCTTTTAAGAGATGTTTGCACTCTGTGCTCCGGGGCGTTAGTCTGTAAGAGCCTGTAACATACGTTACTTAATCAAACTAAGAAAAAGTAAATTGAAAGTTTGGGCTACAAATTAAAGACATTAATATATTTATTTTTAAAAATCATTCATTTAGTCTGCATACTGGATATCTTAACTACGTATGACAGCCATTTGAACAAAATTGCGGCTTCCTAAGGTGTCATATGCGTTACATAAATCAGATAACCCATTAAAATTTGCAAGTGTGGCTAACATCATTTACATTCACAATCTCTCTGTGTGTTTTGCAAAATGTTTTTAACCATGTCTGACTAGCTTATGCAATTGGCTAACAGAAAAATTAAAGTTTGCTTCCCTAGCTTAAATATTTTTCTGAAATAAGCAATTAAACAACCCTACCCAGTTTTAAGGTGAAATGTTTGGTATTAAAACTAAAGTAAAAATAGTTAAAAAATATTTGCAGTTGATGAATGTGTTTCATTGTTTGGGATTTATTTGCTTATATGAAAAGACTCATAAATCTGCAAGTTTGTTGCAAAATTTTTAATATCAGAGGCTGTAACATATAGTACCTGATGTAATAAATGGGCAAGCTCATTGTCTTTACGTAAGATATGCCTAAAAATGTTTTAATCTCCTCGAGGGAATTTTGCAGACATATTCCTTCTTATAGTACAACTCAAGCTGCATCGAATAAGGGATGTTTGCACTCTCTATGTTGGGGCGTTAGTCTGAAACAGCGTGTTACATGCGTTACTATATCAAATAAAGGAAATGTAGTTTGAAAGTTTGAGCTAAAATTGTGAAAAAACTCGCAGCTGTTGGATATCTTACATTGTTTAGGGATTTTAAACTGGCTCTTATGATAAAGACTTATAGATCTGCTAGTTGTCATCAAGTTTTAAAGATCAGAGAGCGTTACATATGTTAGCGTGATAAGTAAAATCATCAAACAGTATTTTGACATCAAGCTGAGTAAGGGCCTGCTCCATCCTAATCCCCTTTGGAATTCTGCAGACAAATTACATCTTATGTAACCATTCAAGGTGCATTTAATAAGAAATGTTTGCACTTTGTAAGTCGGGTGTTAGCCTGTAACAGCTTGTTACATATGTTACTATATCAATTTGAGAATTAAGAAATTTGAATGTTTGAGCTACCAAAAGAAGACAATAAAATTATCTAATAAATTGACATTCTTATAGTCTTTATACTGGATGTCTTTACTACATATGGAAGCTGTTTAACATTAATACGGCTAACTGTGGTGTAATGTGCGTTACATGAGCCTAATTATAATTTAAAAGCTATAATTGTGGCTATCGTCATGTAGTTAAACAACTACTATGACTTGGTTTCAAACTATTTTATTAGATTTTACAAACATATACTCAATTGATGAATAGGAAAAACCAAGTTTGCTTTTCTATCTTAAATATATTGTATTTTAGGAGCTAATACACAGCCCTACTCCCAGTTTTACAGAGAAGCGAATTTTGTTATTACCGTTTATGTAAAACACATGAAAGCGATTACAGCATGTGGATATATTTCATCTTAGTCTGTCTTGCTCATATATCTACAAGATGTCATTAAGTTAAAGATCAGGACACTTAATGTGTACTTATAAGTCTTTGGTGCCAAAACACTAGGAATTATATTCATTTCTGATTATCAAGCCCATGGACTGGTGTTACAGATGTTATCAATGACCTTTTGGACACATTTCCTAATACTGTGCATATAATGCTAAATATAGAGCCACAAATAGAAAAGGTAGTTTTACATTTTTACAAGAAAATACAATAAGTGAAATGGTCCAAACTATTTCTCATCGATTTAACACTCATGTTAAACGTTTGTCGTTGTCTGCTTCTGTGATAATCATTATTACTGGGTATCACACGCCTCCTTGCAACTAGTAGAATCATCACACAATATTTCAATCATTTACTAATATAAAATTTTACCACCAGTCCACTCAAAATTGATGAGCCATTATCAACTTTCCAATTTTGCCATGTATGGCTTGGAACATTCGGAAACTGATATATATTCCTAATAGTTGGCTCTTTGAGTATGTCTTTCAAGTGATACTCTGCAAGTAGGAGAAAGACTAAAGCTTTACAAGGAGGAAAACTATGCCATTAAGAGCAATGAGAACCTGGACTGATGTACCTTGATATTTCTGTGATAAAGAATCATATCTTAGCTGGTTAACTTTTATAAATGTAGCCTTTCTATACATGCAACCCACATATTTTCATCTAATAATGTCTCTGCACTTATTATCTTTCCCCAAGCATTCAAAAACTTATTTGAAGTCTTAGTACTTCTGAAGTGCTAAAACCGAGGTAACTCTTTCCCTTCAGATAAATGAACTAGATGTATCACAGCAGGTAAAGCAATGAAATGCAGGATGAAAAGAGCGCAAATTAGACCCTTTCAATTCAATGATTCACTAAGTTTCTAAGATAAGAGCGCTTATTAAAGGATGTAACATATATAACTCGTCATAATGAATGAGCAAGGGCATTGTCGTGACATCCTTTTTGATTACACAGTCAGAGGCAAGTGTTTTCAATGGATCATGAAATGAGGCACCTTATCAACTTGTTTACTCTGTATAAATCTTCCATAGAGCATAATATAGAACTACTGGTTATCCCATTCTACCTATAGTCCACTTTCCTTCTTTTGAATGCAACAGCTAATGATATGGCTGCAAAAACTGAGAAATCATAGGTTTTACATTATTTTAAGACATGCTTCAATGTACTGACATCAAAAAACAACCAACTGCAAACATAATTGATGGCAATGTCCAGCTTCATATTCTTTCTCTAATACCAGATAACTTTCAAGGTGTAACAGAAATTGTTTCAGACGGTCTGCCAAAACCATCAAGAGTCAACATTGTAACTAAAGAAAACTTATAAAGTTCTTTGGGCGCAGCAAAATACTATTGATCTAAGACCTGAGGACTTAAGCACCAAAAGACTGGATAGGTTCCATGGCAAATGATGCAAAAAAGCAGCCTATCAAATTTCTGTTTGACCAATGTCAGAAATCTTAAAGTATTCTTAGAGGTACACGGTAGAGACATAGATTTTGCAAAATCAGAGCAAAGTTATCATTTGACTAGCACGGATTCAGAGGCAGCTGCAGTTAGATTGCTCTTGCCACTTCACAGGAAGAGATATATACCAGAGTCATACTCCATTGTATGCATATATGTGAAATGGCATTAAACCCATATTTAATCAGGTGTTTGATCCCATGACACTGACATGCTGTTTCTGCTTTCGAAGAATGCTAAGGATCCAAGTTTGGCTGAGTCAAGTTGTTTGACGCTGGCACTGGCCACACATACAAAGAAAATTAGGTCTTTTGATGGCTAAAAAGGAGGATCACACGAAATGCTTATAAGTGATGTTTGTCACAATTACCAATTTTTAAAAGTAATCTTAATTAATGTAACACATATTACACAATAGGAAGCTGTATATTTGTTAAAAAATCTTTTCTTATGTATCAAAGGTATTCAGCATGCAAACTACATGAATAATTCAAATAAATAGATAGTTTTATGTCTTCTTTCTGTTTCTCAGACTTTCAATTCATTTATTCTTAAATTGATATGGTAACATACATATCATACCATTACAGGCTAACCCCCCAGTTAATAGAGTGCAAACATCTCTTATTTGATGCAGCTTGAATTGTTCTTTAAGGTAGGATATGTCTGCACAATTCCCAAAGGGGTGGAGAGGAACAGGGTTGTACTCAGTTTGCAGTCCTAATACAATGCCATGATTCTACTGGTTGTGATGAAATGGGTGATTATTTTGCAATAGAAACAGACACAATGATAGACATTGTGAGGGTGACTTGAATAAAGATTGTTTTTTAATAATTTTATTTAATAGGAATATTTATTAAATTGTGTCATTTAAATGAGAACTATTATTTTCTATCTATATTTCTATATATTTTGATATTATAGGCATTAGGAAATATGTGATTACAAAGGTTACATATAACATAGGTAACACAATTCCAAGGGCTTGTTATCAGTAATGGCTGTAATTACTAAGACTAAGGCACCAGAGGCTAGAGATTAATAGGAAAACATGTGAAAACCCGTATTTTTCTGAAATATCATCTCTTACTTCCAAGAAAATTTCCTAGCTCATTCATTATGCCATGTAACATACGTTACATACTATAATAAGTGCTATGTTCCTGATGTCAAACTTGCAAATGTATGATTCTTTATTGCATTAGCAAGACAGTGCCAAAAATGTAAGATATCCACAAGCGTCAAATATTTTCAAATATTTTTCTTCAATAATAGATACCAAAATTGGATACTTAAAATTGGGGGTAGGGTTGTTTAATAGCTCATATAAAACAATGTATTTGAGATAGAAAAGCAAACTTTGTTTTTTCTATTAGTCAAATGAGTACTTTAGTAAACTAAGATTAAAAACACTTGTAAAAATGCACAAATTGTCTGTAAAATGAATGATGTTAGTCACGATTTCAACTTTCAAAGGGAAATTTAATCTATGTAACGCATATAACACCATTGAAGGCTGTAATTTTGTTTAAAATGCTGCTTTTATGTAGCTTAGGCATCCAGCTTGCAAACCACATAAGAAATTTGAATAATTAGATGGTTTAATGTCTTCTTTCTGTAGCTCAAACTTTCATTTTGATTTTTTCCTTAGTTTGTTCTAGTAACATATGTAACAGGCTGTCAGAGACTAATGCCCCGGAGCACAGAGTGCAAACATCTCTTAAAAGATGCGGCTTGAAATTTTCTTCAAGATAGGATATGTCTGCAAAATTCCCTAGGGGGGGGGGGGGGGGGAGCAGGACCTTTTTTAGCTCGAAGTCTATATAGCCTGATTTTGATCAACTTTACACTACACCTTAACCATTAGACAATGCGTGATAAGAAAAAGGGGACTAAAAGATTAGTATTACAAGAGTTATGCCACTTGGTAGTTCTAACTGTATGGTGTTTGCAATATGGCTAATAATGCAAATTTTGTGAAATCAACTTCTCCTAGAGCCTTCTTGTAATACTTTGCAGGTATGTTACAGGCATATGAAAATGTGCATGTGGAAGTTTAATGATGAAAAAATATTTTTTGATAAATTTACAGCATTTTTAACTTAGCCAATTATCGACCTCTGCACAGATTAAGTAATTATGGCTGATAGTGCATACATTTTGAAATCAACTTCTCATAGAGTAGTAGGTGTATTCTTTTAATACTTTTCATGTATGTTAGAGACATATTGAAGATGAGCATGTGGAAATTTAATGATAATTTTTTTTTTTGATAAATTTACAGCATTTTTAACTTAGCCAATTCTCTACCACTGCCGATAATTTGTAATGGCTGATAGTGTATACTTTGTGAAATCAACCCCTCCTAGAGTCTTTGGTGTATCCTTTTATTACTTTCATGTGTGTTACATACATATTAAAGTTGTGCATGTGGAACTTTAATGATGAAAAAATAATTGTTGATAAAATTACAGTATTTTTAACTTAAGCCAATTCT
Source organism: Loripinus fragilis (assembly GCA_964019695.1). Lineage (NCBI taxonomy): Eukaryota > Metazoa > Mollusca > Bivalvia > Lucinida > Lucinidae > Loripinus > Loripinus fragilis. The sequence goes on from OZ026517.1 coordinate 37,263,751, forward strand.
CGACCAATGTACATATTCCGTAATGGCTTATAGTGCATACTTTGTGAAATCACTTCCTCCTATCATCTATGATGTATCCTTTTATTACTTTGCATGTGTGTTACATACAAATTATAGATGTGCATGTGGAAGTTTAATGATGGAACAATAGTTTTTGATAAATTTACAGCATTTTAACTTAGCCAATTCTAGACCGCTGCAATTATTGAATAATGGTTAATAGTGCATACTTAGTGAAATCAACTCCTCCTAGAGCCTTCAGTGTATCCTTGCAATACTTGACATGTATACATGTTACGGACATATTGAAGATGTGCATGTGGAATTTTAATGATGTAAAAATAATTTTTGATATATTTACAGCATTTTAACATAGCCAATTCTAAATTACTGCACATATTGAATGATAATTAATAGTACATATTTTGTGAAATCAACTCCTATGTAGTACAGCCTTCAGTGTATCCTTTTAGTACTTTGCAGGTATGCATATGGGACAATATTAGCTGTTATCGGTTTTATCCGCCCGATTAATTCCCTTGAATATTGACCACTCCCGCAACTTACCTGTTGAAATATGTGGCATCAATTACACAGAAAAGTATGCAACCCTTTAAATAAATTATTAATAACTAACTTATTATTAAGCTGCCATTATTTTATAAGTTATCAAAAGAAAATTTAATGTTTTATCTTTATAATGATATAAACAAATACGAAATAACTTAATATTTAGTTTTGTCAAATTGTTCATCTTTTTGACTGGTAAAATCCCATTCATTTCTATGTAAACTGACTGCAAATGCCCTTGGTGAGCCTTTTATGACCCCAAAATAATCATGTTCTGATATTTTCTTGATGTTTTATAAGTTATAAATGGTATCTCGATCACCCAACGATATCAATCATATAAGTTTCACAGAAATAAAATAAATTTTAGGTCTGTCATTTTTAGGTTAAAAATTGAGTTTAAGCGCCTTCTTGAAAGAGCGGAGAAAATGTCTAAGTTCTCATCGTTTGTGTCTATTATGTTTCCGCACTATTCAATATGCCGATAATGTCGAGAAACCTAACATCATTTTTAAATAGAAATTTAAGGGGAAAACTTATTATTATTTTTATAATAATAATACTTATTATTATTATTATTATTATTATTATTATTATTAATGCCTAAATTTATTCGAAGACTTTCATCTGGCAGTATATTCGGATAGGCGGCAATCGAATACACTTATATAATCGGCGAACGAAGATCAAATATTTAGAACCAGAGTTTTCGATTGCTAATCGTGGCCCGAATGGTGACAAATGGCAATTTAAAACACTGTTTCTATCCGTTTTTGATCCCCGTCTGTCGATTGTTACGAGCGTTTTCGATTGCCACCTATTCGGTGTGAGAGGTGAGAAACGATTTTGAGACGTTCATAACGGGATATGCGATAATCCTAGGTGTCAGATAATCCCTCGGGCTAAGGTCTTACATTGTATCTCGGTCATAAAATACTGATTTTACGGTTTTTACCGAATAAATGACTGTATAAAGTGTCCTGTGTGGAAGCCTTGGCTTTCTACTAAGAGCTTATGCATAAATAAAATGGTGTGTATCAGATACCCAGGCTGATCACAGTGTTCGTGTTCTGTACACCCTTCTTACTAGTTTTGTCATGCGGCGTCTCGTCAGGGTCTTTACTGTTCAGTATAACAACCTTTTTCGGTCATACTACCAAAACTGTCACTTCATGGGTAGATGCTCAGACTGCGCAAATGGTGTCGTTTGAAATTCTACTAATGTTTAGGCTTTGTAATTACAGTAAAAGACATGCATATATTATGACGAAGAGTACTAAAAATGAAGCAAAATCAACAGAGTAGATCCAGATACTTTATAACAAGATGTCTCTCCGTGCCTGCATTTTGTATTAATTGAACATTTAAATAAATTGTAAACTAATAATTAAGTTTTAAGTGATGCCATTTAATTCTTCCGGAGACGAGCAGCAAAGGTTCGTGTGAGATGGTACGTCAGGCCTGATCCATTGCTGTTTGCGTTCCATATCTCTCAGTTAAATATTCCCAAAATACACAGATTTAAACAAATCTCTTCACACCGAGCTGATCGGGACCAGTAAGAACCAGAACTGACCAAAAACAATTTATAATTTCAACCGTAAACAGCAATGGGACTGATCAGACTGCGCTGATAATTTACTATGCGCATATGTTGTTCCGAGAATTCATGTCAGGTAGCATCTGAGCAGTGAACACAAGAAACTGCGATGAGCATGTTATATATGCACAGACTGGCCTGCTCCATTAATGTTCGCTGTTGGAGAGCTGAAACATAAAATCATGCAGTCGTTTTATGATGTGGTCATCTTTTTGACACAGCGGGAACTCAGTGGGAGTTCGCTCATCTGCGTTAAAAGTGTGAAAATAGTTGATAAGGATTTGGCCTAAAGCGACTATTCTCATTATTTTGACTGCATTATAATCCTGTATTATGTGTTTTAACTTCAAGCGAGGACGCTGATCAGACCCTTTTTGTCAAAATCAATGTCCTTTTCCTCGGACCCAGTCCGAGTCTTTACAGATGTCGGCTGATTTTATTTTTGAAATATTTCACGGATGACCCAGGAAATGCCAATTTCCATAGTCCGATACTGACGCACGATGTGGTCATCTTCACGTTGACACAGCGGGAACTCAGTGGGAGTTCGCTCATCTGTGTTTAAAGCTGATAAGGATCTGGCCTAAAGCACTTTGGTGCATTTTTCTGTCTGCATTATATTTATGTATTATATTTTGTAACTTGAAGCGAAGACGCTGATCAGACATTTTTGCCAAACTTAATGTTCTTTACCTCGGACCAGTGACGTATTCTTATATAGGTAACTGGTCGGACCCAGTCCGAGTCTTTACAGATGTCAGCTGATTTTATTTTCGAAAAATGTACCGTTTGGATCCAGACAAAAACCTAGCATGTACTCGAAGAACTGTCTCAGTGAGACGGTTCTTTTGAGCGCCCAAAGCGAATGTTAAAACGATGGATAAAATATTCACAATATTATGCTGGATTTTTTCCTTATTATCTAGATCTCGAAATAGAATGGAGATATTAGGTATATCGGCTCGAGTCTAGACCTATGATTCTATACCGAGAGAAGACTCAGATCAGGTTTTGCATCAACATTACTGATACGGGTAAACGTGAAAAAATGTTACATTTTGAAATACGTTATCGAGATATGCCTTTTTGTTCTGTTTTGTTTTGATATAAAAAGAACATTCAGATTAAAGAACGTTCTGCTGCATGATCACTCGAAACGATAATTCTTTAATTATAATTGCTGTCGTTAACACAGGTGTCATTTTCTTAATCTTGTTTTATAACGAACCCCTTTGACACACTGGGATAAATAAATACGCTTCAGTTATTGATTAAAAAAGAAGAAACTGAAAAAAAATGACCAGACCAAATAAGCATATTCGGCCAAAATAAAAGTGGTCCTGCTAAAACCTCTTTCGGACTAAAAAGTGGTCATGGCCAACCGACCGTACCACCGCCGACGGCTTTGTTTGGTGACGCTGTGTTATTTCTAAATCAGTGCGGATGCGCAGGCTGGTCTGCGCCTTTGTCGTTTGCAACCCCCTAGACAGTTTTTCTCACGTCGTATTAACGTACTCAAGTGCTGTTTTAAGACTCAATTCAGAACATACGAATAGTGGACATACATGGTTTATTACATTTTAAGATGAAAAACCTATTAGTTGGGCATGCATACTCCAATTTGAAACAAAATTTATGAGCACATTTTATATTACATAAATGAAAAATCCATCCAACAATTCTGATAAAATATTCAGATGGTATAATTGGGTACCCTCTCAGTACCAATACTGAACAGCAATATCATCGATACGAGACGAATACCATCGATACCTGGACTCAGATACAATCGATTTCGCGATATAGTGACCACGGTGTAAGGGGGACAATTGACTTATCGATTATTTAGGTGATCAAGAACCACAACTGCCTGTTAAGTCAGGCCATAGTTCTATTTGTTACAGGCATATTGAAGATGTGCATGAGGAAGTTTATTGATGAATTATTTTTATTATATAGAGGATCTTACATGAGCGCTCATGTTTTATTGAATTTATTAAATGAGTTGGGGAAAAGAGATAAAATGCAAGGCTTGCAGAGCATTTTATCTCTTTTTCGCAACGAGTTTAATAAATTCAATAATACAAGAGCACGAATGTTAGATTCTATTTATCATATGACAAATACTTTGAAATCTCATTTCTGGCGTAAAAACGTTATGATTTTGTCATCATGTACGCAACGTTGTTAAGGACGTCATCACATTTCCCGTAAATCTGTAAACCACTAGTGGTTCATCGGTTTTATTGCATGGCGTTATTTCACTCTTAGACGCGACGTCATATGATGAATAAATTTAGAGCATTTTCAACTTAGACATAATTGGAACATTCCATATTTAAAATGATGGTAAACAGTGCACACATTGTGAAATCAACTCCTTAGAGCTTTAAGTGTATTATTTCATTACTTTGTGAGTATGTTACAGACATATGGATGATATGCATAAAGTTGTTTGGCGCCGATTTTGTTTTACACATGTATAGCATTTTAAACTTAGCCAATTTTTTTTTTATCATTACAGTGCATACCTTGTTTCAAGTGTTTTCTATTTCAGTTTAGAGTGCAGGACTATGCTTTCCTTGTCATTTCTTATCTTAAACTTTAAAAATCTTACTTCGTTTCTTATTTTGGTCAATTTAGGCGTTGAGCAAACTTAAAGAGAAACATAATTATGCTGTGGCATACTGTAAGCCTTGCTTGCAGCCCAATTCTTGTTTTTATCTGAAACTGGTTGGTTGCATTGATAACACATCAGCACTATCGATATTGTTTTATTTGAAAACTGGTTGGCAGCATAGATTACACATCAGCACTATCAGTATTGTTTATCTGAAATGTGGTTGGTTGCATTGAAAACACATCTGCACTATTGGTATTGTTTATCTGAAAACTAGTTGCGTTAATATCCCATAAGCATAACTGGTATAGCTTACCTGAAAACTGGTTTCGCTGATAAAACATCACCACTATTGGTATTGCTTATATGAAAACATGTTGCACTGATAACACATCAGCACTATCGCTATAGTTTATTTGAAAACTGGTTGAATGCATTGATAACACATCGGCACTATCGGTATGTGTATTGTGTAATGTGGTGAGTGACTAGTGTGGAATTTTGGTATTTTACAGATGTGTAAAAAGAAATAATAACATCTGTATTTTCTTTTGTGTGATGTAGTCATATTTTTTTTATATATTTTATTTATTCTACGTTGCATCACTTGACATAAGAAGTCCTCAAAATAAAATGATCCTGTGCCTCTTTAAATATTTTGTTGAAGCCTCCTTAAGTGGCAGTGAAATGAAATTGAATCTAATTAATAATATTAGTCAAAGTAATTGTATGTAAATAACTACTTTGCTCAAAAGCCATGTAATTGTAATTTAATTGAACTTACTCCAATGTAATTGTAAGTAATTAATTACTTTTTCAAAGTAATTGACCCCAAGTCTGTTGTGAGTCTTATTCAGAGTTTCCATTCCATACAACTGACGCATATTCTACAACTGGCAACAGATAAGATATATACATCTAGTTGAGAATATTTCTACAAATAGAATATTTCAGTATACGCATTATTCGCAAAATTTTAGTTGTTGAATTGACAATATTTTCAATATGAGTGTGCCACTGGTTATTACTACTTAATGTTACACCCAGATGTTTATGGCTATCTACAAAGCTAATTGCAATATCATCAAAAATAAGATGTGGTAATAACTCTAGATTTCTAAGGGTAAATAAGACAGCCTCAGCTTTCAATGGATTAAAGGTAACTAACCACTGTCTAGCCCAGTTTTACAACAGTTGCAAATAATGGTTAATAATACTAGTATGTCAGCAATATTTGCTGCAGCATAAAATAGTGAGCTATCGTCTGCAAACAGCCTTGTCAAACTTAGAAGTGTTTTGGCTATATCATAAATATATACTTAAAATAAAAGAGGCATAAGAGCACGCCAGCAAAGATAGATGTTAAGCCAGAGTAACATAATTTAGAGCAAACGTTCTGTTTTCTTTGGCTTAAATAACTATTTAATCACTCTTAAAGTTTCCCATCGATGCCATTTTGTCTCAACTTAAACAGATGACCCTTTTGCCAAACTCTATCAAATGCTTTTGACACGTCACAGAAGACAATACAAGAAAACATGCTATTATCAAAAGCTTGACATATATAATGAAAGATGTTTATAACTGAAACACTGTTGAATGATGAGGTAGGAAACCAGAGTGATATTTATATAAGAGATATTGTCTATTAGAAAAAATATACATACACTGAAGGACTTTAAAAATGCAAAAATCTAAATTCATTATATTTACTAACTTTAAATGTCTCAATTTTATTGAGATTTGGCAAAAATGAACATCAATATATATTGTGACTAAATGTCAGCAAAATAGTTTTAAATTTTATGTCAAAATGATAAATAATGTCAGAACAACAGTCTATCAAATAGCAATACCATATGATTCTAAAGTTGCAATTTGAAATTTGTCTAGAAATTGGACACGATTTTAAGTTATTGTGATAATATATTTTTATTAAAAAAATCAGAAACAAATTACCCTTGGAGCCCTACTATTTGTCTGGCACTGACAGTAGCTAACCGGAACGGATATTGTTGATGTTAATATCGTCGATACACAATCGACGTAAGTTGCCTCTTAACGCGGGTCGCAATTCTTGGCTGACCAGAACTACGTCGATCTTTAACTGTCCCAGTAGCCTGATAACGATCTCTGAGGCGCTGTATAGTTGACGGATGACAATTATGATATCTGGCGATGTCAGAAACACGCACGCCAGCTTTTAACATTCCAATTGCGCCAGATTGTTCATGTTCAGACAAACATGGCCATGAATAATAAAGCTATTAAACTAAAGCTGCTTTGTGTTTTATGCATGTATACTTATACGCTACATGCGAAATGATAATTTTTGCTTCATTGATTCGTGGGGACGCCACGTGCAAAAAATAGTAAACCAGCAATGCATAGCTGGTGGTAGCCAGTGTCTTTAAAACATCGATATTGGGTAAAGATATAAGCAGAGTGTTGTTACCATCCATTTTTATCTCTTAAAGGAGGCTGAAAATGTTCTGGGTTCAAAAAATGATAATTTTCATTTTTTGCGTTTTTAAAGTCCTTCAATGTATTCTTGAAAACAATCCTTTATTGTAGTTTTCCAACACAGCTTTTATGACCAATCAGATAAAACATGTTCTGTTTGCCTGGACCCTCTATCAGATAGCACTATTGGTTTAACAAGTCGAACAAATTGTCCCCTGTGTGACCTAATATGAGAAGCTTTTGTATCGCATGTCTGCAAAATGTGCAAAATGGTCGCCTTGACGACCTGTGTTGTATTAAATCCGTATTCATTGACAACTTATCGAACAGCAGTTCCGAAAAGCTTGTCCATCCGATAGCGCTTGTAAGATGCATTTGTGTAGCATGTTGGTCATTGAACTGCTCGTCTGAAAACAATTTGGCCCATGAGATAGTGATAGTATATACATGTTTATAGTGTATCTAATATTTCATATATGTAGCATGATCCACTGTGCATAGTAAGCATGTGCGCGTAATGGTTGGTGATCAATAGAGATCAACCTTTTACATGCATATATCGAAGAGGAATCGACTAATTGTTCGTTTGAGTAGTTTTCCTTTGGTGTGCGTGTTCATCAGTAATGCGCACATCTATAGTTACGCACCAGCAGCAATACTATGTGAGCTCCTTTGGCGACCACTGTTACTCTTCCTCCATTTTGATGTTAGGAACAACGTTCCTTTCTCATGTGCCATTTGTTATTGAAGTAAAACGTGTAAGTAGATAAACACTGGAAAATTTCATTGCAAGAATGATCCGTCATGTGTTGAACGTCGATGTCATTGTTTAACGTTTTTGAATTATTAATATACGTGGGTTTTGACGGTTGTTGTTGCTAATCCGCAGACGACATAGTTGAAATCTTTCAACACGATTTGGCCTGAATTTGAAGTTTGTTCATATACCATACATTCGAACTCGCCAAAGTTACTTCAGGCTTAAAAAGTAAAGAGCAAAAGCAACACCTTTTATAGCGTCTGCAAAGGGGACAAGGTGGAAAGATATGACCTGTTTCACGAGAAAACGTAAAGCATCTTCTTTATTGGAATGGGTTGTATCTCTGAATACCGACACGCAAAGAATCGAAGAACGTGATGGCAAATATACAAACAAGAGATCCCTTCAACAATATATGTATATGCTCAACATAACTATATCATGTTTGGCAAGTATTTGAGAAATTGCGATAATAGATCACTTTTAAGCGTACTTGTATGTTCAGCAATCTAGTTGGACTAGAACTTTTTTAGCCCGAGGCTTCGTCTACTTCAACACTTAATGAGTCCGAACAGCCGAGGCGAAGTCCGTGTGAGACAACACGAATGCTTCTTTGAGCATTGGCTGCGTGTTGACGCGATAAGCATCAAAATCACATGTGCTGACTCACTATATAGCTATCAAGCTAGGGTAGCTGTCGAGTTTTGAAAATTTCAGTTTGTACCAACTTAATGAAACTGTCGATACTCCTAATTGTGTCGGCTCGTCCGATTCTTGGCTGATCGCATGTGCGATAAACATGCCTCCAGGCAAGAGTGCGTACTTGAAAATTATTTTTCTTAGTGCTTAACCAAAACATATGTTGTGGGTACTCAAAGAACCGTCTCAATGAGACGGTTCTTCTGAGCACCCAAAACATATGCTTAAATTGATGAGTAAGAAAATCAGGACAATTTTATGCTGGCTTTACTGGACCTGTGGGCGAGCCTATGGGTAAGTATCATTTTCTAACGAGTTGGCATATATGCTGATCTAACATGACTGTCATAGGTAAAATTTAAATTTATTTAGTACCTGGTGGCAAAATGGATTTACAAACTCTGTTCGTAATTTTTTTCTGTTTCTTGTGGTCTTTGACAGCAATTTCTGGAGATTTTCCTTTCCGAAACACATCTTTGTCATGGGACGATCGCGTGACGGACTTGATCGGCAGACTCACTTTGCTTGATGTTGTGTACCAAATGGCCAAAGGTGGGGCGGGTCCCCAAGGTGGTCCAGCTCCAGCTATCCCAAGACTTGGTATAAAGCCCTGGGCTTGGAACACGGAATGTTTAAGGGGAGATGCTAATGCCGGGGAGGCGACTGGTTTTCCTCAGGCCATTGGTTTAGCTGCAGCTTTCAGGTAAGATTTTTTTTAAATACTGAACAGAAAAAGTCACATAACCACGTGGTCTTGCTTCATTCTTTTTGTTTTTCATAGTGTCTATAATTTAGGAATAAAACCATAGCCTTTATTGAAAATATCATAGCTCTAAAGGCCTACAGTTTTACACGCGTATCTCTTCTTTATGTATGCGAGTGAAGGCTCTAGCAAGACGGTGCGTTTGCACAGGCCCGTCTAAGCATTCGCTGCTGGCATATGCGATGAGTACCATGATATCACGAGCCAGAAAGTGGTATTCAGTGGCAGCCTTTCACACAACTGGGACAGGGTATATCAATGGTGACCAGATCTAGACTTGCTCTTTAAACTTACATTTGCAATTGTGCAAAACAAACAATGACCAGGAAACGCCACAATTAAAGACCACAGACCATCCTGTGGCACCGCGCGGAGAAGACACAGAACACAGACAGCCACACGACAACAAGGGCACAACTAAAGTAAAGTAGCCAACCCTCTTTTCTCCAGCAAAATTATTTCCAAAACTATAGAAAGAACACAAAGAACTGCATTACAGGTTAGGTATATTAAGTTAGGTATTTTAGTGTTTAGTTTGGCGTGGAACTAATAAAGCTATTCTCTTAATTTTGTTGCTGCCCAGACAACAGAGGAGTTTCAGCCTCTCATTTAGACCAGTGACTAATATTGGTCACTTACCTGAGTTATACGTTTAGCAGTGACCCATATTTCTACAATATAGGTAGCATTACTGATTTTAGTATACATCAATTTTTTTTATGTAAGTAGCTATATACGAAAGTTCGTAGCATGGCATCATAACTCCACAATGAGTTGATAAATTGCTATACATGTGTAATAATACATTTTTGGAAACTAGAATTCAACGGATATTTGATGGTTTGATTTTTGTCGCGTGCAGCGCATGTTTGAAATGAGTAGGACCCGGGGAGTAGGATTTATACACTTGCGGAAATTTTAAGCAAAATGTTGGAAAAAAAATCGAAGTGAAATTGGGGACCTTATCTACCATCGTGGTTTGCCAAAGTAACCATTAGGTGCCAGCTTATGTTTTGTTAAGATATATTATGCGATCACTGCTTGCATGACCTACGCCTTTATATTAAGAAAATGTTGACTAATAGAGAAATGGTAAACTTTCAAAAATGGGACTTTTTGTGATTTTTCTTCATACCTTTACTATAAATTGGGTCACTACAGGAACACGAAATATGCCTATAGAGTATATTTTTGGCTTTATTTGTGGCGAATAATGTATAAATAACATATCGTCGTGCAAAAATGTTGACTTGTTTAGTTCTGTATTCAAGAAATATATTCCTAATAACACTATCCATACTTTTCAAGAAGTGGGTGGCGTAACTTAACAGATATGCCATAACATTTTGAAAAAGTTATAATCATCATAGAAAAGGAACCAATTATGAGGCCCCCAGGGGGTCTGTGCTCCCTTGCTCACTTAAAATAATGCATTGATCTCCCCAAATCCCTGAAAAAAATCCCCAGCTCTCTGAAAGAATTCGTCTTGCTCCACAAATACCTAAAATTGATTCCGCTTCTCCCAAAATCCCCCAAAATATAAGCCAATTCTCCCTAAAATGTATTTTTTCTCCATAGGATTAAATTCACATATTTAAAAACTATGAAGCACATGACTTAATGTTCACTTAATATTTTGCGTCATGTATGTAAAGACAGTGCTTAGCCATAGAATACATGGCATACAATTATTTTAATGAAATGCATGATATATAGCTCAAAATATGAGGCCATCCTTAAAATGCTATTGCTGTACCTGGTAGAGTAGGTATGGAGGAATGCTCTCTAAATTTTATTTTTTTAAATTAGGGACAGACCATTTTTTCTGGTATCGGGAGGATTTGGGTTTTCTCCAACAGCTTAAACTAGATTTTTTTAAAAAAACAAAAAGAAAGCATTGATTTTTGTAACCATTAAAAGTATTTTAACAATTGCTACCAGCCCTATATACGTGTTTAACTTCAGTTTCGTCAAGTAAGTATACTAAAACCAAGTTCTAATTGGTCACTTTTCAAACTCATTATTTCTGACCAAACGCTAATAAAATTGAAATGATTTTTGCCTATATATGTGCATTTTAAGGGGCAAACGTTTAGTAGTGTTTTTGAACAGTTATCTTTTACTTCAAAGTTTTTTGGGTCAAAAGTGCAAAAATCGACTTTTTTTTAAGAAAAAAATGGTTTTGAAGGTAGTTTTTTTATTATAAAAATTGACGTTTAGGTGGTTACAAACTGGTCTGTCCGACTTGAAAAATACCAAACAGTTGAAATTTTGTTTATGGTGGATTTTTACGCATTTTTAAAATGTTGCATTTTTCAAAAATGTCGAGATTTTTTAAATTCACCAGTATTTCCTGGTAAAATTGTTATATGCACTTAATTTTATTTGAACACTGTATGTCAAACACAGCAGAACTTGATTAGTCCATTTTTGGCGATTATTGTTTTACGACTACTGTACACTTCCGGTTTCAATGTGAGAGTTTAAAAATCGATTTTGTAGCCTTATACTTTTGTTTTTTTCCAAGTGTCAAAGAAGGCCACTGACGTCTGGTGATAATGAATAATCGCTGAAAATTTCAATGCCCTGTCGCTGATAATAAAGTGTACAGAGCAGTGCAAAGTCTCTATGTAAATTGCAAGCTTAAATCTGAATTTCAATGATTAACCTGCTAAAAGTGCTTGTCTTATGTTGTTAAGTAGCAAACACGACGTGTCCCATGGAATCAAAACATTTGGGGTTTATTCTTCTTTTTTCACGCTAGCCAGTAACATCTTCAAACAAACAAAAACGTTAACTTGGGTTATGGTTTATATCGTAGAAAAAGTGTGACTTTTTGAAATGAGGGTACCTTTTCTCTAGCTTCGTCCGTGCAAGAAGAACACATCATTTTTAAATGAAATAACTTGCAGAGTCATGGCAAAGTATTGTTTCACTTTAAAAACATGAATTTTGTATACCCTATGTTTCACTTTCTGAACTAGCGTAAAAATGCAAGGTGACCGATTAGCAGTTGGTTTTAGTATATATATATCTGACCAACATTCTTCAAAGTTTTAATAAGAGTCAGCTTGTTAACTAGAGAGAGGGCGCATATGAAGCCCTGTAATAATGTGGATAGGCACTTATGCTAGGGGGTGCGAGGGCATGCTCCCACGAGAAATGCTTGAAAAAAGTGTACTATCTTGTGCATTCTGAAGGTTCCAAAGTACGCTATTATCAACATAAAAATCAACAACTTTAAGAATGATAAATCAACAAAAAACAGATATTATTTGCCATATTTGTCTCTTCAATCAATCGAGATGCGCATGTAAATAAACTATTACAATTTATAAGGGGGTATGGGGTGAGCCCAGCAGAAGACAAAGATCTTTTTTTTTTAAAAAATGAAACAAAATGGAGGCTTGATTTTTTTATTTTATTTTTTACTTTTTGGCAAAACTATGAGCCTGCTCCCCAGATCTCCTAAAACAATTCCTTTAAGGTGAGATTTTTTTAAATTTATTTTTACTTTTTGGCAAAACTTTGAGCCTGCTCCCGAGATCTCCTAAAATAATTACTAGTGCTCCCTCACTCCCTGCAAAGAAATAGCCGTTCTCCCCAGATCCCCAAAACTCCTGTGGGCCCAATTATGTTCATTTAGTTTGATGATCCTTGTTCTCGTTGACTGATTAAAATTAAGATTTATTTAGGTACCAAGATCAACATACATAAATATTTTTAATCAAAACATGACATGAGAATTAAAACAATTATATATTCAATGATTATATATGATAAGCACACTTGATTGATTGGTAATTTGTAAGAATAGCTTAAATAGCACATTAATTGTGGTGTTAAAATTTTGACAGGCTTGGATATAGCATCCACACCCAAGTACTAAATAAATTAAAATGTTTCTGATCTTAAGACCTATGGATAGCCCATAAAGCCATATGGCTTATTTCCAATGGGGTCCATTTTACATTTTAAGAAGACATTGGCACAAAAGAAGCAGAATTATAAAGATTCCATTATTGACTATCATAGAAGGGTGCTCATAATATATAAATTATATACCCTGATACCAAATAACTTGGAATCCTATGTCTCCCACGCACAACAGTGAACATCTACTAGTGTACGTGCCAGGTATAATGACCAAGTTATTAAAATTTTAGGAAAGCAACATGATTATCACAGCCAAATTTCCAAACAGCATTGCCGCCACCCTAGCAGAATGTACGCACAGCATGAACTCCCAGTGTAGCATATATATAGCACTGAATCCCATATAGCAATGACCATAAAAAAAGTCTGACAATTTAACTTAGGACTGTCCAACTTCGCTGTCTACCTGTGGGTGAGGGGGTAGGGGCAAAAGTCGAAAATTGGAGGGGCCAATGAGTGAGGGAAAACAAGACCTTTCTTGCCATCCACTTAGAGATAAGTAGAAGTGTCTTTACTTGAACAGCGAAAGCCAGGTAAGCTGCCAAGTTTGACTAAGTATGCGCCTGGTTAGGAAGAGACCCTACCTGCTGCGCAAACTACCTAAATGTTTCCTACAAACAGCACATGTGATATATTAGATGCACAAAATAAAGTTAAAGTCAAATACAGCTAAATAAAATTTGAACTCCCAGTGCAGCATATAGCACTGGATCCCATATAGCAATGACCATATAAAAAAGTCTGACAATTTTACTTAAGCCTGTCCAACTTCGTTGTCTACCTGTGGTTGAGGGGGTGGGGCGAAGGTCGAAAATTGGAGGAGCGAAAGTTGTGAGGGAAAACAAGACATTTCTTGCTTCCACTTAGAAATAAGTAGAAGTGTCTTTATCAAAACAGCGAAAGCCAGGTAAGCTGCCAAGTTTGACTAAGTATGCGCATGGTTGGGAAGAGGCCATACCTGCTGCGCAAACTACCTAAATGTTTCCTATAAACAGCACATGTGATATATTAGATGCACAAAATACAGTTAAAGTCAAATACAGCTAAATAAAATTTTAAATGTCCTAGAAAAACTAAAAACATATTTAAAGTCATGCTAGATACATTGAAACAGGTTATGGTTATGCATACATAAGAGTATTGACAAACATGGCATTGCAAGACATGACTCAAAAGCAGTTAACAAAAACAAACAAAAGCCACAGAGATTTTTTTCATATACGGCTACATGTTATGATTGCTCTTTCTTTCTCTCTACAAATGCTCTGTCGATCAGAATCTGATCATTATCAAAGGGGAGTGAATTTTGAAATTTTGGGAGAAAACAAACACAACAAAAAACACCTGTCTGATGAGTTTTTTTAAATGAGTGCCTTGAACTCCTCTGTGGTCTCAGCTGCGACCGCAGTTGGAGCCAAACTATTCCAATGGGGAATAGTCCTTGGGAAAAAAGAATACTTCATGGCATCACTATAAGTCTGGGGCCTGCAATACTGTGAGTTGTGTGATGCCCTGGTGGATCTTGTTCTCTGAGACGGGGTCAAGTACTTGTCTTTATCAATAGACATAATCCCACAATGAATCTTGTGGAAGGAAAGCAGAAAGGATTGATCCCTCCGGGCCACCAGAGTTGGCCATTGTAGCTCAGCGAGCATCTTGCTAACACTACTAGTGTTGTGCCACCTCCTGCAGGTCCAGTGGGCTACCGTCCTCTGTACTGTCTCCACTTCTTGAATCTGAGTTTGACAATATGGGCTCCAAATGGGTGCTGCATACTCCAGTTTAGGGCATACCAAAGTATTGTGTGCAATCTCATTCGTACTCCTAGGTGCAAAAGCCAAGTTCCTTTGAAGGAAACCTAAAAGTAAGTAATGGTGCAAAGATCAGGAATCGATACAATCAAGTACCACACCTGACCAAGGATACCAATGGGAAAGTGACAAACTCACAGAAGACACCACAAACGAGAGCCAAGAGGTCAGCCC
The DNA here is from genome assembly GCA_964019695.1 of Loripinus fragilis. Taxonomy (NCBI): domain Eukaryota; kingdom Metazoa; phylum Mollusca; class Bivalvia; order Lucinida; family Lucinidae; genus Loripinus; species Loripinus fragilis. The sequence continues at coordinate 37,279,147 of OZ026517.1, forward strand.
TTTCCCAGCAGGTGACCAAAAAGCACATATAAACAGACGCGCACAAAACATAGCAAACACAAGACAGAACAAATACATAAAAGATCCACAAAAGAAGTACCGCCTTGGAACGGTCAGTAAAATATTTTACTGGAGGGCTTAAACCGGTTTAAAGTCTTAGTTGCTTTGGACTTAATATCAGATATATGTTGACATCAATCCATGTTCTCTGTGATTGTTATACCAAGATATTTTGCGGACTGAACTTTTTCCAAAGTTTGCTGATGCAGAGTGTAGTCATGAATAATTTGTTTGTGGGAGTAAAGCGAGTCACTCTCATAGAGTGACATTTGGTAACATTGAACTTCATTTGCCAATCAGCCTCCCAGAACCCAAGACTGTCAAGATCTTCCTGCAAAATGAGACAGCCTTGCAATGAATGAATGTTCCTATACAGGACACAATCGTCAGCGAACAGGCAAACTGAAGACTTGATATTATCCGGTAAGTCATTTATGAAAATTAGAAAAAGATCGGTCCTAAAACCGACGCCTGGGGTACACCAGATAAACAGGACTGGATCTGAGGCTTGACCATCTAAAACTTCTTGTTGACAGCGCTCAGAGGGCCATGAGCTGATCCATTTATGGGTGGACCCTCGTACCCCATAGTAATCAAGTTTATTCTCTTGAGGCATAAAATTTAAGGGAGGCTAGGGATACGGATCCGTACCCCTAGTCTCGGAGGCTAGGGGTACGGACCCGTACCCCTAGTATATTCTACCATGTCAGGCTACAGGTACAGACATATAACCCTGATGAGAATCTATCTATCTATCTATCTATCTATCTATCTATCTATCTATCTATCTATCTATCTATCTATCTATCTATCTATCTATCTATCTATCTATCTATCTATCTATCTATCTATCTATCTATCTATCTATCTATCTATCTATCTATCTATCTATCTATCTATCTATCTATCTATCTATCTATCTATCTATCTATCTATCTATCTTTTCGTTTTGCAGGTCATGACAAGTAAACCCAAGCAGCACACTATGTCGGACCCACATCGGTCTGCCCACAAAATGCCATTCAAATGCATTTTGCTGGCGGGCCGACCCTGGCCTGCTTTTTTATATTTAGTTTTGATGTTAGTTTTGATACAATGCGTAAATCAACTATCATATTTTCAGATAAACATTTTGGTGCTCAAAAGAGTCTTCACGATGAGACGGTTCTTTTTGAGCACCAAAAACTTACGTTAAAAGTGATAGAAAATACAATTTTACCTACCACCGTCCGTCTGTCCGTTGGTCAGTCCGTACAATTTATTATTTGTTTTCGTCCTTAGAAGTAACATAAGTCCCTTAAGGATCTAAAAAATATTAAGTTTGTCCATACGTCTAAAGGTCCTAACAAATAAACCCAACCAGCACACAATGTCGGACCAATGTCGGTCCGCTAGCAAAACGCCATTCAAATGGCATTTCGTTGGCGGGCCGACCCTGGCCCGCTTTTTCATGTTTAGTGGGATATATAATGCGTAGATCAATTATTCTCAAGTCATTTCGGACATATAGTTGGTGCTAAAAAGAGTCTTCTCGATGAGACGGTTCTTTTGAGCACCCAAAATCAACGTTAATTTAGAAAATACAATTTTACACATCTATCTATCTATCTATCTATCTATCTATCTATCTATCTATCTATCTATCTATCTATCTATCTATCTATCTATCTATATATCTATCTATCTATCTATATATCTATCTATCTATCTATCTGGTTTGCAGCACATTCCAGACAGATCGTATCATTTCACAAAAAATATTTCCTTTCGAGGTTAAGCTTCCTTTTATATAATAATAATAATAATAATAATAATAATAATAATAATAATAATAATAATAATAATAATAATAATAATAAAAATAGTAATAATAATAATGATAATAATAATAACAATAATAATAAGAATAAAAATAATAATAATAATAATAATAATAATAATAACAATAATAACAACAAAAATAATAATAATGATAATAATAATTATAATATTAATAATAACAACAACAACACGACATAAATCCCGCACCACTTGTCCCATTTCCGAATTCGTGTTTCGTTTATATATTTACTATACAGAGTTATCCGGCATTGCAAATGACGACTTGCTGGGTTTGTATTTCATAACACAACAACAAGGTATTTTCGAACACTTATTATCATGATAACTTCTCATCAGCGTTATTTGTCTGTACCTGTAGCCTGACATGGTATAATATAATAGGGGTACGGATCCGTACCTCTAGCCTCCCAGGCTAGGGGTACGGATCCGTATCCCTAGCCTCCCAGGCTAGGTGTACAGATCCGTACCTCTAGCCACTGCCTAAATTTAATTAGCCATGGATAGGCAAACAACAGAATTAGCTTTATATTAGGCCATCGTATATAATCAATTAATGCTCAAAATTGGGACATTCCATATAAATACAATAATAAAAACTTTGTCGGTGAACTATCTTCAATTCTCTCGATGAGCTATATCGGTAAACTATCTTGTCGGTGAACTCTCCTATTTATTTAGTTTTATCAATTGAGTGGTTATCTCTGAACGATTCGGTCAGTATTAAGAGGCGACAACTTCCGGATATTTTCGATTATTTCCCTATTTTTGACGTGAATCTAAATCGCGTTTGTGACTCTTCGACAAAGAAAACCTACGATATTTAGAGCGAAATTCGAAAAACAACTGAAGAATATTGCAAATACGTTAAGAAAAATAGCTGCCATTGAGTGAAAACAAGCCTAAACGATGATAAAAGTTGGCATTGTTTTGTTGTGGTTGTCTGCAGGGATTTTGCTTTCAGAGTGTGAATTATTTCCCTTTAAAGATGTGTCTCTTCCCTGGAATGATAGAGTTGATGACTTGGTTGGCAGGTTAAGTCTTACTGAGCTCATGTTACAACTTGCTATGGGCGGAGCAGGTCCAAAGGGCGGTCCAGCGCCGGCAATTCCCAGACTGGGGATTGGAAAGTATTCCTGGAACACAGAATGTTTGAGAGGAGATGCTATTGCAGGAGAGGCCACATCATTTCCACAGTCACTTGGTCTTGCTGCTGCTTTTAGGTATAACCCAAGTTCTCAGGCTGATGAAACATTGTAGAAGATTTAGAACATAGAGACATAGAAGATTTATTTTACGTCGAATATACATATAACAAGTAGCATAAGCGTGTGGGGGGAGAGGGAGGGGTAGGTGTTCAGATCTGCATGATCAACTGTAGCCATGCAACTAGTTTTAATATAATCTATTTTATATAATACATTAATGTCAATGTAGGTACATTCGGAACTCTTGTGTTCAACTCTTTCTGGGTACACGGCATGTCGTACAATGTAATGTTTCAAATGACATATAGATGCTTACATTATTCAAGATATGTTTAAAAAAATTTGTCACAAATATATGATAAAAACCTTGATAAATCCTCGCTACTCTGCTTTTGATCAGACAGCTGGTATAATCGAATAATTACTGGTACATTCGGACATACAGGCTGGTACAATCGGACAGCAACAAAAGTGACGCATATGGGCGTAGAATCGGTAGACAAACATCTTTTTATCAGTTGTTATTCATGCATTTATTTTTCAACAAAATATAACACTTTGTCCATATTACAAAATTCTGATAAAGGAATAGTTTCAGCAGCTTCTCTCTTCCTGTTACCGATTCAGAGGACGACAGCAATTAAGCTTTTGTGAGATAGGGAGGATGGGTGCTACTGATCACCTTGCGCCACCCAATGTCACCCACTATATACTACATGTGACCACATGTACTTTATTGTTTATATTAATTGATTAACAATTTATTAGAATCAAAATATGTTTCTGTGATAGTTTTTAAGACATTATTTTTATACTTGTATAAACTAGATGCAGACTGATAGGCGAAGAATTGGCCAGTAAAATGCATTTAAGTACCCATCCCTAGTGGTGTTGGCTGTGTTAATGTGGTGGTTCTGTTGTTGTTAGCAGGACAGATCCTGATAAAATTGAGCTTTTATTTCATTTTCTCAGTTTAATTTGTTAAAATATAAATGATCCGTTCAATTTCCATCACTCCAATTTGGCAGATTAAGGTGTTAATTTTCCCTAAATTGTCGACCCCAGCCCCAGTTCAAAATCATTCCTGCTCTCTATCTTGAGCATTTTTTTTACCAATTTTCTTTAAACTTTGGATGAAAGTTGATATTGGGAAGGAGTGTTTTGGCAATTGCAGATGGGTGAATTTTGTCAAATAACTACAGTTATGGTCCTTCATTGATGTGCAAAATTACATTCTGCTCAATATCTATTGAACAAATGGATGATTTTGATATAAAAAAGATTGTTATCACATACATCTAGGCTTGGATAATGGGGTTCCGGACCCCCCCTGGAAAATCACAAGTTATATGGGTTTCTATAGGAAATAAGCAATTGGACCCCCCCCCCCCCCCCCCCCCCCCCCTGGAAAAAGTTGGACCCCCTCTGGAACTTTGAAAAAGGATAGTTTTCTTTGAAATTCACCATTTGACTTGTGTAAATTAAGCTGAGGACTAAAAAAAAAAAAAAAAAAAAAAACGTTGTCAGGGCTTTTTTGTCAATTTGACCTGGACCCCCACTGGCAAAAATTCCTGGATCCGCGCATGTGAGCAGATGACATTTTTAGAGAAAAAAATGTAGGATAAGGGTTTATTCAGTAAGATTTTTTAAGGAATCATGCTTTTTATTTTAAATGAAGTTGTTTTCCCTCTTTGATTAAAGATACATAAGAAAGTGTCTACCAGCCAAACCTTTTCTTTTTGTTTTGATTGTTTAAGGGGACACATAATTATTTTTAAAATTGGCTTCATTAGTTTAAGTTAGTGATCTAATAATAACCTCTCAGTTGTCTCCTATTTTCAGCCCCAAATTGATACATGCAGTTTCCAAGGCAACAGGCCAAGAAGTGAGGGCCAAGTACAATGACTTTGTCAAGAAGGGAATGTATGGCGACCACAAAGGGCTTAGTTGTTTTAGTCCAGTCATTAACATTATGAGGCATCCTCAGTGGGGCAGAAATCAGGTCAGTATCTTGCTGGTTTTAGTGGGTTGTTTACCCTTTGTAGACAGGAAACCCCTAAATGGGTACATAATATACTTTGACAAATAGTGAAGACCCAGATGAAATGAGGCATGATGGGGCATTTCATCAAGGTCTGCTTTGTTTGCAAAGACAAACTCAATCTTCATAGAAAGAAACACAATAGTTTTTGGAAATTATAACACCTACCCCTCAATGTAAACAATGGACCAGCCTGACTTAACTGTATCAAACTTTATGGAAAATTCCATTGATCTAAAAAGGGATAAACTACTACCAAATTTGCTCCAAATATATGAAGGTTTTTTTTTTATATATATAATTTTTACCATATTTATCCTAAAACTTAAACCAGTCCATATCACTACTCTAGTACCTGAGTACATGATGAGGTGAGTGAAATTGGATTGGGAAACAGTGTAAAACCAGGTCAGACTGCTCCTCTACATACATTCTTGTTTTGGTTAAACTGTTTGGTCAATCTGATTAAAATCCATTATTTTCTTCTTTCTTTTAAATATTTAAAATAGATTGACTGTTTGGTCTGGCCCGAGGTCATACAACTTTTTTCATACTCAACTCAGCTGAGCACGAAATTTATCCTGCTCATAAATGTTAAAATGCCAACAATTGTTGGCATTTTAACATGGAATAGCATGACATACATCATCTTAGAGACTTAAAGCAAGAAACTTCTTTATTTGTCGGTATTTTTGTGTTTATGAGCAGTTGAAATTTCGTGCTCAGTTGGGTTGAGCATAAAAAAGTTTTATAACTTGGGGGCCTGGCCTATTCATCTGTTGAGGGTAAGTATGGTACAGTACAGTCGCTTTTCAAAACAACTGGTTATGACATGGACTTGGATATAATACAGTCATGTTGTTGCTGCCATAATTTTTGCAATGAAATTTTACATAGAAATTAGAGAAAACATATTTAATTTCTTTGTAAAATTGTCCCTTTATTTACATGTATATGCAAATTTATAGATAAACAAAGTATTTGAGTGTAAAACTGTAATATTTTTCGTACCCGTCAGTTTTAATGTATGTTTTGGGTGTTCAAAAGAACAATCTCATTGAGACTGTTCTTTTGAGTAGCCACAACATATGTTTTGGGTGAGAAATAAGAAAAATAGTTTTTTGTTACGCACTCTTAACTTAAAGCCTGTACATGTAATGTGATTCGCTTATAACACAGCCTGTTCCTATGGACCCCAAATACAGCCTATTAAAGGGACAGCATTGCGTTTACCATATTGTGCTATAGGATGGGTTTTCCCCACAAAAATTGCCCAAAACCAAGATCTGTCTTTAAAAACTGTATGACAGAGCTAGATTTTTGCATTTTTTAGGATTAATTACCAAAATATCATGAGCTGACCCATATGACAGAGAAACGCCACAATCATTACATAACGTTTACATTTTCAAAGCAAGCCTTTAATGAATCTTAAGATTTTTGCAACTGTTCATATTCTCATGAATGACATAAATATGATTGACAGCTGCCAAGCTCACTTGCCTGTGCAATACGCTTCAAGCATTGAATTTGTTCGCCAGAAGTGACACTGGTGTTGTGATTGACAGTTAACCACACATGATTCACACATCCAAAAGAAGTCTCTTGTTTGCTCCATTGGCTGTCCATGTTCTCCCTGGCTGTTCCGCTTTTCCGTTTTTCACTACAACAAAACCGTTAATAAAATTACATATTAAATACAAAACTGTTTCATTTCCTAGATTATAAATAATTTCTATATATATTAGATGTTTAAAATAAAATGTAGATATGGGCTTCACTTACTTTGCAAGAGACCTGAAGTATTCATGATTCCATGAATATTCCAAAAAACAAATTAATTTCTTAAATGCACGTGGTTTATTTTTCAATCAGACGAAAAGCTAACCAAATCTGTGAAAGCTTTTAATCTAAAGGCACTCACTACTTATGCATTGCTTGCATTTCTTATTACACTTGTCATAAAATTTCCAGAATCTATTTAGAATGTGTCAAAATAGTGAAATTAAATGTGTTAACAATTTGATGTTGTTTAGGAAACGTATGGAGAAGATCCATATATGAATGGAGTGTATGCAACAAATTTTGTGCAGGGACTGCAAGGTACCGAAAGCAGATATATTATGGCAAATGCCGGCTGTAAGCACTTCGATGCTTATGCAGGACCAGAAAATATTCCAACATCTCGACTGAGTTTTGATGCAAAGGTATTTTGATATGTGTTAAGCCCTATAAATCTATGACTCCAGATTGACCTCTTTAAAAGCTGCATAAGAAAGTCTGAAAAACTGCAGTTCCCTAAGAACAACGGACATTCCGATTGTTATTAAATTGAGCCTTGACATGAGATTTCCGACAATGTGGTATGTGCGACCAGCAAAGGCTCAGATCAGTGCGCAGTCTGATCAGAGCCATGCTAGTCGCTTCAATATTCTATGAATGTTAAGCTTCTGACACCATTTAGAGTTTCTAAGCTTAAAAGGAGGCTTCACTTGTAAAAATGCCACATTGTTGGAAATCACATGTCACGGCTCATTTAAAAAAACATGTGTTGGTCACTCATTGTTAGTGTTTTGCTGGGATGCTTGCAATGAACACCATGAGGCAATTGAATATAAGGAAAATATAGGCGTTTTTCGTACTTCAAGAAACATGACTGTGTTGTAAGTACTCATTGGAAGTACCTCACTGAGATGCTTCCAATGAGCACCAGAGAAGATTATTTCATAAAACATCACTCTGGAGTCATGGATTATTCTCTCATTTTCAAGGGAGACAACTTTAAAATCTCAAATAGTCTTTTTCGGCCTTCTCTTCTCTTAAAGGGGACGGCAACCCTGATGATTACTATGTTTTATATGAAAGATCTTAATAGACCACGAATTTTGATACCAGTTTCGTCTAAATTGGTTGAAAACTGTGGAAGTTATTGGCGTTTGAATATTTGCAAATGGACAGTAATGGAAGCGGCCATAGTGTAGGCTTAGTGACGTCACTCAGCCTAATTAAATATTTGTAATCAAAATAAAAGACAAACCAATGGATTATTTGCATTAATCTTTAATGAAACATTTTCCTTGTGTATAAAGCTACATATCTGCTGAAACACAGATGATGTGATAGTAGTGATAACTTAAAATTTAGCAGTTGAAAAAATTCTGAAAACTAATTAAATATTCAAAATGGAGGCTAAATGTTGGCCATATTGAAATTTTTAAATGCCCATAATTGCCCATTTTTCAACCAATTTTGATGATACTTGTATCAAAATTCATGGTTCATAGAGCTCTTTCTGATAAAACATACTTATCATTAGGGTTGCTGTCCCCTTTAAAAGGAAATAATTTGCACCCAGAAGGAACATGTTATTTCATTTATAAAAAAGAAGACTTCTTTGGGAAGGCTTTTGTAGCATAAGATAAGAAAAGTAGCGGAATCTCTAATTTTCTTATTTTTCCAGTAGAACATATATTGTGGTTGTCTGGATCCAAACTGTTTGACACACTGATGGTATGCCTGAAAGAATTTTTCGAAAAAGTTGATTTTGAAAAAAATCAGCAGATGACAAAAAAAGCATGAAAAATTACCCAGCATGCAAAATTAAGGCATATCAAGAGTTATGGCATTTACACATATGTTAAAGGACTTAATGTCGGAGATGCAAAAGTTGTTTCCCATATTGCTATAGACTAATAAAAATAGCAAAATTCTTTTTTCGAGTTGAATTTGCTAGTGTTGTCTGCTGATAATATTCGCAAACAGTTTGGACAAAGATCAGACTGGACAGAATGTCAGGCCAGGTCTGGATCCAATTTTATGACACTGCTGGTATTCAATACCAGCATAGTGTCAAACAAATTAGATCCAGACCTGGAATTCATGGAAGAATTTTCGAAAACATTCTTTTTAAAAAATATCAGCAGACGACAAAAAAAGCATGCAAATTTCCTAGCATGCAGAAACGAATGTTATGATGTATACATGTTCACATGTTGTATAATAGGAAACCTATGGTGAGGACCCTTACTTAAGTGGTGAGTACGCCACTCAGTATGTCAAGGGGTTGCAGGGCGACCACTTTAGGTATGTACAGGCCAACGCAGGCTGCAAACATTTCGACGTCCATGGAGGACCCGAGAACATCCCTGTCTCAAGGTTCACTTTTGATTCAAAGGTAAACTGGAGTTAACAGTACTTTTGTATTGTTGCTTGCTTGGTGAATTTAAAATATCTAGCTCAATGTGCTTAGTATCGAAATGCAGGTAAATTATTTTCAAGATTTGATTTTGCTCAAAGGAAATCAAATCTGATAGTTGTGGGATAAGGATCAAATCAGATAGTGGCAGGATAACGGATTACGTGAAACACTTGCTTTGAATGGACAACCCTAAGGCCTTCATACGATCATGAATATCCAAAATAGGAAATTGATTTCTTAATTAAATCCATTAAACAAATATTGATTGACAGAAGAAGATGAAGATTAGCTCTTAAAGTGCCAATCGCAACAAAAGTCGTCTGCTTTTCTCATCTGGTGAAATATCAAGAGGCCTCAATGGCAAACAGTGTGAATCCAGATCAGACTGCTCCTATTGGAGCAGTCTGTTCTGGGTCCACACTTTTTGCTTGTTTACTTAAATTAGCCAGTAATGTTTGGCAATTATTTGCAGCAGACAACTTCAACAGACGACATTTTCAGATGCATTTTTCTTGGCACTTTAAGGGTTAAGGTAAAAAAATCTTGACATCTTGCCTCACTGAAAAGCAGTGCATGTAAGCTATAAGAATGCCTTTACATACATTTATCACATGACGTCACGTCTGAGAGATATAATGTCATGTATTAAAATCCATACCACTAGTGAATTACAGATTTTGGTAACATTATGAAATGATGCCCATAACAATGTTGCATCTATACTAGTCAAAAGTTCTAAACGGCCACGTGTGTTTTTACCGATTTTCTGAACAGCTATTAGCACTACACCAATTTCATTTGCACTACCAAATATGCTAGCCTATCAGTAAAGGATACCAGAAAATGACTAAGCAAAATTTCATTAAACTGTACCCTGGAGGCTATGTCGAATACACATACTCTCAATTTCCAAATTCACAATAATTTGCATTGGATGGTTGGGTAATTTCCGACATTTTGGCCAATAGCAACGAGTCTCATGCAGATGGAGTGTTCCTTTCAGCACTTTAGTGTTCAATATGAGTTTGGCTTTGAAATGAAAACGTTTTGCGAGTGAAAGGGGATTATTTCAGAAAGTAATGACTGAAATTTGTGCCAAAATGAGAATTTTAAAAAATGGGGGTACCACTATTCAAATTGGCATCCTGCATGTTCTGTTGAACATTTTGTCAATATCGTTACTGTCTAGGGTACATGATATGTCTTGCTATTTCGAAATGCAAAAAGAGTAGTCATGTCATTTTACGTTTTGAAGAAAATTAATAAAATGCAGGTGGCTGGTTAGATTTTTCAGCTAGTATATATATGGCAAAATCTTGACATTTTCACACCACAAACACAATTACAGTTTTTTTCAATGTCATATGGTAAATAAAAGCTAACTTTCATGCTCATGTTTTAATCAATTTATTAAGCTGGTTGCGAAAATAGTGATAAAACACTCAGCATGCCTTGCATTTTATCCCTTTTCCTCGTCTTGTTCATTAAATTAAATAATACATGAGCACATGTAAGATCCTCTATGTATGAGCGAAAAGTACCATGTACAGCATTATGAAAAAGGTACATTTATGTAATATGTTTTACTATCACCTGCTAATATCGCAAATGGGTGACTGTATTATTTTTTATATCACCTGCTCCTATATTTGAACATTTATAATAAAAAGTATCACACTGAGGCCTACAAAAGTTGTATGGAAAGTTCATATGATGTATAATAATCAATCACTTATATATTCAATGCAACAAACCTAGATATGGGCTCGTTGCAAGAAAACCTGATTTTTGTTGTTTTTCCAACAACTAAGAAGCAAACTAGCCTGCACAATCACACAATCTTATGAGCACCTTTGTTATTTGCTCTCTGAAAAGTATAATAAACTAAACATGCCACATGCTAACTTTTTATATTCTAGTTATTCTGTAGGTATATTGCAAATGTTTAGATTTGAGCCTTGACACGTGATTTCCAACAATGTGGCATTTTGACATGTGTAGACTCAGGCGAGCCTGTGCAGCACCCTTTAAAGCATAGGAACTACAAATGATGTTCAGTCAGTAGCTTAACATTCATAGAATATTCAAGTGACTGGCAAAGGCTCTAATCAGACTGCGGGTATGCGCAGGCTGGTCTGAGTCTTTGCTGGTTGCACATACCACATTGTTGGAAATCCCATGTCACGGCTCATTTGAATTTTTAAAGTCAGGGTTAAGACAATATCAGACTTTTACCCATGTATGCATTATCTGGATGCCAATTCCGAAGACATGTTTTCTTGCAACAAGGCTCATATTACCACATGGGGTACAGTAAATGTTGTAAATTCAAAACACTTTTTCTGTTTTGAAATAAAATGATGCGTATCAGGGCTTGACTTCACAAAATCTGTGTCAGAATAGCAAACAGGGAAGACCCTGATCATCAGACTGCTTCTTCAGAAGCAGTCTGATCTTGGTCTGCTCTGTTTGTCTAGGCCTTTTTGCAGGCATTTAGTGATCGAAATCTTCGAACATCTACCGTAATCCATACAAATTATCAGTAAGCAGGTGATGGTACATATATTTAGACATGCTAACATATTTATATAGGTATCAATGAGGGATTGGAGACTTACCTTCTTGCCAGCTTTTAGAGCATGTGTCAAGGCAAACTCATTCAGCTTGATGTGCAGCTACAATAGGTAGGATTGTTTATGATTTCTTACTCCATTTATGTGGCATCTACCCATTTTGCTCACAAAATGGACCTGCTGCCTGCTTCTGTGCATCCCTAAAATCATTATGATTACAGTAAAGCCTGTGTAAAACAACCACTCAGAAATAGACATAACAAAAGTCTTAATGGCAAATGGTAGCTTAATGAAGGTCGAAAGTATTGCAAAATGCTCCCTTTAAGCGATAATCGGTCTTGAAAAACATTTTTTGGTCTTTTTGAGAGTGGCCCTTTTACACAGGTTTTACTATATAATAATTCAACAATAACACATTTCCTTTTGTTAATTTTCATATTCTAATGCACATGCTTTTGTAATGCGACGTCTGATTAGATAACCTCAATAATTTGCGACAGTATATCCTGTGATATACTGTCGGAAATAGTTTGACGTGATTAATTATGTCACATTTAGTTGGATGACATTCTGCTTTATGCCACTTGCAACGTTTAAATTTGAGACAAAATGCAGAAGTGCATTAGAATGGGGATAACCATATTTAAAATTTTCATTTTGGAAGGTATATCATCGGATATACGTTCGGAAATCATGTTTTATGGCTCTTCTCATGCATCGCCGTGAAACTAAATTTCCAACTGTAAATCTGGTGATATACCTCCACAAATGAATATTTTGTATACAGTTATGGCCTTAATCTCACAAACATCAGAACAATATCATACTCATTTAATTATACCCCCCGCAAACTTTGTTTGTGGTTGGTATACTGTTTTCACGTTGTCCGTGCATGCGTCCATGTGTGCGTGCGTCCGTGTGTGTGTGCGTCTGTCCGTCCGTCCGTAACGTTTTGTTTCCTTAATATCTTGAAGAGTCATTGCTGGATTTTCATCAAACATTGCAAACATGTTTATATATACAAGACAAATACTTAGGACAAAAAAGTAAGGGCTAGGGGCCAATTCTATTAGAGTTATTTCCCTTTGTAGTTCTAAATGGCTTTAATATAGGGTTTTATGCTTATGCTATTATAGGCCATACACGGGCCGATCAACTCCTACCACAGCTTTTGATGGAACAATTTGATACTTTTCCTATACAATGTAGACACATTGAACATATGCATGAAGGAGTTTGGTTCAGAAAAAATAATTTTTGACAAAATGACAGCTGTGAGAACTTAGACAATTTTTCCCTAATTGGGCTTTTGTATATGCATAGACGGTGCCTTCATGGGCCGATCAACTCCTACCACAGCTTTTGATGGAGCAATTTGATACTTTGCCTATACAATGTAGACACATTGAACATATGCATGAAGGAGTCTGGTTTAAAAAAATATTTTTGACAAAATGACAGCTGTGTGAACTTAGACAATTATTCCCTTATATGGCTTTTGTATATGCATGGATAGTGCCTTTATGGCCCGATCAACTCCTACCACAGCTTTTGAATGAGCAATTTGATACTTTGCGGATACAATGCAAACACATTGGACATATGCATGAAGGAGTTTTTAATTTTTGTTTGCACAGATTCTACTGAAATCTTCTTTTCAAAACTAAGGTCTGCTGGTTTGAACTATAACTTGCCAAGTTTTTTCACTGACTCTTACTGTGCGGGGGGTATCTAATAAGCATTGCTTATTGCCTTTTTTCATTTAGTAACTTTTTATGCCTCCTACTTTGAAAAAGTTGCAGGGGCATATTTATTTCTCCCCCCTGGAAGGGTTTGGGAGACATATTGTTTTCCCCTTGCCTCCGTCTGTCTGTCCGTCACTAAATCATGTCTGCTCTCTTACTTGATAATGGTTAGAGATACTTCAAGGAAACGTCCATAAAAGCACATTCAGATAACGTGTCATGCACAAAAACCATACCTCTAGCATATTTATTTTTCAAATTATTCCCCTTGTAACATAACTAAATGCAATTTTTTGTCCGCTCTGTAAGTTGAACACTGTTAAAGCTATTTGGTTGAAACTTCATACACTTCTAGAGCACAATGAGACAATGTATCATGCACAAGAACCATAACTCTGCTTTGGATATTTTTGGAGTTATTTTCCTTTGATCATTTTCAATGCTATTTCGTGTTCGCTCTATAACTTGATAACCGTTAGAGGTATTTCAACGAAACTTTATTCATTTGTAAAGCACATTCAGATGACGTTTCATGCACAAGAACCATAACTCTTGCATGTATATTTATAAAATTATTCCCCTTGTAACATAACTAAATGCAATTTTATGATTTCTTTTTATTCCTAAAAGGGGGAGACATCTGTTTTTTCGTAGAACAACAATTCTAGTCATTATTGCTTTCAGCCTGTCTTCCATCCATTTTTTCGACCTTCTGTCACACTTTTTACACCTCCACATGCTTGGAAACTTGCAAACTAAGAATTCTTCATTTCATATGGTTGTACACTTTTAAAAATATGAGATAAAAATGTTTTCAGTGAATGACTGCTGGTTTGCTTTTTGTACTTTTTGGTGTTAAAGTTATTTAGAAAATTATATTATGTATATGGTACTACAGTGTACTTACAGTACTAACAATGGTGATGGAAAAAGACTTTCAAATTGAAAGGAGACAGCAACATTGAAAGCAAATGAATTTGAAATGCAAGCTGTCATCAAGCCATGCAATCTGTCGCAAACCATGCAATCTGTCGCAAACTCAGTCAATTTGAAAATTGGATACGAAATAAGAAAGTTATTGCAATTTGAAAATCAAAATTCTGACTTCTAATAAGCCAATGGAGGCAGCCATTTTTTAAGTATTTAGCCTCCTGTACATTTTGAAAAGCCAATAAAAATCCTAAATTTCATTGCAAACTGTACAGATGTTTTTTTTTCAAAATCGATTTTGTTCAAAGAATCAATAAAACAAACTTAATATAAACAGCAGAGAACAAATTATCATGTTTTTTCATATTTAATTAGGGCTGTGTGATGTCACACAGACTAAAAATGGCTGCCTTCCATAGCTTTTAATTCTCTACTATTCAAACATCTGTAACTTTCTTATTTTCAATTGGATTTTGATCTGATTTTCTGCAGATTGCATGGTTCAATAAGGGCTTACATATCAGATTCACTTGCTTTCAATGTTGCTGTTCCCTTTAAGAAACTGAAAATAAGCTGAATTATTTTCATTTTTGAGGTTTATTGTATATGGCTTCATGATAATCTGTGAAGTTAAAATGTATATTATGAGCCACAGCATGTGTTTTTCAACAATGTGGCATTTTGACATGAATAGACTTAACGGAGCCTGTGCAGCCTCCTTTTAAGCTTAGAATCTCCAGATGATGTTAGGTCAGTAGCTTAGCACTCAAAGAATATTCAAGCGACTAGCAAAAGCTCTGATCAGACTGCGCATATACGCAGGCTGATCTGAGGATTTGCTGGTCGCACATGCCACATTGTTGGAAATCTCATGTCGCGGCTCTTATAAAAGAGAGCTTTGGGTTCAGCATGGTAAGCATTAAGTGATTAATCAAATCACCAGTTTCATAGAGTATGTCTACCTTATTATAATATACACTTATAGTCCGGCAGAATTTGGGCGAATTTTAGGAGGACCTGGAACTTGATTTTAAACTTTTTTTCTTTATGGATTCTGGTAGTGCATATATTATCCTTGAAAAACCCGAGTGATGCCACTCTGGCATCATTGAGCATATTGATATATTCAAGATGGCGTACAAGATGGAGAAAATTGTGTGATATGGAAAAATGTCTCACACCCATTTTTTCCCTTAAATTGTTAGCTATGACGTTGGAATCTAGTTGAAGACACTTAGCTCATATCAAAAATAGAAAATAAAATAAGAATTTAGGCAAAATGACAGCCAAAATGGCAGTTTATTACAAAAATATTAGAACATTTTCTCTGAGACCAGCAAACTCCAGGGATTTGCATGTTAAATGCTGATTTTACTGATTCTTGAGTTACAGACATCATCCGTGTAACATCCCAGTGATGCAGCTAATGCATCACTCAGAATATGATATATTCAAGATGTCGTCCAGGATCATAGCTGATAAGTTTTACAAAGCCGTGGGAGCCGCACCTAACCTGTAGACATGTCTGGTGGATTTGTAACATACCAGATTTCTCGCCTGATGGAGAAGCACTTTACAAACACATGTATCTGAATAAATGAACCCAGCATGTCAGATAGAGTTGCACTGTACGCGCAGGCATATCTGAGGGTGGCACCAGATCAGCAAACATGTCTGATGTAATGGCACCCCTGTAAGATTAGCACCAGACTCGTAGCCATCCCTCTTCCGCCTGTGCTCAACTAGTCAAAATGTTGGTTGAAGTGCAAAACGGACCAGCAGGCATGGCTTATAATGAGGTACCATGCCAACAGGTATGGCCTATAGTGAGGCACCACACCAGAAGACATGACCTACAGTAAGGCACAACACCAGAAGGTATGACCTATAGTGAGACACCACACCAACAGGCATTGCTGATAATGGTGTACCAAACCAAAAGGCATGACCTATAATGATTCACCACACAAGCAGGCACAGCTGATAGTGAGACACTATACCAATGGACACGACTGATAGTGAGACACCATACCAGCAGGTATAGCAGATAGAGAAGCATACCGCCAGCAGGCATGCAATTTTGAGTGACAAAAGGTCAGCAGGCATGTTGATTTAGTGGCCACAGTCCAGGATTCATCCATCTTGCAGCAGCACTCAACCAGTAGGCATGTTTCAACAGCAGCGATGTTTGTGACAGTAACACTAGGTCAGCAGGCATATATGTTGCAGCTGCAGCTGCAGCGACATAACAACTTTCTACACAGTTTGACATAGTAGCAGTCTTGGCTGATAAAGTTTCACAGTGTTAGTTGGCATGTCTTATTGAGGTGCATCAGTCAAGAAGCGCTTCTCTTTGATTTCCAATAGCCCAGGAGGGATGTTTGATTGAATAGTACCAAGTTCGCAGGCATATCTGTTGAAGTTTTACTGAATAGCGACCATGTAATGCCACCAGCTCATCATATCCGACATCCTTAACATCACACGCGTTTAATAATGTGGTACTGAACCAGCACACATGCCCTTTCTTGAGACTCGGTGCCAGCAGTCATGCATTTTAGTTACATAGCACCAGCAATGATATATGTTACAATTGAACCCAACTAACAGGAATGCTGGGTACTGTTGCAATGGATCAGCAGGCATGTCTGTTCAAGTAACATCAGGCCAGTGTGCATGTCTGTTCTACTTACTCCCTACCAGCTGCCCAGGCATCATTGCTACAGTGTCAGCAGACATATTTACCATTACGCATGTTTGATTATGTGGCACTGGACCAGCACACATGTCAAAACCCAAGCAGTTATGTCTGTAACAGCTTCATAAGACTAGCAGGCATGTTGCAGTACCCATGTTTTAAACGTTGCTTTGAACCAACAGGCATGTTTGTTGCAGTTGCACCCGACCACCTGGCATGTCGGTTACAATTAAACTCGACCAGCATGCATGTCGGTTAGATTTGCATCTACCAGCAGATATGTTGGAATCAGTTGCAACTGACTTACAAGCACATCTGTAGTTGTGTAGCTGAACCAGCAGGTATACATATTACACTTGCCTCAGACCCGCAGTTATGTCCCTATGCTCGTACCCAACTAACGGGCTGGAAAGCACAATTGCACCAGACCATGTATTTTACAGTTGCTTCTGACTAGCAACCATGTCTTTATAAGTTGCATACTATCAGCATACATGTCTGTTACAGTTTCATCTTATCAGGATCCATGTATATTGCATTTGCACCCGACCACCAGCCATGGCCATCTGGCCATTTTACATGTCTTTAACAGTTGCATCTAACCAACAGTCATATATGTAAACTTGTGCATACACGTATGCATGTCTGATATACTTGCTCCAGACCAGCATTCATATTTGTTAAAGCAATATCCAACCATCTATGCTGTCTGTTGTACTTGCAACAGACCAGAGAAGTAGTTATGGTTATTACAATTGCACCAGGCAAGCAGGCCCATACCAACCAGCAGTCAAGATGGTAACGAACATCTGCAGCATGCAGATACCTTACTCAGGGGTTGTTTTTAGTGTTGATACACTACACTCCATAGCTTTTTTTGAAAATTCTATCAATCCATTCAGCTGACTTTTTCCGCATATTGATTCACAAAAGGTTTGTACTTTGATCAAACACTCTGTCACAAAGTTTCCAGTGATATCGTCCGTTCAGTATACCCTGACATTTATCACTTCATTATTTGAAGATATGTTTTCCTAAAAAATAGTGAGTATGATCAGGAAATACCACAATCACAAACTGCAGACAACCCCTTGGCACCGCCAGGAAGAGCCGCTCAACCATCACGAGACACCAGGAAGACAAATTAAGCACAGCAACCAGCTCTCTCTTCCCCATCAAGATGATTGCAATACTAGAACGGACATAAAGTAACATACAACAAAACATAGAAAAATTACAGACTCCCACAATGGGAGTAACAATAAACAAAAAGTCAACAACAACAGAACTACCGCCTTAGAACGGACAGCAGCCTAAGCCACTGGGGGGCTTAAATGCATTTTACTGGTACCAAATCTTCACCCTAGATTCTGCTGTTGTTAAAGTACAAGAAATGTTCAGCTCGCATGGAGGCCATCTAACTAATGCAATGTATCATCATGGAGAAACACACTAATCAAATTAACACACCATGATGAAACAAAGAAAAGGGCTCATGACTCACAGATAGTCAGAGCTAAAGAAAACCTCAAGTTGAGCCACGGTTGGTCCAGCTACAGATAAGCATCAGGCACCAACCCACCGATTAAAGCTTTACATCAGAGCCGTCATAGTGTCTGAGGCCTGACCTACCGTCGTGCAATTAAAGAGGAAACCATAGCTATAAACCGTGATTGGGTTTAAAAAGTAGGAATTTGTAGGAATTTGTATGAGAATAATATGATATTATGGTATTATCAGATCTGGCCAAAAGTGGTCTGGCAAGTGCTTGGTGAATGGATCGATTCCCGGAGCAAAGAAAAAAAAAACATTACCATTACAAAGAGTTTTTTTTTTTCTGTGTAGTGTATCATAGCAAAAACCATGTGATTGCCCACTGTGTAATTGCTGCCATCTTGGATGTCATCTTGAATATTTTACAATGCTGAAAAACAACAATAACATGCTAGTCAAATTTTCCAAATACATGTGAAAACTATCAGAAAATAGTTGCTAACTGCGAATTTGATTTCGGGTTGAATTTTGCTTTAAATGGCGGTCATCTTGGACACCATCTTTAATATTTCAACCTTGTGAATCAAACCAGTGACTGCTTCATTTAAATCGTTTGTATTATTAGGCCTCTAAGCATCGATAAAAAGTCAAAATTGAAATACTTTATATAGAGTTTTTTAGTCAGATAGGGCTTAGAAACCTTACTGACGGCCATCTTCGACGCCATCTTTAAATTTCAAACTTCTGAATTAAACCATGTTCTTATTTGATTGTTTGTATCATTTAGCCTCAAAACATCCTTAAAAAGTCAAAATGTAAGTGTTTTTTATCAAGTATGTCGGTCATATAGGTCTTAGAAGCCTAACTGACGGCCATCTTGGATGCCATCTTTAATATTTCAACCTTAGGATCAAAATAATGTTCCATTTTAATTGTTTGTAACATTTAGCCTCTGAAACATCCATAAAAAGTCAAAAATAAAATGCTTTTGATCGAGAATGTTGGTCATATAGGTCTTAGGAGCCTAACTGACGGCCATCTTGGACGCCATCTTGAATATTTAAAAACGCTCAATGATGCCAGAGTGGCATCAGTTGGATTCATCAAGTACAATGCCTCAACAACCAGAATCAACAAAGAAAAAAACTTTAAAATCAAGTTCCAAGTCATCCTGGTTTTCTACCAGACTATTATAGTCTCTAAATCAAGTGCTCCGGAGAGATACAATTATGTCATATTGTATAATTGGACTGATCCTTGTGCTCTGAAGTAATTGATGACCATGCAAAAAGTGGATGCAGGTTAATGTAATGATTGCCTGGCCAGAGTACTAGTTATGGTAGTTTCTAAATGTTGCAAAGTTATATTGTATAAATGCCGTAGTGGTAAAACGATGTTTTTCAACTCATGTTATTTCAATGGCTTTGTGTATGATTTGAACTATATCACCTGACATATGATCCAGTGCATGAGTTTTCCAATAATGTGGTATGCGGGACCAGCAAAGCCTCAGATCAGCCTGCGCATACGGGCAGTCTGATCAGAGCCTTTGCTAGTCACTTGAGTATTCTATGATTGTTAAGCTACTGACTGAACACCATTTGGAGTTTCTAAGCTTAAAATGAGGCTGAAGAGGCTCGTCAGAGTCTACACTTGTCAAAATGCCACATTGTTGGAAATCACATGCCATGGCTCATATATGTTTCATAACATCTCCCAATATGCTTCAGTCTTTAAGCTCACCTGAGTCAAAGGCTCATGCGTGGGCTAATAGTATATCAATGGCTCCGTTGACTGTTCATCCATCTGTCCTCCCTTCTCTGTCCGTTTATTGTTCAGAATCCTCTCTTTAATTAATGCATTAAATGCTGTGTCACACGCTTTTAACAGGCACAAACCCATGCATTAACAAGGTAATTCATGTGCTGTTATTGCACAGCTTTTAGCTTTACTTATTTGCATTCTGGGGCCGTCTTAAAAATTAACGTCATCAACAGTAACATGCATGGAAATAAACATACTTTAATAGTGTCAGGATGATGTAAGTCTTTGCCCTGGAACTGGCGTTTTTAAAAGCTACGCATCTTTCATATTTTTATGCACCCTTATAGTTTTTTCAAAAGTTTTCAAACATCATCTCCATCCTGTTCTAAAAATGTCTTGACTGATTGAAATCAAAATCAATAAGACACATCTTTGATATGCAGAATGAAAATTTGTTCAAACAGTACTGATCTTGAAATTTGGTATACACCATTGGGACTTTGGGCACTGCCAAATTTGGCAAAATGAAGATCTTAGGTTGACCTTGAGCCTCCGTACAGGACGGTCATTACAGGCTTTAACAGCTTTAACCTGCAATGCTGTTGTATGGGAGAAGTTGTGAAAATTAGCTTTTTCAGAACCTAGTGAAACCTTGATTCATTATACTTTCTAATTAACCTTTTTCCCACGATTGGCAATAAATGATGTCTGCTTTTCATCTGCTTGTGTACTTTGATAGCCTTTATTCCAAACAATATCAACCAGATCAGACTAGTCATAGTGCTTGCTTGTCAGGAGTGCATTTGAATATGTGCAGGAGATATAATAATCAGAATAGGCAGGATAATGGTTTAGAAGGTCTTTTTAACCAGTTAAAATCAGGTATTAACAAGGTGTTTTCAGTCTCAGGCGAGTGCTTCAGGACTTTTGGGTCCTCTGTTGATTTTTTTTCCACTAATTTGGAATATTTATTTTTAACAACAATATTGTATATTTTAAATATCTGATTTATATAGACTAATAGTAAGTTTAGGAATATGAAAATGTTTGTGAATATAGAGCAGTTTTACAGTGTCTATCATCCGACAGGTCAACGAGAGAGATTGGAGAATGACGTTTCTACCAGCTTTCAGGAAATGTGTCCTTGCTGGCTCATACAGTCTTATGTGTAGTTTTAACAAGTAGGTTATCATTTATGTAGGCCTCCAGATAAGAGTGCATATTGGAAAGCTATTTTCTTTATTTCTCATCCAAAACATATGTTGTGGGTGCTCAAAAGAGTTGTCTCAATGAGACGGTTCTTTTGAGCACCCAAAACACATGTTAAAATTGATGGGTAAGAAAATAATCAAAATTTTACGCAAATAAAATTTCCTTATCTGGATCTATGTTTATGCGTTGGTACATGAATCAGTGAAAATAATGATTTTATTTTATAGAAAACTGTCCGCGAGTTCGAGCCTCACCGGCGTCACTGCGTTGTGTCCTTGAGCAAGACACATTTATCCTAGCTTAGTACTGGTTCAACCCAGGAAGACCCGTCCCGCATAACTGAAAGATTGTTGAGTGGACGTAAAGAATCAAATCAAAAAAAAATAGAAAACTGTACCATAATTTGGGGAGTGCAGTATCTCAGTGGTAAAGCACTCAATTTGAGATTAAGGGGTCACTGGTTTGAGTATCACCAGATGCACTGTGCTGTGTCCTTGAGCAAGACACTTTACCCTCACTGCTTAGCTATAGTACTGGGTCAATTAAGGAAATGTCCGACATGGCTGAAATATTGTTAGCTGGAATGTAAAGCATCAAAGGAAACAAAACTATTATGAGATTTTGGTACTTACCTCATATGCATAAAAGCTTCCTTAATAAGTTCATGCTGATTATTGAATGGGGCTTGAGATATCAACTTTGGTCTGAGTCTTCATCTACATCCATACTTTGTGAGCAATAATGAAGACTCTGGCTCGTCTGCACATTTGGGCAGGCTCTTTTGAGTCTTTTTTGCCTGGTAATGTGATAAGTACCAAAACTCTTATGTGCTTGCTCATTTTAAAGTTTTCAGGATTATTCCTGAATTCAGGATTTTGAGGCTGACTTTCCATAGTAAGTTTTAAACTTTCACCCATGCACTTTGCCTGTTTTTGGTGACTTTTCACATATGCTGATCACCTGCAAAGAGCTTGGACACAGATCAGAGCCTAGAACACATTGTTTATTCTGTAGTTTTACAAAGGAGTTATAGGAAAATGACCAATTAATCAGGGACCTGGCAAATGTTAATGTTTTGAAAATCATATTTGAATTGCTAAATTAAATGAAATATTTTTCATAATTAGCAAAAAATATGGGGCTATATTTTATCACCATTACACAGTCAACACATATGTGTAACTGAACTTTTTCAGTCACTATACGTCACTGTATAAGAGTAAATAATGGATCAGCAATCAAAAAAAAAATTGAGTGGCATGGAACAAGTGCATTTATAGTAGCGAATCGGTTTATCAACAACATGTGAATTTCCTAGCCCGTCTCATTTTCTTGAAATATTATTAATTAAAAATTATTCAACACCAACACGAAAGTTTACATCTAATTATTCTTTAATATCCAACGTTTCTTGAAATATTATGAAATAAGCAATCTTCATGCAACTAGCATTTATGAATGCATGTTTTTAATATTTTTGCTGACACAAGAATTAATGGGGTACCAGCATGTGCCAACAAGAAACTGCTGACAGAAATTCTACGAGAGGAATGGATGTTCAATGGCTACGTGATCAGTGATGAGGAAGCTGTGGAGAATCTTGTATTGTTTCATCATTACGTCAACACCAGCATGGAGGCAACGATTGCCGTGTTAGAGGCGGGGTTAAATATAGAACTTACCACCAGTCGGAAAAATCCCTATTTTTTCACTATTGGTACATTAAATGTTATGATATATAATGCATGATGTTGCTTTTATGTAAGGCCAACTGAAAAGAATATGTGTTTAGAGTAACATGTTAAAAGAAATTTGATAGGGTATAGTCCGGTAGAAAACCAGAATGACCTGGAACTTGATTTTAAAGTTTTTTTCTTTGTTGATTCTTGTTGTTGAGGCATTTTACTTACTGAATCCAACTTATGCCACTCTGGCATCATTGAGCATTTTGAAATATTCAAGATGGCATCCAAGATGGCTGTCAGTTAGGCTCCTAAGACCTATATGACCAACATACTCGATCAAAATCATTTTTTTTTTACTTTTCATGGATGTTTCAGAGGCTAAATGTTACAACCAATTAAAACGGAACTTTATTTTGATTCATAAGGTTGAAATATTAAAGATGGCATCCAAGATGGCCGTCAGTTAGGCTTCTAAGTCCTATATGACCGATATACTCGATAAAAACACTTTAATTTTGACTTTTTATGGATGCTTATAGGCTAAATGATACAAACCATCAAATAAGAACATGGTTTTGATTCAGAAGGTTGAAATTTAAAAATGGCGTCCAAAATGGCCGTCAGTTAGGTTCCTAAGACCCACTAACTAAAAAAACTTGATATAAAGCATTTCAATTTTGACTTTTTATCGATATTTAGAGGCCTAATAATACAAACGATTAAAATGAAGCATTCACAGGTTTAATTCACAAGGTAGAACTATTAAAGATGGTGTCCAAGATGGCTGCCATTTAAAGCAAAATTCAATCTGAAATCAAGTTGGCAGTTTGTAACTATTTTCTGATAGTTTTCGGTTGTATTTTGAAAATTTGACTGGCATGTAATTGTTTTTTTTCAGCATTGTAAAATATTTAAGATGATGTCCAATATGGCAGCAATAACAGGGTGGGGAATCACATGGTTTTTGCTATGATACACTGCACGGAAAAAAATAACAGAATCTTATTTTTCATAATGGTAATGTTTTTGTCTTTGTTCTGGGAATCGTATCCATCAATCCATGTACCATGCACTTTCCAGACCACTTTTGGCCGGATCTGATAATACCATAATATCATATTATTGTCATATAAATTCCTACTTTGGGAAAACATTTCTTCAAAAAAAATGAAGTGATAGATGACAGGGTATACTGAACGGACGATATCACTGAAAACTTTGTGACAGAGTGTTTGATCAAAGTTCAAACCTTTTTTGAACCAATATGCGGAAAAAGTCAGCTGGATGGATGTATACAATTTACAAAAAAATACTTGATTATGGAGTGTAGTTTATCAACACAAAAAACAACCCCTGAGTAAGGTATCTGCATGCTGCAGATGTTCGTTACCATCTTGAATGCTGGTTGGTACAAGCCTGCTTGCCCAGTGCAATTGTAACAACCATTACTACTTCTCTGGTCTGTTGCAATTGCAACAGACAGCACAGATGGTTGAATATTGCTATAACAAATATGAACACTGGCCCAGTGCAAGTGTGTCAGACTTGCATGCTTGTAGGCACAAGTTTACAGATATCACTCTTGATTAGATGCAGCTACTAAAGACATGGGAAATGGCCGGATGCATTTGTTACAGACATGGCTGATGGTCGGTTGCAAATGTAATATACATGGATCCTGATAAGATGAAACTGTAACAGACATACATGCTGATAGTATGCAAATTATAAACACATGGCTGCTAGTCAGGCGCAACTGTAAAATAGATGAATGATGGTCTGGTGCAACTTTGCTTACCAGCCCGTTAGTTGGGTACGAGCATAGGGACATAACTGCGGGGCTGAGGCAAGCGTAACATATATACCTGCTGGTTCAGCCACACAACTACAAATGTGCTTGTAAGTTAGTTGCAACTGATTCAAACATACACTGGAACGCCTATAGAACGCGATACTTTGGCGCCACAGTTTGCCCACAGCGTAATAAGTGGTCATGATCGCTACATCGCGATACCCCACCCACCTGCCCTCGGCACATCAATGTTTTTCCGTGATGCTAAATATTTTCCGCATAGCTAGTACTTGTTTATAAAGTAAGGGAGCTAAATGCTGCATAACACATATATATATAGCAATAGTAAGGGAGATAATGTGCTTTTTTTAAACATGCTAAAAGTTGTTTGCAAATGCTCAATACTTTTGAAAAAACAAAAACTAAAAAAGAAATGTGATTTTTTTATAAGGGTAATAATTAGGTTTAAATGCTGTTTTGGTGGGCTACATTAAACTCCTAGTTCACTCTTTGATTTAACAATGGATTTAAAATATGCAAATTTCACAACAATAAAACACTCAATTTAGGGGAACGGACAAAAGCCCACTGGGACAAAAGCCCACTGGGACAAAAGCCCACTAGGACAAAAGCCCACTGCTTAATTTGGCAGGGTGGACAAAAGCCCACTTCTTTGATTTTTTTTTTATAAAACTGTTAACCCTGATCAGATTGCTCCTTCAGGGATAATCATACATGCAGTGTGTTTTCACTGAAATTGTTTTTCGTGTATGTTGTGACAAACAACTTGATTTGGGTGTTAAAAGCCATTGATATTTTAAGAAAATCAATTCACAGTTTGGGTCAAACATTCTATTATAATTGGGAAACCTATTATAATTGGGAAACATATGTCTAATTAATGCAAATGACCTTTGATCTGGTAGTAACAATTAGCATGCACTTTTGTGAGAGGTGCCAAACAAAAAGAGATGTTTGAAATTGAAATTTCAGATCTTAGAAGAAGGGAGATTCTTCATCTGTCCGTGTGTCCACCAGGGGGGGGGGGGGGGGGGGGGGGGTGTACTCTGATATTTTCATACATACGTAGGCCTGGGCTATTTTTTGGGGTTAAAAATTTTGAATTTCAATATTTTTGGGGGTTTTCAGGAAAATGAATATTTTTGGGTTATGAAGATTTTGTAGAATTTTTTTTTTTTTGGGGGGGGGGGGGGGGGGGGGGTCATCGCAAAATTGGACTATATCTAGAGGTCATTTCTATGCATTTTAGGGTCTTTTCTAAAGGTCCCTGTTAAATGCATATAAGTGGGCTTTTGTCCCAGTGGGCTTTTGTCCCAGTGGGCTTTTGTCCAGTGGGCTTTTGTCCCAGTGGGCTTTTGTCCTAGTGGGCTTTTGTCCTACACTCACCAAATCATTACAACAATAGAGATCAGGCCAAGCTATTTTACGCTTCAGTTAATTGACTGTTTCAGACGTCTGACATTCTGTCTCGCCTGCCATCTCTGGAAAAAGGTCAATTTCAGGGGGAAAAAAACGGGGACCACGTTATACCAGCGTTCTATTGAACATCGTGTTATATACGACCACGTTCTAAAGGCGTTCCAGTGTATCTGCTGGTAGATGCAACTCTAACAGACATGCATGCTGGTCGAGTTTGATTATTGCCGACGTGCCTGGTGGTCTGGTGCAATTGCAACAAACATGCCTGTTGGTTCAATGCAATGTTTAAAACATGGGTACTGCAACATGCCTGCTAGTCTCGTGAAGCTGTTACAGACATAACTGCTTGGTTTCAGACATGTGTCCTGGTCCAGTGCCACATAATCAAACATGCGTAATGGTAAATATGTCTGCTGACCCTGTAGCAATGATGCCTGGGCAGCTGGTCGGGAGAAAGTAGAACAGACATGCACACTGGCCGGATGTACCTTAAACAGACATGCCCGCTGATCCAGTGCAACAGTACCCAGCATTCCTGTTAGTTGGGACATTATTGCTGGTGCGATGTAACTAACATGCATAAGTGCTGGCTCCGAGTCTCGTTAAACGGCATGGGTGCTGGTCCAGTACCACATTATTAAACACATGTCATGTTAAGGATGTCGGATATGATGAGCTGGTGGCATTACATGGCCGCTGTTCAGTGAAACTTCAACAGATATGCCTGCGGACTTGGTACTATTCAATCAAACATGTCTCCTGGTCCATTGGAAATCAAAGAGAAAAGCTACTTGACCAATGCCCCTCCATCAGACATGCCAACTAACACTGTGAAACTTAACTGCCAAGACTGCTTCATTGTCAATACAACATACATGCCGT
Organism: Loripinus fragilis; assembly: GCA_964019695.1. Classification (NCBI taxonomy): domain Eukaryota; kingdom Metazoa; phylum Mollusca; class Bivalvia; order Lucinida; family Lucinidae; genus Loripinus; species Loripinus fragilis. Next base: position 37,306,708 of record OZ026517.1, read on the forward strand.
GTAGAGAGTTGTTATGTCATTGCAGCTGCAACCTATATGCCTGCTGGCCTAGTGTTACTGTCATAAACACCGCTGCTATTCAAACATGCCTACTGGTTGAGTGCTGCTGTAAGATGGATGCTTGCTGGACTGTGGCCACTCAATCAGCATGCCTGCTGACCTTTTGTCACTCAATATTGCATGTCAGCTAGCGTTGTGCTTCTCTATCTGGTATACCTGCTGGTATTGTGTCTCACTATCAGCCGTGTCTGCTGGTATTGTGTCTCACTATCAGCTGTGCCTACTGGTGTGGTGCTTCATATAGGTCATACCTTTTGGTTTGGTACATCACCATTAGCCATGCCTGTTGGTGTGGTGCCTCACTATAGGTCCTGCCTTCTGGTGCAGTGCCTCATTGTAGGTCATGTCTTCTGATATGGTGCCTCACTATATGCAATGCCTGTTGGCGTGGTACCTCACTATAGGCCATGCCTGCTGGACTGTTTTGCACTTAAACCGACATTTTGACTAGATGAGTGCAGACAGAAGAGGGACTGCTACAAGTCTGGCGCTACTCGTACAGAGATGCCATTACATCAGACATGTTTGCTGATCCGGTGTATAGCCGGACAAAACATCCCGCGACAAAACATCCCATGCCATTCTTTTACACCCCGGACAAAACATCCCACAAAGATTTGCCACCCCGGCCAAAACATCCCACACTGTTTTTGTCACCCCGGACATAACATCCCATGCCATTTTTGTCACCCCGGACATAACATCCCATGCCATTTTTGCCACCCCAGACAAAACATTCCATACTCAGACTGCTTCTTCAGGGTAAGCCTCATTTGTGACCTTCATCTACTATGGCATGTACTAGCAGTGAATGCCCTAGTATGACTGTCCAAATGATATAAACTAGATCTTATATTGATTGAAAGGCAGTTTCACAATGTATATAGAATTTAATTAAAGATAGTTATATCTTCTTGTGACAAACAACTAAATTTGTGTGTTAAGAAGCCAATTACATCTTAAAAGAAATCATTTACAGTTTGGGTCAAACTAGAGAAACATATGTCTAATTAGTCTAATTATCTATCTACCTTTGATCTCCAATCATTTTAATAGGTATGGTACATTAAGAATATCAATAATAATAGTGACAATTAACTAAATGGGATGTTTTATGCACTTTCATAGGCTTTAAACAGAGTGTGGGATGTTTTGTCCGGGGTGGCAGAAGTAGCATGGGATGTTTTGTCCGGGGCGGCAAAAATGGCATGGGATGTTTTGTCCGGGGTGACAAAAACTGCATGGGATGTTTTGTCCGGGGTGGCAAATTGATGCGGGATGTTTTGTCCGGGGTGGCAAAAAATGGCATGGGATGTTTTGTCCCGGGATGTTTTGTCCTACATTTGATCCGGTGCCACTCTCAGATATGCCTGCTTGTACAGTGCAACTCTATCAGACATGCATGCTGGGTTCATTCATTCAGATACAGGTGTTTGTAAAGTGCTTCTCCATCAGACAAGAAATCTGGTATGTTAAAAATCCACCAGACATGCCTACAGGTTAGGTGCGGCTCCCACGGGTTTGTAAAACTTATCAGCTCCCATCCTGGATGCCATCTTGAATATATCAAATTCTGAGTGATGCATTAGCTGCATCACTGGGATGTTACAAGGCTGAAGTCTTTAACTCAAGAATCAGTAAAATCAGCATTTTGCATGCGAATCCCTGGAGTTTGCCGGTTTCAGGGAAAATTTTCTTATTTTTATTGTAATAAACTGCCATTTTGGCGGCCATTTTGTCTAAATTCTTAATTTATCTCTATATTTTTGTTATAAGCTAAGTGTCTTCAACTAGATTCCAATGTCATAGCTAACAATTTAAGGAAAAAATGGGTTTAAGACATTTTCTATACCACACAATTTTTTAACTTATAATTGGCCGCCATCTTGGAAGCCATCTTGAATATATCGAAATGCTCTTTGATGCCAGAATGGCATTCTTTGGATTTTTCCAGGGCAATATATGCACTACCAAAATCAACAAAGAAAAAAAGTTTAAAATCAAGTTCCAGGTCCTCCTAAAATTTGCCCAAATTCTGCCGGACTAGTAGATTCAGTATAACCTTAGCCTGTCACTATTTTCTTTATGTCCTGAAATGTTGTCTGCTTTTTACATCTGCTGCATATATTTAAGTGCAATGCAGACAAGATTTTATCGTAGACGCAAACACTATGAACCCTGATCAGACTGCTTCTAAGGGAGCAGTTTGATCTGGAGCAGTCTGATCTGGGTCCATATTATTTGCAATATAGGAGCAGATGGGAGGAGCAGATAGCAAAAAAAGTTGTGACTGGCAGGCTAAGGGTTAAGATATGCCAACAATATGCTTCTTTGGTTGAAAGTTTTTTTTGGTGTTATTTTTAAATATAGAAATAAATCATAAATACCCTGAATGTTTAATTGTTTAATTATATATCTAAAAAGTCCAATATTTTGATGTTTTTGAGTAAGTATGGAAACTTTTTGCTTTTCACCATAAAGAATTTAGTTTTCACCAGAAAAGTTTTTACTATTTACCAAGCAATTAAGGCAATGTTTTTGGTAACACTAAACAAACATATATTTAATTTGGCCTAGTGCATGTGATTTATCAGTGCATGCTTGTGGCTCCATAGAAAAACAAAACCAATGTTACTGGTGCTCGAAGGCTGCCTGTTGTTTTGTCCGCATATGTTGTCATACTTGTATCAGCTCTTACCTTGCTAGTGGCAACTTTTGACCTTTGCACTCAGTTTGAACCCAGATCAGGACTGACAGATTGTTGGTCCCGATCTGGATTCAAACCATTTGACACTCTAAAAGTGTTCCCTAAAGGAAAGAGTTAATGCTTGTATTTGGGCAGGAAATATTCGCAAAGAGTTTCTTTTATATGCATGAAAGTTTGTTGCATGGTATATTTTGTCAGTATCTATCTGTACTTTCTTTGAAGAACTTATCATGACTTCAGCAGACGACAAGTGTTGTGGTCCTTTCATAACTTTTGGGATAAATAAAGCTGGATATTTCATGCGATTCACATGAAATATCAGCCTTTTTTGCCTATTAACAAAAACACTGTCATCAGCTGCAAATTTTGGGTGGCACTTTATGAGTAAATAATTACTTGCAGATATTTTTTTTTTCCTTTTTTATGTTCGAAGCAAGGTCTGTATTAACTGTTTAGGGGGCCCTGTTTAGGCAGTTCAACTTAGTACCAGACCACATGTTTTGGTCACTACAGCCATGCAACTACCAATTTAGTAATATATTCCAGTGAAACATCTTAAGATAAGCTCTCAGAACCATAAAATAGTCAGTCTCTCAGTGTCATCAAGGTACATGACAAGCTTCATGAAAACATGTTCATTTCTACATGCTACTTTCACTGAAACAATGGAAGTGGTTGAGAATTTGTTTAAAAAAGCTTATGGTGAACAATTCATTATGTTGCAGGTACACATTGGAATTGCCTTTTTGAAGCATTTCCAATGTGTATCTGCTATAAATGTTACTGAAAATAAGGAAAACTATTTAGAAATTTACACTTACCAAGTATCATGTCTAATGTCTCTGCCTCTTTTAAACATCACAAACGGCCAAAGCTGTATTAAAACGCCTGTCCCTCTACTCTGAATTTGCATGACAGCTATATCTTCTAATTTGAGGTCATGAACCACCTCTTTGCTAACCTGGTAGTTGCATAGTTGTAAGAAGAAACAATTTTTTTTATAAGGTAGACAGTCCAATTGCTCTCCACATTTATAGCGGAATGAGAATGAATAAATATTAGTTCAGTATAGTTATATTGCAAATTGAGTAATGTAAAACACTTTTATTTGCAGCATCAAAATTTGACATTTTGAAATGACAGACATATTGGCATAGCTTAAATTTGTTGGTTTCTTAATTAAATGACCTTTTAAGTAATTTTCTTTTCTCATAAGACTACTTTTAAAGGAAGAGGGATCATATTTTTTCCTTTAAGAGTGGCCCCTTCAAAGTTTTTTTTTTTTACATGGTTAACAGACCTTGAATTACCATTCTAAAGTTGTTTTATTGATACAGATACCAACATTCTATTGATCAGTGTCCATTATTGCATGTTGTGTAACTATTCAAAACTGTTTCTCAGGGTCTTTTATTTTGACTATTTTTTTTTTATATTCCAGATAGTGCCAAAATAATATTATGGCCAGTATAGTTTGTGGATATAAGTGTTTTACAAACTCATATTGTTTAATAACCTGAATTTATAAGTCCTTTTGAATGGTGGAAAAGTGGGAATCAAATAGAATTTTATTGTACAATAAGTTATAGAAAGTAAAACTAGTAGCCATTTTGTAAGAAGTGTACACAGAGAAATTTGCCTTTAAGACTTACTTCTCTAAGCAGCCACCTGTCTGAAGAGGTCAGCGGCAGTTTCAGTTCAAACTCAATTCTTTTAACTAAGCATATACATGAAAAAGTAAAAGCACAAAAATTTCTTGCCTACTTTCTATATATCCCTCATACGATGCACAAACCATGTAAAAACCTATAACTACTTCTTCATTAACCCTTATCTCATTGAAACTCAGTACCCACCTTGGAAAGTAGTGTTAATTCAGATCAGAGAATCCTGCTTGATAAAGTTTTATATTAAACCCTCATGTTTTTCAAGATATCCAGACTCAGCAAGGTATGAAAAACTGGCCTTAACAAGTCTAGATATTGCCTCTAATAACAAATTCTTTTTAATTTTGTTGATTTAAGGAAAATTTTAAAATTTTAATTTGAGAGTTACTAAGAGCCCATCTATGTTTAACGAAATTATGAAAAAGTACATCGCTAATGTTGTGTGGCTTTTACCATATTCATCCAAAAATGCTCTGGGGTATTACAGCTTAGGAAAAAATGTACACAATAATAGCCAAGTTTGAATATCCTTTCAAACTGCAAGATGGTATGGCAAATGAAAGGGGCGTTTATTTTGGAAGGTGTATTTATTAGAATTTATATGGTAATTTTATTTCTAGCGTTAATGGTATACCTGCATGTGCACACCATGAGCTGCTCACTAAAATACTGCGAGAGGAGTGGGATTTTGAGGGCTATGTGGTTAGCGATGAGGCGGCACTAGAAATTGCTATAGCATATCATAAATACTTCAACAATACTCTCGATGCAGCTGTAGCCATTGTAAAAGCAGGATGCAATTTAGAACTTTCAGGAAATAATCCTGCTGTGTATATGAGGATAGGTAGGTGGTTTGTGAAACAAGGATTAAATTAACCCTTAAGGTCCCACCCAAAAATTGCAGCAGACATAATTTCACAGGTACATTTTTTATTACTTTGTGGCTTTTACCATATGTATCCTAATAAATGCCCTGAGGTATTACAGTTTGTGAAAAGGATGTATTAAAAGAATAACTGTTCGAATACGATCTTGGCATTTAGCTGTCTGCCTACTGGGTAATTTTGCATGCTTTTTTGATGTCTGCTTATTTTAAAAAAAATTCAGGAATACCATCAGAGTGTCAAACAGTTTGGATCCAGATCAGGCCTGACGTTTTGTCAGGCCAGATCTGGGTCCAACCTGTTTGCAAAAGTTGGCAGTAGACGACACTAGTTGGAAAGGTAAAACCACAGGTGGAAGTGGTGTTTGCTTCTGAAGGTGCATTTATTGGAATATATATGGTAATTTTGTATTGTAGTGTTAATGGTATACCCGCATGTGCACACCACGAACTGCTCACTAAAATACTGCGAGAGGAGTGGGGCTTTGAGGGCTATGTGGTTAGCGATGAGGTGGCACTCGAATTTACCATAGGTTCTCATAAATACTTCAACAATACACTCGATGCAGCCGTAGGCTGTGTAAAGGCGGGATGCAATTTAGAACTTTCGGGAAGTAATCCTGCTGTGTATATGAGAATAGGTAGGTGCTGGCTTGATGAAATGAAGATGTGATTAACCTTTAAAGGGGAATGCAAGATTTATTAACAATATACATGTACACGAACTTAAAGGCATTATCAGATTGTGCATATCAATGCAAATTTGATCAAAATTGGATGGAAAATAAGATAGTTATAGCAATTTAAAAGTATAAATTCTGAGGTCTGAAAAGCCAATGGAGGCCGCCATTTTGAATATTTAACGAACTTCCTGTAAATTTTTGAACTCCAGTAAACTCCCCAACTGCATGCAAACTGTTCATTTTTTTCTCAAAGGCATTTATTCTCAACAGAAGAATCATTAAAAATGCAAACAATGCTACAGTGTAAAGTTGGCAATTAGATATTCTGTTTATGCATATTTTTCAATTATAGCTGTGTGACATCATACAGCCTAAAAATGGCTGTCCTCCATCCCTTCCCATTTTCTACTATACTTTGTTATTTTTTATTCGGTTTTGATCAGGTTTGCGGCAAATTGGATTGGTTTGATAATGACATCTATGTCATATTCACTTGATTTTGAACATTGCATTCCCCTTTAAGGGACCACCAAAAAATTGCAGCAGATGACATTTTCAAAGTTTGTTTTTGACTTAAAGGGAAATGCTTACAAAACTAACTGTAGACTTTATATGTAAGATGGAAACAAACAGGGGTGTGGGTAAAAATTTCATGCAAATTGGACCAACTGTTCAGAAGATATGGCTGTTAAAAGATTTAACAATGGCTACCTTGGTACACGTCACGTGACTGGCTTTGAGTAATGACGTCATAACCTCACAACTGAATAATTCAAATAACAGTGTATATATCTACTAAAATACTTATCAGGTGTATCATTTGTGTTACTATTAATTGAAAAAACACCAGAATTGTGCTTCAAAAACACTAATACTCCTGTTTGTAGCTATTTTTAGAAATCTGTCATTTGACTGCCAAATCAAAATGGCGGCGCCCATCACAGTAGTTTTGAAACATTTCGAAGCCTGTACATTCCAAACTGTTGGTCAAATTTTCATGAAATTTTTACCAAGCACCATGGTTTGTAAAAAACTTTCAGCTTAAGTTTCATTAATAATTTGTGTGTGTTTCCCTTTAATATCCAAATAAGACTTATTTCAAGTTAAGCGTCAGCCAGCAGACAATTCAGATGAAATTTCAAATTTCATTTTCTTCAAAAATAAAGAAATATATTGCACAATTTCTCATCTGCTGCACTCCTGATTGTTCCTACAAGGATTGAACCATAGCATTGAAGTGGACTAACCCTAGCCCTTTAACGCTTTTTCTGAGTGGATCACAGGTTTAGATAAAACAAAAGTTTTCAGCGTAAAATTGTAAATATTTTCTTACCCATCAATTTTAACATATGTTTTGGGTGCTCAAAAGGACCGTCTCATTGAGACGGTTCTTTTGAGTACCCTCAACATATGTTTGGGTTGAGAAATAAGAAAATTAAATTTTCGTTACCCACTCTTAACTAAAGTCCTGGTGGTTCATGTATTGTGTTGTAGCATTAACGGAATACCAGCATGCTCGCATCACCAGCTGCTTTCTGAAATACTACGAGAGGAGTGGGGCTTTGAAGGTTATATTGTTAGTGATCAGGGTGCTCTAGAAATTGCCATAGATTTTCATAGATATTTCAACAATACTCTAGACGCGGTGGTGGGTATTATTAAAGCAGGCTGCAATTTAGAACTTTCTGGAAGGACGGCTGTTTATTTTAGAATAGGTAGGTGTTTAAAGAACTATTTTGTGGAGCTCATTTTAGAAATGAAATTAATATTTTTTATGTTCATTAAGTATGAGTGCCATAGGTTCAATTCAAAGTAAGTGACACTTTGAACTGAACAAATGGCATTAATACTTTCATGAACCTCCCAAAATTATATTTACACCTTTCATGAGAAAATGTATGCATCTTTTGAAACAAGGTTCATATAAGAAAATACATTGCAAGAGTAAACTGGCCCCGAGGTTATAAAACTTTTTTCATACTCAACTCAGCTGAGCACTAAATTTATCCTGCTCATAAATGTTAAAATGCCAACAATTGTTGGCATTTTAACATTTATTAGCATGATAAATACAACATCTGAGAGACTTAAAGCAAGATACTTCTTTATTTGTCAGTATTTTAATTTTTATGAGCAGTTGAAATTTCGTGCTCAGTTGAGTTGAGCATGAAAAAAGTTTTATAATTTTTGGGCCTGTGCAAGTACACAAGATTTTGGTACTCAACTTATTGGCAATCAGCAAAGATTCAGACAAGCCTGCAAATTTGTACAGACTTCCTAGAGCATTTGCTTCTGGCAATAATCAAAAAGTATGGAAGTAGATGGAGGCTCAAAATAAAATTTAGGCCTTTGGCCCCACTTGTGATTAACTAAAGTCTCGTTTGCTGGCCAATATTATTTTTTTCACAGCCAGAATGCATGTTATGATGCTGATAAAAAGAATCTTATCAAGCTCTCTGATTTGACAGTACTTCTACCTATAGGCTCAGAATTGTAAAATTTGAAAACAATGTAGATTCAGATCAGCTGGCTTTATCCAAATGATGAATCCATATTAACCCTTTGAGGCACAGGGGCCAGTCCAGCTTAATGATATGCCATCTCCGATAATATACTGAAATAGACTATAAACCTTATGCAGCATTTCATCAGGGTCTTCACTGTTTGCTAAGACAAAAACAATCTACAGCGACAGAAATATATTAACATTTAGAAATTTCATCCTGTGACCCCTTAAAATACAAAACGGACAATTTCATGTTAATTGTATTAATATGTATGGGATAATCCATCAGAATGAAAAGGGTAAATGATTAAATCAGACTGGAATGGCTAGAAATCAGATGTTGATATAGCATTCTCAAGTTGAAATGAACTAGTGTGCGCTTATAAGAGAATGTGCCCTTATTAGGTCAAATATTGTATGTTATGAAAAAAAAAAATGAGACTCCCGGCAAGCGGAGTCAATGTGTTGTGTCCTTGAGCTAGACACTTTATCCCCCTGCTTAGTACTGGTTCAACCCAGGAAGACAGGAAATTGTCCTGACATGACAGAAAAATATTGTTGACTGGGATGTAAAACACCAAAACAACAACACTTATCCCATTGTTGTGCATTGCAGGCTCATGCGAGCCTGCACAAATTTGAAGACTCCCCAAAGTCTTTGCTGCTCGCATACACAAAGTATAGATGTAGATAAAACTGCGGTCAAAATTTTGGCCTATTGCCTTACTGGATTTGTCAGCATGGGTTTTGTGAATATGAGCCGCTACATGTGATTTCCAACAATGAGGCATTTTGACAAGTGTAGACTCAGATGAGCCTGTTCAGCCTCCTTTTAAGCTTAGAAAATCCAAATATCGTTCGGTCAGTAGCTTAACAGTCAAAGAATATTCGAGCGACTAGTAAAGACTCTGATCAGACTGCACATATGCGCAGGCTGGTCTTATCCTTGGCTGATTGCACATACCACATTGTTGGAAATCACATGTCGCAGCTCAATTATGTGTAAATCAAACCTCATAATATGTTATAATTATTTTGTAGTGGACGCTGTAAAACAAGGCAAGTTGTCTGAGGCTCTGGTGCGAGAGCGAGCGCGACCATTGTTCCTCACCAGAATGAGGCTGGGAGAGTTTGATCCTGTGGAGATGAACCCCTATAACTACTACAACTTGTCCCTGGTCCAGAGTCCAGAACACAGGTCTCTAGCCATTAAAGCTGCCATGCAGAGCTTTGTGTTGCTGAAGAATCAGAATAATCTGTTACCTTTGGCAAAACACTTTGACAAAATTGCTGTAAGTTATTATACCATACCATCACATACCTTGACCTAAAGGTGGCAGCGCAGTGGCTCAGTGGTAGAGTGCTTGACTTGAGACCGAGGGGTCGCAGATTTGAGCATCACTGGCGTCACTGCATTGTGGTCCTTGAGCAAGACACATTTATCCTAGCTTAGTACTGGTTCAACCCAGGAAGACCTGTTCCTGTTTAACTGAAAGATTGTTGATGGGACGTAAAGAATCAAATCAAACAAACAAAAATCGACCTAACGGCCTGGTCCAGGTATTTTCCCTATATATTATTGTAATTTGACAACATTTATCTCAACACCGGCTAAGTTAATAAAACTGATAACTTGTTACGAATTTTGGTCCCTGTTGATAAATTTAAATGTATTTTCCAACGTCTTACTCAATTCCATTTCATAAGAAAATAAACAGATAGGCTTGACTTTTTCTGTAGCCATTTAATCCATTATGTGCAGCAGTAGTCTGAAAATTGTGTGATTGGCTTGTAAACAAACATTACACAGTCACGGTGTGACCAAATTGCCAATTTACCGACCAGCAGCGTGCTCTTTGATCTATTGTTGGTTAAGTGGAGACAGTGTATACCCTTAACGGTTCAAAAGAGGGTTAATTATTTTGATGTAAGAGATGGTCTTCTCATAATTAGTGTCATAATTGAGCATTATCTTGAGTTGCCGATACGACAAACAGACAGACGATACACACGTAGAACCTCTTTTGACAACGGCAATTTCTTCATGTGACATATGCTATGAGATCCTATGACAGCCTGGGGTTTAGACTGTAATCATATGAAATGATGCCCATTACATCGTCACAAATGTATATAGCAAAACATAGTCTGTACTTACCATAGGGGATAGCTGTATACAAATTTTTTATTTTGGAAGGTTTATCACTGTTTACATTTTTTCGACTGACAGACTATGTACTCGTATACCATGGGCTGCAAGCGGCTTAAAACCACACTTTAGCCAATGAAAAGTGATGTTACTTAATGAAATCAGATTTTTGGCAGTGTGTCACAGGAATCACTGTCACAGATTTCCAAGATTATCCAATCAGATTTTACTTTACATTTGCAAGTGAACTAGCTTGTGCATTTTAAAGGTATACCTTTTGCAATTGAAACAAAATAGCTAAGACTGCTCATCAAGTTAAACATGATCATCTTTTTTATAAAATATGCAGGTGGTTGGACCCATGGCAGACAATTTGAATCAACTGTTTGGTGATTATGCACCTGACATTGACACAAAATTTACTAAGACTCCTCGTCAAGGTTTAGAGTCCATGGCTACTACCGTAAACTATGCTGCAGGATGTAAGGATGTGAGATGTAAAAACTACACATCAGGGGACATAAAAAAGGCAGTTCAAGGGACACAACTGGTGGTCGTCTGTGTTGGAACTGGTAAGAATATTCAACCCTTATCATGTTGGGTTATAAGAATCTATCATGAAAAGTGAGGGTAGGATAGAAAAATTCGTACCGAGGATCGCTGTTTGGCATCACGAGGCTTGCCAAGTGATGACAAACGGTGATCCCGAGGGACGGATTTTTCTATCCTATCCTCCCACGAATAATGGTTTCTTTTTCTTGTCTACCACTGTTTTTATTTATTTATTTTGAAATAAGCTCCCAGAAGCCCCTTAATACGCTAAGATGCAATTTCACATGATGACGTTACTCGACGTCCTGGGTAAGATAGCATGGATAAGATAAGATTTTCTACCCAGGGTAATTTCTCAGATATCCCTATCCGGTGTGTAAGAAATTTTAATATACTACACTCTCCAATTTTTTTCCAGGGGTGTGTTGCATAAAGCTATGAGGGCTACATAGCTGGTGTTACATAGTGCTATGTGGCCCTTTGCTATGCAACAGTATATTACAAAAAAGCACTTCATAGGGCTATGTGACTAATCTCAAGCAGTGTCACGGTAAGAGCTTTGTGAAACGGAAAGTGGCCTAGCCAAAGCGTTACATGGCGCTTTGTGTTTATGCATTTCATGAATGAAACTCCTATCATTGCGCAACAGGCTTCTACAGAAAACACTTTTTTAGGCATACTCTTTGCATAACATAAGAAAGCGCTACGAAGCGCTAAATAAAAGCACTCACCTTATGCAACTCTCACCAGTTAAATTGCAGGAATCCAGTCATTAGCATGAAGTCTTAACCCTTATTGTGCCAATCTCGACAAAAGTCGTCTGCTTTTCTCGTCTGCTGAAATGTTTAAGAAGCCTCTATGGCAAACAGTGTGGAGCCAGATCAGACTGCTCCTATAGGAGCAGTCTGTTCTGGGTCCACGCTGTTTGCTTCAATACTTAATTCGTCAGTAATGTTAGGCAATTAATTGCAGACGACTTCAGCAGACGACATTTTCAGATGCATTCTTTTCTTGGTGCTTTAAGGGTTAATTAAAGCAGAGTGTTAAACAGAATGAATCAGCTGGCTTCTCAGAAGTTAAGAGCAACAATGATGGCAAATTTAACAATAATGGCTTCAAATTTAAAGCCTTGCATTATTTGTATCTCTTTATCATATGACATCGCATCTTGGAGTGAAATAAAGCCATAAAATAATATCGATAAACCACTGGTGGTTTAAAGATTTACGGGAAACCTAATGACGTCCATAATAGCGTTTTTGCGCCTAAAATGAGATTTCAAAGTATTCTTAATGTCATAAGATAAATAGAATCTAACATGCTCTTGTATTATTGAATTTTTTAAACTCGTTGCGAAAAAAAAAGATAAAATGCTTGGCAAGCCTCACATTTTATCTCTTTTTCCCAACTTGTTTAATGAAATCAATAAAACATGAGCACTCATTTAAGATCCTCTATATAATTAGCCCCACAGAATGGAATGGGAACAATATTCCACCAAATAAATACTATCTGCACATAGCTATTTTAAAAAAACTATCCCTTTTTGGAAAACAGTGTCGATCCAGATCAGTAGGCTTAACCCATTTATGCCTTATGGAATTTCCCACCCTTATTTAAATTGGAAAATCCATTTGAATTTAAGGGTAGTTGGGCAGCAAGTTTCAATTTTATTTAAAATTTTAAAAGTAGATTCTGTAAGAAAATACCGGGCCGCGTAGCGCAGTCGGTAACATGTCTGGCAACAGATGCCAGTCTGACTGCAGATCCAGGGGTTGCGAGTTCAATCCGGGCCCTAAAATAATTTCTATGGCCATTCTCCTCCCTTCCACTGATTCAAGAAGGGTTGTTGTCAGTTACAAGCGAAAGTATGTTCACAAAGTACTGGTAAACTGCTTGTTCAAGCTAGCCCAGGAAAAGGTGTGGACAGGTCAACTGACCGTCCCGCCATGACCCTAGCTGTTGACTTGGGACGGTAAGCAACAAAACAAAAACAAAAGATTCTGTAAGCAAAACACTGCCATGCTTAAATGGATAAAAGCCAGCTTATCAGGATCCACATTGTGTTTATATGTAGATGTGTGATCATCCATGCGATATATCCCTTTTACAAATGAAATTATTACATTTGATTGATTGGTAATCATAAATGTATATAGCCTAAACAATTCTATAAGTATTCAATGTGCCCTTATAGAAGAATGTGTGCTGAATATGTTGAATGTGTTGATATAGTTGACGAAGCATGCACATATCATATAACCCATTTGGCTGCCATTTTTGACAAAGGAAAATTATAAACATCTAAAAATTGAAAAAGTCCCCCTCGAACTCTCGAACTGAAAGCACAGTCCGCAGGGTGATTTTTCATGTAAAAACGCTATGATGGCTCGAACCAAATATTCTTTCCATGAATCAGTCACATGCTTGATTTAAGTTTATTATTATTTTCATAAGCGCTCCGTGACAATGATGATTTTACCCTTGGGTAACCTAACTGACGAGCGGAACGTGTGAAGCAATTAGCGAAGTAGGGCGACCGAAAATGATAAAAGACAATGAGATGTTTTGTAATCAAGAATTTGCGTGTCAAAATGAGTAAAACATGCCTGGCTGGATAAAGACAGGCATCAGATTGTGCGGCTGTACAATCTGATCCGTGTCTTTGTTGTGAACATCCTGGGGCGTTTTTCATTTTTTCATGTTTTTATTCGTTGTTATTAATTGAAACTTGCACATTGTGAATAAATAATAAGAAACAAACTTGTTTTCTTTTATTTTTCTAAAGGAAATGATAAACAACCGAACATAAACTGTATCGACACATAAACAGGACCATTCACCCACAAGAAGACAAACGATACAGTTTACTCGATAGCAAATGCATTGATTAGCCTGCGCATATGCGCATGCCGATAAATGTTTTTACTTTCAACAGGTTCATATGCTAACACATGCGGCCTATAATTTTAACTCTAGCGTGCCAAGGGTTATTGATCAGTGACAGGTGTCACATGTGCTTTGCAACTTTGGTTGATAAAAAACATGGTGTCTGTGATGACAGAAAGTAAACATGAACCAACTTGAAAATTGTCAGGCTAGGTATCGCTCGAACACCTGGATGGGTCGAACTCGCACGACGGTTCCGACAAGTTCAAGCCATCGAAGTTCGACTGTAGATGTAATAATAACCATAATTATGTTGTTTTTACTGATAACCAGGTCAAGAGTTGGAGTCTGAAGGGAATGATAGAGCTGATATGAATCTAGCAGGGAGCCAGTCACAACTGATTAAAGATGCCTTGACTGCCAGTGAGTAAATCTTAGTTTTTCATAAATAATGTTGGGTAACTGGTATCAAAGCGGTAGATCAATACCTATGTGCAGTAACTGACAGCTGCCCTACTTGACTCAGCAACAGGGAGGGAAAAATTGATGGTAAATGTTCTAAAACTTAGAACACTAGTTACTTGTCTAAAGAACCTAAACAAACAGTGCAGACCTAGATCAGACTGCTTGTGAAGAAGCAGTGTAATCAGGGTCTTCCCTGTTTGTTATCCTGACAAGCGTGTTGTGAATTCTAGCCCTGAAAACCAACATTTTATTTGAGAACAGAAAGAGAAAAGTGTTCGAAATTTAAAACATTTACAGTATTCCTCAATTAGGACCGGTGATCCAACTTGTAATTGATGGAGCAGTGTTAACAGATACAACCATGCAAGTACAAATTTAGCATTTCATTCCAGTGGAACATCTCAACATAAGCTGTCAATACATAAAACTATTGGCAGTCTATTATTGTCATTTTGGTGCATGACAAACTTCATGAAAACTTGTTCATATCTACATGCTAGTTTTACTGAAACAATAAAAATAATTGAGAAGTTTGTGAAAAAGGTTTATGATGCCCAACCAGTGAACATTTCCTGATAGAGATAACAGGGTGACTGCTATAATACATGGTTTCCTTATCAACAGGTCCTGGTATCCCAGTCATTCTCTTGGTATTCAGTGCCGGACCAGGGCTCTACGTTAACGTTTTAACCCACTAGCCCAGTTGGACAAGGGCCTTGAGAAATGTACTTGTGCTGACCTAAAATGCACTAGCCCTGACCTAAAATGTGTTAATTTCAAGTTATTAACAAATTGTGCATTGTATGCATTAACACATCATACCAAATGATCATAATTGGATTCTTTTCAATTTAACATTTGTAATTGTTTTCAAACTGAAAAAAACAACTAAACATTTATATTCAAATCATTACCCTTGAGTAAACTGTTTAGACCAAGATCTATTTATTTTTTAATTTTCTTTGAACTAGCCCGATCGGGCTACCAGCACCCAGAATTGACTTGTCCTGATCATGATTTTACTAGTACAGGTACTATAGGAACATGCTTACTGTAGAGCCCTGCGGACCAGTAAACATTTCCTTTTCTGACAGAGATAACAAGGTGTATGCTATAATACATGGTTTCTTTATAGTCAGGTCCTGGTATCCCAGTCATTCTCTTGGTATTCAGTGCTGGCCCAGTAAACATTTCCTTCGCAGAAAGAAATAACAGGGTGACTTCTATAAATCATGGTTTCTTTATCATCAGGTCCTGGTATCCCAATCATTCTCTTGGTATTCAGTGCCGGACCAGTAAACATTTCCTTTGATGACAGAGATAACAGGGTGACTGCTATAATACATGGTTTCTTTACCATCAGGTCCTGGTATCCCAATCATTCTCTTGGTATTCAGTGCCGGACCAGTAAACATTTCCTTTGCTGACAGAGATAACAGGGTGACTTCTATAAATCATGGTTTCTTTATCTTCAGGTCCTGGTATCCCAGTCATTCTCTTGGTATTCAGTGCTGGCCCAGTAAACATTCCTTTGCTGACAGAGATAACAGGGTGACTGCTATAATACATGGTTTCTTTATCATCAGGTCCTGGTATCCCAATCATTCTCTTGGTATTCAGTGCCGGACCAGTGAACATTTCCTTTGCTGACAGAGATAACAAGGTGTATGCTATAATGCATGGTTTCTTTATCATCAGGTCCTGGTATCCCAGTCATTCTCTTGGTATTCAGTGCCGGACCAGTAAACATTTCCTTTACTGACAGAGATAACAAGGTGTAAGCTTTAATACATGGTTTCTTTATCATCAGGTCCTGGTATCCCAGTCATTCTCTTGGTATTCAGTGCTGGACCAGTGAACATTTCCTTTGCTGACAGAGATAACAGGGTGACTGCTATAATACATGGTTTCTTTATCATCAGGTCCTGGTATCCCAGTCATTCTCTTGGTATTCAGTGCTGGACCAGTAAACATTTCCTTTTCTGACAGAGATAACAAGGTGTATGCTATAATACATGGTTTCTTTATCATCAGGTCCTGGTATCCCAGTCATTCTCTTGGTATTCAGTGCTGGCCCCGTAAACATTTCCTTCGCAGAAAGAAATAACAGGGTGACTTCTATAAATCATGGTTTCTTTATCATCAGGTCCTGGTATCCCAGTCATTCTCTTGGTATTCAGTGCCGGACCAGTAAACATTTCCTTTTCTGACAGAGATAACAGGGTGACTTCTATAAATCATGGTTTCTTTATCATCAGGTCCTGGTATCCCAGTCATTCTCTTGGTATTCAGTGCCGGACCAGTAAACATTTCCTTTTCTGACAGAGATAACAGGGTGACTTCTATAAATCATGGTTTCTTTATCATCAGGTCCTGGTATCCCAGTCATTCTCTTGGTATTCAGTGCCGGACCAGTAAACATTTCCTTTTCTGACAGAGATAACAGGGTGACTTCTATAAATCATGGTTTCTTTATCATCAGGTCCTGGTATCCCAGTCATTCTCATGGTATTCAGGGCTGGTCCAGTGAACATATCCTTTGCTGACAGAGATAACAGGGTGACTGCTATAATACATGGTTTCTTTATCATCAGGTCCTGGTATCCCAGTCATTCTCTTGGTATTCAGTGCTGGCCCAGTAAACATTTCCTTCGCTGACAGAGATAACAGGGTGACTGCTATAATACAGTGTTTCTTCCCGGCCCAGGCCACTGGGGAGGCTCTGTTCAATGTGATTACCATGGCAACAGAAGATGCCAGTCCTGCAGGTAGATTACCATACACATGGTTTGATACATTGGATCAGGTGAGTTTGGTCAAATAACTCTTTAACACTCTATAGATCAATGGGCTATTCCATAAAATTTAGTATTAGTGAACTTTTTGGTTACTGTAAAAGCGGCACCTCATGAATGCGTAAATAGGACTGGTCTACTTTAGACTTGGGTAGAAACTGAAAATGGGGTGTGAATTTACCATAACACCCTAGTAAAGACAGAAATTTTTTAAACTTTAAAATGCCAGCAAAATAACTACATTTGAAAGTGTCTGTTTATTGTTTAACATAAGTATAGATGCAAACAGTGTTTGTTAAAGAGGCTTCAAAATGTTTCAGCAGACAACAAAAACATACAACTTTTTGTGATATGCACTTTAAGGGTTAATACATGTGAGGTCAGTGTATATACAGTCAGGACTTTCATGAGATGCACACACGTTTGCGCAGCCCAAAAAGCTTTAATATTAACTCTTTACCAAATTAGAAATAAAACCTGATTTCCCTTCCTTAGCAGATGAAATAGCCGAACCACCCCCAGATATGAATATTAAAGTTGCTGCCTTTACAGTAAGCGAAAAGTCTATTAATACAGTTATGTTTGGATTGTCCATTATTTATGAGCTGTCTCATGATAAAACCGCCAAAGCTGCATGTGCACAAAGTGAAGGCTCAGATCAGCATGGCCATCCACCTAGTCTGATCTGAATATTCACTGTTTTTCATCTTAAGATAGCTTGGAGCTTAGCTCTTTACATGCTGGGAATTTTTTCATGTCTTTGTTGTTATTTGCTACTTTTGGGTTACAATACTGAGTGGGTAGTAGGGCGGCACGCTCTCTGCTACAGCTTTCATATCAATGGACCTGTCATATTTGGCCTGTTGGCAGGATGAAATTTGCTTTACTTCAGTCAAATTAAGTTGGGGGTTGGGCCTTTTAGTCTATCCCATTATTCTGTTCTCTCTCCCTCTATGGGAGGAGTCCCGACTTAACTGAAATGTTGTTGACTGGGACTTTAAGTCTTAACTCAATTAATCAATAAGTTTTACGGAGATAAGTGATCACTTTATTATCCAGCATCTTAGTTAGAAATCAAGTGGATAATATGGGTTAGGGGATGTGTATCACACGAGTTTAATGTAAAAGAAGAATGGAAGGTATCTAGTTACAGTATTTACTGTTCGGCACACAAGATTTGGTACATATTTGCAAGCAGTGAAGGCTCAGACGAGCCTGCTCATATGAACAGTCTCTCTAGAGGCTTTGCTTCACACATCCACAAAGTAATCATAGGTCCAGATAAGGATTGTTTGTGCACCTTAAATTGCATTTATTTCCTTACCCATCAAGTTAAACATGTGTTTTGGGGGCTCAAAAGAACCGTCTGATTGAGACAGTTCTTTTGAGTACACACAACATATGTTTTAGTTGAGAAATAAGAAAAATGATTTTCCAATAGGCATTCCTATCTGGAGGCCTGAGTATGGATGTAGATAAGTACTCAGACCCAAAGAAGACCTTTAGCCCCATTAGATATGGGCCGCGACATGAAAAAACCTGTCTTAGGTGGTTTGCGAACAACAAAGGCCCAGACCAGCCTACGCATCCGCGCAGTCTGATCAGCGCCTTTATTATTAACTTTTCTGAAAGCATCATATCTAAACTTGCTACAAGCAAAATTCCTATTATTTAGCTAGTCTCTGCAGCTGCGGAGTTGGGTTTGAGTCTCGCTTTGTCAGAAACTCCAAAGACAGGTTTACTCGCAACGAGGCCGATATGTCAGCATGGGCATTTAAAAGAGTCTTTTGCCCATATGTGATAAGTACTAAAATCTTGTTTGCTGATCTATATAAAGATGGACTGGGACATGTTTCGGGGTTTTAGATAAATAGCGGATCTTACACTCGTGATCATTTCATTTGAAACTTATTAAACGAGCCTTTGGTGAGTTTAATAAATCTCATATGAAATGATCACCAGTGTAAGATTCTGTTTATCATATGACATTTTTAATGCAATTTTATCGCCATCAAAGTTTGTTATATTTCAATGAAAATTTGCATTGTTGTAATGGATGTGGCTATGATATTATTTGTTCCTGTGAAAAGTGTTATGTAAAGTGTGGTCATAACATTATTTATGACCTGATGTTATCAACTAACTAACAGTAACGTCATTTGATAAAGTGAGATTCAAACCAGCTTTCTCAGTGACAGAGACAAGCTAGAAAATTAAAATATTGCTTGCAGCTAGTTTAGATATGAAACTTTCCAAAAAGGGAATAACAAAGTTGCTGATCAGACTGCCCAGATGGGCAGGCTGGTCTGCGCTTTTGTGTGGTGGCAAAACCCTCAAAGACAGTTTTCTCGTGTGGAGGCCCAGATTGTACTTGCTTTGACAAAATTTTCACAAAGCTTTCCCTGATGAAAACTTTTAGTAATCCTTTTAGTTTCTCTGTTCATTGATAATTCTATATATGTTGCAGGTTCCCTCCATGACAGATTACTCCATGGAAGGTCATACTTATAGATACTTCAAAAAATCACCACTCTATCCATTTGGCTATGGGTTATCCTATTCCAAGTTTGAGTACCTAGATGTGACCTACATTCCAGAAATCCGAGCTGGTGACAACCAGTATATATATGGAACAGTGATGAATATTGGCGATGTTGATGCTTACGAGGTTTGTGGCATAGCTGCCTTGCTATTGCAATATACATGAGTGAAAGTTCAAAATTTCTAAAATCCTGAACTTTAAAATCTCTGATATTAAACTTGCAATATGCCCACTAAATATTCACACAATTTGAAGTTTATATGTTCAATTGTCCTTAGACAGACCCAATATAAATCAGAGAACCTATTATAATCTCCCTAATTCAGCATTTTGAGGCTGACTTTCTATGGAAAGTCAGCCTCAAAATTCTGAATTCAAGAATAGTCCTGAAAACTTTCACCTATGTATATATCATGCACACTTTAAACCTTAACCCTTTTCCTACAACTATTTTTTGTCCTGAAAATGTTGTCTGCTTTTTATGTCTGCTGTATATATTCAAGTGCACCTCAATAATCGAATTTGCTTTTTGCCTCAGCTGCAAATGTTCAGGTGCACTTCAGACCTGATTGTTTCATGGAAGCAAACAATATGAACGCAGATCAGACTGCTTCCTTGAGCAGTCTGATCTGGGTCCATATTGTTTGCAATATAGGCTAGCTAAGAAGATAAGAGAGCAGATGACAAAAGTCATGACCGGCAGGATAAGGACTTAATGGCCATCTTCATTGCAGTAGTCTGGAGAGCAAATTTTGTTTCATTTCATGAACAATGTCAAACCTTATTTGTTTTCTGAAAACAGAGACATTATTTGAAGATGCGAAAAGATAAATTTTCTTAGATCACTCAGTTATGGTTTTGCTGTCTATCCAGAATTTCTTAGAGCTTATCCTAAATAGCATGTCAGATTGATGGCAAGTTTTATCTAAGGTTACTAGGATTTGACTTTTCAGTCAATCCATTCATTTCTAGTTCCTTAATTTCTAGTTCCTTACTTTAACTCTTATCCTGCTAATATTTTTGTCCAGAAAATGTCTACTTAGGAGGTCAGCTGCATATATTCAAATGCACTCCAGACTAATTTTATCATGGGAACAAACACTATATACCCTGATCAGACTGCTCACTACTTGGTCCATATTGTTTACAATATAGGCCTTCAAAGATCATAAGCAGAAGAGAGAGCAGGCGGCAGTATTCGTGAATAGAGAGAAAAAGGTTAAGGACTCACTTGTCAGAGTGATTCAAGATCACATGGTCCTTTTGTTTAGAACTTGTCTTATAAATGGTTAACTGAAAAGATACAGAAGCTTAAAAATGAAACTATTCTAAACCTTTGCAAATTTTGGCCATGAAATGCCCATAGAAAATTTGAAATATACAATTTGAACTGTAACAAGAAAAACTATAACATGAAATATCATGTTATACTGGGGCGTTTTAAGTGGCTCATTAACGTTTCACCCAGTTTAGAGGGCATTAGATATCCACGTAGTGTATATGCATTGTCTTTTGTTTGTTTTTTCTTGTTGTTGTTGTTGTTTTTGTATTCACTTGAGAAGCAATTTGGATGGTTTCTAACACATATAAGTAGGCTACATATTTAGATTTTTTTCTTGATTTAAAAATAGATTGATCCTTGAAGTTGCTGCAAAAGCACTCAGACAACATATAATTTGCGTACAGAGGGGTTGAGGGTTGGTGCTCAAAAGAACGGTCTCAATGATGCGTTACTACTATTTTCGGTTAAAATGACGGCGTTTTGCCAGGCATATACATGACTGGGGGTGCTTGATAGATGGATACCGACAGTCAATATATTACAACACTAATAGCACACTATAAGCAAGTGACTAAATTAGTCTTAATCGCTCCCCTTGTTCAAGAAAAGATTTGTCTTTTTCTTCTGTTTAAAAAAGCAAATGTCCCGAGATAGTGATCATTCGTTTAGAAAACACTAAACTTTGCTACATATTAAAAGTATTAGCTGTGGACAGAAGATTTAAAAAAAAAATCTCCATTATGCCATATGGAAGCTCGGACCCAGTATCCGAGATGGAAGTGATCATCAGTATTGGGTAAATTTGAACCCAAGAGGCAGTGCTTGCAGTATTTATGTATGGGACTACAAGCTGTGGGTATCATGGTTTCAGAGGAGAAGATTTTTAAGTGTCTCCCCATTAATGGAAGCTAATGACTCCTGTGGCATGGCTAGTTTAGAGACCAGTAGCATGGATGTAGGAATGACTGTGTTTTCCCATTATAATTCTATTGGAGGTGTATATGCCAGAGATCGAATCCAATTAACCCAAAAACCACATTGGACCTTTCCCCTTCATTACCAGTAACCTGACGATGCGTTATATTTAATTTGACTAAAAATGGTCTTTTGAAAACATGAACGGAAGATGAGATAACGAAAGTTTGACCATTGGTATTCTTATTCCTCCCACTAATATTCGGCTTGGGTTAGCTAACAATATCGTTACTCAACTGCGTCCACATTTAGAGTATTGCCCAGTTGATAGAAGGAGGCGAAGGTAGTGAGATCATTCCTAAATGCTCCCATCTACCAATTGTTTGATTGTTAGATCTACAAAATGGCGTAGAGTGAGGTTTTGCCAGTAACGACAACTGCACTTCTTTGAATAAGAAGGCATGAGAATGACTGTAGAAAATATTTCATGACCAATTTCAACTTTGGAATGGTGCTGGACTGGAAGAGCGAACCCCATGACAGCCTGGTTGCCAGTCAGCCTCACACACACACACGCACGCACGACTAGTATGGGAGACCCACATCGCTGATACGATAGTGTCAGAATCTTGTGTCAAATTAATTTTGTTGAAAAAAATTGGCTTATCGCGTCAAAATCTTGTGTCAAATTAATTTTGTTTAATAAAGTGGCTTATCGCACTCAAAATGTTGCACAGGAAAGGCTTTCGATCACATGTGAAACTTTGATGACCCAAATTAGAATGCCGCGGGGCTGATCTGATTCCAAATTGTTTGAAAGGGTTATCAGCAGATGACAATGTCATGTAAAGGTTTAACGCAAAGTTAAAATACATCAGTTCAACTTCAACTTGTCATAACCTCTAAAGTGTCAAACAGTTTGGGCCCCTATCAGGTCCGGACAGAATGTCGGGCCTGATCTGGGTTAAAACTGTTTGCAAATGTTATCGGCAGATGACATGTCAGATATTTTAATGCAAAAGGTAAAATACAATGGATTTGATCCAGAGTTGTCAGAACCTAAAGAGTTACCTAAAGAGTTCTGACGTGAAAAACAATTTGGATCCTGGTCGGGCCACTATGGTTGTTGTATACATATAGGGATACCCAGGTAGGTTCGAACCTGACAACTTTTTCTCATATCTAACTTTTGTCACAGCATCCAGTCGATCCAAACATTGCATGCGCAGATCCTGAGGGGGGAGGGGCAAATGTTGGAGCCCCTCTGAAACCTTGAAAAAATATAATTTTCTTTGAAATAAACCATTGGCATTCTGTAAAATAAGTTCGGGACTAAAGAAACGTTGTCAGAGATTTTCTATGTCAGATGGACCTGGACACCCAGTAAATGCAATCTTAAGGACATATAATTAGCAGAATAAGGTGTGCTCGATTTAAAATGAACTCATATATGAATTACAATAAAAGAGATAGAAACTATCCCAATATTCTCATTTTCCGATGCATATCAATAGTAGGAGAATACTGCTAAAAATTAGCTTACATGGGATAAATGAAAAAAAAAGATAACGAAGCCTTGTGGATTCGAACCTGCGACCATTTAAATGCAAAAGTATAACTGTGCGACAGTTACCGTCGCAACCGATTGCGCCATGGTATGACCATCTGTACGTCACTGTATTCGTAAAGGTATAATAATTTGCTATCGCTTATTCAGCATCTTTCTATTTATAGATCTATCCACGGTTACTAAATTTACCCAATATAACGCATATTCTATCAATCTGTCCGGTCACTGCATCCCTATTTTTCACAAGTTATTTCTGTTATTTGATTACAATTTAGCTTCGAAACTTTAGTATACGGGAAATATATATATGACGAATTGACAGTGTCCGATATTAGTCACGTAAATCTCTCGCTTCGATTTAGCTGGTTTCCAGCATGCCTTGTATCTATATGGTAATAGGTACCAGCTAGGTCCAAGTTTTCTGAGTTGAGAAGAATTTTTTAACCACGCCCACCTTTGATTGACAGAATTTTAGAAATATATGGGGACTATATGTACTAATTTGAGCATTGCGTAGTCTGTGAATACTGTCTTTGAATTCGCATTTATATCTTTGTATTTATCAATAAGTTCGCCCCAGAAAACACAGATAAGACTGTCTGAACCAAGTTATACCTGTTAACAAAATTCTAAAACCTGTATCTGTGTCATCTGTGCTACCTAAATTACAGTATCATAGTGCCAGTTAAGCAAAATTTTTGAATGTAAAATTGTGATTATTTTCTTATCCACCAGTTTAAACATGAGTTTTTGGTACTCAAAAGAACCGTCTCATCGAGACGGTTCTTTAGAGTACCCACAACATAGTTTTGGTTGGGAAATAAAAAAAATCAGTAAGAAACTCTTATCTGGGGCCTGAGTATTAACTAGTACTAACCCATAAAACCAAGCTGGTACAGCATCCATCTGTCAGTCTGTCCAGTTATTCTTGTCAGCGTGAATTCTCAGCAATTAATAAGAAACTGATGCACACATCATCTGCACATTATGGGATCATTCTTACTGGGGTTATGGCCCTTTGATAAATCTTGTATCTTTGTTTTGGAGCAAATTCTCAGCAATTATAGGTTGGACTTCAATGAAACTTCATGGGAACCTTAAATATTAACCATTTCCTTCATGAATATTCAGGCTAGGCTCCACCCACTATGAAAAATTATATAAATAAGTTTTCATGTTGGTAAATACAACAAAGAAATCACTTGTCAGGTCCACTAGTGTAGGATGAGCTTTATCATATTACAATAAGCAAACAGAGTAGACTCTGATCTGGGTCTGCTATGTTTGCAAAAACGTTAAAAGGCGTTTCTATGAGGTAAAGGGTTATGAGTACATGCACATATTGCCAGCATGAAATGGTTGTATATTTTTTCCAGGATTAATAGCCCACTGATAAAGTTTATGATGAGATACAAGATTGAAATTCATGGGAACCTTTATTCTTGCACAATAGATAAGAATATCTGAGGTTTTAGCCTAGGATCTTACTCAGGCTGCCACTCGAAGGCAATACATTGGTGTATTGGAACTCGGAACTCATGCACATGGTCATTAAGTGACATCATTGTTATGTCATCATGTAATATTGCATCTCAGCATATTCAGGAACTTCTTGTAGCTTATTGATGAATTGAATGGTGAGCAAGAAAAAGAATGCATCATTTGTGTGAGGATGGGATAGAAAAATCTGTAGAAAAATCTGTCTAGCCTAGTGATGCCAAACTGTGATCCTCAGGACGGATTTTCTACCCCCTTACACACATGATAGATTCTTGTAGTATCAAGTGTAGATACATATGAGACAGTGCTGTTTATTGAAGTTATAACATTTGTGTGATGTAGTTTTTATGCCCCCAACTTTAAAAAAGTTGAAGGGGCATATTGCTTTGTGCTTCTCCGTCCGTGCTTCCATGCGTCCATCCGTTACAAGTTTAAGATAGGGTTTTTAAATTTCATAGATGGACTCAGCATCAAAAAATAACGGACCTGTATTTTTTTTTAATCTGGATTTTCTCCCTTTGTGGAGTTATGCCCCCAACTTTGAAAAAGTTGAAGGGGCATATTGCTTTGTGCTTGTCCGTCCGTGCTTCCATGCGTCCATCCGTTACAAGTTTAAGATAGGGTTTTGAAATTTCATAGATGGACTCAGCATCAAAAATAACTGACCTGTATTTTTTTTATGCCCCCAAAGGAACTTTGGGAGGCATATAGTAATCGCACTGTCCGTCCGTCAGTCCGTCAGTCCGTCCGTCCCCCTTTCGTGTCCGGTCCATATCTCCTATATTCTTTGAGGTAGGAAATCCAAATTTGGTGTGTGGATACATCTTGGGATGGCGGAGTGTTGCGTACCATTTTCGGGTCACTGTGACCTTGACCTCTGACCTAGTTTTTATAATAATCGTGTCCGGAGCATATCTCTTATATTATTTGAGGTAGGAATCTCAAATTTAGTGTGTGGATGCATCTTGGGATGACAAAGTGTCGCGTACCATAATTGGGTCACTGTGACCTTGAACTTGACCTCTGACCCAGTTTCTTGAAAACTGCATTGAGTCTGGTGCATATCTCCTATATTCTTTGAAATAGGAATTCCAAATTTGTAGTGTAAATGCATCTTGGGATGAGGGGGTGTCACATGCCAATTTTGGGTCACTGTGACCTTGACCTCTGACCTAGTTTTAAGAATTATTGTGTCTGGAGCATATCTCTTATATTCTTTGAGTTAGGAATTCCAAATTTGGTGTGTGGATATATCTTGGGATAGCAGAGTGTCATGTTCCATTTTCGGGTCACTGTGACCTTGACCTTGACCTCTGACGTAGTTTTTAGAAAAATCGTGTCCATAGCATATCTCTTATATTATTTGATGTAGGAATCTCAAATTTGGTGTGTGGATGCATCTTAGGATGTAGAAGTGTCGCATACCATAATTGGGTCACAGTGACCTTGAACTTGACTTCTGACCTTTTTCTAGAAACTGCATTGAGTCTGGTGCATATCTCCTATATTCTTTGAGATAGGAATTCCAACTTTGGTGTGTAAATACATCTTGGGATGACGGGGTGTCACATACCATTTTTGGGTCACTGTGATCTTGACCTCTGACCTAGTTTTAAGAATTATTGTGTCCCGAGCATATCTCATATATTCTTTGAGTTAGGAATTCCAATTTTGGTGTGTGGATGCATCTTGGGATAGCGGAGTGTCATGTACCATTTTTGGTCACTGTGACCTTGACCTCTGACCTAGTTTTTAGAATAATCATGTCCAGAACATATCTCTTGTATTATTTGAGGTAGGAATCTCAAATTTGGTGTGTGGATGCATCTTGGGATGACGAAGTGTCGCTTACCATAATTTAGTCACTGTGAGCTTGAACTTGACCTCTGACCTAGTTTCTAGAAACTGTTGCATATCTCCTATCTTCTTTGAAATAGGAATTCCAAATTTGGTATGTAAATGCATCTTGGGATGCCTGAGTGTCACAAACCATTTTTGGGTCACTGTGACCTTGACCTCTGACCTCGTTTTCAAGAATTATTGTGTACAGAGCATATCTCCTATATTTTTTGATGTAGGAATCCCAAATTTGGGGTGGTGATTCCTCTTGGGATGGCGGAGTGGTGCATACCATTTTGAGTCACTTTGACCTTGACATTGACTTCTGGCCTCATTTCTTGTTTTTTCGTGCTATATTACAGCTATCTTTCCTCAAATGTGTCTTATACTAGACCAATTCCTTTGGGGGCATTCGTCACGTGTTTGTGACATTTCATGTTATCCCCCGACGAAGTCGGAGGGATATAGTTTTGGCGTCGTCCGTGCGTCCGTTCGTGCGTCCGTCCATTCCGTCCGTCCTTCCGTCCGTCCATCCGTCCGTCCGTCCGTCCGCACTTTTTGTCTGTCCGGAACCATATCTCAGTACCTATTGGTCAGATTTAATTTATTCATGGTACAAATGATAAGTATTATGAACTCTCGATATCCTATAAGTTTGGTCAAAATCGACCCCTTAACACTTGAGTTATTGCCCTTGTTTAAGTATAGGCAATTATAAGGCAAAACCTATATTAGCTTTTTTGTGTGATGATCTTCACATTTCATCAAAGCTATTATATTTAACAACTTCTCGCTATAGACCATGATTGCCAAAAGCCTGTAGATAAGAATGGCAGTGTCAAAGTTTTACCCCACCCCCTTTGACCCCACCTAAGGGGTCAAAGGTCAAATATTTAAATTTCGCAATAACTAAGGCAATTATTAATATTTTTTGCTGAAATTTTGCATGCAGGCAGAACAGCAATAGATATGAAACATATCAAACGGGATTTCAGTTTGCAGGCCTGATTCCGAGCCCCTTGGGTGGACTTAGGGGGTGGGGCCGAGGCCAAAATTAAACTTTTTCAGAATATGGTCATGTTGCATATCAAATTAAAGCTGAAGACGCTGGCAGCAACATGGTAGCAAATATTTTGCCCACAGACACACCCTCGACCCAGGGGGTGGGGTCAAAAGGTCAAACTATATATTTTTCTGAAAGTTGTCATGTTGCATATCAAATAAAAGCTGATGACGCTGGCAGCAACATGGTAGCAAATATTTTGCCCACAGACACACCCTTGACCCAGGGGGTGGGGTCTAAAGGTCAAACTATATCTTTTACTGAAAGTAGTCATGTTGCATATTAAATTAAAGGGAATTGAGCACAGAGCACCATGAAAGCAAGTATGCTGTCATTACACAGACCAATGACCCCTGGGGTGGGGTCAAAAGGTCATTTTTTTTTCTTTTCTAAAAGTGGTCATGTTGCATATCAAAGTAAAGTGGAAGAAGTGTAGACCTACATGCAAGGTAACACTTTGAATTTACACACAATCTTGACCTCTGAGGTTGGGTTTAAAGGTCAGATATTGAAATTGTGCAGATGTAAGTATATTTTTTATTGAACTAAGCACTAAAACATACTTGACAGGCGTTTGCTATGATCTGAATGATAAGGGTTAGATAGATGGGATTTAGTTTTGTGATTTACTTGTTTCTCTCAAATAACCCTTCGTCGGGGGATATAAATTCGTCGAATTTGCCTTGTTTAATTTGGATTTTCTCCCTTTGTGGAGTTATGCCCCTTTTAAAGGGTCATAATGAAATTTTGTAATCAGGATATTTCAAAGCTATAACAGCTAGGAGCTTCAAACTTGGTCAGCTTATAGAGGATAATGAGTAGATTACCTGGTGAAAACAAAAAAATCATTTCATTTTTTTGGAGTTATTGCCCTTTGCAAATTTGGACATAGAAAACTTGATATCTCAAAAACCGTTACAGCTAGGAGCTTCAAACTTGGTCAGCTGATAGAGGATAATGAGTAGACTACTTGGTGAAAATTTACAAAGAATTCATTGTATTTTTTTTTAGTTATTGCCCTTTGCAAATTTTGAGATAGAGAACTTGATATCTCAAAAACCGTTACAGCTAGGAGCTTTAAATTTGGACAGCTGATAGATGGTAATGAGTAGATTACCTGGTGAAAATTAAAAAGTAAATATTTCTGCTTTATTTAGTAATGGCCTTTGCATTTTTTTTTAAATTAATGCCCTTAGCAAATTTGGACATCGAAAACTTCCAATAAAGATAAAGATATCTCAAAAACTATTACAGCTAGTAGCCTCAGATTTGGTCAGCTGAAGGAGGATGGTGAATAGATTACCTGGTGAACAGGATGGTGGACAAGCTAATGGTTGGGGGCATAGTGTTTCATAAACACAATTTCTAGTTTCTTAAGTGTATCTCATTATTAATTTTAAGGTTGTACAAGTCTACCTAACCTGGGACAATGCATCTGAACCTATGCCACAGCGTACACTAGTGGGCTTTGATAGATATTTTATACAGAAGGATAATTCCGCACAATTCAAGTTTCTGATCAAAGCAGAACAAATGGCTATTTGGACAGATGCAGGATGGGTTGTGGAAGCAGGTGAGATGATATTGATTACAAAACAAGATTTTGGAATATAATAGAATTTACATTTAGCTCTTTGCATGCTGGGTAATTTTTCATTGTTTTCTATCGTCTGCTGTTTTTCTTCAAAATTATCTTTTTCAAAAATTTCTTTCAGGAACACTATCAGAGTGTCAAACTGCTTAGATCCAGATCAGGACCGACGTTCTGTTGGTCCTGATCTGGATCGAAACTGTTTGCAAAAGTTATCAGCAGATGACAAAAGTCGCAGCTAGCAAGGAAAGAGATAAATATGGAACATGACAATTAGAAGGACAAAAAGTTAATATATTGAACGACAATCTCTGGCCCTAAAATCTATTTTATTGGACCATCCGTCCATCTTTCTATCTACAGCATTTTGATTTTACCTAATATCTTGAAATCCCCTAGTCTGATTATAATTATATTTTACACAAGTTTCTTATTTTTACCTCTGACAATGAGAAGCCTTCGGAGTGAAGGTTCTGGACACCTTGTTTCAAGGTCAAGTCATAGTGTGATGTCAAAGGTCACACATACTGTGTGTCCACTCCATATCTCCTAAGCCCTGGTTCAATTCTTAAAGTATTTAACACACATTGAGACAATGTGCTGGGCAAAGTTTAAAGACCTCTTGTTTCATGGCCAGGGTCATAGAGAGCAGCCAATCATCACATATACAGATTTTTTGTGTCCACTCTGTATCTCCTGGTCAGATTCTCAAACTAAGTTCAACCTGAATGAGACAACTTGCCGTGCCAAGATTTCAGACACCTACTTCAAGGTCAAGGTCATGGCATGATGTAAAAGGTCACATACACAGAATTGTATCTAGAATTCTGTGTATGTGGCCTTTTACATCGTGCCATGGCCTTGACCTTGAAGTAGGTGTCTGAAATCTAAACTCCACTTTTCATGAATCCCTGGTCCAATTCTAAGAATATTTTGCACACATTTCCAACTCAATGAGAGGATGTGCAGGGTGAAGCTTATGATTGCCTCACTGCTGGGTCAAGGTCATAATGGGATGTCAAAAGTTACATGTACAGACTTTGCTATTACATATCTCATAAACATGGATGAAAGTTATCAGAATTATTCCCGAATTCAGGATTATGAGGCTTTACTTTCTGTGGGGCAGGCTGACTTTCCACAGAAAATACTGAAATAAAATAGCTTCTTTGATTTGTTTTCAGATTATCTAAAGACTATATAGAGGATCTTTCATGAGTGCTCATGTTTTATTTATTAAACAAGTTGAGGAAAAGCGATAAAATGCAAAGCTTGTCAAGCATTTTATCGTTTTTAACGAGTTAAATAAATTAAATAATACTAGAGTATAAGATTCTATTTATTGTATGACTTTAACTGAAGATTACTTTGAAATCTCATTTCTGGCATAAAAAAGTTAAAGATTTTGTCGTTATATACGCAACGTTGTTTTGGATGGAATTTCATTGTTACCAAATTCTGTAAACTTCTAGTGGTTTATAGATTTTAATGCATGGCGTTATTTTCACTCCCAGACGCGACGTCACATGATAAATAAAATTGAAATTATTTTATTTTTGTAGGCATGCTCCATGGATTCAGGATTTTGGAAATGTTAAACTTACACCCATGCATAAACCCCTGTTCTGACTCTGAAATATTTCACACACAAATTTTGTTGTAGGAAAACTCTAGAATAAACGTGTTTACCTTAAATGATTTAAAAATTGGAGCACTTTTCACTTTCTGTTGTCAATAAATTGTTGGTTATAAGGGCTTGAAGTTACAAAATACTTGTTAGAATAGCAAACAGGATGACCATGATCAGACTGCTTTTTCAGAAGCAGTTTGATCTGGGTCTGCACTGTGTGTTTAGGCCTTTTTGGCAGGTAACTAGTGGTGGAAATTTTAGAACATTTACCGTAGGGAGCGCAGTGGCTAAGTGGTAGAGTGCTTGACTAGAGCCTCACCAGCGTCACTGCGTTGTGGTCCTTGAGCAAGACACATTTATCCTAGCTTAGTACTGGATCAACCCAGGAAGACCCGTCCCTATATAACTGAAAGATTGTTGATGGGACGTAAAGAATCAAATGAAACAAAAATCAAAGCACATTTACCGTATGTTTGGTTTTCTTTTTCAGGGAAAATCACGATGTATGTAGGTGGTCAGCAGCCGGACCAGAAACGATCCGTAGGCTCCAATGTTTTGACAAAGCAGTTTGTTATAACTGGGAGCGCAAATCTAGGAAAATATTAACTACGTCAATTAACCTGGATGCCAAGGAAGAAATGAAAGACATCTTTAAAGATAAAATTTATAAGTTACTTGAGCGACTTGTCGAATATGTTCTTTTGTTGCCTGCTGATAACCTTTGCAAACAGTTTGGACCCAGATCAGGACCGACAGGATGTAGGTCCTGATCTGGATCCAAAACGTTTGCCATACAGATAGTTTTCCAGAAATAATTTTTTTGGATCCAAACTGTTTGCAAAGAATATCAGCAGACGACACAAGTAGGCTATAACTTAATCAAAGAACTACATACATTAGTGAGCTATTTTAGCCTCCCTCTGAAACAAAAATATAAATGTTGCTTTCACCAATTTGTGTTGAAAGGTTTAATAGAACAATAACTCCCCCAAAAGGTTTGATATTTATTTAACTAATTTAATCTATAAATTCCTATAGTACTAGTAACATAATTAATCACTCAAATAGGCTAAAAATGGAAGAACAGCCATTTTGGACCTAATCATTAATTATCATCAAATGCTAAACTGGTGTTTGGTTTAACCATATTTTATTTGCAAATTCATTAATATTATTAAACATAGTGTTAACAATAGAATAGTCACAAGGATTTGAATGAAGCCATCATGCGTGTATTAAATTGGTGTCAGTGTGGTTGTACGTCAATTTTGATGTTAGAAAAGTGTATAAGATGCTTGACATTGTCACAAATTGTAATTGCATTGCCTAATATAGGAGAGCTAGGTATGAGAGTAGCACATTATTTTCAGTGAGCAAGGGAGCACATATCCCTCTGGTGCCTCAGTTATATAATGTCAGGGCTTCTTAGCGCTATATTGAGCTGTGCTTGGCTGTTCAGTTCCATCCTATGCTACTATATCAAGATTTTATTTACAAGGTGGGACATGGAGCATTGGGCAATGTATCGAGTCCAAACATTTTTTTTTTGCTAATCGTGCTGAAAATCGTGTATGATAAAAAGAACCCCTGTTAGGGGCTTTCCATATCAAGTTTACCAAGCTAGACAAGAAAACCAGGGAGGGCAGTGGCTCAGTGGTAGAGTGCTTGACTCAAGACCAAGGGGCTGCATGTTCGAGCCTCACCGGCATCACTGCGTCAAGTCCTTGAGCAAGACACATTAATCCTTGGTTAGTACTGGTTCAATCCAGGAAGACCCGTCCCGACATCTGAAAAATTGTGGACAGGGACATAAAGAATCAAATCAAACAAAAACACAACAAGAAAATCAGAATGGTGAGGAAAACTTTGCCATTAAGGGTTTTCTGATCTGTCCTGAAAAATTTATGCATTGACATACAGTAAAACCTGTCTTAAGCAGCCACTCAAAAAAACAAAAACAAAGATAATGGCAAATGTTAGCTTAATGCAGGTTGAAAGTATTGCAGAAAGCTCCTCTTGGAGCATTCTGCAATACTTTTGACCTGCATTAAGCGATAATAGGTCTTAAAAAAACAATTTTTGGTCTTCTTTTTGAGTGGCCGCTTAAGACAGGTTTTACTGTATTGTAGCACTTGATGATAATAAAATAACTATAATATAAGAATCTATCATGAGTAAGAGTGTAGGATAGAAAAATCTGTCCGGAGGATTGCCGTTTGGCATCACAAGGATTTTTCTATCCTACCCTCACACGAATAATGGATTCTTTTTCTTGCTCACATCTGTTTTTATTCATTTATTTATTATAAAATAAGCTTCCAGAAGTCCCTGAATACGCTAAGATGCAATTTCACATAGCGACGTTACTTGAAGTCCTGGATAAGATAGCATTGGTAAGATAAGATTTTCTATTCCAGGGTAAAATCTCAGATATCCTTATCCAGTGTGCAAGTAAATGCTGTCTCAAAAATACAACATAATATTTCTGAATTGTTTTGGCAAACTCAATTGCCTATTTCCCAAAGAATCAAAAAAGAATAGCAGAAAACTTATTGTCTGTCTCAGTCATGATTGGCACTTAAAGGTTTTCTAATGCAAATGGCCATGACCTTTAAAAATTGATGCCATGTTTGATATAAAAGTAATAATACTGCACTCTGCAGAAGTTTCGTTTTACACATCCCATTTAGATGTAGTAATACGCTTTTACTATATGTTACTGATATTGTCTTCCCTAGGATTTATATCGAGATGTATAATCTTAAAATCTTGTAGTAGTGAAATGAATAACAGAATTATGGAAAAGATTGTAGATCCAGATGGGATAGCTCATAAAGCCATCCCATCTGGATCTATACTCATTGTAAAGGTATTTGAAGTTGTATTATTATTTTTTTTTTTTATTTGATTCTTTATATCCCATCAACAATCTTTCAGTTATAAAGGGACGGGTCTTCCTGGGTTGAACCAGTACTAAGCTAGGATTAATGTCTTGCTCAAGGACACAATGCAGTGACACTGATGAGGCTCAAACCCGCTTCCCCTGGGTCTCAAGTCAAGCACTGTACCACTGAGCCACTGCACTCCCTGAGGTTGTATTAAGATTTAACAAAAAATTGACGTTAATTTACTTTGCTTTCTAGTGTCCTCTGCTGATAACCTTTGAAAACAGTTTCAACCCAGATCAGGTCCGACAAAATGTCGGGCCTGATCTGGTACCAAACTGTTTGACACTCTGATGTTGCTCTTGAGAGAATTTTTCAACAAAAAGTTGATTTTGAAAAAAATCAACAGACGACAAAAAACATGCAGAAGTACCCAGTAGGCAAAGAGTTAAGTTGACATTGATTTAGAGGATAAAGGAGAATATGCTACGCAATCATGGATGACTTCTATATACTCACTTTATTTTGTATGTGATTGAATAGTTTTAGTCAGTCAATGACCTTTATCAAAAGTTTACAATGTGCATGTTGTAGTTTAAAGATTTATTTTTATATGTGCTTGAATTGTGTGGGAGAGGGTTGTGTCAACCACCATTTTGTTTGGTGTCTGTTTGTGTTTTGCATCCTGTCAACAGCTAAGGCCATAAAGTACCAAGGTTTAAATAATCTGGAAAAAGTCTCCAAGAGTATGAACATGTGATCTTCAAATAGACCTCCTGACCATCTGCATGTAGAACTTGACTTTCATCATCAATATATAAATGCAAGTTTGAGCTCAGATAAGAGATGGGCAAGGGTCTTAAGGGGCAACAACCTCTAACTGCTAGCTTCTGAGCCATAGTGGCCACTACATCGAATCATTATTATAGGAAATATATTTTGATATTATATTTATAGTTTTGCTTTGGTAGAGATCTTGTGTTTCTTTTTATATACTATAATGCATAATTGAGAGATTTTTTTGCCATGGCTCTTGGTAAGAGGGTATCCAGACTGGATGTGAGCAGTGTTGCCTTGGGTCAGGCTGTTCACATGTGCAGGCTCTTCTGATATTTGATTTTACAGTATTTCACCCTTAAAGCACCAAGAAAAAAATGCATCTGAAAATGTTGTCTGCTGAAGTCATCTGCTGCAAATAATTTCCTAACATTACTCGCTAATTAAGTATAGGACCCAGAACAGACTGCTCCTATAGGTCTGCATCTACACTGTTTGCCATAGAGGCTTCTTAAACATTACAGCAGATATCCCAGGTATACTGTCACAAATCTCTAATGGGACGTCCTTTTAAATAGCAAGTGCATTAGAATATTTTATTATACCCCCCGCAAACTTTGTTTGTAGGGGGTATACTGTTTTCACGTTGTCCGTCCGTCCGTGCGTCCGTCCGTCCGTCCGTGCGTCCGTCCGTGCGTCCGTCCGTCTGTCCGTCCGTCCGTCCGTAACGCTTTGTTTCCTTAATAACTCGAAGAGTCATTGCTGGATTTTCATCAAACCTTGCAAACATGTTCATATATGCAAGACAAATACTTTAGACAAAAAAATAAGGGCTAGGGGCCAATTCTATTAGAGTTATTGCCCTTTGTAGTTCTAAATGGCTTTTAATACAGTGCTTTATGCTTATGCTATTATAGGCCATACACAGGCCAATCAACTCCTACTACAGCTTTAGATGGAACAATTTGATACTTTTCCTATACAATGTAGACACATTGAACATATGCATGAAGGAGTTTAATTCAGAAAAAATAATTTTTGACAAAATGACAGCTGTGAGAAGTTAGACAATTTTTCCCTTATAAGGTGTTTGTATATGCATAGACGGTGCCTTTATGGGCCGATCAACTCCTACCACAACTTTTTATGGAGCAATTTGATACTTTGCCTATACAATTTAAACACATTGAACATATGCATGAAGGAGTTTGGTTCACAAAAAATAATTTTTGACCAAATGACAGCTGTGAGAACTTAGACAAATTTTCCCATATTAGGCTTTTGTATATGCATAGATGGTGCCTTCATGGGCCAATCAACTCCTACCACAGCTTTTGATGGAACAATTTGATACTTTGCCGATACAATGTAGACACATTGAACATATGCATGAAGGAGTTTGGTTCACAAAAATAATTTTGACAAAATGACAGCTTTGAGAACTTAGACAATTATTCCCTTATATGGCTTTTGTATATGCATTGATATTGCCTTTATGGGCCGATCAACTCCTACCACAGCTTTTGATGAAGCAATTTGATACTTTGTCGATACAATGTAGACACAATGAACATATGCATGAAGGAGTTTATAAGTTTTGTTGAACTTAGACAAATATTCCCTTATATGGCTTTTGTATATGCATGGATAGTGCCTTTATGGGCCGATCAATTCCTACTACAGCTTTTGATGGAGCAATATGCATGAAGGAGTTTATAAGTTTTGTTTGCACAGATTCTACTGAAATCTTCTTATCAAAACTAAGGTCTTCTTGTTCGAACTATAACTTGCCAAGTTTTTTCACTGACTCTTACTGTGCGGGGGGTATCTGATAAGCATTGCTTATTGACTTTTTTCATTTAGGGCTATATTTGGTGCAAAATATTTGACCATGTGCTATTACATTGTATATGCTTGGTAATTTTTTTCTTGTTATTTGTCACATGTGAGTTACATATTAGCTGGATCATGAAAAATCTAGCCATGGCTACAGTACAAGAGGATTAATCCTGCAGCACAATTAATTATGCAAATTAATTACTTTGATACATTCCATAATTTTATATTTTAGTGAAAAAAGTACATAAACCTAATCATTGTAAGAGTTCGAACACTAGTTACCTGCCAAAAAAGGCTTAGACAAACAGTGCATACCCTGATCATACTGGTTCTGAAGAGGCAGTCTGATCAGGCTATTCTATGACATGCCTCGTTGTAACACAGAATTGAATATAACACTGGATTTGGTATTGTTAAAGTAAAAAAAAAAAAGGCATTGTTATCCAATACCAAATATGGTGCAGACCCTTTATATAACATACCTTATTGTAACACGTAAATGAATATAGTACGGACCTGTAGTGGCTCTAAATGATTTCACACCATTTTCACAAGGAATTATAGGAGAATGACCATGAAATGGTCATTTTCCTGTAAATCTATAAGATTGTCTCTTTATAATAGGGATAAGACTAACTGGGACCCTGAGTTGCGCATGACTCCTGAGTTTTGGACTGGACCCCTAAATTTAAGGAGAAATGTCTATATACCAAATGTTAAACATTCATTAAAATGTTGTCTTTATCCCTGTATAACATACTTCAGTTATAACGCGTTATAACGCGTTCAAGTCCTATGGACACCCAAACATGGTGTTATAAAGGGACTACAGTGTATTCATAATAATTATTCATATCCTTGTACATTGTAATTCTCACATTCTCTATTTTTAGACAAACTCCATTGATTTTTAACTTTGTAAAGGTTTCAATTTAAAAAGTTTACTGCAGTAAATTATAAAATTCCAAGAAATTTTACTTTCTGTTTTCAAAGAAAATGCGTGTGATCTGGCTGGAAGTCACAAAATGCGCCACACAATAGCAAACAGGGAAGACCCTGATCAGACTGCTTCTTCAGAAGCACTCTGATCTGGGTTTGCACTGTTTGTCTAGGTCTTTAAGCTGGTAACTACATGTAGTGTTCGAAATCTTAGAATATTTACTGTAACCTAGTAAAGGTTTCAATATAAATGTTTACTGCAGTAAATGTTCTAAAATTCCAAACATTTTTTCGCTTCCTATTTGCAAAGAAAATGTGAGTTATCTGGCTGGAAGTCACAAAATAGCAACCAGGGAAGACCCTGATCAGACTGCTTCATCAGAAGCAGTCTGATCTGGGTCTACACTGTTTATCTAGGTCTTTAAGCTGGCAGCTAGTGTTCGGAATTATAGAATATTTACTGTAAACCTTGTAAAGGATTTTATGTAAAATGTTTACAAAACTAAGTTTCTGTTGTTGTTTTTTTTACATGTGATTATATACAAGTATACTAAGAAGTGAGTAATGAATTAGTAATTTAAGAGAAAATTAAAATTATTTTTTATGCTAATAATAAAACGCTTACTACAAGAATGTTGTTTTTGTTTCATGTTGATGCATAAAGATATTTATCATATGGCATCTCATTTAGGAGTGTAATAACACCATGTATTCATATTGATAATACACAAGTGAACTGCAATATATTAGAACTGATGCCAATAACGTCACATAGAAAAAACAGAATCTTGACTTCACAGCAAATAATAAGAGAGATTCAAAGTAATATTTGTTCCGTATGAAAAATGGAATCTAACATACTGGCTCCTGTATTACTGAATTTATTAAATTGATAAATTGAATTTATTACCCCTTTTTAGACCCCACACTGGGACTTTTAATCTGCCTTATCATCTCATAATCACTATTATTACCCAACCATCTATATACAGAGTAATTGTCTATTTTTTGCTATGCCATGAGACTATATTGCCTGAGCAATAGTTTTGGATATTGACTGGGACCATAACAAGGCCTGGTTTTCCTCTTTGCTGCTATTAACATGAAGGCGCATACGGACTTGCGCAACGAAGATGTGCATATAGTCCATTTACATCAGGAGACTTTATGTAACAATGGCGGATATGAGGCATGGTTTGGCACATTAAAACACCAATAACTTTGTTATTAATGGTCAGAAACATAAAGTGTGGGCACTCGTTTTCTTAGTAAGAACAAGTGGAACATTTTGAGAACAAAACTGTGCAGATTTGGCAGAATTTTCAATTTTGCAACAAAACAGCAGCAGTTTGGGTTGGGTAACAAAACAGTTATTTCATGCCTGTTTGTAGTACAGCCAAACTATTATAATGTTCCAAATGAAATGATGTGACACATTCAATGAAATCAACCGATGTTCACCACGCTCTCCATTATAAAAAAAGATGTGATATGTCAGAAACTGTCAAGACCCCCACCCCTCATATAAACATAATTGAAACTTGTGATAATAAGAATTAAGTGGCACCTACCAGGGTTTGCCCCTCCCCTTTGAGTTTGTATAAAGCTTTATATCAGATGTTTGTGAATGCATGGGTACATGCACCGGTCCAGAAAGTTTTGTCAGAGGGGGTCCAACTTTAACATTTATATAGTAGAATAGGGAGGGAGCAAGTTTGATCAGATTTGATAACTTTAGTTTAGGACCTACCTCCTATTTTCTTCAACTTTACTTAAACTTTTTCATGAAACATCATATTGAAAGTGCTCATCTATCAAATATTCATCGCTGGATGATGGGCTGGATGCAGTCATTCTCTGGTGAGCGACTCTGGACCCGAGGACCCTCTTGTTTCCAGATTATTTCCAGAACAATTAAATGGCCTAGCCCATGGGATAAGGATATATACTGCACATGAGCAAAGTCAGTCCTTAATCTGCATGCAAAGGGGAACAGTAAGGGAGGGCACTTTGTACTGATGAATTTTTTTGAAAAAGTCCAATTTTTCGTTGACTGGTGATGCTGGATTTTTATGGCATATATTTCAAAGCATCATATTTTGTTGCAGCCTGAATTATCAAAGCCCACAAGATTACGTTTTTTGGCTACTGAGGATACAATACGTTTCTACACACCACAGAAAACAATTTTGAAAAGCAAAAACAGCATGAAATGAAAGATTGGAACATTCCCAATCATCGGAATAAATGAATTTGGTTATTAGCTCCGAACCACTTTACCAGAACTTATCTGCATTTTGCATTGATTTCTATGGGAAGAGAAATTCTTTGATAATTTGAAAATTAAGCTTTAACTGGATAACTCTGCAGTGGCTATGACCAGACTGTGATTTATGAGTTTTAAAAGATCATGTTTGATGTTCCATGTCTAGCCCAAATTTAACAACCTGACCCTGCAAAATCTATAGACAAAGAAGGCCGGAAACGTGGCTTGGAAACCTGCAATAGGTAAAGTAATGCCCCTACTGCTAGCAATAGGTCAGAAAACTAAATAATGGTGGTCAAAGTTTGTCAAACAGATTGTCAGCTTTAAGCTTGTGCAAAATTAAGACAATCAGACCTGGAAGAAAGATATAGCGAGAAACAACAATGAGGTCCTAAAATCAGAAACAAACTTTCTGTATCAAAGATGGCCACCATCCATTTATGTAGAAGCAACTTTGTATAATACAAATTCTGATTAATTGGAAAGACTAGACCAGATTGACAAGAAGTTTATAGGTATGAAACATATAATTAAACGTCTTGTCAATCTGGTCTAGATGATAGTGACGTTAGACAGGTGAAAGATAATATGACTGAAACTACTGACAAACTGAATGAGCTTTCAATAAATGTAGATGATATGGAAGGAAGTATTTAGCACAGTCTTCTGTTTTTGGCATACAGGAAACAGAAAATGAAATGCTTTTCATAACGTATTGTAAGATTTTGAATAGTCACATGATTCTATTAAAAGGCCCAGGGCCTAATCCAATTATATTAAGGTTTAGCTCATACGACTTTTGCTATATTTTGAGCTTTCAAGTAGGTGTATACATTTTATTATACTACTGTATTCTTATTATCAGTTTACAAGTTTGTTAACTCTTCAAACTAGTGATTTTGACGTAATTAACTATTTTCCTGTCGATTTAATGTCATTGACAACGTCATTCAAAAAGTGCAACGTCATAATGACCTGATAAAGACACATGCCATGAGATAGACAACGTTTATCAGGTCAACGTGCAACAATGCAGTTTATATGAGAGGTAAGTAATAAAATTCTAAACCAACCTCTGATTTGTCTTTTCTGCCATTCTTGATTGTTTTGTTCATATATGAGGCTATACAGTTTGACAGATATTACCAGTTTCTTCCAATCAGGTATTCTCGCAAAGAGATTACACTATCTTTTCTTCAGGGTCATGAAACATTAGTATGACCAGGAAATGCCACAATCACACAGTACACTGCAGACCTACCAATGGCACCATAAGAAAGAGACACGGAACACTAACAGCTACATGACATCAAGAGGATAATTTAAGTAAAGCAACCAGCTCTTCTCTTCTCAAGCGGAGAAAGGACACTGAATGCTGCGCAACAAAACAAGCACCAAACACAAAAGTCCCACAAACAATGGGAGCAGTAATCAGTAATAAACAATGGATTATCAGCAATAGAACCACCACCTTAGAACGGACAACAGCCGAAGCCACAAGTGTTATTTCTGGTCAAATCGTCGCCCTATATTCTGCTGTTGACAAAACACATTTGTTTAGCTTCCTAACTTATCCAACGTAATGTACGCATAATAACAGGATTATTATTGTATTGTATTATATAAACTGTCTAATCTGTAGTTTAGTTATGAAGGGAGTAAAAGGATAAAAACACAGAAATATTTTGCATAATCTTTATTTCTTAGCTAAGAGATCAGCATGTAAATTATAAATATAAAGAAAATAAGTAACGAATAATAAGTCAAAAAATATTGTGATATGTAAACAAATTAAACAAGCAGGCTAAGTGGCCATCAATCACTCACCTGAGTTTTGTCTACAGTTTCTAAATTTTTTATATGGAAAATGCCCCCTGTGGACTTTAAAATCATCATATCAAATTATTTTCTGTATATATTGCATGACGCCCTCACGAGCATTCGTTAACGGTATTTGCTTTGAAGATCACCTAGATATCATTTTTGTGAAATTAGTTGAATTATGAGCATTGGTTTCAAAGAATATATTTAAAGTTTCTTATAAAGGTACATAAGGGAAACTGGCCACGATCCCTGGTGACCTGGGGTTTTTGCCGACCATTCTGTTATAGCTATTTTTGTGGAAGGTCATCCAGTGACCATTTCTACCAAATAAGTTTGTAGTCTGACCACCAGTCTCACAGGAGAATTTTTTTAAAGTTTTTCTTACCCCGATAAGCCACGCCCTCTGGTGGCCATGTTGATAATGGACCAAATTTTGTAGAGGGTCGTCCAGAAAACAATCCGGTGATGCTTAGATTAATTGGCCAAGTGTAATAGGGCTTATAGAGCAAATGTTATTTAAAGCAAATTGTACACACCGCACTGTGGACGACACACGATAGGCAATGGATGTCGAGTGATCAAAATAGCTCACTCTGAGCACTCTCTGCTCTGGCAAGCTAAATACAAATACAGAAATAATTATTCGTTATTATGCAAACCCAAAAATATGATATCTTAACCCTGAAAGCACGAATCTTATCTGCAACAGAGTTCAAGTTCTGCGACATTTTAATGTTTGGGGAAAAGGGCTTCACCTTTCATGTTAATCATCTGTCACAAAATATAAAAAAGCAAGCGTGCATGACCAGGGAATGGCACAATCACAGACCACAGACCGACCCATGGCACTATGAGGAAGAGACACAGAACACTAACAGCCATTGTGAACAGCAAGAACACAATCGAAATAAAGCAAACAGTTCTGTAATCCTTAGACAGCTGTTGTAAAACCAGAAAGGACACTACGTACTGCATAACAAAACAAGACCAAACACAAAACACTCA
Organism: Loripinus fragilis; assembly: GCA_964019695.1. Lineage (NCBI taxonomy): Eukaryota > Metazoa > Mollusca > Bivalvia > Lucinida > Lucinidae > Loripinus > Loripinus fragilis. The sequence continues at coordinate 37,349,531 of OZ026517.1, forward strand.
CAATCAATGGGGACAACATTAAACAATGAATCAACAATAACAGAACCACTACTTTAAAGTGGACAGCAGCAGAAGCCAGGGAGAATTACTGGGAGTTGAATATATTTTGCTGGCCAAATCAGCTGTTGTTAAAACACAGCAATTGGTTAGCAAGCCTTATCAGGTCTCCTAAAGAAGCAATTCAATTTACAAATATGGTCAGTTAAATACATTTCATGGTGCTAAACCCTTTTATACCAATGGACTTTTCCATAAAGCTAGTACAGTTAATCTGGATAATAACTCTATGGCTGGATTACTTCCTGTTTGGAGGGATTCGCTGAAAAATGTCGTCAGTATTGAGGCGAGATACTTGGAACATTTCCTATAGACAGAGCAGACGAATCTCATGAAATATCCCGCTTTATTTTATTGAAAATTAGGAAAGATGTTGCAAAATTTGTCATCTGTTGCATTCCTGATTGTCGATTTAAGGGATAAATCATAGAGCTAAATATTCCCTGATTCTGGTCTTGCTCCTTTTGGCTTAATGCTGAATATTGGAGTATTTTGGCAGTTTTATGGAACCTTGTATATGGAGTTTTCCTGACAATACATTTGATGGAACCTTTCTCTTCTGGCCAGGCTGTTGTCCTCCTGCATACAACATTATATCTCCTGAAACAATAATGAGTTCATTAACTCTCTTCATTCCTATGGATATTCCCATTAATATATGCTGAAGGACTTTAAAAACGCACCACCTGCTTAAATGCTAATTTATGTCGAAAATTGGATATTTTCATTGTGTGAAAAATAAAATTGACAAGTTCCGTCGTTTAGCTTGCATTCAATAAGAAAATCGAAACGCTGTGGCTTATGATTGCCGTGACGTCGCAATAATTCTGAGACAACTCAAACTCAAAAAGTCACAGAGTCCCCATACCTTCCATTATGAACGAAAAAAAAATTTCGAACCGATGTTTGTTCTTGAAAGCAAAAGGAAAGAAAAACAAATCATGAAGTTTTAGGCCTCTGGCAACGTTCATTACGTCTACATGACGTCATTGATTTTTGACGTAATTAGCCGTTTATATCCTAAGGATCATGAATAATCAAAATGTTTTTGTTGCCAACAGATACTCCTCAATCAGTTGCATAAAAGAACAAAGTATCGTGACATGCACGGACGTCAGCCACGTCACCCGTCTGTTATTGATGTTTGAAGATTTAAGACTGATGTTAGCAAAGAAACGCTGCGAGTGGGAGTGTAATAAAACGATTATTTCAGAAAGCTTTTTTGTTTTTTTCATTTCTTAAGACATCTGGCTACCACTTAAAAGTGTTTGTTTTCAAATTGAATCAAATTCACATTTGTCAGACGACAATTGTTGAAAAACACTTACGTCGATATTACGTCAGAACTAACAGCATGAGCAAATTGAAATAATGACAAATCATGGCCCATTTTGCAAGAGGATAAAAAATGATTAAGAAAACATCCTCAAATTAATCATGTGGAAGAGACAGAGAATGTAAAATGGTGCGTTTTTAAAGTCCTTCGGTATATAAATAATATTAAACTATGGAACTGTCAATTTTGCATTTTAAGATGTTACACGTCAAAATTTCTATAAAATAATGCATTTCTGTCCCTTAAGATTGTTTTTTATCTTAGCAAACAGTGCATACCTTGATAAACTGCCCCTGGGTCAGGTGTGGCACTGGTTTGTATCGATTCCTGATATTTGCCACCTTTCTTACTTTCCTTATGCAACATTTTATATAGGTCTTCACTGTTTGCCAAAGTATCTGTTTATTGGTATCCAGAATGAAAAGGGTACTTGCATGGGTTTAGGTTAGCAAATGTTGCACTTTAAGTTTTTACTATTTAGCATAAAATTGCATTTATTTTCTGACCCTTGAGTCCAAACTTATGCTTTGGTGCCATTTTGTTAGTTTGTGATGCTTATGTTCCAGTCAACAAGTTTTCAGTCTGTTGGGATCTCTCCTGGGTTGGACTAGTACTACACAGAGGGTAAAGTGTCTTGCTTTAGGACACCATACAGTACCTCTGGTGAGGCTCGATCAAGTAACCTATCTGTCTCAAACCAAGTACAGTAAAACCTGTATTAAGCGGCCACTTAAAAAGAACACCAAAATTGGTTTGCAATATCAATCAAGTATTTCTGCAATAATTTCGACCTTCATTAAGCTACCATTTTCCATTAAAATCATTATTTTGTCTATTTTTAAGTGACCGCTTAAGAGAGGTTTTACTTACACTACAAATGAGCCATGCACACCTCTGAAAAATATCTAAAAAGCCATATTTTGTGTACCTGCGTTTATAGGCAAAGCAGAAAGTGTGATATTGTTACACCAATATTTTCTGGAGGTATGACATGTCACACCATTAAATTGCTGCACAAATAAAGATTTACACTGGATCATTTCACATGATTTGTACTCTGAATATAGAAAGAAGTGGGAAACCAGAGTAGGTAAATAACTCTCTTGTAAACCAATAGATCTTATTTCTCAATCATTGGTTTTCGTGACCACTTTCAACAGTTAACTCTTTGCCTGCTGGTGACGATGTGTTTGACTGTTGATTGCCTAGCAAACTATTAGGACCCATATTAAGCAAAATAAAACGTTATATTTAATCTGATGGTATTTATGAAATATTTCTTTTAAAAGGTAAGTTTTGGAGAAAAAAGATTTATAATATGGCTATCATACCTTGATTTATAATATGGCTATCATACCTTCTTCTATTAGAAAGCCTTTGGTATCTGTCCAGACAGCAAACTGGTCAGCTCTGATGGTGAAGTTAAATGTGACAATAGAGCCAGTCTGAATCATGAGTCTGTCAAAGGCAACTAGTTGTAAATGAGGCATCACCTCCTTCGTCGTCAACCACTGTATGTAGAGTTGCGCCACCTGAGGTTCATAGAAGTAATGATATACAATTTGAATACAACGCGGAGGTACCAAATTAATTTGTAAGTAAGAAATGGATAACCAAGCTAACATTAGGAGTCAATATGGAGTCCTGTGTTGCTGCATAAAGCCAGACAATAATATTGAAAAGATAAAAACTGTGGCACGTTTTCCCGCCCAAATTGCATTTTTTTCTACAATAAAAAAGATAAAGTTTAAAATTGTACTAAAACTCGTATCCGTACTATTGGTAAAGAATCTCTTCTATACATTGTGCAGTTGAAAACCAGATGCAATATACCCATTCTATAATTTGAACTAAAGGGTTTTTAAACCAAAGAAAGCACATTGGATCTTCCATACACGACATACTTTTTATCAACCCTCATGTACAGATTCAATAAAAAAAACCTAGTCTGCTATATATTTTTTTTTAAATTTGTGTATGGTTTGGAAGGATTTATCTAAATTGCTTGACACTAAGATGGTATTTCAGAAAGATTTTCTTTGAAAGTTTATTCTGAAAAGATCCACAGACACAAAAAAGCATACCAAATTCACCAAGCATTCAAACGTACAAATAATTTTGCAAATGTTACAGATCTGTTCAAACAGATGAGACTATAATGAAAATACCTCGTCAGAACTGTACCGTCCAGTATTCTTTACATCAACACTAACATTTAGATCAGAACCTGCTTTTATCTCTGTATTATACGCCAAATTTGAGTACATGAACGTAGTGAAGGAAAGCCCATAGCCAAATGGGTAGGCAGGAGAGCCTTGGAAATATCTATAGGTTCTGTCTGCCATGGAGTAGTTTGTCATGGAAGGAATCTAAAAATAAATGATGAAATATTGGACATGCTGATTTTCAAAATAAGTAAGTATGGCCAGAAAATGCCACAATTACATACTGCAGCCCAACCCACTGCATTATGAGGATAAGACACAGAACACAGACAGCTACAAGCCAGCAAGAACATAATTAAAGTAAAGCAACGAGCGAAGTAAATGCTGCTTATCTCAATGTGATAAACAACACAAGCCCTCTCCCCAGCATTAAGCTTGGTCCATACGTTGTGATGCATAGCTCCTTTTTTTCGACTTTAATTCATAAAGAGCAGTTTTTGGGTTAATTCTGGTTAGGTTTGGTTTATTTCGCACATTTCAGTTTTTCAATATTGTCCAGGTAAATTGGTTCTGACCTCCACAGGTTGGTTCTTAAATTGCATTTCATGTATGGGTAAGCCAATATTTAACAAGCAAATTCAGAGAATTTATGTCCCCCGCCATTATTGTTTATTATTTAAATGAGAAAAAATGACTGTCAATAAACTGTATTTGGAAATAAATTGTGAATTTAATCATTCTAGCATTGTTTTAAATCAAATTCCACTGTTTGTAAGAGAAACTTTTTGATAACTCATTGTTAGCTTACATAAGCTTATGACCCAACCCACATTAAAATCCAAGCCAGGCACTGATCATTTCCTGTAGTTTGCATATCTTCAGACCATGTCCAAAACAACTGTGAAGTTGCGCACACAAGGTACCCACTATCTTTTCACTTTGATAGTAAAAACACTTAAAAATGACTAAGTTCAAATTGCAAAAAAAGTGACAAAAAATAATCTCAGGATAATATCCAAACCACATGCATATCTTCAGATCATGACAAAAACATCTGTAAAGTTTCAAAAGAATCGGCATAAAACTGTAGGAGGAGTTGCGCACACAAGGTACCCAGTATCCATTAACTTTGACAGTAAAAACGCCAGAAAAATGCCTAAGTTAAAATAGCAGAAAAAGTGATCTTCAGATCATGACAAAAACATCTGTAAAGTTTCAAAAGAATCGGCATAAAACTGTAGGAGGAGTTGCGCACACAAGGTACCCAGTATCCATTAACTTTGACAGTAAAAACGCCAGAAAAATGCCTAAGTTAAAATAGCAGAAAAAGTGATAAAAAATAATTTGAGGATTATATCCAAACCACATGCATATATTCAGACCATGTCCAAAACACCTGTGAAGTTTCAAAAGAATCAATATAAAACTGTAGGAGGAGATGCGCACACAAGGTACCCACTATCCATTCACTTTGATAGTAAAAATGTCAGAAAAATGGCTAAGTTCAACTGGCGGAAAAAGTGTTAAAAAATAATCTGAGGAATATATCCAAACCACATGCATATCTTCAGACCATGTACAAAACACCTGTGAAGTTTCAAAAGAATCGATATAAAACTGTAGGAGGAGTTGCGCACACAAGGTACCCACTATCTTTTCACTTTGATAGTAAAAACGCCTAAAAATGACTAAGTTCAAATTGCGAAAAAAGTGACAAAAAATAATCTCAGGATAATATCCAAACCACATGCATATCTTCAGACCATGACTAAAACATCTGTAAAGTTTCGAAAGAATCGGCATAAAACTGTAGGAGGAGTTGCGCACACAAGGTACCTACTATATTAGGGGGACGGAAGGACGGAAGGACGGAAGGACGGAATGCCGAAAACTATGTCCCTCCGCTTTTCTTCGAAAAGGCGGGGGACAAAAAGTTTATGCCCAGCAATCCAATGCAGATTGGTGTCTTCTACATGTATTTGGGACTTAACTGTACTGAAATTGCAATTTTGGACACAAGATTTGGCCTTTGAAAACATAATCTTATGATTGCTTACAACGTTTGCATGTCAAGACAAACATACTTTTTCTTTGCATGCCTAAGTCAAAATGAATATAACCAATATCCAGGGTGCATTCTTTTGCCAATAACTGACACCTGCCTGACTTAAATTAGTGATAGGGAGAGCATGAGTCTTCATGAAATAATGTTGCGGACTGGAGGATCGCACATACAGCACTCTTATTTTCAGTATGATCCTTATGATGTCACTACGTAATGACAATGTGACATTTTGGTTTTTAGGCTATAGAGGTGAGATAAAGACAGAACTTCAAGCTCCTGTGTGGAAATGAACCAATATATAACCAGTACATTGTTGCACATATTTCATATTTTGTACATTCTATTCAGGTGTAACAGCAAAATAAATTTTCACATACCTTCTTAGGAGTTTATTTTACAAACAGGCTGTAAGCTCTTTAATGAAAGTGCTGGTACTACTTAGTGGGAACATAAACTGGATATTCTAAGCGAATGAGCTCTTTTTGACATGACAAAAATATAAACGCTAAACTTAATGAGCAGTTCCTATTATTAGGTTGTTTTTCTGCAGCTTGAAGGTGCTGCTTTTGGTTTAATAAGCGTATTTTAAGCACACTTTATTCATGATTTAGCACTAATCACTTTAAAAGATGAGGAAAAGAAAAAAAGTATGAGAGAGATTTGTATTTATCATAATGTTTTTATGTACGTTCGTCCCCAATAACTCAACAAATGGAAATAGAATCATCTACATCACTCTTGTGAATTTTCCCCTTCAAAAATGTATTCAAGAGACCAATGTTCAAGACGATTTTGAGAATGATTTTGAGAAAACCATTCACAAATATTGCCTTAAACCTTATCCTGCAAATACTTTTTGTCCTGAAATGTTGTCTGTCTATTATACCTGTTGTATATACAGTAAAACCTGTGTAAAACGGCCCCTCAAAAAAAAAGACAAAACAAAGGTCTTAATGACAACTGATAGCTTAATGAAGGTCGAAAGTATTGCATTAAGGGATAACTGGTCTTGAAAACCAATTTTTTGGTCTTTTTAAAAGTGGTCGTTTTTACATATGTTTATTGCATTCTTATGTACACCAGATTTCTTTAACAACGAAAGCAAACATTATAAACGGTGATAAGACTGTTCCTTTGGTAGCTCTTGGTCTATATAGTACTAAAGTACACCAGAAGATACTCGGTAGCAGATGCCAAATGAAGGGTCAATCACAAATCACTTCACACAACCTCTTACTTAGTTTGACTTGCCTGATCTGATGTGTTGTACCAAGTGTATGGTAATCTACCTGCAGGACTAGAGTCTGCCGTTGCCATGGTAACTACATTAAACAAGGCATCTCCCGTGGCCTGTGCAGGAAAGAAACATTGAAGAATGGCATTAACAGCGTCATCAGATTCTGCAAATGTTACGTTAATAGGTCCAGCTGTGAACAAAACCAACAACACTGGTACGCCTGGGGCTAAAATAGAAAATATACATAGATCCCACTGTGAACAATACCAGTAACATGTGATTCTTCTGCAAGCAGACTATTTAGGCAAAATGTTAAGTCTTATTGTATATTTTTTGGCATAATTTTGCATGCTTTTTTTTAGAAAACATCCCTTAGGTATACCATCAGATTGTCATTGTTTGTTAGAATTATTGTTTTTCAAAACATTCCTTTAGGTATACCATCAGATTGTCAAACAGTTTGGCCCCAATTCAGGCCCAAATGATACATTGGGCCTGAGCTGGGTCAAAACTGTTTGCAAAGTTAAAAGCAGATGACAAAAGTCGCCAATAGGGGGAATGTGTTAAGGCAGGAAGAAATACTGAAGAACGCTAGATGTTTCTCTCATCGAAAACAAAGGATTTCACATACATGCAATTGCTTTTAAACACTCTTAAGGATTCAGGAACCACAGGTATAGAATGGACAAAGGAGCTGCATAGATTGTCAGACTTGTGCCCCAAGAGACAGCGAATTTGAACCCCAACACCAGCGCAGAATTGTGTCCTTGTTGTTTAGAGCTGGTTAATCAAGGAAAACCACCTAGCATGACCGAAAATTGATGAATGGAACATAAAGCATCAAGTCAAACGTACAAACAAATCAGACACAATCACTGCCAATCTGATCTACATGTGGCTACAGAATCCTACCTAGTGTGACGCTGGATGTACATGAAATATCGTTATCTCATTGCGGTGGGCAAAGAGGAAGAATATCTTGAAACCAAATTGCCAAAGCATTCGCAAAGTAAAGACCTGACATATCATTCACAGGTTCACTTGAAAAGGAACATAAAGAAAAACCACACAAGGAGGCAGACCTCTATCACAAAATACAATACGAGATAAGTTTGTACTCAATACCAAAAGTTTAAAGTTTTTTTTTCAGAGCACGTTTGCAAAATATGCATAAAAACGACGTGGTGACTATTTCAATAGAAAGCTAAAATTTGTGTATTCCTTGTGTTCTGGTATATCTCCCACTTGCTCAATATGCTCATTGAACAGTCAAATGTTACAACATAAATGCACAACACGTGTAAGTGATATCTTAAACTTAGATTTGTACCATATGTTCTTAAAAATAGTAAGTGAGTATGATCAGGAAATACCACAATCACAAACTGCAGACAACCCCGTGGCACCGCGAGGAAGAGCTGCTCAACCATCACAAGACACCAGGAAGACAAAGTTATCCTTTGGAAGCAAATAATTCACCAAGGAACTGAAAGTGTAGACTGTACAAGTTTTCTAGACCAGAATAGCTAGTTTTTGGCCAATAAGGCCTCATCAGTGACCCTCGAATGGTTTCAAAATTCCACAATGGAATCCGTGATCACAAAGGACAAGAAAACAAAATCTACACTGTAGTGAAGGACAGGGAGACGAATTACCACCGCCACACAGTCTTACTCGTCAGCTGTATTGAAGTCAAATGTGTTCTTAAAGTTATCTTTTGGTAGCAATGAATACACCAACCAACTCAAAGTGTACAGTGTACAAGTTTTCTGGGCCAGACTAACTAGTTTTTCTCCAATTAGGCCTCATCAGTGACCCTCTTATGGTTTCGAAGTTCCACGATGGAATCCACGGTCTCAAATGAAAATAGAATAAAATATATAATATATGTATCGTGAAGGGCAGGGAGACGTTTTACTGTCAACACAGTTCCACTCAACAACTGTAGTGATGTCATCTATGAAACTTAAGAAGACATCAAAGAACTGACGAGCGTAAACCACTTTACAAAATGCTAAGTTGATTATATGTAACTACTGTGTACTTATCTAAAATATCTGGAGTTAAGGTGGTTATATTAGATAAGTAGTTTTTGCATTTAAGTTTTAAAATAGCGTCTATAGTAAAATAACAATGTAAATTTTCCATTCAAAATGAATCTGTATAATAAACCACTTTTCATTTTAGACAACTGTTCTAGAGTTTAAAAAATCTGGTCCATATCGCTTCAGTGATCATGTATAGCATCCAAAAGGAGCATGTTAACAATAGAAAATGAAGTCACATCTACGGAAACACATGTGTAAATATAAATCATATGATCGTGTGCACTATGACAATATAAATACGCCAGTACACGATGTGTTGTTACTTATCACATCAGCGAGCAGCAAAGGCTCAGGCGAGTTTGTGTATTTGCACAACTTCACCAGAGCCTTTGCTGCTCACATACATATAGAATTGACATATATAAAGACTTAAATTATCATTTTTTGGCCTCTAGCTCTGCTGGATACCTCAGCATGGGCATTCTAATATACCATAAAGAATTGCATCATTGAGGATCTGCTCCTGTTTTCCTGCCAGGTTCATGTCAGCCCTGTCTACACCTTCACATTCTAGCTCCACACCTAAAATAAAGGATAAAAGATGCTCAAAGAAAGACGCTTGATTCTTTTGCAAACCTGAAACACTGTTCTTCACATTAATTTACTTGTCTGAAGCAATGCATTTATTTGTTTGAGTAAAATGATTGGATTCATTCACTCATCTAAAACCATTAAATTCATTCGCTCCTCTAAAACAATGGTTTCATTTGGTCATTTGTAAACAATGGATCGATTCTTCTATGTAAAAGTATCTGAAAACACTAGGTTTATTCTCATTGCAAAACCCATATTCATTCACCTATTTTAAACGCCGGATTCATATATTCATCTAAAACCTCTAGAACCTGTTGATCATCTAAATAAGCCCCGGATTCAATATCTACTAAATCAGTAGGACTTTATTCATCTTAAACTATTGGATACATTCATTCAGTTGTGCGTTGTTTTCTGTTTGGGTTATTTTCCATGAGTTATCTTTAAAGGAAAACATTGTGTGTTGTTTTTGTGATACTTGAAAAAGGTTGAACTTCTCCCCATACATCAGTTCATTTACTCGTAAAAGAACTAGGTCCATTGCTCGACGAAAATCACTGGATTTATTCCCTCATCTACAGGCATGGGGTTTGTTTGCTCATTTAAAAGTGGATGGATTTATCAGCTCATCTAAAATTACTTGATTTATCTACACATCTTTAACACTGATTTTCTTTGTTTATCTAAAACATTGTCAAAAACAATTAATTCAATTTCTCACCTAACAACTCTACATTCAATCGCCTTTTAAAATATTCCAAGACAACCACTAACAGTTGAACCCATTCACCTCACTTCCTCCAAGTTGTATTTCACAGAATCATTATCAGTACAGCCAGGATCATAATAAAAAACATATCACATACCTGTTCCAAGACAAGCCACTATCAGTTCTACCCCATCATCTGTCACAGCGGCCCTCACCTCCTCAGAGTCATATTTGTCACATTTATTATCAGTACATCCAGGACCATAGTTAACATCGTAAGATATGTTCAATAATCCATGCAGAGGAGTTTTGCTGTACTTCGGGTCTATATCTGCATTATAATCACCAAACAGCTGGTTCAGGTTGTTTGCCATAGGACCAACAAACTAAAACAAGAGAGACAGATGAAGGTAAGAAAACAAATCAACTGCAATTCATATGGCAAAAAAATAATCTATTTGTATGTAAAACGACATATAAGTTCGATATGCATTGGTAATATAAGTAGTGGAGATGACAAAACATAAGCTCAACGCTTACAGTCAAATCCTAGAAACATTGTATGTATGTATATATCAAAATATGTAAATCTTTATGAATAAAATATTGTTTAAACCAATAAAAGTCGTTGTACTGATACTTATCTATACAGGCTGACCTGGGGCATTACCAGTTGTATGCAGTGCACTGTTCTTATTTACGATAATCACAGCTTAATGATAATGATGTACAGAAATTTACACTAAACACCACAGTAAATATGACAACTGGACAAAATATTATGCCAGTTTGACAAGTTTTTGAAAGGAGTCTTGCTTCATTTTCTGAATTAAGTAAGGGTGCAAAGATCAAGAATCGATACAATCAAGTACCACACCAAGCCAAATACTTTCAAACAGCCATGCCATATTGCATAGCATGTATTCCCATAGCCAAGGAATCCTGTTTATGATTGATTAACTTTTATGAAATTATATGTTTTGGGGAAATGTGTGGATCTGATCAACACGCTTTAAACATCAGCCGACCTTCATCTTAACTGGTTTTGAAAGAATTAATATGTATGCATGTTTGTTTATAAAAAGACGTTTTCAAAAAAGAATGTCGTTTCACTGGCTTTCTATTGAAATATTATTTGAGCCGCGGCATGAGATTTCCAACAATGTGGTATGTGCGACCAGCAAAGTCTCAGACCAGCCTGCGCATATGCGCAGTCTGATCAGAAACTTTGCTAGTCACTTAAATATTCTATGAGTGTTAAGCTACCAACCAAGCATCATGTGAAGTTTCTTTGCTTAAAAGGAGGCTGCACAGGCTCGTCTGAATCTACACTTGTCAAAATGCCACATTATTGGAAATCACATATCAGGGCTCATATTATTTTGATACTTACAGCTATCCTTTTAAATGTCTTATTTATTGGCAATAAGCCATCATTCTTCAGTAACACATAAGACTTCATCGCTGATTTGATGGCCAGCTGACGGTGTTCCAGGCTCTGTACCAATGATAAGTTATACTTGGCATATGGGTTCATCTTAGGGGGATCAAATTCCCCTGTCCTCATACGTGTGTAGAATAATGGCTTTGACATATTACGAACAAGTTCTTCTGGCAACATTCCTTTCTGAACTGCATTAGCTGAACACAATATAATAAAATTTAATGCTTTATGGTATAAGACAGAAATCAGACCAGTCTAATTAGTATGTCACCTCAGCTACTTACTAAAAATAGGCTTTGAAAACTTGTGGCAAATAGCAAATCAGAACAATTTCAAGTGTCTAGCCATTAAGCCCCACCCCAGAATAACTAATTGAAATAAATAAATGAACAGATGATATATGTGCAAGTTATTGTATGGTTTGTGCGTCTTAATTACCGCCCAAAATAAACAACAATTTTCTTATTGCACCAGAATGCATTTGTGTGTTGTGCATTGGGTATATGAAGTAGAACACAAGGTGCAATAACAGTATAGATCAAAGGAAATGCAGCAAAGTCATGATACAGCTAAAATTCTCGCATAAATATGACTTTTATCTTAGCCAACTGAAATGACCTCACAGGATACATTGTAGCGATATGGTTCTGACCCATAAGTATAAAGAAGATTGGTAATTACTTGAGTTCAACCATTAAAACTTATCTTTTACATTTTACTGATTTATATTTTTTCTGAAATACAAACAATATGCATCATATATTTAAAGTGTCTCCATCTTATTTTTCCAGTATTTCACTAATTGTATACAATTGAATGAAATCAAATATGACAAAGAAAATATTGCACAAAACACAATCTTAGATATATCTCTTAAATTGATATCAAAAAATACCTAGAAGGGTAAGAAAGGTATGAAAGTTATAGAGCTGAAAATATTTTCACCTTGAATGTTTGTTCAAGTACTGATAGACAAGCTACAAGGTACTATTTATTTATAAGAAAATCCATAAAGGATATCAAAAATGCAATAAACGCAATAGTGAATGAAAGAGAATAATAATCAAAAAAATGCAAAAATAATATGCAAGACTAGATTAGGATTGTAAACCATTTGAGACAACTGAAGTCCTGTTTACTAACACATGATAATTATGCTTCGATTCATCATGACACATGAATGAAAGGCAAATATGTGATGACAGTCTGCAAAAAACAGTAAGTGAGTATGATCAGGAAATACCACAATCACAAACCACAGACAAACCTATGGCACCGCGCGGAAGAGCGGCACAACCATCACCAGGAAGATAAACTAAGCAAAGCAACCAGCCCTTTCTTCCCCATCAAGATGATTGCAAAACTAGAATGGGCATAAAGTAACGTACAACAAAGTAAGTAAGGGTGCAAAGACTTTAGTTGTCTCAAATATACAACAAGTACAGACTCCAACAATAGGAGCAACAATAAACAAAAAGTCAATAACAACAGAACCACCGCCTTAGAACAGACAGCAGTCTAAGCCACGGGGGGGGGGGGGGGGGCTTAAATGCATTTTACTGAGAACAAATCCTCGCCCTAGATTCTGCTGTTGTTGAAGTACAAGAAATGTTCAGTTCGAATGGAAGCCTTCTAACTAAATCAGTAAATACAAAATTATCTAGGGAAAAAACATATTGTACCAAAACTAGCAGTATCTTTACATACAGTTGCCATTTGAATTTAGACATATATGACTGAGATACACTTTTTTCTATTATTCTTTGAATGTTGAGTGATCTTAGTTCTGTGGTAAGCATACTTCGCACAAACCATTAAAATGACTCTAATCTTCAACTGCATTCATTGAACATTGTATGCATAGGCTCTCGGCAATAGGAGTCTTTGTGGTAGTATATCTACCATACTCAATAAACAATTTATGACAGCTGGTTCTAAAACGAGCCAAATATTGCTACGATCTGAATTAATGGAAACATGTGTTAGATATTTTTCCAACATTAATATTGATTTAAATTTTCGATATGTTCTCAGCTTTTCACTTTTATGCAGCTCTAAACACCAGTATTTAAATTACTTTGACTGCAAAGACTTCTTTAAGATCAGTTATGTGCTGACTTGTCATAGCATGTGGATTATTGAAAAATCTTAAGAGGCTACAATTCTTTAAAATCATGTATACACAGCTTAACCAACAGTCTTTCTTGTTTTGAAACATGACATAATCATCGTGCAATGCATCCTTTTACCAATGTATATATTACCATATCAAATGGCATCATTGCACACCGTCCAGACCTGGTATTATTTGCAATTTCAGTCGCATCAAAATATCTTAAAGGTGTTAACGTTATGGAATGCTCAAAGTTTTCACCTTCAAATGAGACAACTTAAATATAGGGTGCAAGTGAAAGCAACCAATGTTGCATGCAACATACTGCCTTGACCTAATGTATACGTCTACCAATGTTACCAACAATATCTGAAAGTGAATGAAAGCCATGAAACGTAAGAGTTTTTATTTATGGACAGGAGGATGATAGCTGGCTGATAGCTATATCCACCGATCTTGTCGGTCAACATATAAGTTTCATACCGATATTCGAGTAATAGGGATCCTTCAAATTCAAGGAGAGTTCAAGGTTGCACCCAGCTTTCACCGTCCCAACAACTGTCTCCAAGGAGCTGTTATAATACTTGTGGGTCTCTAAAGCGCCTTCTATTGCCCCCATGTCACTGATAACATATCCTTTGAAACCCCAGTCTTTACGTAGAACCTCTGATAGTAACTCTTTATTGCCACAGGCTGGTATACCATTCACGCTGAAAAAGTAATGTGTTAAGGACGTTTAAATACATCCACAAGAAATAAATAAAATATGAAACCTGTGCAATTTTACATAGGTTCATATTATGCATATTTCTTGCAGTTGTAATAGCAAAATAGAACATCTATTTTAAGCTTCAACTTTCTTGTCCGCTGCCTTTTGGAAGAAAAGCGAGAGGACATAGTATCTGGCTTTCCGCCCATTTGTCCCCTTTCAAGTAGTAGATACCTTGTCTATGCAACTCCTCCTATAGTTTTACTCTGATTCCTTTGAAACTGTACAGGTGTTTAGGTCATGGTCTGAAAATGTGCATATTGTTTGGATATAGTCCTATAGATTACTTTTGTCACTTTTTCATAAAATGAACTAAGTCATTTTGCCAGTCGATGTGAATAGCTACTATGTATCTATTTATGCAACTCCTCCTACAGTTTTTCTCCAATTCCTATGAAACTTTACAGGTGTTAAGGTCATTGTCTGAAGATGTGCATTTTATTTTTATATCATTCTCCAACTATTTTTGTCACTTTTTTCACAAAATGATCTTAGTCTTTTTTCCGGCCAAAGTGAATAGATACTAGGTATCTTGACTATGCAACTCCCTCACAGTTTTACTATGATCCCTTTGAAACTTGACAGGCGTTTAGGTCACGGTTTGAAAATATGCAAATTGTTTTTGATATAATCCTCAGATTATTTTTTGTTTGTTTTTTTCTGGCTGAAGTGAATGAATACATATATGTATCTTGTGTATGCAAACCTCCTACAGTTTTACTCCGATTCCTTTGAAACTTGACAGGCGTTTAGGTCATGGTCTGTCTAAAAATATGCATATTGTTTAGATATCTTCCTCAGATTATTTTTGTTACTTTTTTTACAAAATAGACGTAGTCATTTTTCCAGCCGAAGTGAATAGATACTAGGTATCTTGTGTATGCAACTCCTCCTGCAGTTTTATGCCGATTCTTTTGAAACTTTACTGGTGTTTAGGTCATGGTCTGAAAATGTACATATTGTTTTGGATATAATCCACAGATTATTTTTGTTTACTTTTTTCTGGCTGAAATGAATAAATACATATTTGTATCTTGTGTATGCAACTCCTCCTACAGTTTTACTCCAATTCCTTTGAAACTTGACAGGCGTTTAGGTCATGGTCTGTCTAAAAATATGCATATTGTTTAGATATCTTCCTCAGATCATTTTTGTTACTTTTTTACAAAATGTCCTTGGTCATTTTTTCGACCAAAGTGAATAGATACTAGGTATCTTGTGTGAGCAACTCATACAGTTCTATGCCAATTGTCTTGAAACTTTACAGATGTTTTGATCATGGTCTAAAGACATGCATATGTTTTAGATATAATCATCAGATCATCAATTTTATTAGTCGCTTTTTAGGCGTTTATTACTATCAAGATATGAAAGTGCTACCTAGTCTGTTTAACTTACTTGTTTCATGTTAGCTGATTTATTAAAAGACAAACATTAAGCAGTGGGGACAATAATTCTTTGAATTTGACTGTTTAACATGTTATCAGCTGACCTTTTTAAGTACTTAACTAGTACTTCTGGATTTTTTTTTTTGCATTTTGACCCTAGTATTGGATTCGTACCTGTTATAACTACACATGTAGCTGAAAACGCCTGCCTCTGCACAAGCTTTGTACGCCGGAAGGTAGGTCAAGTGGAGATCACGCTCAGATACCTGTTAAAATATCAGAGAACGAAAACATTTGGGCAAGAACATGAATTTTGGTACTAAACGCCCATGGCGTGTTTCCCATATAGAGGAATAGCTCCCCTCTGCCCTAAACTTCCCCCTCCTGCCCTAAAGCTCCCCCCTCCTGCCCTTATTTTCATTCTAATATAAAAAATAGTCATATTTTAATTTTTACTGTATAAAATAACTTTTTGTTATCCCAATGAATCCTATGCTCTACTAGAAGCTATTCTAACCTTTTAACAGACATAAAATCCTTTATCTAACTCACATTTGAAAAGTCTGTTCTAACAAAAGTGCCCTTTTCGGTGAATTTCACGCATCAAAAGGGCCCCTTTTCTGGCCAGCACCCTGCCCTTTTTTCAGGCTGTGGGAAACACTACTAGATGTCCAACTCTTATCCATTATTTGTGTGTGCAAGCAGAGAAGGCTCTGTGGAGTCTGCTCATTTGCACAGGCTCGTCTGAACATTCTTTGCTGAACAGTGTGAAAAGTCTCGAAATTACTAAATCTAAGTGTGCTTAAATACAGATAATAGCGTAGTGTATTAGAGGGCACAATGGCCCTATCTAAAGCCAAAAATGAAAGTTGGTTGTCCCTCACTACATCCGCTTAGTATGGCTTAAATATCGTTGCTATAATCACAAAAAAAAAGCTAAAACGGGAGAACGGTCACTTTTTGACCATCTGAGACTTTCAGCAGATAAATTGACATTGAGTACGAGTAAATATCAAAACAATATTGAACAGATGATCAATTTTGATTACCAACATATCATATTTTGTCCCCCCCCCCTTTTCGAAGAAGAGCGAGGGGACATAGTAATCGGCATTCCTTCGTATTATTCCGTCCTTCCGTAATTCTGTCCTCCCCCCCCCCCCCATCAAGTAGTAGGTACCTTGTGTATGCAACTCCACCTACAGTTTTACTCCGATTCCTTTGATACTCTACAGGTGTTTAGGTCATAGTCTGAAGATGTGCATATTGTTTGGATATAATCCTCAGATTATTTTTTGTCACTTTTTTTTTACAATTTTTCCGTCCGAAGTGAATAGATACTAGGTATCTTGTGTAGGCAAACTCCTCATACAGTTTTATGCATATTCTTTTGAATCTTTACAGGTGTTTAGGTCATGGTATGAAGATGTGCATAGTGTTTAGATATAATCCTTGGATTTTTTGTCATTTTTTCACAAAATGAACTAAGTCACTTTTTAGACTGTGAATAGATACCTGGTATCTTCTGAATGCATCTCATCCTACAGTTTTATGCCGATTCTTTTGACACTTTACAGGGGTTTAGGTCATGATCTAAAAATATGCATATTGTTTGTATATAATCCTCAGATTATTTTTGTCACTTTTTCCATAAAATGAACTGAGCCAGTATCCGACCAAAGTGAATAGATACTAGGAATATTGTGTTCGCTACTCCTCCTACAGTTCTATACCAATTGTTTTGAAACTTTACAGATGTTTTGGTCATGGTCTGAAACTGCTCATAAGTTTTGTATATAATCCTTAGATTATTTCTTTATTACATTTTTTACAAACTGATTTTAGTCACTTTTTAGGCGTTAATTACTATCAAGATAAGAATGTGCTCAGGATAAAATTCTCAGATTAAGTTTTTTTCTGTTCTGTATAATTAGTCAGTTTAACTTACTTGTTTCATGATAGCTCATATATAAAAAGGCAAACATTAAGAACATAAGGTGACATAAATTCTCTGATTTTGCTTGTTTTTTTTTTTCTTTTCTTCTGGTCTCTGTTGTTTGGCCGATGTACTGCAGAACTATGCATAGGACTGACACTCTTCGCTGAATTATTATCTGCTCATTTTCCTTAGGGTTTTCATGATTAAGTATTATAATCACAGGAGCTTTTAGTCACAGGAGAGAATTCATAATTAATCCTGAATAACCAATTTTAAAATTAAAATCGCCCTGGACAGACATACATGTAGTTGAACAGCACCCTAGCTGTGAACCTTAAAATAGACGTAGGCCCATACCTTTGCATCAAACGTCAGTCTTGAGACCGGTATATTCTCAGGCCCAGCATAAGCGGCATAGGCTTTACACGTGGTTGTAGCCTGCACGTATCTATTGTTGTAGCCATGGAGACCTTTAATGTATGCCTGAGCTAGCCTCCCTGTAAGATAGGGGTCCTCACCATACACCTCCTGAAGAGTAGAAAAGCAATCATATATAAGCCAGTTCATTGCAAAACCTAAATAATGATTTTGCACCCAGCGAAGACACAGATAGCTAGGCAGCTAAGAGCCAAGATTGTGCTATTCCGGATACAAGCATGAAACTTTCCACACTTGTTAAGGTTGGTAAGCTGATGATTTTTAGATATAGAACCACTTCGACAAATTTTCTCTGCGCATGCGCAAGACAAAATTCACTTCCGTTATAGAAAATTTGGTCTCACTTGGCTACACAGACCAATATTTGCGTTTATCATGGTAAAAAATCGACCAACTATATCTCTAGATGTCCTAAAAGACATAAACAAATAGATTCAAAATAGTTTCCATAATTACGCATGCGCAAACTAACTAATACTTCCGGTTATCTCCTTTAATGATGTCAAAACGGTACAAACCATTGAATAAATGGAATACTTATGTCTTTTGACTGGGAAATAAATGTGTTTCTGTGCAATCATTTATCCAATAATTTTTGCTGCCCATGCATTAACGCTAGAGAGCCACTGTACTAGAACAGTGCAGTCTTTGCGGGTCGGTTGCAGTCGATGAGGGCACACACAACATTATTTGGTTTACTGTGATCCATTCTATAAGCTAGTTCTTTACAGCTATTAATTTTCACGGTGACGTTTTTAGTTGCAATTATCACTTAGGTATTGGAGCCTTTAAATTCTAAAACTAGCTAAGTACCAGCCAATTTCTGGATAGCCAGTGGGATTTTTATATGTACGAAATGTGTTCACAGATTTATGAGCCACTATTTTAGTCATTAGCTATTATATGACTTAATGGCATCACATAATGAAGATTCTAACACACCTCGCCTATAGAGCCAGCGGTAACAAAAAGTGATATATCGGACAATAATTCACTGCTAAAGTGTGTGATAGCTGACGTCACTGGAAAATGACGTCATCCATGGCGTTAGACGGTGTAATGTCGTTTTTACGCTTGAAAGACGTTACAATTACATGCAAACGTATGCGATGTAGTCTAAGTATTGGCGGGAGTTCTTCAGTGCAATGGCGGAAAGTTGGAAGAAGCTGAAGACTTTGAATGTGCTTTCGTCGTTTATTGTGTGTTAGAATCGAAATAGATCAGCTGCAGTGCGTGAATTGTTGAGTAATAATTCACTGTCTGTCGGTCAGTTGTACGAATATAAATCACTCGCACTGCGCGCTCGTGATTTGATCTTCTTTACAACTGACCTCCAAACAGTGAATTATTACTCAACAATTCACTGCTGGAGCTGATCTATTTCTTAAATATAAATAAGTGAATGAATAGAATGTTTTGCGTATTTCTGTTTTTTATTGTGACGTTGCAAATCATTTTGTAGCTGTATGCAAAATTTAAGTAGTCAAGGGCATTGTACTAGTAGTCGAGGGTCTAAATATAATCAATTTGTATGCAATCTATGAACGGGTCACTGGAACAGAGGAGCCAATATATGTAGTACTATGCGTACAGTATTAGTTAGGAAGGGGGCATATATCAGGAATCGATACAATCCTGACCCAGGATACCAAATGGGAAAGTAACAACCACACAATTTAACGCCACAAACGAGAGCCAAGAGGTCAGCCCTTTCCCAGCAGGTGACCCAAGACACCAATGAGCAGACGCAAAAGCATGGCAATACAATACAGAAATAACACAAATGACCCACCAAAGAAGTACCACCTTGGAATGGTCAGTAAAAGTATTTTACAAGAGAGCTTAAACCAGTTTCACTTGAATAACTTTCAAAATGCCCTGCCCTCAGATTTTGAACTTTTGCGCATTAAGGTACCAATATTTTGCATTTCATCTAAACTAACTAAAGAAAGCATATATTCCAGAACATAAACAAAAATGCCTTCCATCCTTTTTTCAGGAAAAAATATCACCTTTTTGGCATAACTCAGGTGCTGTATCGACTAACGCTTAACTCACCTAAATCTTTGTTACGAAGATATACGGGTGGATATATAAGTGACAATAATAAGCACAGAATATGTTCAAAAGTAAATATTGACAAAAATATTACCCTTTTTAACAGTCAGGTACGCTTTAAAGGGACAAATATTTGAGCAATAATACTGGTACCACTAATTATGACTCTCTACAGGGGTCATACTGGGCAGATCAAAAGGACAGCCATAATGAGGTGATTATGACTTCCTTACTGGGGCAATAAAGTGGTCCCATAAAGGGAATAGGTATTTTATGATAAAATATTGATCTTTATGTTAGTAAACGAAATTGTGTTGCATACAGGTAAGTCCCCTCTTGAGGCCCCATTAATTTTGTGAGATACTGAAACTGTCCCTTATCAGTTAATCCTTTAATGATCTCTATTGGACAGTAATCTTTGTCTTTAACTGTATATTTTGTGCCCTCGTCGACAGCAGCCAACCCGAGATGGCCATGCTGTTCGAGTACAGAGGTTCTCTAGCGCAGCATTTGACATGAATGAATTTCTCTTGTTATGTTTGGCACATATATGGTTTACGCATCATGTTCTTGAATGACTATATACCGTAATGTAACTTCAACTGTAACTCATGTTATGGAGTCTACTGAAGAGTGTTTGACTGTATTTTGGACTTATGTCAATGCATTGTTGTGCGTTTAGTTTTGGTTACATGGCACAAAGACAAGATCACGTTGATCTTATATACAAACGTATACATTTTAAAAGTTGCATTTAACTAAGAGAACTGGCAACTGTATGTTGGCTGATATTTTCAGTTATTTAACATTACCAATTTTAAAAACAATCCATCAATTTACAGAAATGTAGTGTTCAAAGGTGCCACCCCAGACACGAAGGGTCGTACACTGGAGAGCTGCATTGTCTACTTCTGCAACCTTGAAGACAGTCATATCTCACAAGGTCAAGAGAAGATAGTGATGTTTGTGGTGGTCCACAGTGGACTGTGCATTCCAGTGTCTAGTTCTATCCACCACAGTTTGCTGGACTTGGCAATCATTTCCCCTGTTGTAGTACTGACCCTAACACATGAGCCTTGATTTGCTGCCTTTAAACTGGGCTGGTACAAAGCTACCTTTGTAAGGGCTGTCATTTCATCGATGAAACCTTTTTGGTAAACAAATGTTATCTAGCCATATCATGTTCATGTAGGTGCTTGCTTGTTCTTCCATACGGTACTGTGATGAATCGTTCAATGTAGCAGCTGTAATCTGTAGGTGGCTTTTCAGGGAGAGAGTTCATTTTTACAAAATACCCTGTTACAGCGGGAAAGCTTACCCACCCTTTTCCACGACCAAGGTTGTTTTATTTCACCCTGTGAGTGAATGAAAAAAAGCAAGACAATTTGATTTCACACCAAAGAATGCGGCAATTTTGCCAACCCCGCAGTTCATCCACTCACAACTGTTGCACCACAGATATGACCAGAACTACTACATCAGTATCAACAGCATAACTGCTTATTTTCTTGTAAGGCCTTTTAGCTGCTTCCGTAGCAAGAGCAAATATTCTTGTATCTGGCTCCTCATGCAAACAAGGGGCAAATGAAGGCATTTCTCAAGCTTGACACACTAAAACCGAGCTTCTTCTCCCGTAAAATGCAGGGTTCTCTCTAGAGTATTGTCGCACTCTCCCCGTGCAACACCTGATCTCAATCTGTGGTTAATGGTTCTTAATTGACATATCTTACGTCCAGAAAACACAGCAGTTGGAAAGATAATGAAATAGTTTATTGTCATCTTCTCACAAGAAATCTTGCCAGTTTTTCGGTACGACAGTTATTTGATGGACCGACCAGCCAGTTGATGTCGTCTCCTCGTTGTTCCCTTGTTGATGCTTTTAAAATGTCCGCCTTGCATGTGCCGCACACTAAATCCACTCGATCAGTTGCACAAAAAGTGGATATTACGTATCGTATAAAAACATCGTTTGTATACTACTCACTGAACAGTGCTAACCCCTACACTTTTAAGTATCTGAACAAATGCCTTGAAGCCAGTCAGTAGCTTCACAACCAAAACTATGAGGCATATCAGGCATCCCCCCAAAAATGTAACATTATTATACCCACATAAAATAGACTTGCGTAGACTAACTTATCTTTGGTAAGGTTCGTTTAAGGAAAGTGAAACACTTGAAATATATATATATATACAGTTCACTGACAGTTTAGAGACAGTCCATCGACAGACAGTGATATGAGGTCTGTGAGCTCAAGCACGGCAGAATATATATGTCTGCCTAGCTGTTTGTCTGTCTAGCTGTTTGACTGTCTGTTAGTCTGCCCGTTTGTCTATCAAAAAGGTATATTGCCCTTGGCAAGTGACCTATATAAGCTACGCCACTGACTTGGCTTAAAACATAACTTTTTCAGAGACGTCCCTAAGTCAAACCAATCCAAATTGGTCCATATCCTAACGATACCTCATCTAGATCTCTCGCATTTCGCCCTTTGCATCATGGGTAACTAGCGATATTTGGCTAGTCTCGTTCAATTCTCGCACTGCTGTAGTGACCGAGTTTACTGTTAAAAATAGCAAAAAGTTAAATTTTTGACAGTTAATCATTTCTCTTTTAGTCAATATTTTCAGGATGTAAAGCCCTGAGTCATGCAAGCTGTGATCGCATAAAATATTTTTAATAAAAATGGCGGCTCAATCCCAGTGTGCACCGAGCGAAAGGCGACAGGTTTGTTCGTGCTAACGAGCTTCCTGTGCGACAATGCAATTGGTCAACACAAAGGAAATATGTGGTGGTGACTTTGGCCCACCCTGGTAGCTCAGGTGGTGAGCCTGTCTGCCCAGTGTTCCAAGGGGTTTGACCATGAGCAAAAAAATGTTTGCATGTCTGTCTGTCTGCCACAAGCCTACTATCCTCTTTTCTTAAAACTTGACTTTTAAGACTAATAAAATTTTTATATATGCTTAGCGTAGACAGAGCTTTTGTGTGAAAGCTTATACTTGTAAATAAATAGGGCTTGGTTTATCGTCTAAACAACATCCAGTTTAAAAAAAACTCTGCATGCGCATCTAAACAGGTCTGTAGGTCCCCATATCATGTATATTGAAGACATGATTTGGTCATTTGATAGGGACATCGGGTTTTGCGCAGTTTACAATAAAAGAGAAACAGAATACCATCTTTGTATAAAATTCAAATTTTATGCGCATGCGCAACAAATAAAGAATGAAGAGGACTGAACTACAAACAATTAACATTAGTTCTGCTACTTTTTATTATTCTACAGCCAACATGACCCCTTCTTTAAAGTCAAACTGTAACAAAGCTCTATGATAACAACCTAAAATCAGAAAATGCTTTGCGCATGCGCAGTAGGCATTTGCCAATGTGGTTCTATATCCTATTCTACTTAGTCAGTCATGGTCTACAACTGTGCCAAAGTTCATGCTTGTATCCGGAATAGCACAATCAGGCCAAAATTTGGCTCTTAGCCGCCTAGCTAAGACCAGTCGGGGTATTAAACCTGCGCTGAATTATGAGCGAAGAAGTAATCAGTGGCGAGCAGTGGCGTAGGTCCAATGAATATGCGCAAATCCGTAGTGCCCAGAACCTTACTTGCTTATAAACACAAAGTTTGGAAGTAGATAAAAGTTTAGGCTAAAGATTTGATTTCTAGTCTCACCGGATAGCTGCCCGCGTACACTGTCAGTCAGTGGGCCATATATATTTCATCAAAATGAAAAAAATAGCAAATTTATAAACATCTTATTGACTTTTACAAAAAATATGTCTCCATTTAAGTAATGTTGCATATGCTGAACTGGAATGATTATTTGAATCTCAGATATATTAATATGATTAAGTGTCGTGATGCATGTCAAAGCAAGACATTGGTTCCACTTGCTTGAAATATGTAAAGCGGTGCCATACAAAATAAGTTAAAATTACAAGACTCCTTCATTCAACATTTTGCTAAATCTTTTGTTCGATTTTTCACTTTGATGAAATATATGGCCATTGATTGTATACTTAACCCTTTGTGTATACATTAAAATATGTTTAAAACGGCCGCTCAAATATAAACATAACAAAGATCTTATGAACAAATAGTACCTTAATGAAGGTCAAAAGTATTGCAGAATGCTCTCCTTGGAGCATCTGCAATACATTTGACCTGCGTTAAGCAATGATTGGTCTTGAAACCCAATTTTCGGTATTTTTGAGAGTGGCCGTTTTACACAGGTTTTACTGTACTAGTGACTCCTAAATGCGTTCTTCTGTGCACAGTGAAGACACAGATGAAATGCCGCATCATGCGGCATTCATCAGGGTCTACATTGTCACTTAAGATACAAAAACGATCTTCAGACAAAGAAATTCAATTTTGTTGGGAAATTATAACTTATACCCGTCCACCCTCCGATATATACATTGGACCATCCCAAGTTTATCGCATCAAATCAGAAGTAAGAATTCATTAGTGCACAAAGGGTTAAAGAGTATCTTTACGTTTTAGATAAATGTTGGGCATTTGATTATGTGCGTCTAAGTGATGAAAAATGCGAATCTTTAAAAGACATAACCTTTAAAACCCCTTAACCTGCTTATGGCTACGTTGAGTCTGCTGATAACGTTTGCAAAAAGATCAGAACACAGACATGACAGACCAGGACCAACGAAACAGCGAATCTGATCAGGGATCCAAACCGCTTAACACGCTAAAAATCGAAAAAGTTGCTTTTGGAAGACGAAAACATGCAAAATTACCCAGCATGCAAAGAGTTTTAATTAATAAATCGCCATACGTATCCTAATAGTTGGCCAAATTAGATATCTAATGTACCGTTGGTAGCCTCTCAGAGGTAGCCTATAAAATTTCACTACTGGCGAATTAGTTCGCTGTTTGTTAGAAACGCATTGCACATTCTTGTAAGCAAAAGCTCATAAGACCTTGAAATGTTGCTAAAGTCTACAGATTCATTTAGGCTTGCTTTAGAAATGTAAAATATAATTTAACAATTATCCCGTCAATATCTTTGTCCTGAAAATGCTGTCTGCTTTTTACGTCTGTTGTATATATTTAAGTGCACTTCAGACAGGGGCGGATCCAGGATTTCTGGAAATCGGGTTCATATGTATAAAGGGGTGGGGGTTCGCTTTGCTGATTTTATCTCATTTTTTCTTAAATATCCCATGGAAATGAAATTATTTAGTCTCATTGAGACTAATTTATTTCAGTTTCATAGGATATTTAAAAAACGCGGGGGGGGGGGGGCTAGGAGGGGTTCGAGCGAACCCCCTGAACCCCCTCTGGATCCGCCACTGCTTCAGACTAGATTTTATAGAAGCAAACATGGGCTATGTCTGATATAGGTCCATTAGCAAAATATGCTAACAGTTCATAAGAATTTAAGACGAGAGAGCTGACGGCAACATTCGTGACTGGCGGGAAAATGGTTAATGACCTGATTTCTTCCCCATAAAGGATGTCTCATCATGTTGACCATTGGACTGAAACAGCTGACTCCCTGGTGGTCTCCGTACTCCCCACGTGACACATGGTCGTTATACTTTGCCCTTACTTCTGATCCTATTGCCAGGGCAACCTTCTCCATTAAACGCCAACTGAAATTGTAAACTAAATTAGCCAATAAATTACGGTAAATTAGTAAACATCATTTTAAATAATTTTATCTGACTGACTTGTTATCAGAGTTCAGTTTAATCGAAGGCCCTTCAGAACATAAAACACATATAAACAAAATGTATATAAACAAAATGTATCTTTCATTATTTTACAAAGTACAGTAAAACCCGTCTTAAGCGGCCACTTAAAAAAAAAGACAAAACAAAGATCTTAATGGCAGATGCTAGCTTAATGAAGGTCGAAAGTATTGCAGAATGCCTTGGAGCATTCTGCAATACTTTTGACCTATATTAAGCGATAATTGATATTGAAACCATTTTTAGTCTTTTTGAGAGTGGCCGTTTTCGACAGGTTTTAATGTATATGATATGAGTAAAATGAAATATTGCTGCGATGAAACTTGACCCATGTTTTAATTATTATCAGTTGTTTTTAAGTCATTTATTAATTTCCATGTCAGTATTAAAAACAAAAAGCTGTATATTATATATAATCATATACAATGTATTGCATTTTTTTCTCAGAAAGCTCAGATTGCCAGAATTGAAATGTATGCATTCGGAAAAAATGTTTTGAAAAATATAAACAAACAAAAAACCCTACCAACCCACATTTATATTGTCAGGTCATATCCCAAACACACATAATTATTATTTTGATTTGGCCTTACCTAAATGTTGCTCCTAAATTTATACTCTGTGCAAATGCGGTTGCTTCTCCAGTCAGTGCTACGCCCCTAAGACACTCAGTGTTCCACTGGTAAGGTTTGATACCCAGTCTAGGAATGGCAGGGGCAGGTCCACCATATTTTCCTCCCCCACCCCGTGCCATTTGAGCAACCACCTCTTCAAGTGTCAGCCTTTGAACCAAATCATCTACTCTGTCGGCCCAAGACAGTGAGACATTACGGAATGGATAGTCAGTCTGGACCAGGCCCGCAAATGAGATCAACACAAATGTGAACAGAACGCCTTCCATATTAGTCCTCCGGCTGTCCGACTGTCCCGTATCAGTATTTGATTGCGTTACCTCTGTAAACTGGCTCCCAGTTAATTGATAGGGATGAGCGATAACCATTCAATCACCTGGCCATTGTGACAATTTACGACCCGTAGGTGTGCACTTTATTCATTGTGTGAGTCCGTCTGTCCGTTCTATTTGATTTCCCACACATTCATTCTGGCGCCCTATACTGATTAAATTACGTTCACCACGGGTCGTGCACATTACAGTCAGTTGATAAGTTATGCGAATTAACTGGGATCCAGTTCTGTTCCACCAACTTTTGTAAATGTAAACTTTAGAAATCTTACCAACCTAAAACCTACTCCCCGTTTTATAGATGTTATCTGTAGGTTTTCAAGGACTGTTGCATACTTGAACAGGCGGCGAGCTTGTCAACCAGACCCCGAGGTTCTAAAACTACTGTCGTGCCAACCAAGAGTGACAGTGACGCACTATTTTGTTTACGATTGTTAAGTAAAACTCAACTTGAGCTGACGCGAATCGATAGATTTGTAAACAAAACATGAAGTCACTGTCACTCTTGGCTGGCAGGACAGTAGTTTTATGTTCAACTCATATAAGCATACTTTTTGATTTGGCCATACATTTTAAAATGCCAACAAATTTCCATATTTCCCGTCTGAGTGCCTGGTATGTTGTGGAAATACCATTTGAAGCATTATGATGCATTGGTGTAGGTACTACAAATTGAAGTGAGGTTTAACAGTTCATCAAACGTTATTGGACCATCTCCACTCCCAGGAAATACACATGTATACACGATAGAAACTAGAATTCTGTTGATCCATCTGCCCCCCGTATCTTTTGCTAAAATAGTAGGTACCACTCTACCTTAGACATACTTTAAGCAACTTAATTGGTAGGATTCTCAAGTACAAAACTTAAGCGCTCGACCCTCCCTAATTGCCACGGCACATTAACACATTAAATTGGCAGATGAATGCGGTGCAAGGGGTGCAATTTCACTTCCAGGTGCACGCATGTGCAAAATCAACGCGGTTCTTGTTTATGTAAGCACGTCTTATAGGGCACAGGACACTCACTAATACGATTATATTACTTTTTTCTTGCGTTAACCCTCAGGTTAACACAAGAAAGAGTCATACACTCGTCTTACTTTAGGTCAATAAAGCAATAAAGCATTTGCATCTTGCTGTGTGCTCAAATCTACTGCTGTAGTCAAATTGAAATGCAGCAGTCGTGCTCAAACAAATTAAGTGATGCTTCATCTTAGCCTCTTAGTACATTGAACCTGCACGCTTCCACAAACCAGGTGCCAAACATTCGCGGATCCAGAAAGTTTAGTCAGAGGGGTCCAACTCAGTTAACGTTTTTTTTTTTGTTTTTTTTTTTTTAGTTAATTAGGGTAGGCTAGAGAGGATCCAAATAACACTAAAAGTGGGCCATCATTGACCCGCCAGCGAAACGCCATTGAATGGCGTTTCGCTGGTGGGCTGATGATGGCACAATATAGAATGCTGGCTTGGTAGCTTTGTGATTTTTCAGGGGATCTGATCCAGTATTGCTAAGAAATCCTATATTTTTTTTAGTTCAGACCCCTGCCCCCGCCCCTCTCTGGATCCGCGCATGCCAAACGACGTTACAGGTCTGCAACAGCAGCTTCAAGTTCAGTATGTAAGATATACAATGTGAATAAATCAGTTCCAACAGAATATCAAATAAAGTTTTTAATAAAATGGTAGTTGATGCCAATACAAAGACTTTTCTGTTTCACTCATGCTGAAATATAACGTTAAGCTTCCCGTCAAAATTGCCATTTTTTCTGCAATAAAATACAATTCTAAAAAATGTTTAACCGTTGGTGTACGCTATTAGTAATGTTTTATTTGTTTATGAAGAAGAAACCCAGATGCATATTTTCAATGGGTAAGAAATGTTTGTCTTGTGTGTCAGAGGGATCCAGCCTATGGAAGTTTCAACTACAATAGCCTGTGAGAGGTCCGCCACAGCTAGCATCTAACACCCTGAGACCATTGTACGGATAGAAAAAACACCAAAAAAGTAGTGGGGTTTAATTTGGGTTTCCAAACTGCACATGCAACGGACACGAAGAGCTCATGCCAGTGTAGCGGTCAGACCACTAGACAGTCGGCGTCTTAGAAGCAGAATTGCTTAAAAATCTGACGTCTATATATCTCCATTAGTTTTTTTACCTACCTACCTACCTACTGCGATGCTAGTCGGCGTCTTAGAAGCAGAATTGCTTAAGTCTTACGTATATCTCCAGTTAGCATTTTGTCTGCCTGCCTGCCTGCCCACCAACCCACCCATCCACCACCACGAAGTCCACGACTGACACGATCACAATGACACGACCGTCGGGGTAACAGCTTCTTTACAAAGTTGTCAAGGACAACAAAAATAATAAAATCTAATTTTACCCGCTTTTACGGCTAATGAAGGTAAAAGTTTTCATTTCCTTGCATTCTATGACGTTCTATTGTCTCATATGTATTGCTACATATACGAGTTTGGGTTCTACGCGTCTTCTCCATTGCCTTGAATCGTAAAATCTAATGTGTATTTTTTAATATTCGGACTGCACATTTATTCGGAAAATTTGAAGGAGCAGAAAAAAGATGAATACAAAACGTAATCATGTGAATATGAGACATTTGTGGCTGAAACAGAGACAACTGCACTTTACTGGTCCTTTGGATTCTATGTCGAAACAACAGAAGTATCCTCGAGTGACCAAACTGCGCCCCACTAAGCTTTAGCGGTCATTCTAACTATAAAGCAAATGAAGCATGCAAAATTAAATATGCTTGACTTATTTATGCATCATTTTTGCATTAAACTGCAGATAAGTAACATCCTACTATGAAAACCGAAGCTTATGTAAACATGGTAAAATTGATTGGTGGTCTTAGCTTGCCACCAATTACTCTGCTTCCAAGACCATATAATTGTGATAAACTTGTAATGAATTCAAGGTTGGGCGGTCGAAACCGCTCCCGGTTTTAACCGGTTAAAACCGCCCGGTCAATATGCCAAAAAGTGGTCAATACTGGTCAATACGAATCTGAGTGGTAGATTGAAAATTTTAAGGGGCCGTTTTAGAGGTAGATTGAGATATAAGGTCAGAATGTATGTTCTATTTATTAAAAAAAGAAAAAAAGATACCTTTTCGTCCCTGCCAAGGGCACTTTTCACCTAAGTATGGACTTCTGTATTACAGTCCAGGCACCTAAAACATTATATTCTTTTTTTAATCATCAAGGGCAGAATAGAATAACCATACAGCATAACAGGGTTTTTTCCCATCATTTTGAGACAATAACAATTTAATGACACTGGTGAAATTATTAACTTAACTGATAACAGCAGATAACAGAATGACCAGTTTTACACCTCTGTATTAACACAGATGCCAGTGAATTAGCCAATGCATTTTAAGCTCAGTGATTGGATAGGTCCTATAAACTGAACAAACCTTCTTCAGTCTGAGAGACATGTCCAGTATTTTGACAGTTTTGTGTGTTCTGGGGTAATTAAAGTTAAAATTCACTCCTTGATATATTGCTCAATAGTTAGTGTTTTCTTTACCATTTTCACACCATTGGCTTTTCAGGTGAGAAGTAAATTCAATTTGCATTTTAACTAATAGAGTTATGACTAATTCCTAAATAATGACCTCTTTGATGATCAATTTGAATTATTGATTGATTTTTTGTACTTTCTTTCATTTAATTAGTCACTGATTTAAATATTTTTTATGACTGAAAAAGCTAAAACTTTTTTAAATTTAGTTTATTTCATTACTTGCATTTGCTTTACTTTTTTTATTAATGGTAAGTGACTAAGTCTAAACTGAAAGTTGTGGTAATGATTCAGTTTGATTGAGACAGAAGATCTAAAACTATTGACATTTCATTTTTTGTTTTACGGCCTATTTTAAATAATTATTCATACATTTTTTAAAGCAATAGCAAGGCATGAAACACATTATCAATTGAGCCTGTATGATCTTATATTGAAACAATTCTAAGTCTGTTTATAGAGTCCAGTAAAATGGGATAACTAATGCTAAGTATCTTCCCATCTGTTTTTTTCAATCGACCAATTGACCACCAATCGACCAGTAATGACCGGTTAAAACCAGTATTGACCACTGGTCTGGTCAATATGCATATTGACCGGGGTCGATTGCCAACCTTGGTAATGATACAACATAGGTATTTGTGACCATGACCTTGATTCAGCAATTTCATTCGATCTGAATAATTATTGTCAGCATTAACCCATATAAGCCTAGCGTCCTTTTTGTGGGACATCGGCAAACAGCGCAAAACCAGATCAGACGCCGCAAAATGCTTCGTCTGATCAGGTTCTCCACTGTTTGCAAACGGAAATTTCTTTTAAAATTTGAATAAAAATGAAAAATACCACCCACAACCCTAATCTTTCAATTGATAAGAATGGGAAATAAATGGGTTAAATTAACTGCTGCGAGTCAGTTATAATTCCAGTCTGCCATTAGAATTCTGTTTGTGATCTTGATTAACTCTTTGCATGCTGGGTAATTTTTCATGTTTTTCGTTGTCGTCTGCTGAATTTTTTCACAATTAACTTTTTCAAAAAATCCCTTCAGGAACACTAGAAATCAGAGTGTCAAACAGTTTGGATCCAGATCAGGACTGACATTCTGTCAGTCCTGATGTGGGTCCAAACTATTTGCATAGGTTATCAGCAGACGACAAAAAGTCATCGCTAGCAAAGAAAGCGTTAAATTTGTTGAAATTGGCAATCTACAACTTATGTAAACAGTTACAAAAGATAAGTTACAATAGCAATAGCTTTGAACCAAGATTTGGTCTATTTATGTGTTGAATACTTATCAATCTTTAAAAGGTTTATTTGAATTAAAAGATATACAGTACTATATTTGTTTTAATCCTTATCCCGACAATATTTTTGTTCTGAAAATGTTGTCTGCTCTTTATGTCTGCTGCATATATATTCAAGTGCTCTTCAGACTAGATTTTATCATGGAAGCAAATACTATGAACCTGATCAAACAGAATCTGATCTGGGCCCAGTGATTCATTTACAATTTTGGGCTTTGGGTCCTGGGACTAGCTGTTTCCCATATCAATGAATCAATGAGCCCAACTGCAAACTTATGAGTCCAGAAAACTATTTTTAATGACAAGTCTGCAATACTCTTGCATCCTGGGACTCGCTGAAATAAAAACTTTGCATCCCAGAGAAAAATTATGCACAAAAGATGCAGGATGCGCAGGTAACAAAATCACTGTCCAGGGTCCATATTGTTTATAATATGAACATTTGTAAGCAGATGAGAAAGCATGGTCGTGTAAAGATACATTTGTATACACTACAGTACCATATTTGTCATTACCCTTAATTTTTAGACTGGAACCCATAAATGAAATATTCAAGATATATACAGTTAAGGTTCTAAAAATTTTGAACACTAGGAACTTGCCAAAAAGGTCTACAAACAGTGCAGACCCAGATCAGACTGCTTCTGAAGAAGCAGTCTGATCAGTGTCTTCCCTGTTTGCTATTCTGAAATGCATCTTGTTTATTCCAGCCCTGATAACCAACATTTCAATTGACACAATTTAAGACCATTTACCATGGTCTCTGTAGTTGAGCATTACATGTATGTTGTCACAAATTCTGAAGACAGGTTTTCTCGACACAAGACTCGTACAAGATAAGTTTCCTTTATAAAATGTTTGATCAGTTATGCTCTGACTGCAGGGGAAAGGGCCTTTCATGTGTTGAATTAACCTATCTGATCAATCATTCTGGTTAGGCTGCCTGCTGCCTTCATTCTTGGGTTAAATGCATGAGGTACATGTAGTCTGTATGAATATGTGATGGACAATTAACGTTTGGCACTCTGATAGTGTTCCTGAAAGAATTGTTTGAATAAGTTGATTTTGAAAAAAAGTTAGCAGACGATGTGTGTGTGTATTTTGGAGAATTTATAACATGCATGAAAGTTTTGAGGCTTAATTTGTGTTCAGGATTTTGAGGCTTTCCATTGGCCATGCAGCATCAAATTATAATAGCTTATCTTAAGAGAGTTGACCATTCAAACTTGAAAGTGTTTATATTCTGTAGGCATACTGCATGTTTTTAGACTTGAATTTCTAAAGTTCAGAAATTTGAAAATAAATTCCCACTCATGTAACAGAATGTTGTAGTATATGTATAAATTACGTACATTTTGTTCAAATAATAGTAATGATAAATTTTGAACAAAATGTACCTGGTGACATATACAAGAGAATGTTCTTAAATTTTGAACATAAGTTGCCTGCCAAAAAGGCATAGACAAACAGTATAGGCCCAGATCAGACTGCTTCTGACCAGGGTCTTCCCTGTTTACTGAATTGTAATTCTGACAAGCATTTTGTAATTTACAGCCTTGTTAACCAACATTTTATTGGAGAACAGAAGGAGAAAAGTGTAACAAATTTTAGAACATTTACCGTAGTATCTGATGTCAATTATATTGCTATGATAATAACATTTTTTTGAATATATCTTTTCAGGGATCAGAAATGAAGGGATGTGTCTGTACAGTTATAGCACCATAGATTTAACAGTTTCTTCCATAAATATCCTGAAAGATGACAGCCTATAAATTTGCCGCTCACCGCAATCTCCGCAGTGTGTTAGACAATGTGGAATCTGTTCAAAAGAGTGATATCAATGACTTCTCTTGGGGTCACCTGAACGAGAAAAATCTCTACAACTCACCAACTCACTCAGAAACAAAGAGAATATGGAAATCCTCTAAAACCCTCAAGCCTATCGTAAAAAAGGAGCCGGAGAAAGTGAAATCAGAATCTCCCAGAGTTAAGTCTGGTAAGAAAGACAAGAAAATGAAAGATGTTTTATTTGATTTTAGTGTAGGAACGACTGGGAGTGTACCTGTGCATGCTGTAAGAAAGCTACACTCCACTCCTCCAAGGAGAGATAAAATAGAAGAGTTTAAAAGGGAGACAAGTGAAGCGAGGAGTTCTGTACCACGTTCAGTCAGTGCTGATTCAGAAAAATCTATTTATACACAACTAGATGATGGTGTTTTAATAGAGGAGCTGAAGCCACAAGAAATGATGGTCAGATCACCCAGAATTCCTATTGCACAGTTTCTTCCCAAAAAACTTCCTCCCGAAGATGAGAATTATGATATCATGGATGACCTTACACAGACTTTAGATAGAGATGGGTTGCTGACTTACAGACATACATTTATGCCGTCTTATACGACAGGTATAACTAAGTCAGATCAGTATAATAAAATGAAACATTTTGAAAGTTCTGTGCTTAGAAAACAGGATTCTGAAGAACAGAATGTGCTATCGGGAATTAAAGCTGTAGAACATCTTGAGAGGAGGCTTAAAGAGGTAATGTAATGTACTAACAACAGTAAAACCTGTCTTAAGCGGCCACTCAAAAAGAACACCAAAATTGTTTTTCAAGACTGATTATCGCTTAATGACGGTCAAAAGTATTGCAGAATGCTCCAAGAGGAGCATTCTTCAATACTTTCGACATTCATTAAGCTACCATTTGTCTTTAAGACCTTTGTTTTGTCTATTTTTGGGTGGTCGCTTAAGACATGTTTTACTGTACTCTGAATATTATTTTTCTGCTCTACTTAATTTGAAAAAAAAGACCAGGGGTGGAGGGGGGGGAAGCAGAACCAACAATCATCAGGCTCAGCCATTAGTAAGATTAGTTTGACATGATTTATTAGAGTCAACACTTCAGTCTTACAAAGACCTTCATCAGGACTTATAAAAGCATAAAATATGGTTACAGAAGTACAAAACTTTAATTTGGTTATCCCCTACTTGTTAACAAATTAATTTGCAGTTGTGAAAAGGGATATATTCACATTGGTATATCTTAAGTTCAGGGTTCCCACAGAAATTAAAAAAACACAATTCCATGATTTTCCATGATCAACAATGTAATTTCAATGACTATTTAATGCACAGCCTCCAACCTCCCCTTTTAGCGGCATCTTCAGTCTTCACCATGCAGAGCATAAATACAGAATGCAGAAACAGTAATAGTTTTGTGTGTCTGGCAGCAAGTTTTCTGGCTACTGGTATTTAAATAAGCATGCTTATAGACTATGCATGGCAGCAAGTTTTCCAGCTACTGGTAGTTTCGTCAAATTATTTCACAAATTCCATGATTTTTTCCATGATTATTCAAGGTTTTTTTTTTCAAATTCCATGATTTTTCCATGCATTGGAACTTTTTTTTTGATTTTCTAGGTTTTCCATGATTTCCAGAGCTTGTGGGAACCCTGTAAGTTGCTTAGGTGAGCCATACAGGTTTGTTGAGCCTCTTGTTAAGCAAACAGATATAGTACATGTATCATTTAGGAACAAATGAAAATTTCATCTGCTGCAATTAAAATGTCTATATCAGCGTGCTTATCTGCATTTCAGGAACTTGAGGTTATGAACCTGAATGGTATGGGTCCAAACTTCCACAAGCTAAAGGTGTTCAGTAACAGTTTCGAAGATCTCATAGCTACAACCCTATATCAGCATGCTTATCTGTATTTCAGGAACTTAAGGTTATGAACCTGAATGGTATGGGTCCAAACTTCCACAAGCTACAGGTGATCAGTAACAGTTTCGAAGATCTCATAGCTACAACCCTATATCAGCATGCTTATCTGTATTTCAGGAACTTAAGGTTATGAACCTGAATGGTATGGGTCCAAACTTCCACAAGCTACAGGTGTTCAGCAACAGTTTCGAAGATCTCATAGCTACAACCCTATATCAGCATGCTTATCTGTATTTCAGGAACTTAAGGTTATGAACCTGAATGGTATGGGTCCAAACTTCCACAAGCTACAGGTGTTCAGCAACAGTTTCGAAGATCTCATAGCTACAACCCTATATCAGCATGCTTATCTGTATTTCAGGAACTTGAGGTTATGAACCTGAATGGTATGGGTCCAAACTTCCACAAGCTACAGGTGTTCAGCAACAGTTTTGAAGATCTCATTGATGAGACACCAACATTTGGTTTTATCCTCAAATGTATCAAGGTAAGAGAGGGCCAGTAAGAGCATTTACTGCCATTTAGACTTCACACTGGGTAGGCGGCAATCGAAAATGCCAATACTTTCGAGGAACGTTGATCAAAAATTAATAGAAATAGTGTTTTTGATTGCCATTTGTCGTCCCACTGGCGACAAATGTCAATCGAAAACACTGTTTCTAGCGATTTTTGATCTGCGTTCGTCGATTGTCAGTTACATTTTCGATTGCCGCCTACCCGTTGTGGACTTCATTATTACAAGAAAAGTTGGCCTTGTTGCGCATGAACAACAAAATTGCAGACCAGCGTGAGCATCCACACATTCTGGTTAGCACCTTTTATTATCTGCTCTCTGCAAAGTATGATAGCTAAACGGGCTCCTATACTGGCTAGTGTCTGTAGCTGAGCAAGCTGGTTTGACCCTTACCTGGTGGCCAAACTACCTATATTATGGATTCCAGCAATAAGGCAATTCAGAACAATGTAAATTTTTTGCAGAAAAATCCCTGTTTTGTCGGACAGCAGTTGAAGATATGAATTTTTTCAACTCTACTCACACCAGGTAGGCAGCAATTGAAAACGCTCTTAACATTTGAGTAACGCAGATCAAAAATCGCTAGAAACAGTGTTTTCGATTGCCATTTGTCCCCAGTTGGGTGACAAATAGCAATCAAAAACTGTTTCTAACGATTTTTATCTACGTTTGTCGATAGTATTAAAAAATTTTGATTGCCACATACCCGGTGTGGGACTGAGAAGGACAGATCTCCATATTGAAGCCAACTCTTAATTTTATTTCCCACTTCTAGAGGGCCTGGATGGGGGGTACTGAAAATCACTAATCATTAAAATTTTGGCCACTTAATCTCTTATTATAAATATTGCCTAATTGATTAAATTCACCTGTCAATCAGTAATACCTATAGTCACCATTTTCACTCAATCGTTAAGTTTTTGAATGTGTTTAATCGGTAATCACAATTTTTGTTTTGATCATTGCTAATCAATATGAAATATGGCCAAAATTCGCTAATCGATATACCCCATCCAGGCCTTCCTTCTAGTTGCAATTATTCTCTGAGATATATTCATATTCAAGCTAAAAGAATGGGTAATCAAAATTATTTTCTTATTTCTCAACGAAAACATATGTTGAGGGTACTCAACAGAACCGTCTCAATCTCATTGAGACGGTTCTTTTGAGCACCCAACACATGTTAAATCTGATGGGTAAGAAAATATATATATCTTTAAGAGTATTTAGGATAAATATTGTCTCAAGTTTGTCATTAATTGGACCCAAACATTGGTGTGCCATCATACATCAGATCTTTTTTATCAAACAAGCTCATTTCAAGATGAGCCTAAAATTGTAATTATTTTCTTATCTTATCCATCAGTTTAAACATCTGTTTTGGGTGCTTAAAAGAACCATCTCATTAAGACAGTACTTTTGAGTGCCCACAACATATGTTTTCCATTGAGATAGAGGGCAATTATTTATTAAATTTCAACTTGAATTTGTTTTCCTACAAAAAACTGATATCAACCCCCCCCCCCCCCCCCCCCACTTTGGTGTCAGAAAGGTTACAACCAACCTCGTGCACATCTTCAGACCCTGACAAAAACACCTGCAAAGTTTCAAAAAGATTCAGCTGAAATTGTAGGAGGAGTTGCGTTCACAAGATACCTAGTGTCTATAAGCTTTGGTAGAAGTTGAGCCAAAAAATGACTAAGTTCAATCTTCGAAAAAAGTGACAAAAATTAATCTGAGGATTACAGCCAAACGATATGCACATCTTCAGACCTTGACAAAAAAACCTGTAAAGTTTCAAAAAGATCGTGATAAAATTGTAGGAGGAGTTGCGTTCACAAGATTGCACACAATTTGTGACAGACGGTCAGACGGACAGAGGGTCAGACGGACACACATGGAAAAACAATATGTATCCCGACCCTGATGAGGGGAGACATAAATACATGCGTTTTTCTGGGGGCTTGAATAAGTATTTATCAAGCTTATTTAAAAAGTTTTCTATTTCAGTCTGAGTATGACAACTACATAACAAAGTTATTAGACAGTCAGACTCCTCAACACAGTAGGCTATTAAGAGACCAGGTAGAACAGATGTCAGCGAGAGGGACATCTCGGCCCGAGGAACTCCAAGATGCTAAAAATAAGGTGTCTAGACTGGAAGAAGAGGCTCTCTCATTGCTGGAGGAGAATAAAAAGTAAATTTCATTTTTTATTTTTTTCGTTTGAGTTGATGCTTTACATTTCAGTCAACAATTTTTCAGTCATGTTGGGTGAACCAGTACTAAACAGAGGATAAAGCATCTTGCTCGAGGACACAACACAGTGTATCTGGTGAGGCTCAAACCAGTGACCTCTCGATCTCAAGTGGAGCACTTTACCACTGAGCTCCTCTATGCTTTTTTATTGGATGTCATAGGCCCAGTTAAGCAAATTTTATTAGCTTATAATTGCGATTATTATCTTATCCATCAGTTTAAACGTATGTTTTGGGTGCTCAAAAGAACCATCTCATCGAGGCGGTTCTTTTGAGTACCCACAACATATGTTTTGGATGAGAAATAAAGAAAATAAATTTCCAATACCCACTCTTATCTGGAGGCCTGGGATAAACAAGTATTTGAGACAATATGGGTCAGCACAAGATGGAGATTTTGATGCTCACAAGCCTTCAATAAATGCAATTCCTAATGAAGGTGATAAGATAGAATATCTTTGATATTTTAGGTAAGCATGTCTAGTCTCTATGAAGTAGGCTCTGATCTTTTTCAAAATAAGAACCTCTTTAATTTTACATTCCTGCATACTGTAGATGTTCTAAAATTTTGAACTCTATACAAAATGTCTGCCAAAAATGCCTAGACTTACAGTGCAACCCCCATCACCTCCCCCCAGATCAGACTGCTTGTGATGAAGCAGTCTGATCAGGGTCTTCCCTGTTTGCTATTCTGACAAGCATTTTGTGAATTCCAGGCCTGATTACCAACATTTTATTTGAGAACAAAAAGAGAAAAGTGTTTGAAAAAATAAGAACATCTACCGTAAAACCTGTGTAAAACGGGCACTCAAAAATAGACAAAACAAAGATTCTGCAATACTTTTCACCTTCATTAAGCTACCATTTGATTATTTGTCAATCAAATGGTACCTTAATGAAGGTAGAAAGTATTGCAGAATGCTCCAAGGGGAGCATTCTACAATACTTTTGACCTGCATTAAGCGATAATTAGTATTGAAATCCAATTTTGGGTCTTTTTTTAGAGTGGCTGTTTTACACAGGTTTAACTGTACCATAATTTGTTTTATATGTGTTTACAGATTAAGAAAGTTGGTTGCTGAGGAAGAGGACTGGCTTGCCAATGCCCCAGAACCAGGTGAGCTACAGTAAAACCTGTGTAAAATCTGTGTAAAGTCTGTGTAAAACCTGTGTAAAACGGCCAGTCAAAAATAGATAAAACAAAGATCTTAAGGCCATCCTTAAAAAATTGTTTGTTTGCTGTCATGCGACTGACTCACTCAAAATGCCACATACCTACCCCAAAAATGTTATGGTCGTTTTGGAGAAATATTTTTTTTATTCTATTTTTAGACATTTTTTTCTTCATTTTTAATGTCTTTTTAACAAATTAGAGAAAAAAATACCTACCTACCCACCCACTTGAAAAATTATGAGTAGGGTGACAGCTAACAATTTTTTTAAAGATGGCCTTATAGCCATTGGTAGCTTAATGAAGGTCGAAAGTATTGCAGAATGCTCCCTTTGGAGCATTCTGCAATACTTTTGACCTGCATGCAACGATAATAGGTCTTGAAAACCATTTTTTGGTCTTTTTGAGACTGGCCGTTTTACTGTACTTGCTAGACAATCTGAGTTTTCTATGACCCCCTGTTTATATAGAAAATGACAAATCAAGGTTTCATAATCATACTCATGACCCTATATTTCTTATAATCTATGTTTCTGCATAAATACCCATAGGCATAGCTCACTCACTGTTTGAACCATATTCAAATGAAGGAAACTTCATGTTGAAATTTTGATGTTCATGTGCTATTTGAATTTAGTTTTAACATTGAAAATATCTTTAAATGAACCTGATTTGTTTTATGATGCTACACAGAAAGCATTATGGCCTAGTATGAGGGTCTGGATGGGGGGAGGGGGGGGGGTCTGGTATTCACTATTCATTAAAAATTTAGCCAATTATTCATCTCATTAAAATTTTGGGTTATTCATTAAAATAAGACCAATTATTCATTAAAAGTAAGAAAGGTGGCAAAGACATCTAATTATTCACTATTCATTAATTTTTTCTTCAATTCATTAAAAAAATAGCACTTAAATATTCATTAATTTTTAGGCCCTCATTATTCACTATTCATTATTTTTTGGCTCATTATTCACTATTCATTATAAAAAGGGCCATTATTTACTAATCAGTATACCCATCCAGACCCTCTAGTATGGCCAGTTTACCAATACTTTTGTTCACTGACACTGTGGAACTTGAGTTTGAAAACTGACACTATTTTGTTGAAACAAAAGCATCTTTTTTAATATTTTACCAGGGCGTCCTAGGGACCTGACAAGTGAATTGCATGAAAGAACATGTAATTGATCCCTATTTCAAAAAATCTTAATCCATGTTTAAAAATATCCATGTAATGTTCTATAATTAGTTTTATCATATGACATAG
Source organism: Loripinus fragilis (assembly GCA_964019695.1). NCBI lineage: Eukaryota > Metazoa > Mollusca > Bivalvia > Lucinida > Lucinidae > Loripinus > Loripinus fragilis. Next base: position 37,390,375 of record OZ026517.1, read on the forward strand.
CATCTGGGAGTGAAATAAAGCCATGCAATAAAATCCATAAACCACTAGTGGTTTACAGATTTTCGGGAAACGTTTTGACGTCCATAACAACGTTGATTACATAATAACAAAATTATAGCATTTTTACAGCAGTTATAAGATTTCAAAGTAAACTTAATGTCATATGATAAATAGAATTTAACATTTAGGCTCTTCTATTATTGAGTTATTAAACTCGTTGCATAAAAGAGATAAAATGTTCGGCAAACCTCAGATTTTATCTCTTTTCCCCAACTCGTTTAATAAATTCAATTAAACATGAGCACTCATGTAAGATCCTCTATTCACCATGTTTGCAGAACCACCTCAGCAAGTAACAAGTATGTACATTGATGATACACCAGTGGAACTGGCCTATGAGATAAAACATGGTAAAGACTTGATAATGTCCATGTAATGTTTTATAATTAGTTTTACCATGTTTACAGAACCACCTCAGCAAATAACAAGTATTTATATTGATGATACACCAGTGGAACTGGCCGATGAGATAGAACATGGTAAAGCCTTGATAATGTCCATGTAATGTTTTATAATTAGTTTTACCATATTTACAGAACCACCTCAGCAAGTAACAAGTATTTATATTGATGATACACCAGTGGAACTGGTGGATGAGATAGAACATGGTAAAGACTTGAAAATGTCCATGTAATGTTTTATAATTAGTTTTACCATGTTTACAGAACCACCTCAGCAAGTAACAAGTATTTATATTGATGATACACCAGTGGAACTGGCCGATGAAATAGAACATGGTAAAGCCTCGATAATGTCCATGTAATGTTTTATAATTAGTTTTACCGTGTTTACAGAACCACCTTAGCAAGTAACAAGTATGTATATTGATGATACACCAGTGGAACTGGCCGATGAGATAGAACATGGTAAAGCCTCGATAATGTCCATGTTATGTTTTATAATTAGTTTTTCCGTGTTTACAGAACCACCTCAGCAAGTAACAAGTATTTATATTGTTGATACACCAGTGGAACTGGCCGATGAGATAGAACATGGTAAAGCCTTGATAATGAACATGCAATGTTTTTATAATTAGTTTTACCATGTTTACAGAACCACCTCAGCAAGTAACAAGAATGTATATTGATGATACACCAGTGGAACTGGCCGATGAGATAGAACATGGTAAAGCCTTGATAATGTCCATGTAATGTTTTATAATTAGTTTTACCGTGTTTACAGAACCACCTCAGCAAGTAACAAGTTTGTATATTGATGATACACCAGTGGAACTGGCCGATGAGATAAAACATGGTAAAGCCTTGATAATGTCCATGTAATGTTTTATAATTAGTTTTACCGTTTTTACAGAACCACCTCAGCAAGTAACAAGTATGTATATTGATGATACACCAGTGGAACTGGCCGATGAGATAAAACATGGTAAAGCCTTGATAATGTCCATGTAATGTTTTATAGTTAGTTTTACCGTGTTTACAGAACCACCTCAGCAAGTAACAAGTATGTATATTGATGAAACACCAGTGGAACTTGCCGATGAGATAGAACATGGTAAAGCCTCGATAATGTCCATGTAATGTTTTATAATTAGTTTTACCATGTGTACAGAACCACCTCAGCAAGTAACAAGTTTGTATATTGATGATACACCAGTGGAACTGGCTGATGGGATAGAACATGGTAAAGCCTTGATAATGTCCATGTAATGTTTTATAACTAGTTTTACCTTGTTTTCAGAACCACCTCAGCAAGTAACAAGTATGTATATTGATGATACACCAGTGGAACTGGCCGATGAGATAGAACATGATAAAGCCTTGATTATGCCCATGTAATGTTTTATAATTAGTTTTACCATATTTACAGAACCACCTCAGCAAGTAACAAGTATGTATATTGATGATACACCAGTGGAACTGGCTGATGAGATAGAACATGGTAAAGCCTTGATAATGTCCATGTAATGTTTTAAAATTAGTTTTACCATATTTACAGAACCACCTCAGCAAGTAACAAGTATGAATATTGATGATACACCAGTGGAACTGGCTGATGAGATAGAACATGGTAAAGCCTTGATAATGTCCATGTAAAGTTTTAAAATTAGTTTTACCATATTTACAGAACCACCTCTGCAAGTAACAAGTATTTATATTGATGATACACCAGTGGAACTGGCCGATGAGATAGAACATGGTAAAGCCTTGATAATGTCCATGTAATGTTTTTTAATTAGTTTTACCGTGTTTACAGAACCACCTCAGCAAGTAACAAGTATGTATATTGATGATACACCAGTGGAACTGGCTGATGAGATAGAACATGGTAAAGCCTTGATAATGTCCATGTAATGTTTTGTAATTAGTTTTACCATGTTTACAGAACCACCTCAGCAAGTAACAAGTATGTATATTGATGATACACCAGTGGAACTGGCTGATGAGATAGAACATGGTAAAGCCTTGATAATGTCCATATAATGTTTAATAATTAGTTTTACCGTGTTTACAGAACCACCTCAGCAAGTAACAAGTATGTATATTGATGATACACCAGTGGAACTGGCCGATGAGATAAAACATGGTAAAGTCTTGATATTGTCCATGTAATGTTTTATAATTAGTTTTACCGTGTTTACAGAACCACCTCAGCAAGTAACAAGAATGTATGTTGATGATACACCAATGGAACTGGCCGATGAGATAAAACATGGTAAAGCCTTGATATTGTCCATGTAATGTTTTATAATTAGTTTTACCGTGTTTACAGAACCACCTCAGCAAGTAACAAGAATATATGTTGATGATACATCAGTGGAACTGGCCGATGAGATAAAACATGGTAAAGCCTTGATATTGTCCATGCAATGTTTTATAATTATAATTTACCGTGTTTACAGAACCACCTCAGCAAGTAACAAGTTTGTATATTGATGATACACCAGTGGAACTGGCCGATGAGATAGAACATGGTAAAGCCTTGATACTGGAGAAACTGGATGCCCTCAGAGAACTTAGGACCAAGCTTAGACAAGATTGTGTACCATTGACAGTCTGTACTCATCTAGAGCAATGTATTAAAGAAACAGAGGTAAAAAATAGTTTAGTAACCCATTTAAGGCGAATGGATTTACTTACTCTTATCAATTGGACCAGTCTATTTCCATTTTAAGGGTTGTTTGGTGTTGTTTTTCATTTTTATTCAAATTTTAATAGGATGTTCTGTAAGCAAACAGTGGAGGCCGTAAACGCGAACACTGACAGATCAGGTCATTCAAGAAGGAACATTTCCATTAAGTTTTGTACAATTTACCATTCTATTACTACCTCACCAGCTTTAAAATGGATTTGTTAGAATTTTAGGCAGGGTTGGGAAAATGCCGGCAATTTTACGTTAATTCTATGCCACTAGCGTTTACTGGCATTTTTCGGATCAATCCAGCATATTCTGGCATATTTTGGTATTTCCAAAAAATATTTCTTAACAGACATAAGCTTGGAAAAATTATCCAGAATTGATAGAATAAGACTGTAAATAATATTACTTCAATCATGTTTGATGTACCTTTAACTGTCCAACACATGTATGTTCAATTATGAATTGTCTTAACTATTAAAGAGTGACCTTGTTTCCCTTCAAAGATTTCAATTAGCAACACTGGAAAAGTATGTATAATTTCCACACTGTTTTATGAATAGGTCTGATAGATCCCTTAAAACAGTTTAAAATTGTTGTCCCAAGTTCACACCTAGTAAGATACACAGTAATCTAAAAACCTTAGGCCCCAGGACATGCTGTAACATATTCTTAAAATGTGTTGTCAGTTCTGTAATTACACTACAATAAATAAATCCATAAATTCTATTTCCTAAGGCTATGCTTGTGACCTTGTGTACATGTATATAAAAAGAAAGAAAGAGGGCAAAGACCAGGAATCGATACAATCAAGCATCGCACCTGACACAAGATACCAATGGGAAAGTGACACCATCACAGTTAGACATCACAATTGAGAGCCAAGAGGTCAGCCCTCTACCAGTAGGTGACTACAAGGCATCAATAAACAGATGCACACTTTTCAAAATAAAGTAGTAAGTTTTTAATTTTGCATGTTTTTTGCTTAATTTCATATTACCCACTTCAGTGATTTTTGGAGTATTTGCGATGCAAGCATTTTCCGCTGGAATTTACCGGCTGGACAATTATACTTTCCCAACCCTGATTTTAAGATAAGTATGATGAATATATTGCGCATTTTATCTACCATGCATTTGGCTGAACTGCAACTTCCTTTCTTGCATAATGGATAGAATTTCTGAGGTTGTTAAGCCTGTGGTGGAAATTCCCATCTTACCCAGGCTGTCATTGAAGAGCTGTTTATTGGTTGCATTGTAATTCACACACATAGTTGTGGAGTGGCTTCAATAGCAACCCAGAAAAAGAATCTGTAAATTTGAGTGAGGGTGAGATAGAAAAATTTCTCCCTCAGGATCATCGTTTGTCATCATTTGGCAAGCCTTGTAATGCCATATGGTGATCCTTTGGACAGATTTTTCTAGCCAAAAGTAAGTGACTATGATCAGGAAATACCACAATCACATACTGCAGACCAACCCACAGCACCGCAAGGAAGAGCCACAGAACATTTACAGTTACAATACATCTGTAAGACAATAATAGTCAAGCAACCTGATTCCTCTTCCTCTTCAAGATGATTGCAAAATTAGAATGGACACAAAGCAATGTATAACAAAACAAACATAGAACTCCCTCAAAAATGGGAAGTACATTAAACAACCCTCACAATCATGACATATTCTTATATTCTTCATTTTCAGACTATTTATATTGTTTACTATATATATCTTTCAGATTGAAGTTCAGAAATTATTGAAACAGAATGAGTATTTTGAGAGAAGTAATAACGAGATGGAGGCTGAACTGAAGGATTCCATACAAGATGCTGACACAAGTGAAAGAGATGCCAGGTACACCAATCCTAAGATTAGAACACTTTAACCACAAATGGCAACATTATTCTTATTTATTGTTTTATAGTTTTGTATTCAGAGAAAACAGATGTTGCCATCCCTAATCACACACATGCATTAAGGGGCTAATTTGGCCCCCTCTTAAGCCAAAATCTGAAAGTTGCTTTTTACCAATTTCTTCTGATTGGTTTATTAGAGGAATAACTCAAGTGTAAAATCCTGTCATTTATTTAAATTTTAATGGTTGCTATGGTAACAAAAATGGCCAACAAAATAGGCTTATAATAGAGAAATCACCATTTTGGACCAAATTTAAGGCTTTTGGAGACCAATTTATGAAGAATTAGATATCAGCACAGCTAAATACCAAAAAAATCCTTTTAAAAATATGTTGTGTGCCGTGATAATTCTCATCATCTGTTGAAATATCTTTTTGGTATTTGCTTGTGCTCTATGTTAATTGGTCCAAATTTGCTCGAAAATAGCCACGTGTATTGAAGGCACAAAAAAGTCTTTGATGGGTATTCATTGAAGTATTGTGGTTACTTTGACAGAGTTTGTGTCTTTTACTTGCAGGCGTATTTGGAAGAAAGTGAACTCTCTTAGGGGACTACCTCGTGTACATCTCAACAAAAATGAAGGAGTACCAGAAGACAGTGATGATGAGGAAGATGATGAAACAAAATGGAACTGGTACATTTCATAGGAAACTTCACAGAACTGGTACATTTCATAGGAAATTTCACAGAACTGGTATATTTTATAAGAAACGTCACAGAACTGGTATATTTCATAAGAAATTTCTCAAAACTGGTACATTAAATAAGAAAATTCACAGAACTGGTACATTAAACAAGTATTAGCTTTTCAAATTCAAATAAAATCAAATAAACTTTATTTCACTCAGTCCATTTACATGGCAACATGCTGGCGGTCGCTTAGCCCTATCATTGTATGTATTCTTGCCCACTGCATGCTTCCATTTTGAACTTCTAGAGCTTGTCCATGTAGATTTTTTCTAAGCTCTGGTTATTAACATCTGAACTGTGATTTGTTACCATTTAACACATGCTTCCAGCGAGTTGTTGCTTGATCTTTTGAAAGCACCCGGCTTAATCATGGTATGTTATGGTAATGTATCTAGCATGCGACACATTTATGGAAAATCATTTGACAACACTAGACAGCACATTTTTCTTAAAACTAATGCCAGAAAATCAAGGTCACAGTGGTCGCTTAACTGTATATGTACAGACTCCGTGACCCCAAGATGTGTTCACAAATCAAATTTGGGATTCCTAGGATGTATGCTCGTGACACGATTTTTCTAGATCTGATGGCAGTGGTAAAGGTGTGTGACGCTCCATGACCCTAAATGCATTAAGACACGAATTTTGGCATTCCTACCTAAAATATTATAGGAGATATACTCCGCATATGATATGAACACTCAAACACTTAGGACACTAAGGACAGGCAGTTTTATTACTATATGCCTTACTTTGGGGGCATAAAACCTGTTTGTCACGACCGTCATAAGACAGTGCCCGAATTCATAGTATTTCATAGTAATTCTATGCGATCAGATGTGGATGACAACCACAGAAGTACGTTTACTGATGTGAAGTTCGCTTGCACTCTTTGCCAATCAAGGACGTTTTGACTTTGGGACGTTTAACTTTCGCCAGCTCTTTTGAAAAGCTAATACTTATTGCGTTTATATAAGCGACTGGTCAAATTGACGTCTTATTTGTGAAATTAGCAAACGAGCTTGCCTCGCTCTATAGGTAGCCCTACAGATTTCACGGACAGTTTACTTTGCGCTGTGGTCAACCCACGAAATTTGGTACCCCACTCGTTGTTCGGCAGCGAATAAAATAAAGCCTGAGCACGGCATAAAGCTTTGGTCAAAACCTGAATTTGATGTGTGTTTTGAATGATGTTTATATAAGCGGCCATCCACGGCCGACCGCAATAAGAAATTTCACAGAACTGATACATTATTTAAGAAACACCATAGAAATGGTTTATTTGGGCCTCGTCGCGAGAAAACCTGTCTTCGAGGTTTCCGACAAAGTGAGATTCAAGCCAGTCTCCTCAGCTACAGAGCCTAGCTAAAAAATTTAAGTTTTGCTCGTAGCAAGTCTAGGTATGCTACTTTCCAACAAGCGAATAACAAAGGCTCTGATCAGTCTGCAGGGGTGCGCAGGCTGGTCTGGGTCTGTGTTGTTTGCAAACCCCTGAAGACAGGTTTTCTCGCGCCGAGGCCCATTTCATAAGCAACTTCACAGAGCCAATACATTTCATAAGAAACTTCACAGAACTGGTACATTTTATCAGAACCTTCACAGAACTGGTATGTTTCATAAAAGAGCTTCACAGAACTTGAATATTTCATAAGAAACTTCAGAACCCGCATATTTCTCAGGGATTGCTTGATTCAGCAGTTCGGAGTGTTCTAGAACATCACTCAGGGAATGCTCATGAATCAAGCCATTTTGCGATCATCGTTCCACAATGAATCAAGTATAAGAAAAACACGAATCTATCAAAGGTCTATATTTGTGCAATTTATTTCATTAAGAACCCCAGAAATTATCTGTTAATCTGTTAATTTATATCTTTCCTTTTGGTGAAATAATCAGTTGACGGATCTCCACTTTGTTTTGAAATTTTAAACACTTGTTGCCAGCTATAAAGTCTAGATATCAGCACAGACCCAGATAAGGCTATAAAATCAATTTGATCAGCGTCTTTCTTTTTTGCTATTTTGACGAGCAATTTGTGACCTCTAGCCCTGCATGATATCCAAAGTTTTTTTTATATGAGAACGGTGAAAGAAAATTGTTCGAAACTTTAGAACATTTACAGTAATTAATAAGGATAAAGTGTTTTGATCAAGGACTCGAAATCCAACCTTCATGAATGTGGGATGTTGTGTTCTTGAGCAATACATTTGGGCCTCATCGCTAGAAAACCTGTCTTCAGGGTTTCCGACAAAGCGAGACTCAAAGCGATCTCTTTAGCTACTGAGACTAGCTAGAAAAATGAAATTTCACCTGTAGCAAGTTAACATATGATACTTGCCAAAAAGCGTATAACAAAGGCGAAAATCAGACTGTGTGAATGGCAGACTGGTCTGCACCTGTGTTGTTTGCCAACCACTGAAGACAGGTTTTCTCGCGTTGAGGCCCACTTTATCCTGATAGCTTATTACTGGTTCAACTCAGGAAATTATCCTGACATTACTGAAAAAATGTTCAACGACGAGATGTAAAACAATTTATATGTTAATGGGGTATGTTCAATTGTGCTGATGTTAAACAAATAAGCAGATTTACATCTGTCGGGACATATTATTATATTTAAATTGATAATCATGGTTTAAGAATATTTTATTTGATAATAGTTCATCATATGGCTGTAATGTGTATGTTATATGTATACACATACTTTGTGATAAGCTAGAATATATTTTTTCAATTGATATTCATGGTTTAAGAATATTTTATTTGATAATAGTTCATCATTTGGCTGTAATGTGCATGTTAAATGTATACTTTGTGATAAGCTAGAATATATTTTTATGTTTGTTGCTGTTTAATAAAGAAGCAAAAATCAGGACAATGTTTTCATGATTTTATTGAAAGTAGAACTTTTACACTCTTTTTCAATAAACCCTTTCCTTCATGAATATTCATGCAAAGCTCCACCCACTACGAATAATTATATTAATAGTAAAAATACACTTTCATGTTGGTACATAGAACAAAGAAATTACTTGTCAGGTCCACTTGTGTAGGATCAGATATATCATAATAACATTAGCAAATAGAGTAGACCCTGATCAGGCAGCTCTTACAAGAACTGCCTGATCTGGGTCTGCTCTATTTGCAAAAGCATTAAAAGGCATCTCTATGAGGTAAAGGGTTTAATCATGCAATTTATTTATAGTTGAATAGAAATTAATGTGATTGAAACATTTTCTTTGTCATAATCACCCATTTTTATCGTATTTTTCATTGATTTAAACATGTGTCATCATTCGACAGTTTAAAAGTTTAATCAGGGTTCGCACAGGCTTGAAAAGTACTTGAATATACAGGGCTGTCTTGTAAAGTCCTTGAAAATTAAATCTGCCTTGAAAAGTACTGGAAAATCACCCAAAGGCCTTGAAAAGTCTGTGAATTTTACTTTTTACACTAGGATATAACACTGTTGATGGAGACTAAAATCAGTATAAAATTGTTTTGCCTTTATTTGGTGCAGTAAGAGCTGCACCAAATAAAAGTACAGCAGTTTTATACTTAAATTCTAATGCTAATATTTTCATTATCTCGGTCCAGCATTCTTGAAGTAGAATTCCATTGTGTAAATCAATATTTTTCTTAATTTTATAGTCCTTGAAAACAACAAGTAAGTTTTTAAGAAGTCCTTGAAAAGTCCTGAATTTTACACAAACTTGCCTGTGTGAACCATGTATATGCTATGTGATAGTAAATGTCTAGTCCGAGGATCTGTTGCATTATTTTCCTTATTTGGTAAGGCAAATGCAAACAATGTTTTGCTGATTGTCATTATCCTCAGATCCAAAATCCAACAAAGTCTGTAGGCTTGAAAGAAAACACAATTTGTAAAAGTTAGAATCCAAGAATGGCAAATGTACTCGTCGTTCTGACAGGTCAAATTTAGCACTTACTGAATGCTGGTATTTTCTCCAAGAAGCAAGTAGAAATTACCTTCACTTGCTATTTTGAGCAAGTTAATACAATTAAGCTCAGGGATTTTTTTTGCAATTTTGGGAAGGGGCCCTAGGGCCTTTCAGATTGGGAAACTCAGCGCGGTAAACCACTAAATTGGGAAATTTTCTAAACAAACAAGAACAGCATTTTTCGGTCAGTTTAAAAACAAATTAGCTATTGCACATACTATTGCCATTAAATTGAAGGAAAATAGGATGCAATTCTAGTAGATTGTCATTATGTAGCTTGTGTGTGTGTGTGTGTGTGTGAAAATTCTAAAAAAAAAAAAAAAAAAAAAATTTTTTTTTTTTTTTTTTTTTTTTTTTTTTGAGATTGGGAATTTTTTTTTTCAAATTGGGAAAAAAGTCACCTTAATCCCATTGGGAAAGGGGCCGAATTTCGGCCCCTGAGGACACCCAAAAAAATCCCTGTAAGCTACTCTCATAGTCAACCAAATCATACAACATACTTGTGGCATAGACTGCATGGCAAACAGTGTAGACCCTGAAGCAGAAGTTTTACACAGGTTTTACTGTATTTTAATGGATTTGGTGAAATGAAGATGTTTTTAATGTGTTAAGAAGCATTAAAAGGCTTCCATATCTCATCACATCCCTGGGATAGTAGAAGCCAATATGGTCCAGTAGAGACAAATGAGCCTTAGCATACAGTCTCTCTATCATAGGTTGTCTTTAATGTGTTAAGAAGCATTAAAAGGCTTCCATATCTTGTCACATCCCTGGGATAGTAGAAGCTAATGTGGTCAAGAAGAGACAGGTGAGCCTCAGCATATAGTCTTCCTATCATAGGTTGTGTCACATGATGCACAACATCTGAAAAATAATACATATGGGCAAGTCAAGATGTGCACTATTTTTAGTGTAAAATTCATCAGTTTAAACAAATGTTTTGGGTGTTCAAAAGAACTGTCTCATTGAGGTGGTTCTTTAGAGTACCCACAACAAATGTTTTGGTTGAGAAATAAGGAAAATAATTTCAATTATGCTACTTACCTAGAGGCCTGCTATGGGCAAGCACATCAGATTTTAGAACATAAAGCATATGCGCAAAAGCCTCCTTTATTAGCACATGCTGACATATTCAGCTAGGCTAGTCATCTAAATCTTGGACTGACTATAAGGTCAGAATTTTTTTATTAGTTGATTTACTGGATTTTTTCCAGACTTAGGATGGTGGTGGGGTGGGGGGGGGGGGGGGGGGTGGAGGGAATGAAATAAATAAATGAATATAAAAGCTCTGAAAATGACCAGTTGAGCGGTCATTTTCAGAGATTTTATTAAAATGTCTATATCCAGGAATACCGGTATAACTTGTAAGGTGTACCAACAGTCTGTATTAAATTTTTAAATATTTCATCATTTTCCTAAAAGTATGGACAGGACAATCACTTTTAACGATGTCACTCTCAAAATACACAGACAGAACCTCAAAAATATAATTGAGCCGTTACATGAGATTTCCAACAATGTGGTATGTGTGACCAGCAAAGCCTCAGATCAGCCTGCGCATGTGCGTAGTCTGATCAGAGCCTTTGCTAGTTGCTTGAATATTCTATATGTCTTAAGCTACTGACTGAACATCATTTGGAGTTTCTAAGCTTAAAAAGAGGCTGCACCGGCTGGTCTGAGCCTACACTTATCAAATGCCACATTGTTGGAAATCACATGTCACGGCTCATGTTTATTTTTTCAACGAAACAAGTAATATTTAGAGTTGGCGGATGAAATAAACAAAAAAAATTTAGAAATTAAATTTTCTTTTTTTCCCTTTTTTCCAGAAGTAGGAGGGTTTGTAAATCAACTAATAAAAATTTTGGCCTAATTTGTGTATAGGAGCAGCAATGGCATTGATGAATTAGTCCATTAGAGTAGGCTCCTTTTAGCCTTAGTTGCATGACAATGCGTTTACTACATAGAAGATATTACATGAGTGCTCATGTTATATTTAATTTATTAAACGAGTTGAGGAAAAGAGATAAAATGCAAGGCTTGCCGAGCATTTTATCTCCTTTTCACAACAAGTTTAATATATTCAGTAATATAGGAGCATGAATGTTAGATTCTATCTATCATATGACATTAAGATTACTTTGAAATCTCATTTTTGACGTAAGAAAGTTATAATTTTGTCATATGTACACAAAGTTGTTATGGATGTCATAAATTTCCATAACATCTGTAAACCACTAGTGGTTTATAGATTTTATTGCATGGCGTTATTTCACTCCTAGATGCAATGTCATATGATAAAAAAAAATCTACTGTGCTGGCTCATATGAGACACTTTAAAAGTGTGTGTTCAGCTAAGATTCAGACTAGCCTAGACATTAATCAAGTCAAATCAGATTCTTCACTCAGTGCTCACTGGGGAGCTAGGCTGTTCAAAAGATAAGTCCTTTACCTGAATTAAAAAGCAGAATTCTCTTCAAACAGAGTAGCTCCACAGGATCCAACATCAATGACTGGATGACACTGGTGAAAAGACACATCCCACTTGACAGGACTGTTGTTGACTTGTTACAGAAGCAAGCTGTTGGACAACACACTGATTCATCAGCCATCAGATGCCTGTGAAACTCCATCCTCTGGTGTAGATTGTCAAGCAAATTCACCTGCCTCCATGAAGATCTGATTAGGTTTACCTGGTGTAAAACATTTGTTTAATCCCTTTTCATTCTGATGGATTATCCCATGCATATTGATACATGATACAGTAAGTATGGTTTGTCCATTTTGAATTTTAAAGCTGCATACTCTGTAACTATGAACATTTTTCGAAAAATTTTATTTTCTTTTTAAATCATTTGTAAAAGTAGAATTAAGCTAAGTTTTCACAATAAAAATGTTCAGTACAGCTGAAAACTGCATGGAAAAATGAATTATCTTATCAAATAGGTGTATTTTTCTCTTGTTGGTAATTATTTGCGTCCCTCCAATAATTATAGACCGTTGAATTTTCACATAAATGCAGTTGTTTTGATAGTGATAACTTGTTAAGATTAACGAAAATGGTCAAAAAGTTTACCTGAATTTGAGTGTTTTTACTGCGTTCTTGAAAAATAAAAACATTATTTTTAAAATTAGAAGATCAAAAGTTACAGACTATGCAGCTTTAAGGGGCCACAGGTCAAAATTTTAAATATTTTTGCCACTAAAGATTAAAACAGACTCTGATCAAATGCAACCTTATGTGGTATTTCATCTGGGGCTTCACTGTTTGCCAAAGTACCTGTTCACCAATAATCTTATGATCTGCAGCTTTTAAATGGGCCTCCACACGAGAAAACCTGACTGTTGCATGTGAACAACAAAGGTGCTCACCAGCCTGTGCAGTCTATTTATTTGTTTGGTTTGTTGTTTTACTTCCCAGTCAACTACTATGATCATGTCAAGCTGGTCAGTTAACCTAACCACACTTTTTTTTTTTTGGGGGGGGGGGGGGGGGCAAGCTTTACTAATCAGTTAACCAGTACTTCGTGCACATACGTTCACTTGTAACTGACACCAACCCTTCTTGAATCAACAGAAGAAGGAGAATGACTTTAGAAAATATTTCACAATCTCCACAAAAGTATGGGACCCGGCCGGCATCGAACTCACAACCCCTGGATCTGAAATTGATCTCGCTACTTATTACACTATGGGACCCAGTGGTGCACAGTTTTGATCAGCGCCTTTGTTATACACTTCCTGCATATATGGCATCTAAACCTGCTTAAAATAATGTATATTACTTTAAAGATTTATATAGTCTAACATAATCTGATCATTATAACAATGTCATCCCTTAATAAAGCTATGTTTGTGGTCTATAGAAATGGACTATGTTATAAGTGAGTTGTGTTATAAAGGAACAATTTTACAAAAGAATTACAGAAAAGTGACAATGTAATGGGCATTTACCCAGCATGAAAAAAACACCCAGCATGCAAGAGGCTTAGAGTTTAACAGAGGCTACCCATGTGCAATAAATACCATTATCACAATGACTGGAATTACCTTAACATCTTCCGGTAGTGTTAGACTAGTCAGTTGACTGTCGATCCATGACATTGTTGTCATTAGCTGTTCTGACAACTGCCAGTGGCATACACTACAGCTCAGAGGACAACTATGGAGTGGTGGTTGTTCAGCCCATATGACACTTTGGTGGTTTCTAGGATTGTGTAGATCTGTTGTCTTTATACTGACATCTGTCTCACATATAACTGGTGTTGATCTTTCATACTTACATTGGTTAGATATTTTAGTTGATTTATCTTTTTTTCTCGGCCCTCTCTCATGTTGAACAGCTGTATGAAAAATAAACACATTTGACTTAATAAACAACATTTTGCGCACTTTTTTTTCTTCAAAATTCCATGATACACATATTTTTGATCACATACACACACACATACACTTTTTTTAGCTTACCTGAGCCAATGGCTCAAGGTGAGCTATTGTGATCGGTCTTCGTCCGTTGTGCGTCATCCGTAAACTTTTTCTTTAAACAACATCTTCTGAACCACTGGTCCAAATTTAAAATAATTTCACATGAATGTTCCCCATAATGTCCTCTACCAAAATTGAATAAATGGTTCTGCTCCACTGAACATAATGGCTGCCAGAGCTCTAGATAAGAAATCTTTTAAACGACATCTTCTGAACCGCTGGTTCAAATTCAAAATAATTTCACAGAATTGTTCCTCATGACGTCTTCTACCAAAATTGAATAAATTGTTCCGCTCCACTGAAAAAATGGGTTGCCAGAGCTATAGATAAGAAATGTCTTTAAATGACATCTGAACCACTAGTTCAAATTCATAATAATTTCACAGAATCGTTCCTGATTATGCCCTCTACCAGAATTGCACAAATGGTTCCGCTCTGCTGAACAAAAGGGCCACCAGAGCTCTAGATAATAAATATCTTTAAATGACATCTTCTGAACCACTGGTTCAAATTCAAAATAATTTCACAGAATTGTTCCTCATGATGTCTTCTACCAAAGTTGCACAAATGGTTCCACTCCGCTGAACAAAGGGGCCATTAGAGCTCTAGAAAAGTATTGTCTTTAAATGACGCCTCCTGAATCACTGGTTCAAATTCAAAATAATTTCACAGAATTGTTCTTCATGATGCCTTTTACCAAAATTACATAAATGGTTTCACTCAGCTGAACAAAAGGACCGCCAGAGCTCTAGATAAGAAATATCTTTAAATGACATCTCCTGAACCACAGATCCAAATTCAAAATAATTTCACAGATCTGTTACTTATAATGACCTCTACCAAAATAACACAAATGGTTCCGCTCCACCTAAAGGGCCACCAGAGCTCTAGATGAGAAATGTCTTTAAATGACATCTCCTCCTGAACCAATGGTTCGAATTCAAACTAATTTCACAGAAATTTTCCTCATGATGCCCTCTAGCAAAACTTGCCTAGTGCCCTCTTGTTTCAAAATTCCATACCTTTTTTTAAAACTAGATCTTGAGCACGTACACTTATATAATAGTTCACATACAGTAATGTATTTCTGTTTATGGTGGAAAAGTCAAACAAACACATGCACGGATCCAGAAAGTTTGTCAGAGGGGGTCCAACTTTGACAACGTTTTCGTTTTTGTGTTTAGTTTGATGAAGGGAGGAATTAAGGATCCAAATATCACTATTAGCGGGCCATCAACGGCCCGCCAACCAAACGCCATTTTAATGGCGTTTCGCTGGCGGGCCGATGATGGCCCAACATTGAATGCTGGATTGGTAGCTTTGTGATTTTAAGGGGATCTGGAACAGTATTGCTAAGGAACCCTATGTTTTTGTAATTTTCCAGGGGGGGGGGGGGGTCCGGACCCCTTTCCCTCCCCCCCCCCTCTGGATCTGCACATGAAACATTGTTTTGTTCGTGCCAATTATCTTTAAATGCCTGACCCTTATGGCCGTTTTGGATATGGGAGCGGAATGATTTTAGCAATTACGAATCTCCATGTTGCCACAGAGCCTTCCACCAATTTTGAGTTCAATGCGACATGTATGGTAAGGGAGTCACTAATTAAACGGCTTTGTAATAAAGAAAAGTAATCCCACACTTCAAGCCAATTAATAAGATTTCGATGCATTTTGCGAGCAGTGAAGGCCAAGACAAACCTGTGCAAATGTGCAGCCTTGTAATAGCCTTTACTGAGAACCTTCACTGCACATACACTCACGCAATGTAGGAACATAGATTATAGGCTCGGTCCTCTAGTCCCACTAGATAGCTGTGCATACATACTAGAATTGCATAACCCATGTGCAATAAATATCAAGATCTCATGAGTTGACTCTCAATGTAATTTACCATCTCTGTTCATTTTAACGCTGAGACATTTGTGTAGTCTACAAGCCCTGCAATGGTTTCTGTGTGCCTTGTCCACCATACACTTGCCCTTCAGTGAGTCTGGTGTCTTACAGGTGTAGGCACGTCTCTTATGAATGCTCCGTTTGAAGAAACCAGAACAACCTATGTGAAAAATACAGTAAAACCTGTGTAAAAAGGCCTCTCCCAAAAAGGCCACAAATTGGTGTTCAAGACCAAATTTCGCTTAATGCAGGTCAAAAATATTGCAGAATGCTCCAAGGGGAGCATTCTGCAATATTTTCGACCTTCATTAAGCTAACAATGCATTTGTCATTAAGATGTTTGTTTCGTCTATTTTTGAGTGGCCGTTTTACACAGGTCTTACTATATATTGGTCACTGTTTGATAAACCAGCAAAACGTTGTGTTAATGAAGAAAAGATTCAGATCTGTCTGTGTATATGCCCAGTATAATTAGTCTTTGCTTTCGGCATGGCAACTTCTATTTGCCATTCTCTTCCTCATGGTGCCATGCTTGGTCTGTGATTGTGTTATTTCTTGATCATGCTCATTCGTCTCTTGAAGTCAATAATCATCTAAAGATTTGCTCGTTGCTTGCCTATATGCAAGAACCGTCAAGGAACTGGCTTGTTATTATTTAATGAAAATAACTTTTTCGTCGAGGAATTTGCTTGCGAATACAAAGAATCAAAGCGAAATGTCATTTTGGCACATGGCTATTATGAAGCAAAATGAAACTCGATTGAATTGCGAATTATGTCGTTTTTCGTGAATGAATTCATATTTTGTACATTTCCCGCTAGTATAAAAGCTCAGTATTTGGCCACATACCTTTAAAGAAGTTTTAAAAAAATACTAATGCGCGTCTTGATTCCCACTCAGGCCAAATCTAACCACATTACAGATACCAGTGATACATTATATTTTTGTTGCAGAAAAGATGCAATTTTGGCGGGGAAGGTAGCTTCAGTTTGAATCTTTTAAACAGTATTTTTCAGCTTAAATTACCGAGCAAGACGGATCTCCACCAGCTCTACAGTTAAATAAATGGCTGTGGGAAGCAATTCATTTACGTTGTATATTTAAAGCTGCATACTCTGTAACTTTGAACATTTTTCGAAAAAAATTATTTTCTTTTTAAATCATTTGTAAAAGCAGAATTGAGTTAAGTTTTCACAATAAATCTGTTCGCTATAGCTGAAAACCGCATTGAAAAGTGAATTATCTTATAAAAACAGGTGTTTTTTTTTCTCTTGTTGGTAATTATTTGCGTCCCTCCAATAATTATAGACAGGTAAGTTTTAACATAAATGCTTTTGTTTTGATACTGATAATTTGTAAAGATTTACGAAATTGGTAAAATGTATACCTGAATTTTAGTTTTTTTACTGTGTTCTTGAAAAATAGAAACATTATTTCAAAAATTAAAAGATCAAAACTTACAGACTATGCAGCTTTAAAAAAATAATAATAACTTTTGTCCACCATCAGTACCTACCATCACAACTGTAGACTCCGTAATGACGGCCCGAACTTCTGTCACCGCATACTCTACAAGGTATGTCTAGTAGCCGGCTGTTTTCTGCAAACAGAACTCTCCTGGTACTGATAACTCTCAACAGGCCCCGAGGTTATTAAACTTTGTTCACGCTCAACTTAACTTAGCATGAAATTTATCGTGTCAGTAACAATTGTTGGCATTTTAACATTTATTAGAATGATAAATACAAACTCTTAGAGTTTGAAAGCAAGAAATGTCTTTATTTTTCAGAATTTTAGTTTTCATAGGCAGTTTAAATTTCATGCTCCGTTGAGTTGGGCATGATAAAAGTTTTATCACCTAGGAGCCAGGTCAACAAGAAGGTCTGGAGAGGAGCGGTATGCCAAAAAGTCGCGAATTATTAAAACATTAAACGATATTTTAGCAACTTTCAAAAATAAAATATTTAAAAAAATTAGAAATTGTGTTTATGAAACACTGTGCCCCCAACCATATGCTTGTCCATAAGGATGATCTCACCAGGTAATCTACTCACCATCCTCTATCACTGACCAAATCTGAGGCTACTAGCTGTTATGGTTTTCCAGATTTATATTTGTTTCAAGTTTTCAATGTGCAAATTTGCAAAGGGCAATAACCCATAAAAATGCAAAGGACAATAACTCGAGAAAAATAATAAAAAATAAGAATAACGTTTTCTTAAATTTTAACCAGATAATCTACTCATTATCCTCTATCAGCTGTCCAAGTTCGAAGCTCCTTGCTGTAATAGTTTTTGAGATATCAAGCTTTCTATGTCCAAATTTTCAAAGGGTGATAACTAAAAAAAATTTTTTTTTTTAAATTTTCACCAGGTAATCTACTCGTTATCCTCAATCTGCTGACTAATTGTGAAGCTCCTAGCTGTTATACATTTTGGGATATCTTGATTACAAAATTAAATTTGCAAAGGGCAGTAACCCGTAAAATGCAAAGGGCAATAACTCGAAAAAAATAAAATAGCGTTTTCTTAAATTTTAACCAGATAATTACTCATTATCCTCTATCAGCTGTCCAAGTTTGAAGCTCCTATCTGTAATAGTTTTTGAGATATCAAGCTTTCTATGTCCAAATTTTCAAAGGGCAATAACTAAAAAAATAGCTTCTTTTTTTTAATTTTCACCAGGTAATCTGCTCATTATCCTCTATCTGCTGACTAAGTTTGAAGCTCCTAGCTGTTATCCTTTTTGAGATATATTGATTACAAAATTTCATTATGACCCTTTAATGGGGCATAACTCCACAAAGGGAGATAGTTTGGACTAAAAAAATACGGGTCAACTATTTTTTGATAACAAATCTATTTATGAAATTTCAAAACTGTAACTTAATTTTTGTAACGGACGCACAAACGGACGGGCGGAAGGACGGATAAGCCCAAAGCAATATGCCACCTCAACTTTTTCAAAGTTGGGGGGCATAAAAAGGGATAATTTTTCACTTTTTCATCAAATTTAGACCTCAGATATCGCTAATCACTAAAATAATATCTTAAATCACTCTAATCATTAGTGATTAAATTAGACAGGTGTTCTCAGAGATATTTTTTTCTAAGTGTGGGCACTTTTGGGGCATAAGGTGCCACTAGGCTTATCAATATAAGCAAACTTTCCTGAACTGATTTTGCCCTGTTGCCCAAATGGGAAACCCCAAATAAGGTCACAATAGGGGGTCAAAGGTCATCAAGTGCATTATTTTGTGGTGAGTTAAATTTGCAATTTTTGTATTCTTATTTATTTCGCAAAATAAAAGGCAAATTGGTTTATCGAACTCAGCCAACATTCCTTGAATGAATGCGTCCAATATACAAAGCATACTGACCCTACACAAGGTCACAAAGGGGTCAAAAGGTCACTAAGTGTATTTAAAATTCGTGATTTTATACATATAAAATAATGATTTGGACTGACATTGATGAAAATTATTTGGACTGACATTGATGAAATTCGTTGTACCTTGTCTGATCGATATCAGTGACTTTATTTTAATTGGTATATCATTTGTTTCAATTCGTATGACCTCATAAAAGGTCATTATGAGGGCCAAGGGTCATCAAGTGCAATTCAGAATCATCATCTAAGCGTTATTAGGAATTTATGTTTTTATTTTAATTAGATAAAACCTACCTGGGCTTTTAAACAGCAACCAGTGTTTAAAATGACCTTTTCTTATTTTAGAGGCTAATGCCCTCATTTGAAATGTACATATTATCGGGGTCAAAGGTCACAAGGTGCATTTTATGTGTGACCAGGTCCCTATTTTTTAAAGCGCCCTATGCAACTTTCGCATATATAGTTTTAACAGGAAATTGACCGTAAAATATCTCAAATGTCATTCATATATACTTAAACGCAAAAGTTTCGCAACTCTTACTAAAATGCTTTTTCCTTCTTTTTGAGCCAAATATGTTACTCCATAATATTGTGACTAACAAGTCCAATGATTCGCCGTCCAAACAACATGAAAATCATACCAATGAGACTGTCGATTGCCGATCTTCAACAAGAAATGTAAGGCAACCAAATTTGAAAAGTCACAGAGTTACAATACCTTACATTTTATTCGAGTCACAGTGTTACAGCACCTTACATTTTATTCGGAAAAGGTGTTAAACCGTCATCTGTTTTCAAAAGCAGAAGGGCAGACAAATCAAAGCAGGTTATTTTATGCATTTGGTAACGTCCATTACGTCAACGCAAAGCCTTCAATATTTGGCGTAATTGGCCGTTTAAGCACAACTGAGTATTAATAATCGAGTTTTTAATGTCTAAAGTGAACGCCTTCAACACATTGCATAGAAGACAGAAGTATCGCGTGGCATAACGGAATCAAATGAACAATTTTGATAAATTGGTTGACGTTAACAAAGAAACGAAGCGACTTCGAGCGTTGATAAACGTTAATTGTTAAACCTTAAAATGTTTTCCGTCAGATACGACATCTGACTATCACATCGCACTGTTTGTTTTCAAATCGAGATAACAATCTTTATGCTAGACGTAAATTGTTGAATAACACTGACGTCATTATAACGTCAGAATGAAGAGTATGATCAAATCCGATAAATGGTAAATCATTCCACATTGTGCAGGAGCATAAAATATGATTATATGAATGATCTAACATGGACCATAGTGAAGAAAACACAGATATTAAACGGTTGCGAAATTTTTGCGTTTAAGTATATTTACAATTGAAAACTGATATCTTTAATCTCTCATAATAGCAACTAACTTATTAATAAGTGTCCTTCTTTACAACTAATCCTCATTATCTGACTTTTCCACAACATTGAGTGGATTGCCACATGTAATAGCCGCAAGACGGAAGAAATTGATATTACTAGGATTAGATCTACGTTTGCAGTGTCTTGATGCACACATTGCAGCTGCATTGCAACAACTGCGTACATACTTTAGGTATAGGTTCTTACAGCAACAGCTTTGGTTTCAAATGAACTCGCATCCATGCACAAGTTTCCGCATCAATGTGCTCTGGGGACGGAGCTGTAACGTTCAACCATATAGTTGTCTGATAATGGGCTCGTCTTATGCGGAGTTTTAATGCACCAAATGTTGAATGAGGCGTACCTAGGTATTTTCCCTCATTAAACAAAAACACTCGCATTTAGTCAATATTGATGGGTCAAGTATTTTACAGACTACTGTTTCATTTGTTAGCTGCCCATATCCTAAACCTGTCGGATAATGCTTCCTTGCGTAATTTCTGGTCTGCATGATACATGTATAACATTTATTCAGAACCGACTTAGATTTTTGGCTTCCTGATGGTTCATCAACACTTTTCTTTAGAAGTTAGACTATTTCGCTTGCTGATTTCAAAATTAAAAATTCAAAGCCGTTCACGTGGATTCATTTGTGGAACAAACTGTAATTCCCCTGGTATTTGAGGTTCGATTGTCTCGTTATGACCCAGATGCTTCCCCATAGCAAGGTCAACGCTGCCATAATGCTTGCAATGTATAGATTTCTAGATTTTCAAAGCCAAGCTTTAGTTCAAAAGCAATTTTCTGGAGACACAATTTGTGGGGCGAAACATCTTCTAATTCTCTATGTGTTCCAAAACGTCTATAGAAACGTTTTTTGCATGTAGGATGGTACAGGCAATATTCTACTGCAAAATCACACTTTTTTGCTATCCTAAATAAGTAAGGGTGCAAAGATCAGGAATCGATACAATCAAGTACCACAACTGACCCAGGATACCAAATGGAAAGTGACAAACTCACAGTTATACACCACAAACGAGAGACAAGAGGTCAGTCCTTTCCCAGCAGGTGACCACAAAGCACAAATAAACAGACGGGCACAAAGGCATAACAAACACAAGACAGAAAAAACATAAAATACCCACAAAAGAAGTACCGCCTTGGAACGGTCAGTGAAATGTTTAACTGGAGGGCTTAACCCGCATCTATAAATCAAATTATGACTATGACATAATCTGTTCTTACTTAGGTAATGTCAGTATTTGGTTTAAGTCCTCCCTTAAAGGGTGAAGGCAAAGATGCAAAATGATTTATCTAGAGGTGGTGATGATCGCCTAGACGGCCTAGAATCGCAAGAAGTGGACGCCTCCTCTGAAGTATCTGTATAGCTTTTACCTTGCTATGTGGAATGCAGACATGAAACTTGAAAAACAAAGTTTATGATATTTAACCCTCTTTTCCTGCGCAATTGAGGTGTTTGAGGTCTACCAATCTTACTATACTAGGCCAAAAAAGAAACGCCGCATATATAACGTACATTGTATATGGGGGGGGGTCTTTCTCCAATCTCTCGCAAACGATTTCTCACAGTTTGGGCGCTAATTCTTGGATTATGAGTTCCTGGGGTTGTGCTAGTAATCATTGTCACTGGACAAAATTGATTCAGCAGTTTAAACATACGTTTTATCGATCTTGACGTCGCGTCATTAGGCGATGACGTCATGAATGCACACGGTCTGACATTGTTCAAATTTGTCAGAAACGTTTCCTAAGACGTTCAATCATCCTTGCATGGCATCGAAATTGTTCGGCTATCACCGATGGCGTCACGTTAGCGTGTAACATTCTTATCGCCTTTTCGTGTTCAACATGTGTCCGTTTTGGCATCGTAAATTAACAATGTGTAACTTTTAATTTTAAAGTTTTAAAATGTTTTCAAGCAAATTGAATGTTAGATTGTGATTTCAGTAATTATCAAATGTGTAAATCTAAATAAAAAGAATTTGTAAGCGAAAAACTTGAAAATAGAAAGACAGCCAGTACACTGGTTTGGGTTAATTGAGCTCAATGAAACCATTGGAATAATGTATGGCAGGAATTGTAGCGAAGCCTAGATAGCAGATGAAATTTTGTAACTCTCATTTAAGGCGCAATATTTTAATGTTTAAATGCGGCGTTTCTTTTTTGGCCTAGTATATGTCAATTACAACTATGTTGCCGTGGTCACAGCACTCCGTTGCCGTAGTCACAGCACTCCCATCGGTCAGATGCTGCTTGTAGCAGCTTGTCACACCCAGAGCTCTCACTAGGATTTTGAAAACAGGAGTTCAGGACTCCCATCTGGCAAAAAGTAGGAGTCCCACTGGAAAAAGTGGGAGTCCCACTCCACAAAAGTTGGAGTCCCACCTCTTTGTGCATACCGTATATCTTTTCCATTTTAGCCGGAAGTGATACATTTTGAATAGTTTTTAGATCAACTGAATTCAACCCTTAAAGCATTAATGGATTGTTCCTACTCAACAAAACAAACTATTTTGGTATATTTTTTATGTAGCCTGAACACACATTTTTTTTGTTTGGCCTTATCAAAATAAAAGATTAAACTGTTGGTACTTGTTTTATTCACTAACAAGACAGACAGACAGACAGACAGGCAGGCAGGCAGAGACAGACAGACAGACAGCAGTCCTCTGTTTTGTATAATCTTATGCAGATGGAAGTCTCTTTTCTTCTAAAAAAAACGCATCTCGCTAGTGTCTACGGCGATTGCAATGAATAGACTGACATTACTTAGCCATTTAACATGGCTTCCATGATTTAGAATAAACGATTTTACTTGCTGAAAAAGATTTGTTTGTGTTCGCTCGGCTTGAACCGATGATACATTTCATCGCACGGCTTGTAGTGTAGCTTCATTTGGAACTTTTGTCAGTCGGACGTTACCGTATACGGCTTACCGCTGTACCGTTTTTTTCTTCTTCAACAATTCTAAGACTCTTTTGGTTGCCGTAGCAATGTACGAATGAAGAAATGCAAATCCGTAAACTTATTGCTTTTTTCTCCATGTTTATGTTGCTCAAATCGCAAACGAATGCAATTAAATACGTTTTCTCTTTCATCCCTAATCAGTCGAATTCGGAATTCGGTAGTTCGATGTTGTTTACAATAGTTTTTCTCCCTTTAATTAACGGTAAATCGTTAGTGCATCTGTTTCAAACAATTATCGATAATCCTTGCTTAATTACTTTAATAATCATCTCGTAATATTCACACTGTCCCGCATCGGTAATCATGTCAATCACCTGTCAGAATTGCTACACTGCAGTCCGAGCCATACGATTGGTCAACAGAGACAGGACAACAAGTATTAGCTTTTCAAAAAAGCTGGCGGTCGTTTAGCCCTATCACTGTATGTATTATTGCACAATGCCAGTGCCGGACTGGGGGGAAGCTGGGTGCACGTGCCCCTAACCCCCACGAAGAGGCCGCGGTGAGTGTCCTAAAAATTTTTTCGCGAATTTATATGTACGGTAATGGTTTGGTGGTGTTTGGGGTGTTTTGGGGGTATTTCGAGGCCGTAGGTTTCCAAAAAAGAAATTTAGCGCATTATATGTACGGTGATGGTTTGGTGGTGTTTGGGGTGTTTTTGGGTGGTTTGGGGTGTTTTGGGTAGGTTTGGGGTATTTCGAGGCCGTATGTTTCCAAAAAAGAAATTTAGCGCATTATATGTACGGTGATGCTTTTGTGGGGTTTGGGATGGTTTTGGGTGGTTATGGGTGTTTCAATAGACCGCACGACGGCTATGCTAACAGATCAAATTCGAAAACGAGTTTGCCTACAGATTCACGGACAGTTCTGTCTTGCGCTGTAGGTTAACCCACGATATTTGGTACCCCGCTCGTTGTTCGGCAGCGCATAAAAACTAGCCTGAGCACGACATAAAGGTTCGGTCAAAACCTGAATTTGATGTATTTTTAGAACAAAGTTTATATATACGGCCGGCCACGGCCGACCGTAATAATCTCGTCTCCCGCGGCTCGAAAAAACGTGTCGCGATCGATAATATCAAAGGGCTTTTGATCTCTCGGTGTGTATTTATCTATCAGCTACTGGAATTTTAGCGCGTGCCGACTAAAAAAACATGCGTACGCGGGACTCTCGCCTAGCGAAAATCATGCGTCCCAGGGAAAAAACGTGCGTACCAATACGCGTAATTCTGCGTTTCCGAGAGCTCTGAGTCACCCATCCTCGCAAAGAGCAGACACATTCTTGCTTTTAACCAATGTTTGGCAAATGATGCACATCTGTTCATCAAATGAGCTGCCTGCCTCTTGCAGGTCGTTTCAAATAAGAAATAAGTAATCTTGCTGTTGTGCGTCGGACCTCAGACTATGAAGGTTCCGACTTAAAGTCTAATCTATAAATGAGATGGTTGGAGCCTGATGCTGCGTCTGTTGTCGGTTCCTTTAGGGTTTAATTGTTAGATTTATTTTGCTCCAGTATTCAGGAGATGATTCATGAATAAGTATAGGGCCTTTCATGCAAACCAAACATCTATGTGTCTTAGTCCACTACATAATTAATGACGAGGTTGGTACGTAAAACTAGTTTAAGCCCTCGAGCAATTTTCTTACCGACTGTTCAAAGGCTGTGTTTCTTTTGTGGATATTTTTCGTCATTGAATTTTGTTATTTTTGATTGTCTTTGCCAATACTAGATGTTTGTTTGTTGCAACCTTGTGGTGACCTGTTGGGGAAAAGCTGAGCTCTTTGCTTTCTTGAATGTGATGTTGTCTTGTGTTTTTGTCACTTTCCTATTCGGTGTCCTGGGTCAGTTGTGGTATTTGATTGTATCAATTCCTGATCTTTGCCTTCTTCCTTACTTTTAATAAAACATGATATTGACTGATTTGAATTGATCAAGCTGTATTTGTGATGTCACAGAAAGTCACACAAAAAGTGTAATTAGTTTCGTTTCTGTGTGTAAAAGATGCATTTCGTGCTCGGTGTTAATTAACATCAGATGCGCAGCCGACGTCAATAAATACAGCGCACCAAGTGCAGACTGATCAGTGCACAGTATTGCGTTTTCAAGACAGTTTTATATTTCATTCAAAAATGTTAGATTGAATTACAAAAACTTTTATTACGTGCTTTTTGCGAAAAAGTGATAACTATCACAAATGTATATAACCAATCCAGGCACTATGCAGTACCTGTACATACATACAGACGAACAGACAGCTGTGTTTGTGATCGTAGATGTTAAAATTTTAACGATTTATCTAACTAGACATCAGTATTTCAGTTATTTGAAATTATTTGCAGCAAAATGCCAGTGTCTTTGATGCTTAAGTACTGTGTTTAATGCGTTATACATCATTTTGCACCTATTGACCCTTGACCTCATTTATTGACCTTAATAATGATCTTTGGTTCGGGCAACAGGCAAAAAATGAAAGAGGACATGTCCCTCAGAAACTTAGGCACTGTTGCCCTTCATGCCGCAAAAGTGCCCACAAACGTGTTTTCTAGCACTCTTATTTGCATCTTAACGCTAGACTAAATGTCTTATTTTCAGTTTTGTCAAATCAGATAAAAA
Organism: Loripinus fragilis; assembly: GCA_964019695.1. Taxonomy (NCBI): domain Eukaryota; kingdom Metazoa; phylum Mollusca; class Bivalvia; order Lucinida; family Lucinidae; genus Loripinus; species Loripinus fragilis. The sequence goes on from OZ026517.1 coordinate 37,416,864, forward strand.
GTAAGGCCATTAATTGTTAATCGTCGACCCCATCCAGACCCTAATAGACATTTTTCAGTTACCGCGGACCTTAGGATTTGTAAGATGTAGCACACCTTAGACTTACATTATTTAAGAGGGGCGATCTCAGCAGTGTAATTCAGAAACGTTTAACAACTTCATTAGTTGTAACTTGTGACTCGGTTAATTTCTTGTTAGGAAATCATACGAAGTGCTTTTATAAAGTCATCTTCAGCAAACTAATATTTTCTTTTAAAGTGCTGATGTATTGTAGTTGTGAAAATGTTGCATGGTTTTTATGTCTGCTGATTATATTAAAATGGACTCTGGACTACTTTTATGATGGAAGCAAACATAATGAATCCAGAACAGACTGCAACTCATGCAACAGTTTGACTCTGTTAGAGAGAATAACTTCAACCTCCACCTCTGCACTAGAAACCAAAATTATATTCAATCTATTGAGCCTGACTGCAGATCTATAATCCAGGGGCTATGAGCTCGCTCCTGACCTGACCCCATCCTTTTGGGGAATTTGATCATGAAATAATTTCGCAATAACTAAGTCAGATTGTAACTGTCTTTTTTACCTTTTTTTTAGTATGCAGGCAGAGGTGCAATAGATATTGAAACATATCAAGTGAAATTTTAGTTTGTAGGCCTGGGTCCAACCCTTTGGGTGGACTTAGGGGTGGGTCGTTGACCAAAAATCAACTTTTCACAATATGGTATATGCAGCAACATGGTAGCAAATAGTTTGCCAGAAGACACAACCTCTACCCTTGCATTGAGCTACATTAAATCAAGGCCTCATTACAGTTCTACTCCTAGGGAATTTTAATTGATCAGAACTGAGTTCTGCTGGTTACAGAAAGGTTGTTTTCAGTTTCTAGCGTAGGTATGTGCATGAAGTACTGTTAAACCGCTTAGACAAGCTTGTCATAAAAATCTGTGGTGCCACCCCAACCCACTTCAGCAAATTAATAACATGAGGTAAAAAGCTATTATACTTATTGTCTTTTTGTATTTTACTCCTTCTGAATTTCTAAGGGTGGTCAACTAAACGTGTATTGAATTAAACAGTTTTAGCATTTTTGAAGGTGGGAAATAATGATTAATAATAATTGTAACAGATTGGTGAACTCCTTCAGTATGTTGAAAATAAGGAGCTTGATATGATAGGATGCAGCTTAATCACATACGTGAGTTAGCCCGTCTGCCTGTCCCTCCTGTATTCATTTATGATATATGATGCATTTTGATTTTTTCTGATCACTACCATGAACAGTCAATATCATATAAAGTTCACCCAAATTGACACAACAATGATCTATATGCATGCTGGGTAATTTTGCGTGCCTTTTCATTGTCTGCTGTTTCTTTTATCTTTCCTTTTATTTAAATTAATTCATTAAAAAAATCCTTGAGGAATACCATGACAGTGCCAAACAGTTTGGATTTGGATCAAGCCCAATATTTTGTCAGGCCTTATCTTGTTCCAAAATGTGGCTGATCAATAGATGACAACAGTCGCCACTAGCAGAAAAATAGTTACAAGTATAATGAAACTTGAATTACTAGAATCGACTGAGTTAGACTACATTGACTTTTGGTGTATATACAGGGTCGGATCTAGGATTTCTGGAAAGGGGGTTCATATGTATAAAGGTGCTGGGTTCGCTTTTCTGATTTTATCTCATTTTTCTTAAATATCCCATGAAAATGAAATGATTTGGCCTCACTGAGAGCAAATTATTTCATTTTCACAGGATATTTAAAAAACTAGGGGGGGGGGGGGGTTCGAGCAAACCCCCTGAACCCCATCTAGATCTGCCGCTGATTTAACTCAACATTAGCAATTTCCCAGTATGCATCATGGTTTCTTAGATTCTGAAACACAGGAAACTAGATTTTTGTCTGAATGTCTGGCGGAAGCTTTTTGCATACTCAGGGGTGTACTTAAGTGTACGAAAATACGCATGAGCCTATCACTTGACAATGCAAGTATAGGGTTTTAGCCATTCAATTTGATTTTTGGAAGAAAAATCTAGTTTATTGTGTCTATGCTGCGTGTCTTCATAGCTCATTTTAGCCCTGTGAAATTCTCTAAAACCATTTCCTGCAAAAGAGCCAAACCCCTGGCTTCATAAAGGGGGACTATCCAGAGTGCGAACTCTATAAAATGCCCTTGGAACGCGCCTGATCCTTATATATCAAGCATCAGCTTTCTACTGCAAGTGAGCTCTCTCCCAATTAGTATAATGTACCAGTCGGTTTATCCACGCACCCTATCCTCTGACATGACAGGGATATAACCGGGCAAATGAACCATCTTTTTACTTTTTGCGTTGTCCCCTTAGTGTGGATAAATGTGGGGCAATTGATATACAAAGGCAAATATGGCAGTATAAAGTGAAACATGACAGATGGTGGAGAAAACTGCCAAATCAAAGTCCCTGCTGTTCTCTTGTAAGAAATGACTAGTGCATATATTCAAGTCCTCTTAAGGGTCAAGGGGAAACCCAAATTCCCTAGTAGTTCGGTACATGAATCATCCTAACAAGATATGGTGGTTTATGTTTGAATTCCATGTCCCTCCGTATCTCCTTTACATTCGAAGGATTTTCAATTACTGTGGTCCAGCTATATTGGCTTGCACAAGTTACGAACGACTTATGCATTTCCACTGTCCATTAACCTGAGCTTGGTGGAATATTGACGCAAAAATAATCATATTGGACGCAGAAACATCGAATTTACCTACTCGCAAGTTACAACCAGTGAATGCATACATGTATGGACCAAGAAATAACTTTAAAAAAGATATTCGACTGCATTTCAATTGTAAAATATATTTTTGGTACATGTTTTTTACACTTGTAAACTGGTGAAATGCCATCATGCGGCATTTCATCATGGTATGCACTGTTTGTTAAGGTACAAAAAGATATCAGGACAAAAAATATAATATTAAGTAGCAGACGAAAAAGATAGATTCCAGTTACTGCTGACATCGCCCCTCTTAAATAAAGTCCAAAGTAAGTCTCCGTTGATGGACAAATCGTAATGTAAGGTGTAACTGAAAAATGTCTAATATGAATACAAGTTACCACATTTAAAAAACGTCAAACTATCTTGACAATGAACGGACGCATAGTTTGAATATGCGTTGCTTGTGACTTGGTGACCCGGTGGGCTTGATGCTTCAATTTCTTAAACTAATAGTACAGACCCAGATGAAACATCACGTTTACAGTGGAACATCATCTGGGCCTACACTGCTTGCAACGGCACACGTGTATACGAGGGATGTTCAAATATGAACGCTAGTAGCTTCATAACTTTCTTCATATAGGCTATATGCTACGACAAAATAGTATACCTTTCTGGAAAGAACTATTTGTTGCCTTTAAAATGGCACCAAGTATAAAGAAAAACTCACAATATTTCCTGAGTTGCAGAACCTTATATAAAGGGCACTCCTGTATACTGAAGTTTTTCTAAAGCAAATTGCAGTGGACGTTTTGGCACATGTGCGGATATAGTGTCATATCTTTGTAAGTTTTAGACAAAATAGCACCAAATTTTAGATGCAAGTTTAAGTGACATTCACAAAGTTGCTTGCAGGAAAAAGTTTATATAATCCTGTTTCAATCTCGAGTAAACAGACACGTTTGTGGCGAACGTCATTTTGAGTAATCAACTGGTGATGTAATAATGAATATCGCTGTATCTTTTTCTTTGCGTTTTGCCGTAAAATATGCTAAATATGTAATAAGGGAATTTTCAAAACGCGCCATCCTCTATTTACAGAGTTATCACATTTTAAGCATTTTTCAAGCATTTTTCTGATTCTTAATGGCGTGTTTACATTAATTAAAATATGTTCAATCTGTCTAGTCCTCAAGACCAGGTGAGTAATTTTATTGTAAATAATGCATATGGTGGTCAAACTTAAGGTTTACGTTCAAATCTAGAATAAAGCCGCAATGTTATGACAACAAAATTAAGTATAAATTTTATAAAGCCTTCACTTAAGGCATTTTTGACTTGATGAAAATGCTTTTCAACGTTTAAAAATTCACCAATAATTTGTAGCAACAACTCAGTATGGGCGATAAACATATTGCTTTGAGTTATAACTAGCTTTAATGTTGCTTCGTGCATTTTGTTAGAGATAAGTTCAACTGAAAACTGAAAGGTGGTGTTTTGTTTTCCGTTTATTTGCAAACATAAAGAGACTTTAGTGAAAACGATTCGATGTAATTTAACAAAAGCATGTCGGATTTTTGCAACTTTCAAAGAATCATTTAATAAGAACATGGGGATACTCCGTTTAAAAATTAAGAAATTTCACCTGTTTATCGAAGAATTATACGCTCATATATCACTGTTATATATTCGAAGCATTGAGTTTGTTAGTACTAAAAAGACCCTCATTCAAAGAGCTATAACTCGAAAACTATACTGTATTTTACTTTTCTGAGGTCTGGTGCCAGTTTAAAGGTGACATATAGTCCTTTATAGAAACGCTTATCTGTTTATCGTAGCATATATGTGAAGAAAGTTATGAAGCTACTTGCATTCACATCCCTTGTATGTTTCCAGACAATATCGTGTTCACGGGTGGTAATCAGTGCCACTAAACAATTCGAACTTTGTATTATTGCATTAAAAATAACAATTTTGTCAGGAAATGCGGTCCGCTATTTGAAACCTTTTAACAATATATTCCAACGTTTTAGAAAATGACAGCTCTCCATTATGGAACCAACTCTTAATTTGTTTATCCCTTTTCTAATTTATCAATTTATTTGCTATTCTGTGTAGAGTGCTTTCTGTTTCGAACCTCACCGGAGGCACTGTGTTGTGTCCATGAGCAAGACACTTTAACCTCTGCTTAGTACTGGTCCAACCCAGGAAACATCCCGATATGACTGAAATGGTTGCCTCAGCCCTGGGACTTAAAGCATCAACTCAAAATTTGGCAATTCTGTGATAAGTGATATATTTAAAGAAGAAAAATAGTTGAAGCTAGTTAGTAGCGACAGTATTTGAAACTTTTGTTGTTAAATCTTTCTTTGCTAGTGGCGACTTTTATTGTCTTCTGATAACTTGTGCAAACAGTTTGGACCCAGAACGTTGGGCCTGATCCTTTGACACTCTGATAGTGTTTCTGAAACTTATATTTTTTGGGAAAAAGTCAGAGGACGACAACAAAGGCATGATAAATTACCCGGCATGCAAGACATTTGAGTCAAATTAACAAGAAGCAGTTACTGGTAAATTTTACCTTTCTGGAATGACTTTGTATCCATCTTCCAACAATTGGCGTCTATTAAGAGAAATAGAGGCAGTTGTCATCAAGAAGTGAAATTAATTCTTTATAAGCCGTTTAGATAATCATTTAGTCAAACAAATGTATAGATTTTAAGAATTTGAACCTCTCTTTGAAAGCAAACGTGCAGATTTGAGCATGTGCCTACATCAAGTCCGAGAACACTAAATATAGAGAAAGAACCAAATGTATGGGATCTAGTCCCGCTAGATAGCTGTACTACATGCAGGTTGAAATATTAACTTTTATGCATACATACGATTTGTACCATTATCCCATGGGCCGGGCCAGATGCCTAACGGATGCTTCAAAGTTTAACCGTTTTCCCGCCAATAGTGAGTTGTGTCGTCTGCTTATGTTCTGAGGTAGTCTATATTGCAAACAGTATGGACTTAGATCGCATGCAGTCTGATCAGGGTTCATAGTGTTTGCTTCCATGATAAAATCTAGCCTGAAGCGCATTTGAATATATGCAGCAGACGTACAAAGCAGACGACAATTTCAGGACAAAAATATTGACGGTATAAGGGTTAATCGTTGTGGGTGACTTTAAGATGTGTTAATTTTATTTACTCAGACATGTTAAAATTTCTACTAATTGATGTGAACCAGCCAGATGCCGGATTAACCCTTAATGCGCCGATCACAAGAAAAGTCGTCTGCTTTTCTCTTAAGAAGTCTCTATGGCAAAAGTGTGAACCCAGATCAGACTGCTCCAATAGGAGCAGTCTGTTCTGGGTCCACCCTGTTTGCTACTATACTTAAATTAGTCAGTAATGTTAGACAATTATTTGCAGCAGACGACTTCAGCAGATGTCATTTTTCAGATACATTTTTTCTTCACGCTTTAAGGGTTAAGCGGTCACAGAAGCGTTTTGGATCTTTGTAGTTTGTTTATTCAGGAACCGAATCAATCTCTGAAGTCGTGATATTGTGACTGGGGGAGCTCAGTGGCGGATCCAGAGGGGGTTCAAGTGGTTACGCTCGAGCCGTCCTTTGAGACAAAATTTTTTTCATTTTCATGGAGAATTTTCAGAGAATCAGGAGAAATTAATAAATAATCAGGTAAAATTAACATATCGAACCCCCCTTTGTAAGAGCTGGAGCTGTTTGTCAATGTTCTCTGTGTCGATCCGCGTTTATGGTACATTTTCGCTATGCAAGACATATCGCCCGCAACGCACAGCTTCACTTATTCGCTTTTCTATACCAAACTTAAAGTGTTATGCTATACCGTTCGTCATCCGTGTGTCCGTTCGTCCGCCCGTCCATGACCTCTTGTGTTTCCGATCTATAACACTTCCTTCAAACTTGGCATGAACATTGGTATCAGAGAATCGTGGTTTGGGATTTTAGATTGGCAAATATTTATTTTTAATAAGAGTTATGACCCCTGGTGTTTTTTGGTGGATATCTATTACTTGACATATGTACAATGCTGATATTTGGTTGTTTTGATATTCTATGTTATAGAATGTTATGTTAGAATGTTAGAATTCTCTAATGAGATACAATGAACACAAGTGTGATGCTATTCTAACGTTTAATAATCAACAACTGTTCTGTAGGCCTGTGGAGAGAGCGTGGTATATTAGTGGGCATGCGCATATCAATGTATCAAACACGTGATAGTGTAAACAATGCCTTATATGTAAAAGCAATATTAGAACATTTCCCTTCTTAAAAAATGAAACAATTTTATGTAGTTTCAAGACAGTTCAACTTCCACAGATGGTCTGCTCTGGAACTACGTAGATCTAAAAAAAATCTCGATATAACTAAGCAAAACTCTGGATGGAAAACTCCATCGCTTTCAATTAAGTTTATGCCATAAAACATGTCAAATTAACTACACGATTACATTTTGGCATTATTCAATTATAGTTCATAGTTTATTTACTTTTTAACCCATTCATCGGTGCTGTAGCGCTGATTAGGTTTCACTTCTCGCCCAGAACGTGTGATATATGGCAAATTGCCTGCACTGCTATTGTTGTTTATATTTGATGGTGGAGGCAGTGGAGCCTGTTCATTAGAAATGGGACTTTCTGGCTGTGCTAATACAGTTGGGTGAAAATCTTGCACTTTCACGGGATCTCCCTTAGCTTTCATAAGGTGTTTTCTGTTACGACGATAAATAGCACCGTCGCTTGTCTGAACAGAATAGGACCTACAGTCAAGTTTTTGGATGACTCTCGCAGGTTTCCATATTTTGCCAAATTGAATACGGACCTGGTCATTTATGTTCAGAGAGGGTAATTGTCTTGCTGTCCGGTCATAATGTTTTTTCTGCAAGCTTTTTGAACGAAAGTAAGCTTTTGAACAATTTTGGGGTCAACAGTTCGTGGTTGAAGAAGTTTATCAGTAATGGGTACGACTGATCTCGTTCGTCTTGACATCAAAAGTTGTGCTGGACTGAAACTGCATTCTAAAGGGGTATTACGGTATTCAAGAAACAGCAGATACGGATCTTGTTTGCTGTCCTTAGCTTTTCTGAGAAGTTTTTTGGCAAGACCTACAAGAACTTCACTATGACCATTTGACTTTGGGTGGAAAGGACTAGATGTCTGATGGATAAATCCCCAATCTCTAGCAAAGTCAGCAAAAGCTTGGCATGAGTACGGGGGCCCATTGTCTGTGATTAAGAGTTGACATATGCCATTTCGAGCCATATGAACTTTTAATTTTTGAATGACTGTTTCGGCGCGCATGTCTGGCAAAAAATCAATTTCGAAAAATCTACTATAGTAGCATGACGTTAAAAGGTAATTCTTTCCTTCAAACGTAAATATGTCAGAGCCTAGCTTTTGATATGGCCCTTGCGGTACGTCGTGCGATATTAACGGTTCTTTCGTGTTTGAGTCTCTGTGCCTGAGACAGATTTCGCAACTCAAAACATAGTCTGTGATAGCCTTGGTCATACCAGGCCAAAATATGCTATCTTTTGCGCGTTCTAATGTCTTTGTCACTCCTAAGTGACCTGTGTGAATTTGATTCAGTATTTCTGCACGTAGTGACTTTGGAATTACAATTTTCTGACCTCGAAAAATCAAACCGTTTTCAAACGAGAGTTCGTCGCGGTGGTTCCAGTACTCAAGAACTAATTGATCGCAGTCAGATCGGGTTTCTGGCCAACCTTTCAAAATGACATTTTGCAATGTTTGCATTTGTCGATCATGCTCAATTTCGGTTTGTATCGTTTTCAACCTTTTATCGGTGATAAAAAGTTGCTGCAAAACTGTGTGTACATGCAAATCCAGGCCAGTCACCAAATTTGGATATGTGTCTGGTAAAGACGCACGTGATAAAAAGTCACTTACAGGGATGTCTTTTCCACTTTTGTGGATCACTTCAATGTTGTATTTTTGAAGTTGTAAGAGCATTCGCATTAAACGCGGTGGGGCTGCTGAAAGCGGTTTTTTCATGATTGCAGAAATGGGTTTGTGGTCTGAATGCACAATAACGTGCCTACCGTACGTGAATTGATTCCAGCGTTTTAATCCGAAGACAATAGCTAGAAGTTCTTTTTCTATTTGCGCGTAGCCAACCTCAGTTTGAGTCAAGCTTTTTGACGCAAATGCTATAGGGCGTTCTTCTTGCATCAGGCAACAGCCTATGCCATATTTTGATGCATCTACTTCCAATACCAGCGGTAAGTTTGGATTATAGTACCCTAAAACAGGACTCTGTGTGATTACCTGCTTGATCTTTTCAAATGCCTCAGTTTGGGGCTGATCCCAGAAAAAATCTGCTTCCTTTTTAAGGAGTTTCCTTAAAGGGGCTGTCAGTTCTGCAAGGTTTGGCGCGAACTTTGCTAAGTAATTAACCATACCAAGAAATCTTTCAAGTTTCTGGCGGTCATCAGGTACATCAAGCTTCAATATCGCCTGAAGTTTCGACTCGTCTATTTTGAGACCTTCATCTGTAACCAAATGTCCAAAAAATGGAAGTTCTTTAACTCCGATTTTCATCTTGTCTGGGTTAAAGCGTATGCCTTTTTCTCGAGCTCTGTCAAGAACTTTGCGCAAATTTCGATCATGTTCGTCGCGTGTGCGCCCATATATCAATATGTCATCGACAATGGCTGCGACGCCGGGCAAGCCTTCAAAAATTTCATTAACCTTCATTTGAAAGAGGTCTGATGAGGCTGAAATTCCGAAAGGTAACCTTAGGTAGCGATAACGACCAAACGGGGTTCCAAATGTTGTTAAGTACGACGAACTTTCATCGAGTTTAACGCTCCAGTACGCGTGCGTAATGTCCAATAGACTGAAGCACGTAGCGTTAGTCAGTTTAGACGTAACGTCATCTAACGTATACATTGGGTAGTGAGGTCTTCGAATTGCCTCGTTGAGCGCTTTTGGGTCTAAGCAAATCCTAAGCTTGCCAGTTTGAGGTTTTTCTACTACAACAAGCGAATTGACCCAGTCTGTGGGCTCATTAACCCTCACGATGATCTGGTCATTTTCCATGTTGTCAAGCTCGCATTTGAGCCTAGACTTAAGTGCCTCTGGTATTCTGCGTGGTGGGTTTACTACCGGCACGGCATTGTCCTTTAAATGCAATTTGACTTCCCCAGGAATGACACCAATTCCTTTAAATAGGTCACCGTACTCATGCTCGATCAGCTGTTTGTCAATCGGAGAGACTGGTGGAACCCTAAGGGAACTTTCAACATCATATGTAAGCTTAATTAGGCCCAAATCTACTGATGATTGGAGGCTTAACGATGGAGGGGCGTTGCCTTCTACGATATAGAATAATGTTTGTATTTCCCTGCCTTTGTGGGAGAATGCTAACCTTATCATGCCTACAACAGGAATCATGTTCCCTGTGTACGACGTAAGTTTGTGAGTAGGGGGTTCAATGGGGTGGCTGATGTTCAGAGACTTGAACAGCGAATGTGGCAAGATATTCACGGCACTGCCAGTGTCAATTTTGTAATTTATCTGTGTGTTTTGTGGTCCAACATGTAACTGGGCGAATGCACGGTCTGGCGAAAGTGAAACACTAGAAAAAGCGCTTACCGTGTCTATAAAATATTCCTGATTTATGTCACTATAATGTACTCCAGTATACACATTGTCACATTCACTTTGATCGTCAATGTCATGTACAGGTCGTGATCTGCACAGTTTTTGGAAGTGGTTCCGTTTGCCACAATTGTGACACACTTTACCGAACGCGGGGCAGTCCTTTATCTTATGGTATGTCCCACAATTGCCACATTTCGTCTGTAGACTCTTCGGCTGTTGATACCTCGATCGTCCTGCGCTGTTAGCGTTGCTGGTCCGTGTCGTCTTTGGTCGAGCACCTCCAGTAGAACGTCGGTGTGTAGCGTCGTGTATAACGTCGACGCTGGTCCCAGTAGCTCCAGATAACATCATCGTCGATAACTGTTTCTGACAGTACTCAAAGTTCTGAACAATTTGTATTGCTTTGTCCATAGTTAGTTTGTCCCCCTCATTTATGAGTTTCTCGCGACATTTTTCACTAGTGCACCCTGTAACGATTCGGTCTCGTATCATATTGTCTCTTTCTGCAAAGTTGCAGTCCAAAGCTTTTGTCTTTAGTCTGGTGACGAAAGCATCGATGTTTTCTGCACCCTGTTTCTCGTTATTAAAGAGACATCTCGCGAATATGGGATTTAACTTGGGCTGTACGTGGTTCTTAAAACGAGTGTAGTAAGTGTCCAGCTTTTTGGCATCAGCATCTGATATGCCGGTTACAAGTCTTGTATATTTCTCGTCCCCTTTGTCCTACCCATAACAGTAAATACGACACATGTTCTTCCTCAGTCTTAGCTTTTAATGGTCCTGAGAAGATCAATGACACATGTAATTTGAATTTCTGCCATTCCTCTGGTAAATTAGAGGCATCCCAGTTCATAACTGGTGGTGGTATACCGCTAAGATCCATTTTACTGTGAACAAAGTTAAATAGAGACGTAGAAATAATTTAAAAGCTAATCGTTTATGTATCCTTTACAAAATTAATGTAAGCACTTCTGGCACCATGTTTTGATATTCTATGTTATAGAATGTTATGTTAGAATGTTAGAATTCTCTAATGAGATACAATGAACACAAGTGTGATGCTATTCTAACGTTTAATAATCAACAACTGTTCTGTAGGCCTGTGGAGAGAGCGTGGTATATTAGTGGGCATGCGCATATCAATGTATCAAACACGTGATAGTGTAAACAATGCCTTATATGTAAAAGCAATATTAGAACATTGGTATACTGCTAGTATATGAGGGTGGGGGTGGGGGGGGCTTTTATGAAACTGCAAGGTTTCAATGTGATTCTAAGTCAACGAAAACCCAAGGAAGCGAAAAATAGCATGTGTCATATAAACCTCATAGTTCATGGAAATTGATCGTGAAATATTGAACTATTTCCTGGATGGTTGAAATATTGTTTTGCCAATTTGTTTGAAAATTTAACCGCCTCGATAGCTCAGTTGTTAGAGCGTCTGCTTTCGGAGCTGGAGGTCGTGGGTTCGAATCCTGTGGCCGCACCATACCAAAGGTGTAAAAATGGTGCTAGCAGCTCCCTTGCTGGCGCTCGCATATAAAGGGGTTGTGCTAGGAAGATAGAGTAAGGCAGGTAAGTATCTTGTTATGTCGCAGAAGAGCTCGTGAGCTAATGTTGTCGTTACACTATAAGCGACGTTAAATAAGGCTTCTTTATCTTTAATCTACATGTATTTTACTGTAATGGATATTAGATAAATCATTGAAAAGGGTATACAGTAGAAAAAATATTCAGCTGTGCCTCCTAGATGTGAGAACCAGGTCAGGGGCGATCCAGGATTTCTGTATATAAAGGTGTGGGGGTTCGCTTTGTTGATTTTATCTCAGTTTTCCTAAATATCCCATGAACATGAAATAATTTGGTCCCACTGAGACCAAATTATTTCATTTTCATAGTATATTTAAAAACGGGGGATGGAGAAGGGTGTTCGAGCGAAGCCATGAGCCACCTCTGGATCCGCCACTGCAGGTCAAATATAAATGACCCTAATTAAGCCAGCAACTCTTACGGCAGAATCGTCTCTTATGTCAAAAGTTTGTTCAATTAATTCAGCTAGTATCGGCGCGTGCCTCACAATGTTTTACAAGATCGTTTACGGCCTCGTTACCTTTCCCTTTCCGTCATATGTTGAGCACCCTGAAGTATACAATCGCCACATGCACTCCTTCTTACAGATAAATTCTCACGTAGGTAGGTAGGCAGGCAGGCAGGTAAGTAGGTAGGTAAACTGGTGCCCTGTTATAGGTAGATCTAGGGGAGGGAATCAGACTAGGTAGGTAGGTATTGGCCACTTGAGAGGCATTGAAGAAACGACGTGTGTACTGGGGAGTTTAGAAAAGAATTACGTACACATTTTACCCAGGTTGCTATAATAAACAAATATGGACGACTAGCTGAAATTATTTCTTCGAACAGAAACCAAAATTAAGCCGTTAATTTGATGATTTGAAAGGTATTATTTCGTAAATCTGAATTTCCAATCGATACACTTTACATCTTGTTAGGACAAATCATTATTGTATAAGCCTTAATATAAATATTTACAGTTCTAATCACTGTCATAGGTTTTCGCGACAATTTTTTCGGGAAGTCTCTGGTTTACCGGGCGCATTCTATTCTATTTGTTGAAATGGGGTTTCTACCATATTAGAATTCGAAAAGATTGTAACAACATGGCCTTCAAATGATTTAATTGCCCTTACACGAAAAGGAAGCAGGGGTGTGGGGGCGCAGCTCCCATTATTTAACAAGCAGAATGTTAAGATTTAGTCTTACGTCATAAACTGCGCCCGGTAAACCAGAGGTGCGCCATTTTTTCATTGACCTTATGAAGTTGGAATCCAAAGATGTATGGCAGAATATTAACGACGCCAAATACAGACCAAATGCAAGAAATAAGTGATAGATTGCACTGTGCACAGCTGATTTGAATCAGGTTTCTAGGATCTGTTTGTTTCTACATGATTTCTTTGGTCTTTGGTGACTTGTAGTCTGAACAAAATTGAGGGGGTATGGGGGCACATGCTCATATTTATCATAAGTGTCCTGAACAGACTTTACAATGGTGCCCCATAAAGTTAAAGTGTCCCGCAAACTAAGTGCATAATTTGGAAGAAAACAATCAATAATTAATAGAATAGAACCCGGAGTGTACAAAGTACACCTGCCGATAATACTCGAAAGAGGGTCTGGCAGTATATAGAGATAGATAGATAGATTCACCATATCTACATTAATTGCTGGCTCCCGCTTTACAGGTGGTCAGTAATGTAAAAGCAGGTAACCAGAATCCCCCCAATACCTGAAAATGGGGGGGTTCTGGTTACCTGTATTTACATTACTGACCACCTGCAGACAGGGAACCAGCAATTAATGTAGATATGGTGAATAGATAGATAGATAGATAGATAGATAGATAGATAGATAGATAGATAGATAGATAGATAGGATTCTGTCTGACTGCATCTGTTTCGTAAGACACTGCATTCACTCTTGAATATTTTGATTGAGACAACTGTCAACCATTTTATTGTTGTTGTCAATCTTTCTTGTTGTTGTTTTATCTGTTGCCATGAATTTTAAAGTGGTCCTGCGGAGGAAACCATTGAGTGCATGCCGAATTGGGGAAGCATGAGAGAGGGGAGTACTCAGGGATAATTTTAGGTCTGCGTCCTGCATCTAATATGCATTAATTGGCTGTGGATGCATAAAACACATAGATAAGCATCCCCAAGGATGCATCATTATCTGGGACTTCTTTTGGCCAAAATATCCGGCGATATACGAGGGGTGATCAGAAAGTTCGCGGAAAAGTGCTATTAAATCGCATTGCTTTTATCGATTGCAATGAAAATTCATAAATATAAACTACCATTCATAGCAAGTTGACTGAAATTGAAACTTAGAGCATGTGACGTCAGAGGTATGAGCACGAGGCGCCGCTGTGACGTCACTTCGCTGGAACCGGCCCATCTGTACCCCTGGGTTGATTCTTGGGGCTAAAACTCGTAGTTGTGCTTGAAGTGATTGGTATTTTTAGCGGAAAATAATGTTCCATCATTCTTTGAACATAAAATGAGGTTTTTATGCTATTCCGCTGCGCTATGCATTCAAATTAATAGGTTTCAGTCCGAAGGGCAGTCTTAAAATGCCCGAACTTTTTTGAGTTTTTGTAAATTTAAAATAAAAAAACTTATTTTCTTATCAGTGTTCATCACAATAATTTTAATATCAGAATTAACTATCAATATTAGATCTACTGTCCTGAAAAGGGTGTTTATCGAAGTCTGTAAATAGTTTATTTTAAAGAATTGACATGCCAAAAGCAGGCAATGGGTTCATAGAAGTTGAATGCTTTGCCTTTTGACAGTACTGTCATTCGTTTCAATTTAGAACACCATCCGTTAGATATAAATCTTTGAAAGTTTGCATAGAAGAGGAGTAAATATATCGTTAAATATGAATGGAACGCAATATGGGCTATCAGCGCTCAACACAATTTTACAAAAGGTTGAAGTTTAAGTGGTTGTGTAGTAAAACGTCAAAATGCAACCTAAAATGGGCCGGTTTACGCTATATAGCGTTGCCTTGACGACAGCTGTAACGCACGTAGACGACTAACACCAAGCATGTTGTAACCGATCAACTGCATATATGTTACAGTATTATGTGCTGTAATTCCAGCTCTATTGCTCAACCAATGTAGAAATGGCAGCATCTGTCCGCGTATTTTTTGAACACCCCTCGTATTCAGTAGCTTTCCCCCTCTGAAAAGTGTGTTGTTGATTTTTCCCATTTTAGACTTTCTCCTCCTGGGTAGTGGTGCAAAGATTGACCGCAATGTACCAAGTTCTTAAGCCTGGATTCTATTTTCGATGTCTAATTAGTAATTACGCAATTTCAGTTCGTCAATCTCTGCTCTGTGATTTTCAGTTGAGCGTGGCCTAATGTTCAACACCACGGCATTCAGTATACAATGTACATTGATTGAATTGCCTTTGGAATATAGATGATTGATACATTCTTGCACACCAGGTTTGAGTTTCCACTGTTTTTACCCATATGAGAATTCTATTTCACATACCCATACCAATCCATGGTAAAGATAAAAATCGAACAGCCGCACGCCGGAAGACAAGTGACATGATCATTATGTTTAATTGATATCAATTCATCATGTTATGTCACACCTCAGCCTATTTATGAATTTCTGGAAGCCCTTTTTAAAACATAACAATATATTATTTACTGGTGAGCAAGAAAAATAATCTATTATATGTGTTTGAGGATGGGATAGAAAAATCCGTCCGTAGCGATCACGGTTTGTCATCACACGACAAGCCTCGTGATGCCAAATGGTAATCCTCAGGACGGATTTTTTATCCCACCCTCACACTCATGTTAGATTCTTATATTCACTAATCTTTGTCACTACATGTATTTCCATTTTTTTTTTCAATGTTGGTGGTTTATATTCAAATGCTGTGGTAAATTGCTGGTTGACACTCAGTGAGGAAATGAATACATTTGAATGTTCAATTTCAGATAGAAATTCCAGAGCTATTTGTATGCTGATCAATACCCCTGTGTAGTGTATATATATAATTGTTGCGCATTGGAGTTACCATTTAAGAAAACTATTTTTCAGTTATGCACTATTATCTGAAGGCCAGATTATTCATGATCGAATGTTACATTTATTTGCAGACTTTGAAAAGTGAACCATGGGGAAGAAGAAAGGGGGCAAGAAGAAGGGAGGAAAGAAGGGAAAGGGGAAGAAGGGTGGGAAGAAATCCAAGGAACCCCAGATGACTGCAAAAGAGGCTATTCTGGCTTATCAGTAAGTACTATATAGGTCAGTACCTGAGATTTTGGTACTTGCTTAGGTGAGTCTGCATATTATGCAAATGGGAAGACTCACCAGAGCCTTTATTGCTCGCATACACGAAGTATGGATGTTATGTAGACTAGAGGAAGGCTCAGACAGAAGTTCAGAGCTTGGGTCTCTAGCTTTTCTGGATGCATCAGCATGGGCATTTATTTATCATAAAAGAGGCTTTTGCGCATAAACAATGAGTACCGAAATCTCATGCATTGGCCAATTCTATTTGTTTTTAAGAGTTGGGGTCTTTTTTTTCAAAATTAAGCGGAAAAATGTAAACAATTTTATGAAATAGGGTGCCAATTTCCAAGAGTTGTTTATTATTTGTTTGATGGTTTATGAAGTTTTTACAGTTTAAAGATGTACCATGTGATGTTATCTTTTCTCACAAGATTGCTAGAAACTTGGTAAAAGTAAATGATAGTTGATGCCAATTCCAAGACCTGTCCTTTGCAGAAAAAAAATTATACTGAAAAGATTCAAACTGCAGACTTCATTTCTAGTAAACCCATGATTGCTGATTTCTGTTATTTGTATAGATTAGCCCTTCTTTACAAATGTGTAGTGGAAATAAAGATACACTTTACCAATACTTTCAAGAATGAGCTGACATCATGTTTAAAAATAAACTTGAACCCTTTACTCCATAGGCTACTTTTAGATCATAACATAATTTTCTATTATTAGACAACATTAAAAAAAAAAATTAAGTTAAGTTTTGAATACTTTTGAAAATATTATGGAAATGGAGCATTTGCTCCAAAAGAGCAAATGCTTCATTTTCCATAATATTTTCAAATACATGATATTTCAGAGGTGTCAAATGGCGTTATTATGGAGTAAAGGGTTAAGTATTAGTATCATTCTGCAATACAATCACAGTTAATATACAAAAATGTAGTGCTAGAAATGAATAAAATATAAAGCCTGTGCACGTTTGCACAGGTTTCTTATTTATCAATTTGCAGCAGTTAGGCCATCCTTAAAAAAAATTGTTTGCTGTCACCCTACTCATGATTTTTCAGGTGGGTAGGTAGGTGGATATTTAAAAAAAAACACTGAATTTGTTAAAAAGACATTAAAAATAAAGAAAAAGTTAAAAATTAGAATATTTTTTTTTTCTATTTCTCCGAAATGGCCATAAATTTTTGGGGTAGGAGGCATTTTGTGTGAGTCGGTGGGGTGACAGCAAACAAACAATAAACAATTTTTTAAGGATGGCCTTATACATTTTGTACAAGCATCACTTGTAATTTACAGCAGACAACATTTTGACGGAAAAAACATGTTCCTTTATATGAAAAAAACTTGTCTGCAGTCTATGGTACGCCATCAGAAATACCCTTGCCCCCAAGGTTATAAAACTGTTTTCATCCTCAACTCATCTGAGCATGAAATTTCAACTGCTTATAAAAACTAAAATACCAACAAATGAAGAAGTTTCTTGCTTTAAGCCTCTCAGATGTTGTATTTATCATACTAATAAATGTAAAAATGCCAACAATTGTTGGCATTTTAACATTTATGAGCAGGTTAAATTTTGTGCTCAGCTGAGTTGAGCATAAAAAAAGTTTTATAACCCCGAGGCCTGACGACCAACATTTTAATTGAGAACAGAGAGACAAAAGAGTTCAAAGTTTTAGAATGTTTACCATACTTTCTATTTTTAGAATCAATGTGGTGGAGAAGAAGCTGGAAGATGTGATGTATGAAACTAGAGGTTGGGAAGAGAAGAATAAGAGACACTTGGACAGGGTAAGATAACTAGAGGTTGGGAAGAGAAGAATAAGAGACACTTGGACAGGGTAAGATAACTAGAAGTTGGGAAGAGAAGAATAAGAGACACACGGACAGGGTAAGATAACTAGAGGTTGGGAAGAGAAGAATAAGAGACACTTGGACAGGGTAAGATAACTAGAGGTTGGGAAGAGAAGAATAAGAGACACATGGACAGGGTAAGATAACTAGAGGTTGGGAAGAGAAGAATAAGAGACACTTGGACAGGGTAAGATAACTAGAGGTTGGGAAGAGAAGAATAAGAGACACACGGACAGGGTAAGATAACTAGAGGTTGGGAAGAGAAGAATAAGAGACACTTGGACAGGGTAAGATAACTAGAGGTTGGGAAGAGAAGAATAAGAGACACATGGACAGGGTAAGATAACTAGAGGTTGGGAAGAGAAGAATAAGAGACACTTGGACAGGGTAAGATAACTAGAGGTTGGGAAGAGAAGAATAAGAGACACACAGACAGGGTAAGATAACTAGAGGTTGGGAAGAGAAGAATAAGAGACACTTGGACAGGGTAAGATAACTAGAGGTTGGGAAGAGAAGAATAAGAGACACATGGACAGGGTAAGATAACTAGAGGTTGGGAAGAGAAGAATAAGAAACACTTGGACAGGGTAAGATAACTAGAGGTTGGGAAGAGAAGAATAAGAGACACTTGGACAGGGTAAGATAACTAGAGGTTGGGAAGAGAAGAATAAGAGACACTTGGACAGGGTAAGATAACTAGAGGTTGGGAAAAGAAGAATAAGAGACACTTGGACAGGGTAAGATAACTAGAGGTTGGGAAGAGAAGAATAAGAGACACATGGACAGGGTAAGATAACTAGAGGTTGGGAAGAGAAGAATAAGAGACACTTGGACAGGGTAAGATAACTAGAGGTTGGGAAGAGAAGAATAAGAGACACTTGGACAGGGTAAGATAACTAGAGGTTGGGAAGAGAAGAATAAGAGACACATGGACAGGGTAAGATAACTAGAGGTTGGGAAGAGAAGAATAAGAGACACATGGACAGGGTAAGATAACTAGAGGTTGGGAAGAGAAGAATAAGAGACACTTGGACAGGGTAAGATAACTTGTTGTGATGTTTGAAACCAGAGGTTGGGAAGAGAAGAATAAGAGACACTTGGACAGGGTAAGATAACTTGTTGTGATGTATGAAACCAGAGGTTGGGAAGAGAAGAGTAAGAGACACTTGGACAGGGTAAGATAACTTTGAGGTTGGGACGATAAGAAACAGAGACACTTGGACAGAGTAAGATAACTTGTTGTGATGTATGAAACTAGAGGTTGGGAAGAGAAGAATTAGATACTTGGACAGAGTAAGATAACTTGTTGTGATGTATGAGACTAGAGGTTGGGAAGAGAAGAATAAGAGACACTTGGACATGGTAAGATAACTTGATGTGATGTAAGAGACTAGAGGTTTGGAAGAGAAGAATAAGAGACACTTGGACAGGGTAAGATAACTTGTTGTGATGTATGAAACTAGAGGTTGGGAAGAGAAGAATAAGAGACACTTGGACAGGGTAAGATAACTTGTTGGACCAGAGCTCACACATGGCCAAATACTGTGCAAAAAAACCCTCATATTTTTCGTTTCTGCGTGAAAAAGGCAAGCGGTAAATTTTCTATTTTGCAGAGAAACAGTGTGAAAAAGACAGAACAGCTTTTCTTCGCGAAAATGATCAACTTAGGATGAGGTGCTGAGAACAGGTTAAATTAATCTTGTCCTTTCTCTCTGTGAAAAAAAAAGCATTTTGCTGAAAAATTGAGATAATTGAACCAAAAAATGTTATCATTTTCTCTGTGAAGAAATGACTGTCAATTGTAGAGAAAAGTGAAAAATGTTTTTTTTTCTTTACCAACATTGTATACTATGAAATGTTTTCATGAAAAATTCTACAAAAGTTTAACCTTTCTTGCAGTTTCAGTTAGGCGTAGGCCCTCGGACTTGTCAAAAAATCTTTCCAAAATGACAAAGACCTTACTGGCCAAGTTATACAATTTGTCTGAAATTTTCCAGTTTGAGCTTTTAACATGTGTTTACAAGCAGAGAGGAAAATAGTGTGGATCCGGATCATTTTGCATTCTCAGAATCTGGATCTACACTGTTTTCCAAACAGGTTATATCTTGGTTAATGCTGCTAAGGGTTAAGAATTATGTGTAATTTTGAGGGTAAATATTCAATCTTTTCCATTTTGGCATACTAAGGGTTAAGATTTGTGTAATTTTGGGGGTAAATATTCAATCTTTTCCATTTTGGCAGGCTATTAAGATATGGCCTAGGCACTTTTTGTGTCTTTTATTTTGCTATATTTTATGGTCCCAAAGGATGCACTGATGGCTTTCTCAGGAGTCCCATGAGACAGAGGTTTGGGAACAGAGAATTTTTGTGTTCTCAGGGGACAAAATTAGGCCACATTCCCAATGGAAATTAGGTGACTTTTTTCCCAATTTTGAAAACAAATGCCAATCTTCAAAAACGCTTTTTTCATGAAGATTGAGATTTTTATTCAGTCAACACACCCACAAGCTGCATGGTGATGTTCTCCTTCAATTTAATAGCAATAGTATGTGTAATAGCTAATTTGTTTTTATTGACAAAAATTGACATAATTGTGCACTTTAACAAATTTCTCAATTTAGGGGTTTACCCCCGGGGTTTACCTCGCTACTTTTCCCAATCTGAAAGGCCCTCGGGCCCCTTCCCGAAATTGCCAAAAAAAATCCCTGGGGAAAAGGGGACTCAGTATCCTGCATCAGGGAAAACTATGATTTTGTGAACCAATATTAATATTATGATTAGTATTTTTTTTGATATTGAGAACAGTAGAGAGTCCTTTTTAACCCTTTTCATACTGGATACCGATAAACAGGTACTGACTAACAGTGAAGACCCAGATGAATTGCTGCATAAGGCGGCATTTCATCAGGGTCTGCATTGTTTGCTTTAAGATAAAAACAATCTTCAGGGACAGAAAAACATCATTTTAGAAATTTTTAACAACAACCCCTTAAATTACAAAATGGGCTACCCCATACTAATTGTTTCAATATGTATGGGATAATCCATCAGAATGAAAAGGGTTAAATTTTTGGAATATTTCTATATCATGGTAAACTAAATGTCATGGTATCTTACAGAATGATAAACTGAATGTCATGGTATCTTATAGAACGATATACTGAAAGAAGAACAGGTATTCAAAGCTGCTACAGAATCCGCTAAGACAACCTCAAGATGCTGATATACTGTTTATGTCATATTATCTTACAGAATGATAAACTGAAAGTCATGGTTCTTACAGAATGATAAACTGAATGTCATGGTATCTTGCAGAATGATAAACCAAATGTCATGGTATCTTGCAGAATGATAAACTGAAAGTCATGGTTCTTACAGAATGATAAACTAATTGTCATGGTATCTTGCAGAATGATAAACTGAAAGAAGAACAGGAAGTACTGATACAGAATCTGCTAAGACAAGCTAAAGATGCTGATAAACTGTTTATGTCATATTATCTTACAGAATGATAAACTGAAAGAAGAACGGGAAGTACTGATACAGAATCTGCTAAGACAAGCTAAAGATGCTGATATACTGTTTATGTCATATTATCTTACAGAATGATAAACTGAAAGTCATGGTTCTTACAGAATGATAAACTGAATGTCATGGTATCTTGCAGAATGATAAACCAAATGTCATGGTATCTTGCAGAATGATAAACTGAAAGTCATGGTTCTTACAGAATGATAAACTGAATGTCATGGTATCTTGCAGAATGATAAACCAAATGTCATGGTATCTTGCAGAATGATAAACTGAAAGTCATGGTTCTTACAGAATGATAAACTAATTGTCATATTATCTTACAGAATGATAAACTGAAAGAAGAACAGGAAGTACTGATACAGAATCTGCTAAGACAAGCTAAAGATGCTGATAAACTGTTTATGTCATATTATCTTACAGAATGATAAACTGAAAGAAGAACAGGAAGTACTGATACAGAATCGGCTAAGACAAGCTAAAGATGCTGATAAACTGTTTATGTCATATTATCTTAGAGAATGATAAACTGAAAGAAGAACAGGAAGTTCTGATACAGAATCTGCTAAGACAAGCTAAAGATGCTGATAAACTGTTTATGTCATATTATCTTACAGAATGATAAACTGAAAGAAGAACAGGAAGTACTGATACAGAATCTGCTAAGACAAGCTAAAGATGCTGATAAACTGTTTATGACATATTATCTTAGAGAATGATAAACTGAAAGAAGAACAGGAAGTTCTGATACAGAATCTGCTAAGACAAGCTAAAGATGCTGATAAACTGTTTATGTCATATTATCTTACAGAATGATAAACTGAAAGAAGAACAGGAAGTTCTGATACAGAATCTGCTAAGACAAGCTAAAGATGCTGATAAACTGTTTAATGAAGAAGACATCAAAGAGAAGGACCATGTTATACTGGCTATGAAAGAGATGTGGGACAAACAGAGAGAACGCGAAAGAAGAATAGAAGGTATGGTAAATGTCAGGCCTCCAGATAAGAGTGTGTATTGGAGAACTATTTTTTTTGTTTCTCATCCAAAACATCTGTTGTGGGTACTCAAAAGAACCGTCTCAATGAGATTGTTCTTTTGAGCACCCAAAACACATGTTTAAATTGATGGGGAAGAAAATATTTTCAATTTTACGCTAATAAAATTTCCTTATCTGGATCTATGAAATGTTCTACTAGAAGGTACGGTAAATGTTCTGAAAAAAAAATCTGTTTTCAAATCAAATGTTGGTTATCAGGACTGATCTGGGTCTGCACTGTTTGTCTAAGCCTTTTTGACAGGCAACTAGCATTCGAAAATTTAGAACATCCACCGTATGTTTGATTGTAAGAACAAGTTAAGCCTATAATAAAATATTGTTTATCAGGACTGGAACTCACAAAATGCTTGTCAGAATAACAAGCAGTGCAGACCCTGATCAGACTGCTTCTTCAGAAGCAGTCTGATCTGGGTCTGCACTGTTTGTCTAAGCCTTTTTGACAGTCAACTAGTGTTTGAAATTTTAGAACATCCACCGTATGTTTGTAAGATCAAGTTTGGCCCTATTGCACAGAGAGTGGCCAAACTTCCATAGAGTTTTAGACACTCTCTGTGCGAAAGGATCAAAATATAAACTGCACTGATTGTATTTTCTCCTACTTAATGTATTGTATTGACAATGAAAGGACTGTAAAATAAACATGGAAAAGAGAAAGGTAAATTGTGGGAGAACATGGTAAAAATTAAAAATTCCATTGCTTCATTCATTTCACTGAAAGTGATATACATGTACTGGCGTAAAGAATTATGGAATGATTAGAAGGAAAGGAAGTAAATAATAAATAGAGGTATGTGAGATAATTTTCAAATGAAATTTCATTGCTTTCTTTTACCCCACTCAATTTTTATATATTGACATGCTTTTGTATTATTGTACCGAAAATTCCAAAATCTCGTGCTGGTCCATATATTTTTGATGATCAGATTTAAAGAAGCAGATAGCAATGACAGAGGTTGAGATTACCAACATGAAAAAAGAGGTGGATTACTGGACCAACTACAAGGTGAAGGGCCAGCATGACCACAAGACCCTGATTAGGGCCCTAGAAGGGGAAATTGAGGACATGACATTCAGCTTTAATGAAATGAAAGGTAAGAACCTGAAGCAAATGAAACAGTGATATGGCAGGAAATATGTTGGAACCAATTTATACTTAACTACTAAAGAAACCTGACACATTCTGTGTGTTAATTTTTTGGTAGTAAATGAATACGATGCACACTTGCCTTTCCATTGCATAAAGTTGAACAAAGGTAGACTAAGATGCACTGATATTATGTGAAAAGTTGAACTAATTTTAGACGTCAGCTATCAAAATGTCACATGACCCCTAAAATCAATTTTTGCAAGAACAAAGAATTCAAGCAAAATTCACCAGAAATCACTTTAGTGTGATTCATTGTTATTTCATTGACATCTTCTGGGTATTCAAATAAAGTATGCATGCATTGTGTATCCCAAAAGCCTATTTTCATTTTCTTAACGTCAATTTTACGCTATCAGCGTTTTATGAGCTTTTAAAAAGCACTGCCACTTTACCAACTTTTTTCACTTTGTTTTATGTTTGGAATGCATTTTGACAGCGTTTCAGTCCTTTTGAACTCCGCAGCTGCCGCCTGCATCCATTTAGTGACGTCAGGCGCTACAAATACATGCTGAAATGTGTATACTGTAAAGCTTGAAATTCATACGCGATTAAAGTTAAGTGTAGCCAAGTGGCACTTTAACAAAGTAGACAACACACACTAAACGGCGACATACATTGAAAAAGAACAAGCGATTATTATCCATAGTTTACGTTGTTTCTTAATTTACGTTAAATTTGGCTTATTCCACTTTTACCCTTTAACGTGGCGCAAAACATAAGTTCTGATTCTTGAAAATGCATTCTCTTACAATGATTGGTTGCTTCCAAGTCATTTCTGTTTTTAGGAATTGCTTAAACAAAGGAAAAAAAAATACTGCCCTTTAGACAACGTCGAAAGCAAAACTTAAACCCCCCATATCATATGTTACAGCAAGAAATTGCAAATTTTTAAAATGCACTTTTGTCTGTACTGATTTTGGCCTTGCATACATGAAAAAGTTTTCAAAAAATATCTAGACATACACTCCTGAGGCAAAAGTGATAAAAACGGTATTTTTGACGTTGCGACATCATGTTCTATATTTGATTAGTATATGTTTTCAAAGAATACTATTTTGTCTTGTTATTAAAATAAGCATATCGGCTTAGCTCTATAATTTGTTATTTACGAGTTTGAAGCAAGTAAAAAGTGTCAGGTTTCTTTAGTAGTTCAGTGTATCATACACCAAAAAATAAGACAAAATGAGCCAGTGAATGGCTAAATCAATAAAATGATCTCTGTTGTTAGAGAAGACTCACTCATATTATAGCCTTCACATTACCCCTATTGGCTAATTCCCATTTTCATTCTGATGGAATTTCCCATACATATTGTTTAGCTTGGGATTTTTCATTTTGAATTTTAAGGGGTTACATGTAAAAAATTCTAAAATATGATGTACAGATCAACAGCGTTATCTCAAAGTCCATGGGAATGGAGAAAATACTTCGAGACATTTAAAGTTTGACATAAGCAAATTGCGGTATCATCCAAATGTAATCTACATGTACAATTTTGTAGAATAAACTTTTCCACAACATAATTTTACAGTACTGTTTATACTGATAACATACAGGTTAGAAACATGTTCTAGAGTATTTCCTCCTGTGAAACAGGAATATTGTTTTTAGTGTGTAGCTCAATTCATTGCATATAATTCTCATGATTTTGTATTTGAAAGATAAAGAGACATTCCATTTTTTTTCCAATTAAACATTTTGTGACAAAGCATATGACGTAATAGACAGTTATTAAAATAGATCATGAATAGGTCCTATCTCCTGAATCTGGTGTGTCATAAATTTATTTCGAAAAATTGAGTATTTCGAAAAATTGAAGCTCGGATTTTCGCGGTTTTACTGTTTGTTTGTTTTGTTGCTTAACGTCCCAAGTCAACAGCTATTGTCATGGCCGGACAGTCAGTTCACCTAACCACACTTTTTCCTGGGCAAGCTTGAACAAGTGGTTAACCAGTAATTCATGCACATGCTTTTGCTTGAAACTGACAACAACCCTTCATAAATGATTCAGCAGAAAGGAGGAGAATGACCGTAGAAATTATTTCACGATCAATCTCCACGAAAGTATGAGACCGAGCAGGGATCAAACTCGCAGCCCCTGAATCTGCAGTCAGATTCGCATCTGTAGCCAGACACGTTACCGACTGCGCTACGTGGCCCGGTATGGTTTTACTGTACTATATGTGTTGTTTATATAGAGTATATGTGTTATTTATAAAGAGGATCTTACATGAGTGCTCGTTTTTTTTTTAATTTATTAAACAAGTTGGGGGAAAAGTGATAAAAGGCGAGGCTTACAGAGTATTTTATCACTTTTTCGCTATGTGTTTAATAAAGTCAACATACAGGAGCAGGAATGATAGATTTTATTTATCACATGATTTTAAAGTTACTTAAAATTACATTTTGGGTGTGAAAAGTCAAGATTTTGCCAACTTTTATGTAGCATTACAATGGATATCATTACGTAACGTTACTAAATCTGTAAATCGCTAGTGGCTTTTTCGATTTTATTGCAAGGCGTAATATCATTCCCAGATGTGATGTCATTTGATAAACTCTATTACTTTCTGATTTTCAGTCGATCCAGAGGTGTAACTTCATTATAGATATGGTTTCATCATATGGATAAAAGCAGTGTTGATCCTGATCAGCTGGCTTCATCAGAAACCAGCTGATCTGAATTCACACTGTTTTGTAAAGAAGATATAGACTTGAAAAATAATGCACACAGTTTGCTTATTAGGTCACCTTAGGGATTCTTTATCATAGGTAAGCAAAATTTTTGAGCGTAAAAGTGTAAATATTTTCTTACCCATCAGTTTTAGCATATGTTTTGGGTGCTCAAAAGAACTGTCTCATTGAGACGGTTCTTTTGAGTACCAACAACATATGTTTTGGTTGAGAAATAAGAAAACTATTATTTTGGTATGCACTTTTAACTAAAGGCCTGTTTTATGTTATTAAATCACATTTTATATAAACTGTATCCTTTTACAGAGCCTAGACTTGTAGCTTTTTACCACAGTAAGAAATAAGAGGGTTATTTAATATATGCAGTTCTGTGGGATTCTAAATGCATGATATATTCTGTCACTAACAAGAAACTGTATAATTTTATCTCACTTCTCTATATTCTCAGATTTCTGTAGAATGGAATATTTTCGTGTTGTCAAATTTTTCCGTTTTTGCCTCAAAAACATGAGGATAAATATTCTTGTTTTTATGCCCCCGCCATTTATAATGGGGGGGGGGGCATATAGTATCACCCTTATCCGTACGTACGTACATACGTACGTACATACATACGTACGTCCCGTACGTACGAAAAATGGTTTCCGGGCCATATCTTTTGAAAACATTGGTGTATTGGATTCATCTTTCATATACAGGTATATAATCATAAAATACAGGTTAAGTTCGATTATGGACAAAATCCACCAATTATAATCAGAGTTATGGCCCTTGATCTCCGAATGAAAAATGGTTTCCAGGCGATATCTTTTGAAAACATTGGTATATTGGATTCATATTTTATACACAGGTATATAAACATATAATACAGGTCAAGTTCGATTATGGACAAAATCCACCAATTATTATTAGAGTTATGGCCCTTGATCTCCGAATGAAAAATGGTTTCCGGGCGATATCTTTTGAAAACATTGGTGTATTTGATTCATATTTCATACACAGGTATATTATCATAAAATACAGGTCAAGTTCGGTGATGGACAAAATCCACCGATTATTATCAGAGTAATGGCCCTTGATCTCCGAGTGAAAAATGGTTTCCGGGCGATATCTTTTGAATACAGTTATGCATTGGATTCATATTTCATACACAGGTACATAATCATAAAATACAGGTCAAGTTCGATTACGTGTAAAATCCATCAATTATCATCAGAGTTATGGCCCTTGATCTCGGTACGAAAAATGGTTTCCGGGCGATATCTTTTGAAAACATCGGTGAAATGGATTCATATTTCATACACAGGTATATAATCATAAAATATAGGTCAAGTTTGATTACGGATAAAATCAACTAATTATTATCAGAGTTATGGCCCTTGATCTCCTAATAAAAAAATGGTTTCCGTGCAATATCTTTTGAAAACATTGGTGTATTGGATTCATATTTCATACACAGGTATGTAATCATAAAATACAGGTCAAGTTCGATTATGGACAAAATCCACCTATTATTATCAGAGCTATGGCCCTTGATCTCCGAATGAAAAATGGTTTCCGGGCAATATCTTTTGAATACGTTGGTGTATTGGATTCATATTTCATACACAGGTATGTAATCATAAAATACAGGTCAAGTTCGATTATGAATAAAATCCACCTATTATTATTAGAGTTATGGCCCTTTGTTAATGACAATGCCCTATTTATGCGAATTTGGCAATAGCGGGGGCATCTGTGGCCCATGGACACATTTCTAGTTTAATTTTAGCAATCGTTTGTACTTGCGAAAATTAAAACTGCAAATAAGATGTCCTGCGCAATGTCTTGAGTATGCATTTAGTTGGTCATTTCCATGGGTTGAAACTAGCTAGGGCTTTCAGTATTTCATCTGGAAGACGAATTGTAGTTTCTCGTTGGTCTCACATTGAATAGCGGTGCATTTCGTGTGCAATGCAGTGGCATTGTCTTTTTTCTCTCCTCCAAAAACAATCACTTTTTAGTATAATTTGTTAAATAAGTATGTGAACACACACTGACAGAAATATGTGAACCTATACTAACAATCGCTGTTCCAAACTGAATAAATTATCTGGTTTTCTGCGTAATTAATTCATTATCTTTCCAGCTTGTCAAAGCCGTCTATTGTGTAACGGTTGAACGCTCATGAGCATGACCTTGATTGGTTGATCTATTCATGTTCAATGAACAGTATACATGTTGCTTGACCTGTTTACTACGCTGGTCAGTCTATGTAAAATGATGTTTTATGTGCTGTTATTGAAACACAAATGAATACACAACTATTGCTCTGTATAAATGTAAATGAACAAATGGTCAAACTTGGAAAATATTTCACGGATTTCAATTGGTCAAACTTGGAATATATTTCGCGGATTTCAATTATCGCAGTTCACGACTTACCGCGAAATACCGCAAAATTTGGACGACGCGAAAAGTTCCCATTTAACAGTATATCTGGTGATGTTTCTTTCATTATTTGCAACCATGTTCTTTTACAGATCCTAGACTTGTATCATTTTACCAAACCAAGAATTCAAGAGGGTTACTTAAAATATGTGGTTCTGTGGGATTTTAAATGCATGATACATATATATACTCTCTGTCTATAAACCTTTTACCACGCTAAGCAATCTTATGAAAATTGGGTACTGCATTCAACTAAGGTTTTATGAGCGGATTTTAAAAAAAACAAAAAACAATTGTATTGTCATGGAGCTGGCATACATCAGTTCATCCATCTGCACGGGACAGAAATTCCACTCGTAACTACGAGTGAAATCTAGAAAGGACGAGTAATTCTTGCGATATCCTGCAGGATGAGTGATTTGCGAAGAATTACTTAAAGGAGTCATATTACATATTACTCCCTTACGTTCTTTATTGCATACGCTTTTAAAGAAAGGACAAGTGCATGTGCTTGCGAGATGAGTGAAAATTGTAAGTCACTCGTCCTGCAGGACAGGTGTAATATTGAAACAGTTTTGTCCCTGATCTGCGTACTTTTTATCAAATAACTTCTCCTACAGTTTTCAACGGATTAACTATAAAACTTAGGGTACAATAAGAAAGTCATGTGGGGCAGTACATATTATATTGAAGTTACTGCCAACTAAATTTTAACAGAGTTATTGCTTCAAAGATGGAAAGGGGTTGGTTGGTTGGTTTCCAGATAATTTTTCCTACAATTTTCATCCAACTGAGTTGAAACTTGACCCTCTTCTAGATTAATTTATTAAACTATTTAGTAGCATTTCTGTTTTTCTTCTCACTGAGTTGATATGATTTCAAACAAAAAATGTCAATGATGTTCTATAGGCTCCAAGAATCACTATATAAATGAACTATAGTATACTTTGTACCTAAACCTTTACAGGAATATGTATTAATGTAATGTAGAAAGGTTTGTGAGATATTTTCGACAATAACTGCATGGTTTTAGTGATGTGAGTGACTATTCTTTATTGATTTGAGTCACCATTTGTTGTTTATATGACTGACTGTTTTATTGTTGTGAATGACTTTTTTTAATGATGTGAGTGACTTTTTTTATTGATGTTACCATACCATACCCTACCCTACCCTACCCTACCATACCCTACCCTACCATACCCTACCATACCATACCATACCATACCATACCATACCATACCATACCATACCATACCATACCATACCATACCATACCATACCATACCATACCATACCATACCATACCATACCCTACCCTACCCTACCCTACCCTACCATACCATACCATACCATACTATACCATACATATCATACACAAGTTTAGATCAACAAAAATTCTGGGCATAAAATTGTAAATATTTCTTACCCATCA
The DNA here is from genome assembly GCA_964019695.1 of Loripinus fragilis. Taxonomy (NCBI): domain Eukaryota; kingdom Metazoa; phylum Mollusca; class Bivalvia; order Lucinida; family Lucinidae; genus Loripinus; species Loripinus fragilis. The sequence continues at coordinate 37,447,237 of OZ026517.1, forward strand.
GTTTTGTTTTATGTTTTAGGTGCTCAAAAGAACCGTCTCATTGAGATGGTTCTTTTGAGTACCCACAACATATGTTTTGGTTGAAAAATAAGAAAAACAGATTTTTGTTACGTACTCTTAACTAAAATACTGCCATACCATACAATACTAACCTATACTATATGTGTTTATCAATGGCTCTGTGTTGAGACAGGGTCAGCTTGTGGAGTGTCATTCGTTACATTGATGGAACCCCACAAAATTAAGCTCGATCCCTTTCCTTTTGCATGAGTTTATTATTTTCTTACTTGTGGAGTTACATTACAGTGTCTACCCTCTACTGAGACCTAATATTTTAGCCCTTGATGTCCCTTTATGATGAAAGTCCCATATTTTCATAACATTGCCAAACACAGTTTTTTCTGCATTTATTCAAATGCCAATCACCTAAATCTGAAGAAGAGTAAACAATCTGTGGACAGCATAGAAAACAGTTTTGGTCCTGATTAATGGCACTTGTGTAACAATTGATGTGACCTTGATAAGAGGGCCATGCTTTTTCACTGGTCAGAATAATTTGAACAATCTTGGTGAAAGTCTTGTCTGGGATAATAAAAATACAAGGTTTGCATTTGCATATTTGTCCAAATATTTTGGATAAATACAGTATGGCTTCTGTTACCCCCTCTTTGGGGAACTGCAGGCTTCCAAGAGTTTCATATTTTATTTTTCTTAAGATAATTTTTTATACACAGAATAAATCCTTGGAAACCCAGGCGTGACCCATTCTGTTACACTGCATGAATCCTCGATAACTCAGTTGTGACCCATTCCATTACACTGCATTCACATTACACTGCATTACACTGCATGAATGCAGTGTCATTGCACTTCATGTATGCAGTGTAACGGAGTGGGTCATGCTTCTGTTACCTCCGTCTGGGGAACTGGGTTCCAAGAGTTTCATGCTTTATTTTTCTAAAGGTAATAGAAACAATTGGAATACATGTTTTGTTGTCTTTGAAGACACAGTTAGATATTTCCATTAATAGAATGAAATATATAAAAGATCCAATATTAGTAATGAATCTATAAATAGAGCTGGAACAAAATGATAAGATGTAATGCTAATAATGGACATCAGTACCTAAATAATTTTGCATATTTGATACACTATGGGGATAACTGTGCTAAAAATTTTCATTTAGGGAGGTAATTTGTCGTATATACTGTCGGAAGTTTTAGGTATATATTGTCAGTTATACTATCGGAAATTTAGTTTTATGGTGATGAGTTAGTGGATCGTACATCTGAGGATATATCTCTCCAATGAAAATTTTGAATATGCTTATCCCCATCCTAATGCACCTCTGCACTTGTTAACCATTAAATTCTTTGTTTCATCTCAAACTGGAGCGTTGCAAGCTGCATAAAGTCACGTGATACTATACAATTATTGACTCATGTTGATGTGAACATGGATGTTATAGAATAATAAACATTATATTGACTTTTGCAAAGCGGATCTCAATATGATTAAGTTTACTGCTCAGTAACACTTCATGTCTATAGAAACATGACTCGATGATGAGTCAACAATTGTTTTATTATATGATAAAGATATTAATAATTTATGTATTTTCTTCCATTTTGATCCATTCAAAACGATGACTTTACAGCTCAATCATGCGTAATCACTTGATGTCCTGATGTCACTTCCTGAAAGCCATGCCAAGTGGTTTGTATTGTCAGTTCCAGAAAACCATGTGACATGTAGTCATATCAACGGCAGTTGATAGGCATCTTTGCCAATCAGAGATTTCATATATAGATTTTATAATAAAAGGAAATTTAACTTGATTAAAGATGTCAAAATATTTCTGACAGTATATATTGCAGTTATACTGTCACAAATTTTTAACGTTTTCCAATCAGACATTGCGTTACAATAGCAAGTGCGTGAGATTGGGTTATTATCACTTTTTAACCCTTTACTCCTAGACTATTTTTAGATCATGATGTCATTTTCTATTTTTAGACAACATTGAAAAAAATTAAGAAAAATTTAAGTTAGTTTTGAATACTTATGAAAATATTATGGAAAATGGAGCATTTGCTCTTTTGGAGCAAATGCTCCATTTCCCATAATATTTTCAAATACATGATATTTCAAAGGCATCAAAAGGCATTATTGTGGAGTAAAGAGTTAAACCTGACGTTATCACGCCCCCACACCCAGGGTCATTTGATAGATATAAAAGTAAATAGTTAGGAAGTGTTGTCATATAATACGCATGATTCATTGAATGTTTTCAGGACACCTTGACAGCTCATTGGAGAAGACTCGCAATGAAATACAGATATATACAGATCACACTCTAGATCAACAGAAACACAGAGCTTCAGAGGTAGGAGAATCAGTTGACTTATGTTTCGTTAGATTATGGTACTATAGTGTTTCCAGAACTTAAGTGGCCCCCGTTTTTTGCTAATAATTCTTTAATGGTGTGTTTAATTGGAAAATAAATTAGAGAAATGAATTTAAATATAGACCGCGTAATTGAATTAATTTTTTCAACATAAATGTGAGCTTTTGTATAGGCTGGGATTAGATGGAATTTTTGGTGTGTTTTTGCCGCTCCTCTTTGAATTAGTCCCCAAGTGAACCTAAAGATATAAATAAAACATGGCTTATACGGGTCAGTGGAGGTAATTCGTCAGTCCTACAGATAAGAGTGCGTAACAGAAAATTATGTTTCCTATTTTTCAACCAAAAAATATGCTGTGCGTACTTAAAACAACTGATTAGATGATACGCTTCTTTTGAGCGCCCAAAACACGTGTTTGAACTGATGAAGACAATCGCTACCTCACGCTTAAATTGCTTAACTGGCCCGAATAGCAATGCAAATATACCGCGTGTATCTATAGGGGTTCACATGGGTATATTCACAGGGAAAAACATCTAAGTTATTCTTTTGTACAGGGGATTTGGGCTTCATTTACAAATAAGGGCGTCTCCCAAAAATAATTTTTAGTTACGCAGTGTGTATTTAAATCCAAATGCTAAGTGCCGTTCTTCTAAGTTCAATTTAAAGCTGTTTAAAAAAAGAAAAACGGAGGTCACTTAAAACCTGGAAACACTATAGCTTAGGTAAACAATGAAGGCTCAGGTGAACTTGTTCAACTGGGCAGTATAACCAGAGCCTATGCTGCTTGCATTTACATGCTTGTATTTACAAAGTATGGATGTAGATGAGGAATCTACAATAGTTGACGTCTGCAATTAAGTTTAAGGAATATCTTTATATTTAAGGCCAAATTAAAAAAAATTGTTTCTCAGGCCCTCCCTCATCTGTATTAAATACCCCTCATCTGTCTTTTTTACAGACTTGAATAAAAAAAAAGTTGCCTCATTTGTTAATTCATATACAACATTTTTATACTTAAAATGAACAAAAATAAGGTGCCTCATTAGTTTTCGATGAAATAAAAAAAAGTGGCCTCCTCTGTTTTGGGGGAAATAAAAATAAAAACCTGTCTGAACCTGTCTAAAAACCAGATGAGGAAAGAGAATGTTGATGTTGTAGGCGACAAGCCAGTGAAGAATGACACTGGGGAAATGTCAATGAGCGAGGAGGCAAAGCAGAATGCATGGGCTGAACATTATGAAAGGCTTCTCAACGTTGAATTTGATTGGGACCCTGATCACCTGTCCAATGAACCTCCGTTAGAAGGCCCGCCTATCCCAATCACTATTGACATGGTGAAGAAGGCCATCTCAAAGATGAAGTCGGGCAAAGCTGCAGGTCCATCAGGCATAGTGGTGGAGATGATCAAGGCAGCAGGTGATACAGGGGCCACCATGATCCGAGATCTTGCTTCTGCGATTATCCTTGACGGCAAGGTCCCAACTGAATGGGAGGAAAGTTTCATTGTCTGCCTTTACAAGGGCAAGGGTGATGCTTTGGATAGAGGCAACTATCGAGGCCTCAAGCTGACTGAGCAGGCCATGAAGATCCTAGAGAGGATTGTCGATGGTCTCATAAGACAGGTGGTGTCTATTGACGACTCCCAGTTTGGTTTTGTCCCAGGAAGAGGCACTACAGATGCAATCTTTGTGGTCCGGCAGCTGCAGGAGAAATACCTAGCAGTGAACAAGAGGCTTTATATGGCCTTCGTGGACCTAGAGAAAGCATTTGACCGTGTCCCTCGGAAGGTTATCTGGTGGGCCCTGAGAAAGCTAGGCGTTGAGGAATGGATTGTGCGGTTAGTCCAGGGAATGTACGCTAATGCACAAAGCCGGGTTCGTGTTGGCGAGGGTTTCAGCAAAGAGTTTGAGGTGAAGGTCGGGGTCCATCAGGGATCCGTACTCAGTCCCTTGCTCTTCATCATTGTGCTGGAGGCCTTGTCACGTGAGTTTCGGGCTGGTGTTCCCTGGGAGGATCTATATGCAGATGATCTTGTCATCATTGCTGACTCCCTAGAGGAATGTGTCAGGAGGCTCTTGATATGGAAAGAAGCCATGGAGAAGAAGGGATTGAGGGTGAATGCAGGAAAGACAAAAGTCATGATCTGTGGTACAGGCCTGGACCTCTTGCAGAGTTCAGGTGAATACCCATGCGCTGTCTGTCGTACAGGAGTAGGCAATAACAGCATCTACTGCAATGGCTGCAAACTTTGGGTGCATAAGAAATGCAGTGGGCTACAAAGACTGACACCAAATCCTGATTATAGGTGTGCACGGTGCATGGGAAATGCTCGCCCTATTGACGGCAGACCACAGAGTGAAGTCCAGGTCAGACCTGATAAGCTTGAGGTGGTAGCTTCCTTCTGCTACCTAGGTGACATGCTTTCTGCTGGTGGAGGCTGTGAAATGGCGGTCACTACTCGTGTGAAAACCGCCTGGAAGAAGTTCAGGGAGCTACTACCAGTTCTCACATCCCGCCACCTCTCTTACAAGACCCGTGGCCATGTGTACAGCTCTTGCGTGCGGAGCGCCATGCTCCATGCCAGTGAAACTTGGCCACTTACCAAGACGAACCTGCAGCGCTTGCAACGCAATGATAGGGCCATGATCAGACAGATCTGCAGTACCAAGCCAGAGGATGTGGCCAGGGTAAGGTCAAGCGAGCTACTGGCAAAGCTTCAGCTTGTGGACCTCGACCTCATTTTGAGAGAGAGAAGGCTTCGCTGGTTTGGGCATGTGGCGCGTTCGAGTGGTGCAATCAGAACAGCATATGATATGCAGATTGACAGCAAGCGGGGGGCAGGGAGGCCCAAGCAAACATGGAAGAAACTGACAGTGAAAGACTGCCGTGAGTGGAACCTCACCACAGTTGACCCTCAAGAAAGGAGCACCTGGAGATCAGGTGTGAGATCTGCTATGCGTGCAGCTAGCCAGTTACCTGGAAAGGGGCCCACTGATGTGGATGATGCCCCTGCACCTGCACGTTAATCAAAAATCCGATTATGATATGATGATATGTCTGCCTCCCTGTTTTTCAAAAATGTGGCCTGAGAAACACTTGTTTATATTCTTTTTAGCCTTATCCTTTATTCCATAATGATGCCTTTTGACGCCTTTGAAACATCATGTATTTGAAAATATTATGGAAACTGGAGCATTTGCTCTTTTGGAGCAAATGCTCCATTTTCCATTATATTTTCAAAAGTATTCAAATTGTACGTAAATTTTTCTTGAATTTTTTCCATGTTGTCTAAAAATAGAAAATGATGTCATGATCTTAAAAAAGCCAATGGAGTAAAGGGTTAAGCGATAAGTATCATTGTTATATGACTCCTATAAAAGACCTCCTCTGATTGGCTGAAACTAGCTTTCACTGGTTGTGACAGATCTTGATGTTTACCACTTACCAGTGATGAGCTAAATTTAGCACAGGACAGGTAGACATCAGGATTTGTCAGTGCTGAAAGACAGCTAAAAATAGATCAAGCTAAATTTAGCCCTGGACAGGTTAACATTAAGTTTTTTCACTGCTGCCTGACAGCTAAATATAGATTTAAGATATTGGAAAAACTGACCATGATTTCTTATGTATATTTTATAGGTCAATGTTTTGAACTAAGTATTTGTTATTTTTATGAGAACAATAATTAAAAAAATGCAATTCTTTTGTATGTCTCATAAGAGATTCAGAAACTTGAAAAGCAATTGTTAAATAATCTGTGCACATGGAATATCTGGCTTGAGTAAATTTATAAATATGAAAAAGACTTGATATAAAACTAGGAAAAGAGAGACAGTTTCATATAACATAACAATTTGTGCATTCTTTTTTGGTTAACATCAGGATTAATCAACCCGCAAAAGTGATGTTCACCTCGGTGAGCATCACTATTCTAGGGTTGACAAATCCTGATGTTAACCTCAAAAGAATGCATCAATTGTATATTATTATGGAATGGCCAAATGATTGTCTTTTTTGTAATTTTTGGAAATTTTCAATGTGCTACTTGTTCTTTCTCTTTACACCTGGTTCTTAACATCAGCCTATTTTCACTTGTTTGCAGAAAGCCATTAAACAGATGGATAAGAATAGTCGGCAGGAAGTCTTGGATAATGATTGGCTCAAACATGAGGTAAATTTATTTCATTTATTAAAAACACTCACATCATTTTCAATATCCTAAAGTTCTCAAAAAAAAAACTATTAAGATATGCTATTTGTCTGTATTTTTTATGTTTTTTTTCAATGTTGTCTAAGAATAGAAAATGATATCATGATCTAAAAATAGCCTATGAAGTAAAGGGTTAAAACAGAAACAAATTTAACATGACCTAGGATGGGCCTCATTTAAGACCTGTGTGACCAAACATTTAATCAGTCTCATATAAGATATCTAATCTTGTGTTTTCTACCCGGGAAAGCATAAGTTCAAAAGCTCTAGCATTAATTGATAGGTATATAAACAGCAAATAAAAAAAAAAATTGAAAGGGCTACAAAGCTAGAATTACTCTATCTCCATTTATCTCTTACTTTTCATTCTCAAAACTCTTTTGGTCAGAAGATCTTTCATTCACCAATTTGTGTTGATTGTGGTCAGACTGCTCTTTATCAATACAATAAAAAAGTTTTATTTTGTAATGAAGGCCACCAGCCCATAATACAAAACAGTCATAATACAGTATTAACGAGGAGACTCAGAGTGGTAAACTTAAACTGTACTTGTTATTAATACTACTGAATAAGATGTAGTAAAAATTCTTATCATAACACAAGTCTAAATGTGCAACTGTTTCATTGTGATATTGTAATCATGGTCCAAACATATGTTTTAGGTGTTAAAAAAAGTATCATCCGGATGGTTCTTTTGAGTACCCACAACACATGTATCAATGTTTTGGGTGTTCAGAAAAATGTCTTACTGAGACGGTTCTCTTGAGTATCCACAACACATGTATCTGACACGCTCTTTTAACAAAATTAATACAGTATTATGATAGTTGACTATTTGGACAGGTTTTGATACATCGTCGAGATACTGAAGATTTGAGATTAGAGGTAGAAGACATTGAGAGAGCTAATCTTGAAATCATGGCCGACCTCTTTGAGTGTAAGATTGAGGATCTCAAAATATCAAGGTAAAATAAATGGAGGATATCTACTTTTTTGAGGTGAATACCAAATATATTTCGTCAAGTGCAATGAAAAAATCAGAGCGCATAGCACGAGTGAAAATGCTGATATTTTCACCGCACGAGATGAAATAATTTTGTAATTTGCCGAAAAAAAAAATAAATTTATACTCAAAGGAAATACAGAAAGCACAACCTAACTTTTCCCCTGTTTGTTCCTCGTTCGATTTGACTTTTTCAGCGTGTTTATTGGGTATAGCATTGGATGTAAACAAAGTTTGCACCTAGGAAGTGGCTTAGAATCATATTTTAACAATTGAAATGCAAGAAATCAGCATTTAAAGAAAGGCTAATGAGTGTGCCTTAAGATAGGCGTCACATGCAAACTGGCCCTACGCCAGGTCAAACAGTGAAATCATTATGTTTGATGTTGACGTCACAACATGCGTAGCGTAATTTCGGACAAAAATCCTTCTTGTAAAATCTTTTGAAAACTGTACCAGTCCCAAAGTTGCCAAGAAAGCCTTGTTTTGCTACAGTGAAAATATAAATCTTATCAGTCACTAGTGAGAAAATACGATATTTTTTCACTGTAGAAAAATACCAACTCTATTCACAATTGATATGCAATGAATTCACTGCTTATGATAAAATAAATATAAGTGCTGTGAACCACCTACTGGATTGAACCTAAGAACTGCAAATAATTTTTATGAAGCTCTATGCAGATATACCCTATTTTGAAAACAATGTAGATCCAGATCAGCTGGCTCTGATGAAGCTAGCTGATCAGGATCTGCACTGTATTCCATGCAGCCTTAGAATTCACTGTTTGTTTGTTTGTTTTGTTGCTTTACGTCCCAAGTCAACAGCTATGGTCATTGCGGGACGGTCAGTTCACCTAACCACACTTTTTCCTGGGCAGGCTTGAACAAGCGGTTAACCAGTAATTCGTGCACATACTTTCACTTGTAACTGACAACAAGCCTTCTTGAATGAATCAGCGGAAGGGGAAGAATGACCGTAGAAATCATTTCATGATCAATCTCCACGAAAGTATGGAACCGGACCGGGATCGAACTCGCAACCCCTGGATCTGCAGTCAGACACGCATCTGTAGCCAGACACGTTACCGACTGTATTAATTAAAATCTTACAACTGAACTGGCTGGAAAACCAAAATGAATGTGTCATATAAATTTTTATTAGAAGGACCCAGGGTATAATTAGCTACGTCATGCACTTTCAATATGTCAAGGTAGTGTTTTGATAGCAGATTATTCTTCCAACAACATCTGGCTCGAAGGTTATAAAACTTTTTTCATGGTCAACTCAACTGAGCACGAAATTTCAATTGCTCATAAAAACTAAAATACTGACAAATGAAGAAGTCTATTGCTTTAAGTCTCTCAGATCCTGTATTTATCATGCTAATAAATGTTAAAATGCCAACAATTAGTTGGCATTTTAACATTTATGAGCCTGATAAATTTCATGCTCAGTTGAGTTGAGCATGAAAAAAAGTTTATAACCTTGGGGCCTGATATCAGCCTGCTTATTTCATAGTTTAAATCTTTTATATTCTAAGCTATTAATAATATGGTCCTATATTCACAAGAAACCCTGTTTTTGTTGCATGCATTGCAAGCAATAAAGGCACAGACCAGTGTGCACATAGGTGCCTTTGTTATGTGGTGACACATATACAGTCTAGCACACCAGATCAGCATTTCTGTTGTTTTTATCCATGTGAGATAATTCTATCTTCTATCTTCTATCTCACATACCCATACCAGCCCATGGGAAAGATAAAAAACAAACAGTCACACGTCGGCCACACGCTGATCCATGACCTCATTTTAATATTAAAATGACATCACCATGTCACATCTCATCTGGACTTTCTGGAAGAATCCATTATTCGTTTGAGGATAGGATAGAAAAATCTGTCCCTCACGATCACCGTTTGTCATCACTTGGCAAGCCTCGTGATGCCAATCGATGAATCTCGGGACAGATTTTTTCTATCCCACCTCACACTCATAATGGATTCTTATAGTCTCGTTGTATGAGCTCGGTTAGTAGCTGGATGGGTGACCCAGGCATTGGAGCAGGGGCAACTAGATAGTTGTGCTCATGCTAGGTATCACCAGTTCTACAGTTATTAGAATAATAGCTAAACTTGCTGCAAGATAAATTTCCATATTCTAGTAGGTCTCTCTAGCTGAGCAGGCTGATGGGAATCTTAAATGGTCACAAACACCTATGCCAGGTTTTCTTGTGATGGGGCTCATATATGCTTATTATTTATTTTAATTCAATGTTTCTTTGTGATGTTTATGTATGCATTTGATTAAATAATTGGACATTCTATCAAAACATTTCTTCGAACAGGCAGTTTTTCCTCTCTCAGTTTGGTGAGGGTGAAAATCTAGATGAGACTGGTATCCTGGAGATGGATCTAGCTCAGCTGTCTATAGAACAAGCACCCAGGGACCAGGACGCTGAAAAAGGTTAGTTTTCTGTAGATCAGTACCTTACTCTCTTAGTCTTTCTTTGAAGCCCTCTGTTAGAAAAACAAAGAACCTTAATTAAAGCTGCATAGTCTGTAACTTTTGATCTTCTAATTTTAGAAATAATGTTTCTATTTTTCAGGAACACAGTAAAAATACTAAAATTCAGGCATACATTTTACCATTTTCATAAATCTTAATGAATTATGACTATCAAAACAACAGCATTTATGTTAAAAATTAACTGTCTAGAAGTTTTGGAGGGACACAAATAATTACCAACAAGAGAACAAAACACCTGTTTTTATAAGATAATTTGTTTTCCATGCACTTTTCAGCTGTAGCGAACATATTTATTGTGGAAACATAACATGATTTAGTCTATAAATTCAAACAAATTGTTGGAAAACCTAATTTTAGTGATCAATTCAAAAAGATAGTAAAACGTTATATAAGGGTTGGATATAATTTGGATATCATGCGACAGTCTGCATGCCTAGTTTTAAACCCAATCACGGTTTATAGCTATGGTTTCCTCTTTAATTGCACAACGGTGGGTCAGGCCTCAGGCTCTATAACAGCTCTGACGTAAAGCTTTAATCGGTGGGTTGGTGCTTGATGCTTATCTGTAGCTGGACCCACCGTGGCTCAACTTGAGGTTTTCTTTAGCTCTGACTATCTGTGAGTCATGAGCCCTTTTCTTTGTTTCATCATGGAGTGTTAATTTGATTAGAGTGTTTTCCATGATGATACATTGCATTAGTTAGATGGCCTCCATGCGAGCTGAACATTTCTTGTACTTCAACAACAGCAGAATCTAGGGCGAAGATTTGGTACCAGTAAAATGCATTTAAGCCCCCCGGTGGCTTAGGCTGCTGTCCGTTCTGAGGTGGTGGTTCTGTTGTTGTTGACTTTTTGTTTATTGTTACTCCCATTGTGGGAGTCTGTAATTGTTATATGTTTTGTTGTACGTTACTTTATGTCCATTCTAGTATTGCAATCATCTTGATGGGGAAGAGAGAGCTGATTGCTTTGCTTAATTTGTCTTCCTGGTGTCTCGTGATGGTTGAGCGGCTCTTCCTCGCGGTGCAACGGGGTTGTCGTCAGTTTGTGATTGTGGTATTTCCTGATCATACTCACTTACTATTTTTTACATGTAATTCTTTTCTTACAAATGATTTAAAAAGAGAATAAAATTTTTCGAGAACTGTTCATAATTGCAGACTTAGTCACTTTAAGTTAATTAGGCTTGGTTTAACTTGACCCAATATTCACGTTTACTGTCAAATTCAAGCCAAGTTATTGCTGGTGTGTTCCATATCTCCTGAGCTGTTAATACTTTACTCCATAGGCTATTTTTAGATCATGACATCATTTTTTATTTTTAGACAACATTGAAAAAATTCAAGAAAATTTTAAGTTAAGTTTTGAATACTTTTGAAATTATTCTTGAAAATGGAGCATTTGCTCCAAAAGAGCAAATGCTCCATTTTCCATAATATTTTCAAATATGTGATATTTCAAAGGCGTCAAAAGGCGTTAATGTGAAGTAAAGGGTTAAAGTAATGACCATGATTCACTGGTTTGGATGATAGAGGGCCAGCTGTTTTCTCTGAAAATACTCTTTTAATTCAATCTGTCTCACCATTTCTCGCATTTGCACAAAAAATCACAATTATGAAAATATGTCTGTTAACCCTTTACCTGATAGAGACTACTTTTAACACTTTTTCAAACAGAGCAGACCCAGATCAGGCAGCTCTTGTAAGAGAGCTGCCTGATCAGGATCTACTCTGTTTGCTTATGAAAATATGATATATCCGATCCTACAATAGTGGACCTGACAAGTAATTTCTTTGATCTATGTACAAATGTGAAAGTTTATTTATTTAATTATTCATAGTGGGAGGAGCCTAGCATGATCATTCATGAAGAAAAGGGTTAAGCAGCAAAATAACTACTGTGGGTTCTCATATGAGTTATGAGGAATAATAGTTTGCTGCAAATTTTATGTGGTATATGTTCCTGGGGATAAATTCTTCACAACACTTCTTGTTTATTTTAGCTGAACGTCCTAAGAGTGCAGGTACACTCCGGGCCATTGAAGATAAGGTGTTTTCACTGGTTATAGCATCTATGCAGAGTTTCAGTCAATAAACGCATACGAGCTTGACAAGAGATTTCCAACAAAGTGTGCATTTCGACGTGAATAGACTCAGATGAGCATGTGCAGCCTCTTTTAAGCTTAGAAACTCTAAATGCTATTCGGTCAGTAGCTTAACAGTCATAGAATATTCAAGCGACTAGCAAAGGCTCTGATCAGACTGCATAAATGCGCAGGCTGGTATGAGACTTTGCTGGTAGCATATACCACATCGTTGGAAATCTCATGTCGTGGCTTATATGTTCATGGGACATAAGCGCTTCACAAACCTTTCTTGTTTATATTTAGGTGAATATCTTAATAGTGCAGGCACAGACCGGGCTATTAAAGACAAGGTGTTTTCACTGGTCACACCATCTATGCAGTGTTTCGGTCCTTAGATGCATAAATTATGTTCATGTGGATAACAGCTTCAAAAACATTTCTTGTTTATTTTAGGTGATCGACCTAAGAGTGCCGGCACCCACCGGGCTCTTGAAGACAGGGTGTTTTCACTGGTCACAGCATCTATGCAGATTTTCAGTCCTTAAATGTCAGGGCTCATATGTTCATGCTCCACAAACATTTCTTGTTTATTTTAAGGTGAACGACCTAAGAGTGCCGGCACCCACCGGGCTATTGAAGACAAGGTGTTTTCACTGGTCACAGCATCTATGCAGAGTTTCAGTCCTTAAATGCATAATAATTATATAGCGGCTCATATGTTCATGGGCTATAAACGCTTCACAAATATTTCTTTTTTATTTTTAGCTGAATGTCCTAAGAGTGCAGGCACACACCGGGCTATTGAAGACAAGGTGTTTTCACTGGTCACAGCATCTATGCAGCGTTTCAGTCCTTAAATGCATAATAATTATGTTCATTGGACATAAATGCTTCACAAACATTTCTTGTTTATCTTTAGGTGAACGTCCTAAGAGTGCAGGCACCCACCGGGCTTTTGAAGACAAGGTGTTTTCACTGGTCACAGCATATATGCAGAGTTTCATGCCTTAAATGCATAATAATTATGTTCATGAGACATAAATGCTTCACAACACTTCTTGTTTATTTTTAGGTGAACGTCCTAAGAGTGCAGGCACACACCGGGCCAAGGTGTTTTCACTGGTCACAGCATATATGCAGAGTTTCAGTCCTTAAATGCATAATAATTATGTTCCTATGGATAAATGCTTCACAAACATTTCTTGTTTATTTTTAGCTGAACGTCCTAAGAGTGCAGGCACCCACCAGGCTATTGAAGACAAGGTGTTTTCACTGGTCACAGCATATATGCAGTGTTTCAGTCCTTAAATGCAACAATGTGTGCATTTGAACATGAATAGTCTCAGATGAGCATGTGCAGCCTCCTTTTAAGCTTAGAAACTCCAATTGCTGTTTGGTCAGTAGCTTAACAGTAATAGAATATTCAAGGGACTAAGTGATTAAGGCATCCACTTTGGGAATGGGAGGTCAAAGGTTAGAATCCCAGTGTCGGAGACAGTGAGGTTCGTTCTGATATACCACGAATGGTTACCAATTCCTAGCCGGCAGGGTGCCTGGCAAAAGGATGAGATTTGGGAAGTAAACTTGACAAGTTGAGGTGTCTCATAAGTCAGAAATGGCTGGCCCTTTCAATAGGGGTGACACCATTATAAACAAGCACTTTACTTAACTTTTAATTTTATTTTTAGGTGAACGTCCTAAGAGTGCAGGCACCCACCGGGCTATTGAAGACAAGGTGTTTTCACTGGTCACAGCATCTATGCAGAGTGACGATGAAGATAGTGGTAAGTACCATAGGTCCTGTTAACCCTTTATGCCCTAATGGATTCTCCCTTCTGGTTTGATGCAATACACTTGGGATGGTCCATTGTAAATATCGAGGAGTCACAGGTTATCATTTCCATTGATTTCTTTCGCTAGGGATCACAGTTGCTGGTGTGGTAGAGTGCTTGACTCGAGAATGAGGGGCTGCGGGTTTGATTCTCACTGGTGTCATTGTGTTGTGTCTTTGAGCAAGATGCATTTATCCTTCCTTAGTACTGGTTCAACCCAGGAAGACCGGTCCCGACATAACTGAAAGATTGTTGACTGAGACGTAAAGAATCAAATCAAAACAAACAAAGTACAAGGGGTGTTCAAGAAATACGCGGACAGATGCTGCCATTCCCTCAGTTTTTGACTGGCGGGCGTGAAACTTGCACATAATCATACCCAGAGAATTCTGTATGCCCAGTGAAAATTTGATACAATTGACTTCAAGCATGATCAAACATCCGTTGTTATGCCCCCGCCATTTATAATGGGGGGGGGGCATATAGCATCACCCTTGTCCGTACGTACGTCCTGTCCTGTACGTACGAAAAATGGTTTCCGGGTGATATCTTTTGAATACATCGTTGTATCGAATTCATATTTCATACACAGGTATATAATCATAAAATACAGGTCAAGTCCGATTACAGACAAAATCCACCGATTATTATCATAGTTATGGCCCTTGATCTCGTACGAAAAATTGTTTTACGGGCGATATCTTTTGAATACATTGGTGAATTGGATTCATATTTCATACAAAGGTATAAAATTATAAAATACAGGTCAAGTACGATTACGGATAAAATCCACCAATTATTAATAGAGTTATGGCCCTTGATCTCCGTATGAAAAATGGTTTCCAGGCGATATCTTTTGAATACATTGGTGAATTGGATTCATATTTCATACACAGGTATGTAATCATAAAATACAGGTCAAGTTTGATTATGGATAAAATCCACCGATTATTATCAGAGTTATGGCCCTTTGTTAAATGACAATGCCCTATTTAAGCGAATTTGGCAATAGCGGGGGCATCCATGTCCCATGGACACATTTCTAGTTATGGTAACATTGGGTCGTCACACCCCGCCCAACGTCATCCAACGTCACGTTGACGTCGCATTATCCCAGAGTGATTATTGATAGTTTTTTCACATACCTTTCTGTTATTTCTGTCTAAAGGCATTCATCCTTTTCAAAGTACTCCCCTTTGAATGAAATGCACTTTCTACACCTTTTAATCCATGAATAAAAACAGTTCTTGTATGCGGATGGTCCTAGGGAAGCGATCACGGACTGCACCACCCTTTGTAAATCTGCAACATCGTCAAATTGTTGGCCTCGCAGAATCTTCTTCAGTGTGGGGAACAAGAAGAAATCACAGGGGGCCAAATCAGGGCTGTAAGGAGGATGACCAAGCACTTCAATGGACCGTCTGTCGATCGTTTCCTGAGTCGTAGAAGCACGATGGCTAGGCGCATTGTCATGATGAAACAGCATGGTTGGCAACAGGGGAGCTCGTTTCTTCCGCATGGCTCGAAGAAGGTCTCTGTTCAGTACCTGTTGGTAAGAAATGTAAACCACAGGAAGCGACCTACTAAACATGTTATCGATTGTTTCCATATTATAATAAATTCTTATCTAGAAATGTCAAATGTTGTTTAATTCAAACTTACCTTTGAGTAGTAATTTGCTGTGACCGTCTGTCCTTGCGGAACGGCATGGCTAAGGATAACGCCCTGGATGTCGAAGAACATGATGAACATCCGTTTCTTCGTTGAACGACTGACTTTAAATTTCTTGGGTGATGGAGATCCTGGAGTTTTCCACATTGTAGACTGTTCTTTTGATTCCGGTTCATAAAGACTAATCCACGTCTCGTCTGCGGTCACAATCCTACTGAGAAAATCTTCCCCTTCTCATTCGAATCGCTGAACAAAATGCCGGCATGACTCCACCCTTTGAGTTTTCTGACACTCTGACGGCATTTTAGGGATCCATCTTGCGCATAATCTCCTCATATTTAGATTATCGTGAATTATAGTATGTACTGTCCCAACACTACAGTCTACCCGCTGGCTAACTTCTCTAACCGTGATACGTCTGTCTTTATCCAGGAGTTCTTTGATTTCCTGAACTTTGTGCGACGTTATTGACGTTGGACGTCCGCTGCGCTATTCGTCCATCACACTTTCGTATCCGTTTTCATACCGCGAGTACCACTTATGCAATGCCGTTCTCTTCATTGCAGCATCGCCGTATGCCTTGACCAACATTTCCATAGTTTCTTTTCTGTTTTTTCCATTGAGAACACAGAATTTAATCGCTGTTCTCTGTTCGACGCTCATTTTGATGCACCTTGTATAAACAAATGGCCGCTAACGCTCAAATGACGTCATACGTTGATGTGACGTCACTGACAAAGTGTCAAGATTTGGCGCCATACTGTGCTAAAGTTTGGAGACGATATTGGATCAGACGCAAGTGATAGACGTCATTTTCGGAGGGACACACGTTTGCGTTTTGTTACATTTTGGGCCGGATGTTACGAGGTGACGTTACCATAACAACCATAGATTTGTCATGTGTAAAGATAATGTCAGTAAAGTTACACGCTGAGTACAGAATTCTTTGGGCATCATTATGTGCAAGTTTCGCGCTGTTCAGTCAAAAATTGAGGGAATGGCAACTTCAGTCCGCGTATTTTTTGAACACCCCTCGTATTTCTTTAACTGAAGATCATTTTGTCTTAGCAAATAGTGTAGACTCTGATGAAATGCTGCATCTGGGATTCCACTGTTGCCCAGAGTATACATTTATGGGTCACCAGTATACAAAGGGTTTAGCAAAAAATAAATTGTGATTTTTCCTTATCTATCAGTTCGAACATGTGTGACCGGTGCTCAAAGAGACGGTTCTTTTGAGTACCCACAACATATGTTTTGGTTGAGAAATTTAAAAAAAATCAATTACGCACTCATATCAAGAGGCCTGAGTATATTTGAACCATAGGAAAAAATGGCCAAATTATCTTATACCAGATGGACTGGGAGAGCACATGTGAAATGTAGGTTCAGAATGCAGAACAAAAGAAATATTTAAGAATGCAAAATTTGCTTGATTTCCTAGATTCACATCCTTATCCTGTTCAAGAAAAGTTGAACAAGAAAATGTACCATAAATATGTTTTTAAAAATGATATCACTCAATTTATAAGCAAGTTGATCAAAACATCTATACAATGATTTTATTTACTCTTTGCCTGCTAGTGTCGTCTGCTAATAACCTTTGCAAACAGTTTGAACACAGACCAGGCCTGATCTGCATCCAAACTGTTTGACACTTTGACGGTATTCCAGAAAGAAATTTTCGAAAAAGTTGATTTTGAAAAAAATCAGTAGATCAAGAGGACAAAAAGGCATGTAGGCAAAGTGTTTACATACTCTATTTCTGATGGACCCGTTTTCCAGGTTATTTGTTTGCAATCCTGAGCAACTTCAGCTGATTTTATTTAACTCTGCATGCTGGGTAATTATCCATGCTTTTGTTGTTGTCTGCTGACTTTTTTCAAAATTATGTTTTTCAAAAGATTCTTTCAGGAACACTATCAGAGTGTCAAACTGTTTGGATCTTGATCTGGGTCCAAACTGTTTGTAAAGGTTATCAGCAGATGACAAAAGTTACCGCTACTTTGTATCATGACTTTGCCACCTTTCCTTTGATCTATGCTGTTCATTAATTTCGACAAGACCGGTCAAAGGTGGATGAATATCTGATGAATAAATTAAAAGGTGATTGTTTTATTGGTCATGATACAAGTATTTTATTGTACAAATACTTGTGAATATACAAATATTCGCTCTTGTATGATGAAACTCGTCTTCGACTTGTCCCGCCTATAAGATCCAATATTTGTGTATACATTAGTAAATTGTACAATAAAGCTAACATATTACTTTCTTTATCCCTAGATATCAAAACAGATTCTTTTGTAAAAAATGATGGTAAGACCATAATAATATATTCCTTTGTAGATCTACAGTAGTTACATGTATATAATTCTCTTGTCTTGGGTGTATTCTCTTGTCTATATCTATTATTAAGTTGACATAGTTATAGTATTTCATTGTAATCATTTTATATAGAAGATCTTATATGAGTGCTCATGTTTTTTTTAATTTCTTAAACGAGTTGAGGGAAAGAGATAAAATGCAAGGCTTGCAGAGCATTTTATCTCTTTATCGCAACGAGTTTGATAAATTCATTAATACAAGAGCACGAATGTTAGATTCTTTTTATCACATGACATTTAGATTGCTTTGAAATCTCATTTCTCCAGTAAAAATGTTTAAATTTTGTCATTATGTACGCAACGTTGTTATGGGCGTCATTATGTTTCGCGAAAATCTGTAAACCATTAGTGGTTTATCGATTTTATTGCATGGCTTTATTTCACTCCAAGATGCGACGTCATATGATAATGTACTTTATTAAAAAGATTAAAATATTAAATCAGTGTTTAATTTGATAACAAGAATTTGTTTGAGAAAGTCACAAATTTAGCTGCAACATTTTTAGCATACAATGATCAAGCAAACCTGTTTTAAAAGATCACACTTGGAAAGTTTGAAAATGGTCTCTTTAGTCAAAAATGGTCTCTCAAGTCAATATTACATATCCATGCAAGGCAATGTACATGTAGTTAAGAATGATGGTATCAGATATAGCATGTATGGCATACCCATATACCCATATACCCATACCCATAACATATATGGTCTGATTCCATGGCACTTTGACATGTTTCTGGACAAATTTCCAGAGTAATTCATAGTCAAGATTCCTGTATGTAAGAGCATTAATCATAACCTCAACAAAGTAAGTAAGGGTGCAAAGATCAGGAATCAATACAATCAAGTACCACACCTGACCCAGGATACCAATGGGAAAGTGACAAACTCACAGTTAGACACCACAAACGAGAGCCAAAAGGTCAGCCCTTTCCCAGCAGGTGACCACAAAGCACATATAAACAAACGCGCTCAAAGGCATAGCAAACACATGACAGAAAAACCATAAAAGATCCACAAAAGAAGAACCGCCTTGGAACTGTCAGTAAAATATTTTACTGGAGGGCTTAAACCCGTTTCACGGCGCCAACCTTACCCTTAATTCAGATGTGGATCAAGACACTTAGATATTTGGTTTGCATGACCTATATAAGAATGTTTCTTTCAACTAAAACAGATACTGCCTACCCTACTTCCACTACCCCTAACCTTTTAAAGAAAAAAAGAAAAAGAGTATTACATGTTTATCTGTCTTAATTTTGCATAAAACGTAGGTTGTGAGCACACAATGGAGAATCTCAATAAGAAGTTACTACAGTAAAACCTGTGTAAAGTGGCCACTCTCAAAAAGACCAGAAATTGGTTTTAGAGACCAATTATCGCTTAATGCAGGTCAAAAGTATTGTAGAATGCTCCAAGGGGAGCATTCTGCAATACTTTCGACCTTCATTAAGCTACCATTTGTCATTATGATCTTTGTTTTGTGTGTTTTGAGTGGCCGCTTAAGACAGGTTTTACTGTATTTGGTACTCTCAGCCTATCATTTGAGCAGCAATAAAAATACATAAGCCAGGATATATGGCCCTATGGAGGCCAAGTTTTAATAAATGAAATTTTGGTTTGAGGAGGTCTTCTCTACAGCAGATGGGTTTGTTAACATGATGAACTTGAGTTTATTTGGACTTTTATGTTTGTCAGCATCTGTTCTCACATATATGTATTCCCTAAGGCCCACCACAGTATCCAGGCCATAGCTTTCTATCAGTAAAAGCTTTGGCATTTATGTTTTTGTACACAAGTTTTATCAGACTCTGTACATCCTGATTTCCATTACTGACCTTGATCTTTAAGTTTATTGTTCTGGTGAAAGTGACACGCTTATCATTTATTTCGGTCAATTTATATATTTTCTACATATTTTTGTCTTCATGTATTGTAGTTGAATATCTCCATATATCATTTACATTACCCAAATTAAATAACAGTCTATTACTATTAACCACAGGCCTTTGACTCTCTCTGTGTATATACCATAAAAAACCCATAACTGCTCATATTTACCTGATCTCCTGTTTTCTGTTGACTAAAACAGGAGATCAGGTAAATACGAGCAGTTTATGGGATTTTTACTGTTTATACAGAGAGAGTCAAAGGCCTGTGCATTAACAGAAACATTAACCTTAGCTCTAGATAGGAAATTGTATTGACTTCTTTTTCTTTGTTAATTGTTCTTCCTCTTTTTTTGATTTTGGTGCTCATTAGATATCTCTCATTGAACACCACAATGAATGGGACAGTTCGTTAGGTTATGGTACTTATCGAATATGTGAGTAACGATGGCCCAGGCAAGCCTGCACAAATGTGCAGACTTGCCAGAGCCTTTGCTGCTCACATAAATAAAGTAGTAGAGAAAGGCTTAGACAAAAAATAAACCTCTAGCCCCACTAGATAGCTGCACTTGCATATTAAAAAACTGTTTTTAAGTATATGCTATAAGTACCAAAATCGCGTGAGCTGGCTCAAATGTTTTCTTGGATAACTTTAAAGAATAAGCCAGCCAAACCCTTAAAGCACCTGAAAAAAGATGCATCTGAAAATGACATCTGCTTAAGTCATCTGCTGCATATAGATGCTAACATTATTGACTAGTGTCTGTAAGGAGGCAAACAGTGTGGACCCAGATCAGACTGCTCTTAGGAGCAGTCTGGTCTGGGTCTACACTGTTTGACCAAGAGGCTTCAAAAACATTTCAGCACACGAAAAAAGAAGACATCATTGTTGTGATTGATGTTTTTCGGGTTAAGCTTGTTTCACATCAATCATAGGATTGTTTGGCCGTGCGATTTTCCATGAACATCAGGCCATAAGCAGATTGAAGACAAAATTGCATGTACTCCATGTGGATTTTCACTGAAAGTTTGACAGCAGTGCGATGCTTACACGATCATCGCACGATCATGTGCAAGGCTGACGCAGAATGGTGGTGCAGATTTGTAAGACTGCCGCAAGACAAGAAGAGACATCTTACTGTTCTCGTAGTGTGGCTGTGCATCAGTTGTGCAACTTCATCGGTAGTCAAACCATTCGCAGCATGCTCGCCGCAGCCATGCGTAAAATCATTCTCTATACATGCAATTCACCTAATAGGCAGACAACATTTTCATGACCAAAAATATCAGCAAGGGAAGGGTTAAATAAACTTTTTTTGAAATTTACCATGTGCAAAATATTTTCAAATATGCTTCTGCATAGAAAATATTATCATTTTATCGCTAAATACTGTAATACCAATCATTGTTATGGTTTGGCTATCAAAGGTGAATTGATGTCTCCACAGACAGATTATTTATAGCCATTTCCCGCTTGCTACTTTTTAACGTAAGTGTTTTGGGTAATGAATATCGCATATTAACACAAAACCCATTTTTCAGCAGTGATGTGCCATAGCAGACAGGTCGATCTTTTAATATCGACAGATGTGCAGACAATGCTGTTTTATATGAAAATTGCTAAATCAATGACTTATTTAAAGGGCTAAATTTTTAATGATTTAACTATTTTTGCCTACCCCCATCCACACTTCATAACTCTATTAATATACATGTATAGAGAAACGTTGACTTTATATGGTACATGAGTTATTCATAGCCCACTTTATTAGTGTTTTTGATCATTGACTATATAAACCTAACAGGAATTAGGAGTCATGACAAACAAACATGAAAAACATTTTGAAGAAAGTTATATGGATGTAACTTAAAGCATTGGTCTCTTCATTGACTTATGCCCAAATTATAGATTTTAGACTGGAGTTCTGTTCAAATCACTATGAAGGGAAACTTAGTGCATTTCTACCTCCATTTCATTTATCAAAAAAAGTTCCGCATGAAGAGAGCAATTTGACTTTGTTAAATTTTCATGATTTGATTATTTATTCAGATGCTTCCAGTGAAGACACAGATATGCTTGATAACATGTATTTTGAAGAGGAAGACTGGGGTGTAAGTCTAGTTATCATATTTAACCCTTAAAGCGCCACCTATAATTTGCAGCAGAGGACAATTTCAAAATTTGCTGCTTTTTCAAAATAACCAATAAGGCATGATATTTCATGACAATCGCCTGCTGGCAGACGATTCTCATGTAATATCATAGCTTATTTTTGTCGAAAATTGGGGAAAATGTTGCAAAATTTGTCAAATTTGGCAAAATTCAGTCATGATTGGCCCTTTAAGGGTTAAGTTATGTTTGTTTGTATTTTTTTTTTCATTCTAGATACTTGCAAACAGGTACTTTGGCAGACAGTGAAAACCCTGATGAAATTAGGTGAGGTGGCGTTCCATCAAAGTCTGTACTGTTTGCAAAGATAAAAACAAATCTGCATTACAGAAGTGCAACATAATTTATAAATTTCTACCTGTTACACCTTAAAATACAAAATGGGTAATTTCATACTTGTTCTATCAATATGCATGGGAGAATCCACCTGAATGTAGAAGGTTTAAGTCCCACCAACAGCTAAGATCATATTGGGATAGGGCCAGACTTTAATCCTTATCCTGCCAATATTTTTTGTCCTGAAAATATTTTACGTATTACGTCTGCTGCATATGCTCAAAATTGCTCTAGTATACTTTTATAATGGATGTAAACATTATGAACCCAGATCAGACTGCTTAGAGAGCAGCCTGATCTGGGTTCATATTGTTTGCAATATAAGCTACCTGAGTACATAAGCAGATGAGAGTTAAGACAATAATTGTTGTGGATGGCAGGAACAGGATTAAAATGGCAGCAAGAGTGGAGGGAAGGGGTTTCTTGCACACCGGATACGGATATCTGAGATTTGACCCTGGGTTAGAAAATCTTATCTAACCCATGATATCGTACCCAGGCTGTCACCTGAGGGCTACATACATTGGTTGTATTGGAACTCACGCATATTGTCGTCAAGTGATGTCATTGTTATGTTAAAATGACGTCATCATGTGAAATTGTATATTAGCCAGAGCTGGAAAAATCCACTCGTCTGATTGCCATGGCGAGTGCCTCATGCTGCAGGACGAGTACAAATTTCGACTGTTTCCAATGTAAATTATTGAATTTACCAATACATATGGTGATGTAGGACGAGTAAAAATTTTAAGAATTTTCCACCCCTGTCTAATAGCGTATTCAGGGACTTCTGGAAGCTTATTTTTAAATAAAAAAAAAACAGTGGTGAGCAAGAAAAAGCATCCATTATTAGTTTGAGGGTGGATTATAACAATCCACCATGAGCGTCCATTTAGGATAGAGATATCTCACCCGAGGGGTCGGAAGTTTAACCAGGGACGAGGCTTGCCGAGTCCCTGGTTAAATTCCGACCCCGAGGGTGAGATTTCTCTATCCTACATGGACAGGCTCATGATGGATCGTTTTTCTCCCACTTTTCGAAGGGTTTTTGTCAGAACATAAAGAACTCCATGAAAACCTGAAATTTATAACTTTTAACTCGTTGGGTTTACATTATTTCTGAGTTCACGAGTGTTTTTATCGAGCATTAAAATGGGTGTAAACGTAGTTTGCACCTTGATATTGTCAGGAAAACACCCTCGGAGCATTAGTTAAGTTGCAATATGCAAAATAGATTCCTGCTTGGCTCCCTGTGCCACTAGCGTAACATTGTCGTTTTCGTCACGCGGCGCACGTTCGGTGACGTCATTAACGTTAAATGACGTCAGTAAGTAACGCTTAACATTGCCTGGTGCCTTTGGGTTACCTAGGCGCAATATATTGGTCCTTCAAGTATCCTTTTTCGGGATAAAAGAATATTTAACACTGCCCATGTAAGAAAGCAGTCACGTGGTCATGTAAGATAGAAATTTCTTACATGAGCTGACAGCCTATCTTATATGGGCAAAGGTGGGAGAAAGAAAAATCTGTCCCTCGGGATCACCGTTTGTCATTATTCGGCAAGCCTCGTGATGACAAACCGCAATACTCGGGACAGATTTTTCTATTATACTCTCACACTCCTGATGGATTCTTATAATATTGTATCACCACTGTCCATATGTCTATTTTTTCATGCATACAATAGTTTCAATGCAAAGATTGAGTAGATTGGATAAATATTTTATGCAGTTTTAGATTCATAAATATAGGTCTAATTGTAAATTGTTTACAAATACTATCTTCTTTTATTATGGGCACTGTGGCCTTGTGAATTTTGAGCAACATTGCTTTAAAGGGTGTGTGGATTGAATTCATGTCTTACACATGTTAATTAAAAAGTATAGGTCGATTTCAATATTGGCTGCAACCCATCAATTATTATAATATGAGTTTAATTAATCAGCTTAATTATTGCTTAAATGCTGGTTGTTTGAAAAAAGGAGGTGATTATGTAAAAACCATCAAGGATGAGGGTTTGTTCACCTTTCAAAAACATGGGGGACTATGCCCACCTATACAACTATGCAAAAATGAGCAGGGGGGATATATTGTCTGTATATGATCGTGAAATAAAAGCCGCATTCTAGTTTTGGTTACAATTTGAAATTACAGAAGTTATGGCCCATTTTGAATAAAAAACATGAGAAAACCAACAATGTGGCTGTGCATCATGAGAAGGCTCAGATCAGCCTAGGCATTAGGTCAGTCTGATCAGGCCCCGAGGTTATAAAACTTTTTCATGCTAAACTCAACTGAGCACAAATTTCAACTGCTCATAAGATCTAAAATACCAACAAATAAAGATGTATCTTGCTTTAAGTCTTTCAGATGTTGTACTTATCATGCTAATAAATGTTAAAATGCCAACAATTGTTGACATTTTAACATTTATGAGTAGGATAAATATCATGCTCAGCTGAGTTGAGCATGAATTTTTTTTACAACCTCGGGACCAGTCTTTGCTGTCTGCATGAAGAAAACTTTGGTTCCTTAGTTACCCACTGAGTGCACAGCAAAGACTCTGATTATTTTGGTTTTGTCATGTTGTGGCTCATTTTTAGTTTAGGTTTTGTCATGTCGTGGCTCATTTTTAGTTTAGGGCATCTTAGTCATACTGAAATAATTCCCGTTCTATTTATTTTCAGGATTATCTGCAGTTAGGTCCTTTAGAACTGAAGTTACTCAATGTCACTGGTCAACAGATGCCAATACACGTACCCCAACCCCCTTCAGAGGAAGAAATGGCAGCCAAAGTGTGTGCTCCCGACCAGTGGCCGGTAACACAACCCATGTTGAAAGAATTAGTCACACCAAGACAAGGGGCTACATAGCTGAGCTTGACATTCCTTGGAGAGGATTCATTTTCAGAAGATGATACAAA
Organism: Loripinus fragilis; assembly: GCA_964019695.1. Taxonomy (NCBI): domain Eukaryota; kingdom Metazoa; phylum Mollusca; class Bivalvia; order Lucinida; family Lucinidae; genus Loripinus; species Loripinus fragilis. The sequence continues at coordinate 37,472,685 of OZ026517.1, forward strand.
CAACAAGAAATCTTTAACCCTATTACACTCAGAATGGCCAAAACTCACTGGAGTTTTGGCCATTCTGAGTGCAATAGGGTGAACTCTTGGAGTGTCATCTATAGATATCAGCTTTCAAGCTTTAAACAGAGCGTTTTCTTTTGTGAAAAAGTAAGTTAACTTTGCCTGAAACGGAAATTAAAAATATTTGGTCCTCTATAATTTTGTGTTGAACGACTGATGAAATTATGTTGGCTCAATATGGAAACCAATTAAGATATTTGCAGATGATTTGGTTTGATATTTTATGTAAATCAAGATGGTTCACATGAAATATTAAATCATATAATTAAGAAATATCTCAAACATTTCCTTATTTAACATAAGCGAGAACAAAGTTTTCTCACTTGGAGTGAGAGTGGGCATTTTCATTAGAGAAGGAATGTTCATAAAAATTATGATATATTATAAAATAAATTATCATGTATTGATGAGCGATGTATACCCATTTTTTCTTCAAGACAAAGTGCATTTATTCTAATTTATTTACCTGGTATACCCTTTATAATGTGAATTGGATGGAGCATTGTCATTCCCTTGCCCCCTTGCTCACGAGAATTTAATACTTTATTCTTTATAATGCTGGGTAATTTTTCATGGTTTTGCTGTCTTCTGCTGACTCTTTTCAAAATTAACCTTTTTTTAAAAAAAATCTATCGTGAACACTATTAGAGTGTTGAAGAGTTTGGATCCAGATCAGGACCTACATTCTGTCCGTCCTGATCTGGGTTTAAACTGCTTGCAGAGATTATCAGCAGATGACAAAAGTCGCAGCTAGCAAGGAAAGAGTTAAGACCTAGTTGAGCAGCTAAGACTCAGATGAACCTGTGCAGATGCGCTTACTTATCAGAACATTAGCTGCTCACATACAGGAAGTATGGAGGATGATTAAGATTTAGACCTAAATTTTGACCTGTAGCCTATGTAGCTGCTTATGCTTGTTTAACCCTTTACTCCACACAAGCGCCTTTGGAAGCCTTTGAAATGTAAGATTTTTTAAAATATTATGAAAAAATGGAACATTTGCTCCTGTCAGATGAGCATATGTTTCATTTTTCATATTTTCAAAACTATTGAAATGTAAAAAATATTTTTTGGCAAATATTTGAAAAGTTGAATTATTTATAGACAATGATGCAATGTTCTAAATATAGCATATGGGGTAAAGGGTTAATCTTAACCAACTAGTGACATCTGCTGATAAAAAAATTGTCCAGCATGCAAAGAGTTTTAAAAACGTGACTTCAAGCAAAGAATCAACAAGACTTTATAAAGGGACTACACTATAGATGTTTTGTGTGAATAACGGCTGTTTTTGAACAGATTTTTCTGTCTGATACCTGACTGACCAAAGCTGTTTTAAGACAAGGATTTGTTTGTAAATAAATTTTGACTGTGATGACTGATGATAGCTACACTCATCTTGTTATTAAAATAAATAACTTTTTATCCCCCGACCCGAAAAGGATCGGGGGATATAGCGATCAGCCTGGCGTCCGTCCGTCTGTCCGTCTGTCCGTCTGTCCGTCCGTCTGTCCGTCCGTAGACAAAAGCTTGTGCGCTCAATAACTTTTATACCCTTTGAGATATTTTGATAATATTTGGTAGGCATGTATATCGGGTCAAGACGGTGTGTCGCGTGCAAGAATGGTTGCTCTCCCTTGCTGGCCTTTTGAGTTATCTCTCTTGAATGAACTTTATAAGGGGAAGCTTGTGCGCTCAATAACTTTTATACCCTTTGAGATATTTTGATAATATTTGGTAGGCATGTATATCGGGTCAAGACGGTGTGTCGCGTGCAAGAATGGTTGCTCTCCCTTGCTGGCCTTTTGAGTTATCTCTCTTGAATGAACTTTATAAGGGGAAGCTTGTGCGCTCAATAACTTTCATACCCTTTAGGATATTTTGATAATATTTGGTAGGCATGTATATCGGGTCAAGACGGTGTGTCGCGTGCAAGAATGGTTACTCTCCTTTAATGGACTTTTGAGCTATCTCCCTTGAGTGAAATTTAAATTTTATAGGGGGAAGCATGTGCACTTTATAACTTTAATACCCTTTGAGATATTTTGATAATATTTGGCATGCATGTATATCAGGTGAAGACGGTGTGTTGCGTGCAAGAATGGTTGCTCTCCTTTAATGTTTTTTGAGTTATCTCCCTTGAATGAACTTTATAGGGGGAAGCTTGTGCGCTCAATAACTTTAATATCTTTTGAGATATTTTGATAATATATGGTATATATGTATAATAGGTCAAGGGGGTGTCTTGCATTCAAGAATTGTTGTTCTCCCTTGCTGGACTTATAAGTTATCTCCCTTGAATGAACTTTATAGGAGGAAGCTTGTGCACTCAATAACTTTAATACCCTTTGAGATATTTTTATGATCTTTGGTAGACATATATATAAGGTGAAAACGGTGTGTCACATGCAAGAATGGTTGTTCTCCCTTACAGCCCTTTGAGTTATCTCCCTTGAATGAACTTTTGTGCTCAATGACACAGTATTCCAGTCAGATTGATCACATCTACACAAATCTGAGTGCAGACTTGTTTACCACAGGTACCATTGAGGCTTACTGGTCTGACCACAACATAATTTGGATTGCAGTTAAACAATTGTAATTTTGTGTGAGTATATTTCTTTCAGTCATTGTTATTACTTGAAATCATAGTGTCACAATATATGCATGATTTTTCATATGCATATTTTTTCTGTTATAGATATTAAGCAAAACAAAACTGTCATTTGTACATGTCACACATGGACCCTTTCCAGACACAAAACACCATAGTATTTATTCCATATTTGCTTATCTATAACAATTCACCTGTGCTTACTCAGTTATATCTCCTCTAGTTTTGTGTTTGGGTTATCTCCCACGAACAAATTTTATTCGTGAAACTTTGTGCTCTTAATAACTTTTATATCTTTTAAGAGTTTAATGGTGTTAAGTATAAATTTATCTTTGAGTCACAGTGTGTTGTTCGGTTTAAGAATGATTGCTCTTTAGGGCTTACATTTTAACGTACCTCCCTTGGATGAATTTAAAGGTAAAAATGAAGTCTCTACAGTCAGCCTTCCACTTTTGTTCGCAGTGACACTCAGTATTATCACATCAAATATATATACTAGGTTGGCTGCTTGTAACTGCATATCAATTACTTTTTGGTCGGGGGATTTGCCATCTCCTCTGATGGCTATTTTTTTTGAGTCTATGCATTTTTTCGTGTTTGATAGTTGAATCAGTATGGGTTTTTTTTACCCTGCTTTAGAAAAAGCTCAGTGTACCTCACCATTCTATGCTTTCGCAGACCTCAAAATATCTTAAAATAGGCACTTGCCCTGCATCACAAAAATTATTGGCACATATGAAATTTTTAAAATTTATACTAGAAATATCAATTAACAATTGATTTTTTTTTTTTTTGTTGTTTACTAGAAATATCAAAATTTTCACTTGCCCTGCAGCCTGAGGCACTCGTAAATAAGAGCTGACAAGTGCTATTTTCGAGGCCTGATTCTGACCTATGAAATGGTGTGGTTTTCATGTTTGAGTTTTCGCAACTTTTTATAGAAGGCTGCAGATACCAAAAATGTATACTCATTTGGAACGATCGATGATTTCATACTGTTGGGGGAAAAACCAGAACACATTTTGAATTTGATAATTCAGTAATTTATTTTAATCAGCACAATGACACTTTCAAATTGGTAAATATTGATGCATAGTCAAACATGAAATTTGACCTAGCAACACCTGATAACTAAAGAATGGTTTTACATATATACAATAAGTACCATTATCACATATTAAAGACACTTTTTGCTGTGATAACCCAAAGTCTGCATATGCGATAAGCTCTTTCCCGCCAACTGGTTATCAGCCTGCCGTGATGATAACCGGAAGTCATGTATTTTGAACAGAGAGAGGTTATCATGCCCGGCACGTAACGTTGATCATTTGATGACGTCAGATGTAAACAAGTGGCGTGACATTAAGAAAAAATACGCCATTCCTCTGTTTAACTTACATTTTTTCACGCCAAACGCGTTGAAATAGTGAAATGAAATATGTGATAAACAGATTATAACACGGGGTTTTGTTTATCGCCCTCAGTATCAATCAACCCTCGACCATTATCAGCCCTCCAGCTAAAGCTCTCGGGCTGATAATGGGGTCTCGGGTTGATACTCCGGGCGATAACCAAAACGCCATGAGATAATCTCTAATTATATAAAGCCCCAATCTCAAAGAACTGGCGACCTCTCTGTGACTAAAAATGTGACAATCGCAGGAAGGTTACAGAAGCAAGGTTTTACAAAGGGTGCAACAAGGTTGCTGATTGGGCTTTATGTACTGGTCCATTTGACTCTTGTCATGCTAAACATTTTATGTACTATGCTCTTCCCCAATTTCTATCCTGTTAACCTGCAGCATTCCACTTGTAAGCATGAATTTACAGAGTGGAAAACAGTGTGGATCCTGATCAAATGGCTTCATCAGATGCCAGTTGATCTGGATCTACAGTTTTCAAAAAAGGATAAATCAGGGTTCTGTTGTTGTCGATCCATTGTTATATCTTGGTCTTTGTTTTGTAATACATTACTTAGTGTCCTTTCTAGTTTTGCAATCATCTTGACAATGAAGAGAGAGCTGGTTGCTTTGCTTTAATTGTCTTCCTGATGTCTTGTGACTGTTAGTGTTCTGCCGTTTGTGATTGTTGTATTTCCTGATCATTCTCACTTGCTTTTTCAGTATGATGAGGGTTTTGAAGTAATTAACAGCACATCTTACCACATGTCAAACCATTTGAAACAAAGTACCAGCTGATAAATGTCTGGGGGGTTCATACTTTTGGGACAATGGAGAAAACAATTGAGATTAATCATTAAATAATTTATTTAATCTTTTTTTACATAACAATCATATAGTGGTTGTAAAGCAATAAACAGTACAGCTTACCAAATGACATAAATTAAAACAAAAACCATATGACATGGAAACAAAAAAATAACATATATACTCTTAATATCTGGACTCCTGAATTCCTCATTATTCTTATCCTAAACTGAAAAAAACAACATTTTACTAAGTAGCTATTGACCCTATTGCACTCATAATACACCATTTGGCCATTCTCATTATCTCCCAATAAGTGGCATTCTTATACCTTAAAAGCGCCAATCGCAACAAAAGTTGTCTGCTTTTCTCGTCTGCTGCAATGTTTAAGAAGCCTCTATGATAAACAGTTTGGACCCAGATGAGACTGCTCCCTTAGGAGCAGTTAGATCCGGGTCCACCCTGTTTGCTTCTATACTTAAATTTGTCAGTAATGTTAGGCAATTATTTGCAGCAGTTGACTTCAGCAGACATCATTTTTCAGATGCATTTTTTCTTGGCGCTTTAAGGATTAACCAAAACTGTCGCAATTATTTTTGGCTTTGATATTTTTTTCCCCGATTGCTACCTTTTAGTGGTAGAGTTTGAGCAATGCCCACCACATATTAATATATCATCCTCTACAGGTTAGTGATACTTCATAGCAGACAGGTAGATCTTCAAAACACATTCACAGATAATGAGCCATTCTGAGTGCAATATAGTTAAATCCATTTCACTTAGCACCTTTATCAGTTTCTTTGATACAGCCCCTTCAACTAAACAACAAAACTACATAAATAGAGTGTTGCATCTGCAAGGACCGACATACATTAGCAAAATGGAAAATAGCATCTTAATCATTAAATCTCTGACAATTAATTCTTGAGACTCCACAAAAAGTTTGCAGCAGACATTTTCAAACTTTGTTCTTTCTTTAGAAAACCAAAAAAGACTTGACATTTTATGTGAATCATCTGCTGGCAGATCTGCTGACAGATGATTCACATAAAATATCAAGCTTTATTTTACCGGTACTTGAAAACAAAGAAAAACATCACAAAATTTGTCGTCTGCAGCAGTCATGATTGGCACTCTAAGGGTTAAAGTAAGAGTCAAGATACAAGAAAACCAGTCTTTACTGTGACTAGGTACATGTATGACCCAACTAGCTGACATAGCTACAGCGACTTGCTAGAATTTTGAAAATTTGGATGTAGCAAGTATAGGTATAATATGCATTGAACAGCAACTGCTCCTTTGTTTTGATGCTTATGTCCCAGTCAACAATTTTTCAGTCATGTTGGGACGATTTCCTGTCTTCCTGGGTTTAACCAGTACTGAGCAGCAGATAAAGTGTTTGAATCAAGGACACAACACAGTGACTCCACTGACGGTAAATCTCGAACTAGCAACCATTTGATCTACAACATGACGCTCTACCAACTGAGCCATGGGCTTGGCTGTGAGCAGCAATGCTATCGATCAGAATGTGCAAATATGCAGGCTAATCGAGTATTTGTTGTTCGCATATGGCATAATGAGGTTTTCATATGAAGTACTCACCTATTAAAATATTAGTATTAAAGTTGTCAATGCCTTAAATGTGCTACTATACAAGTTTACAGGTTTGAACAAAAGCTATCTAAATGTTAATTGTTCATCAAAAGCTTTTTTTTCTACAGGTGCATATCACTTTTAAGAGGAGATTCAATTTTTATCTATCTGCATTGATTAAAAGAAAACATTTCTGAGCACTTTATGCAACGCCAAAATACACGACACTGTATTGTACAAGATGACAAACAATGTAGATTTAGATCAGAAGCCAGCTGATCAGGATCTGCACTGTTTGGTTCTGGTACACAGTCAATACATATGGCTACTTATATCTTCAAAAATATATACAGTAAAACCCACTCAAAAAGAAGACCAAAAATTGGTTTTCAAGACCGATTTTCGCTTAATGCAGGTCAAAGTATTGCAGAATGCTCCAAGAGAGCATTCTTCAATACTTTCAACCTTCCTTAAGCTACCATTTGCATTTAAGACTTCTGTTTTGTCTATTTTTGAGTGGTTGCTTAAGACAGGTTTTACTGTATTCAAATTTTGGTGAGGTTTCTCAAATTGTAGCTTATACTAAAATACAACAACTGTGTACACAAACACTATGCACCAGTCATTTGTAGCCATGATCCTCTATGGGTCTGGACAAAAGAGGAGATATAGACTTTTACCTTTGCAAACCCACGGTATGGTCAATTTTATGGGCATATCCATGTTCAGACGTTTTCTCTCATATCATGGCCCAGGGTGTCTGCGTCACATTTCTAGTTTATTTTAGCTAACAGTGTAGGCTGGATGAGATGCAGCATTTTGTGGTGTCTCATTGGATCTCTACTGCTTAACAATGTAACCACTAACAGCTTTTTAGTATATTAAGGGTTACTTACAATGAAGTAGCCAGAACGCTGTAAAAGTAATGCAAATCAAAGGGAGACTACTGGATCAAGCATGGATTCTCTTCAGTTGTGTCCCTTTTCAAAATGGGAACTTCTCTTAAAGGAAAGAATTTGCTCCCAGAGTGAGCGAATTCTTTCCTCTATGAGCAGTTCCTAATTCTATGGAAAATCACTTTTTATCACATTAAGTGACCTCCCTTGAATGTTACTGTTTTGATTACGCACATGCATAACCTGCATAATGGAGCTACGCCAATGACTTACGTAGGTGAAGGTTCATAATTTAAGAATCCTTTACTTTAGAAATTCAACTCTTAAAACTGACAATATGCCTTTAAAATATAATTTATTTCAAATTTAAATACTGAAATGTGTTTTGATAAAAAGAAAATATATCAAAGAAGCTATTATAATCTGCCTAATTCAGTATTCTGAGGCTTACTTTCTTTGGAAAGTCCACTATTCCTGACCCCATATGGATCACCATTACAAATGACTGGCAATAAAAGACAAACAACCCATAAATACAAAATGACTAACAATCAATATATACTACAAGCAGTACATTAGCCTAGAAAAATGATCATCTAATTTATAACAAACACTTTACATGACTGATCACAGATCACCAAGCATCTGTGGTACATTTATTCCTGACCTTGACCTTTGTGTATGATATGTCTATTTTTACCATATGAGGCACAAAGTTGGAATGGAATGTTTAAAACATGAAATGAAATTTTAAAAAAAAAGAAGTATCCAGATTGCCAACTTATACTTATTTTACCCAAAAAAAAATACATTTCCTATGGGTACTCATTGGAAATGTGCTCAACAAGATGCTTCCCATAAGTTTGCAGGCCTCTAGTTAAAGAGTGCGTAATTAAAAATTAATTTTCTTATAACTCAACCAAAACATAATTATGTTGTGGTTACTCAAACGAACAGTCTCAATGTGTCCGTTTTTTTGAGCACCCAAAACATGTAAAAACCAATGGGTTAAAGAAAATATTGACAATTTTATGCTTAATAAATTTGTTCATCTTGACGTTTGAATGAAAAGTTAGAAAATTACCACAACTTTTTGGTAGCTCAGTTAGTAGAGTGCCAGGCTCATGACCAAGAGGTTGTGGGTTCAAATCCCACCATTTGCAGTATTGAGTCCACCATTTGCAGTATTGAGTCCTTCAGCAACAACCTTAATCCTCCTTGATTAGTACTAGCTAAATCCAGGAAAACTTCCCAGCATGACAGAAAATTATTGACTGGGACATAAAGTATCAACTCAAACAAACATATAATTGTGGATTTTTTTCTTAAATTTACACTGTTATCTCACAGGCTGTTTCTTTGCCCAGTCAATTTATATTTTTATGCCCAGTCAGTATGGTGATTGTACAGTAAACCCTGTCTAAAACGGCCACTATAAATATATATATGGTCTTAATGACAAATGGTAGCTTAATGAAGGTCGAAAGTATTGCAGAATGCTCTCTTTGAGCATTCTGCAATACTTTTGACCTGCATTAAGTGATAATCGGTCTTGAAAGCCAATTTTGGTCTTTTTTTGAATGGTTGCTTAAGACAGGTTTTACTGTATGCATCAAACAAGGACTATGATCAGACCGGGCTTATGTTCAGGCTGCTCATGAGTCATCGCTGGATGCAGTCAAATTGTTGACCTTGTCATATACAGGCTCATATTGGCCTCATTGCGAGAAAACCTGATTTTGTTGAATGTTAATAACACAGGCACAGACCAGCATACTGTAGTCTGATCAGGGCCTTTGTAATACAGTAAAACCTGTGTAAAATGACCACTCAAAAATAGACAAAAGAAAGGTCTTAATGACAAATGGTAGCTTAATGAAGGTGGAAAGTATTGCAGAATGCTCCCCTTGAAGCATTCTGCAATACTTTTGACCTGCATTAAGGGATACACAGTTTTGAAAAACATTTTTCGGTCTTTTTGAGAGTGGCCGTTTTACACTGGTTTTACTGTACATTCTCTAGAAAATATAACAACTAAACTAGCCTCAGGCAAAAAAAGTCTCTAAGAAATAAGTTAAGTCTTTATTTAAAGAGTCTGAGTCTTACTTGGTTGCAACCCTAATGACTGGTTTTCTCGCAACAAAGCCCATATACGGTAGTACATGCAAGAAAATAAGAATACTGCACTGGATTTGTAGAATAGGAGCAAAATAATACTAAGAATATACAGGTTCTAAAACTTTGAACGCTAATCTCTATCTGTTCTCAATTTAATCATTATCTCACCACTATTTTTTGTCCTAAAAACGTTGTCTGCTTTTTATGTCTGCCGCATATATTCAAGTGCACTTCAGACTAGATTTTTTCATAGAAGCAAACAATATGAATTCTGATCAGACTGCTCCCAAGGGAGCAGTCTGATCTGGGTTCGTTGTTTGCAATGTAGGCTACCTAAGAACATTTGCAGAAGAGCAGACAACAAAAGTCATAACTGGAAGGCTAAGGGTTAATCTTAGGTCATCAAGTATTGGCTTCTCAAAATTCTTGTCATAATGACAAATAGTGAAGACCCTGATCTTGGTCTGCACTGTTGGTCCTAACTTTTTCCATAGGTAACTAGTGTACAAAATTCAAGGATCTTTTTTGTAACTAAATGTATTTAAATATTTAAGCCCATTTCCAATTTTAGGGGTGTTTGGTGGTATTTTTTTCTGATTTTAATAGAACATTTAGATATTAGTCAATGGTGTATTTATTGGTTGGGATAAAAAAAACAGTGCAAAAATCACAGATTGAAAGTTTGACTCACAAAGGACTTTTAGGGAGACTTCACGCCTTAACAGGACAAATCCATTGTCGTATGCTGCAGTACCCAAACCAGACTGTTCCAAAGTCTTATCAGGATTCATAAAGTTTGGTTCCATGGTAAAAGTATTCTCATTCAGTGCATTTGAATATATGCAGCAACAACTGCACTTTACCGGTTGCTGTTTAGAATTGGTCCCAACATTTGCCGCCCCCACACCCCTGCAGCATTGTAAGTAAGTATTCAAAAGCATATAGAACTACAATACGAAAATATTTATATGCAAGCTCGCCTATAAAACTTAGTCAAAGTCAGTAGAGACCGGTAAAGTGAGGTCTAGCCAGCAGACAACATTTTCAGCACAAAATATATTGGCCAGACAATGGTTAACAATGGTGTTGTATCAAAACCAGATTTCTGAGTTAAGAAAGTATAACACTAGCCCTTATCATCATTTCAGTTACCTGAAAGTCCTGCTAGGTTTTCATTCATTTTCCTTTCAACTCTATTTTTCATTTATGCAAGTCTCGGGACTCCTTGAATTTTTATAAGGCCAAATAAAAAAAATATCTGTGTTTAGGGTAACCCGACCCTACCTTAATATACAGGTGAAGCCTAGATATTTTTTGCAGGTTTTTTGGTTTAATTTTATGCATTTTGAAAGGCAGATTTCGCCTTCAAATGCATATAATTATATTTTTTTCAGAAAAAAAATAATTAAAAAAATGTGTGCCTATTCTTCCTAAAATTTTCAGACCCATTATCCGAAATACACTTATTTTTTATTTGGCCTAATTGTAATCCCTGTACTCATTATTTTATACCATGGACTCATTGTTTTTAGATCCAGAGAGTCCCTGCAGCTTAACCCTTCACTCCATGATGACGCCTTTTGAAGCCTTTGAAATATCATGTATTTGAAAATATTATGGAAAATGGAGCATTTGCTCCAAAAGAGCAAATGCTCCATTTACATGTACCATATTTTCAAAAGTATTCAAAAATTAACTTAAATTTTCTTGAATTTTTTCAATGTTGTCTAAAAATAGAAAATGATGTCATGATCTAAAATTGCCTATGGAGTAATGGATTAAGATAACAATACTGCTTTATAATCAAACATATTTATAACACTAATTGGATATACAGTAAAACCTGTGTAAAACGGCCACTCTCAAAAAGACCAAAAATTGGTTTTCAAGACCAATTATCACTTAATGCAGGTCAAAAGTATTGCAGAATGCTCCAAGTGGCATTCTGCAATACTTTCCACCTTCAATAAGCTACCAATTGTTATTAAGATCTTTGTTAAGTCTATTTTTGAGAGGCCGTTTTACACAGGTTTTACTGTAACATGAGCTGGTTTCCAAAACTGAGATTTTAAAAAGAAATCATGATCTTTGAAAAATTGTCCATTTCTGACATGATTCAAAAAGATGTTAATGAGAAATTAATCCTCTTATTTCAACCCAAACGTATGTTGTGGTTACTATAAAGTTCCATCTATATAAGATGGTTCTTTTGAGCACTCAGTATATGTTTTAGTTGATTGATAAAAAGGTATTACCCTCAAAACATTTGCTTTCTTTTACATACTGCTTTAAGTTTTTGCGACCTTACTGACTGACCTGTACCTATGAATCTATGAGCCCATTCATGGGTGAAAGTACAAAAGTTCCAAAATCCTGAATTTTAGGAATTCAAATCTTAAAATTAACAGCATGCCTACAAAATATTAACAATTTTAATTTTACTGATCAATTGCCTTTAGATTAATTGAAACTTCCAATATATAAACAATTTTAATTTTACTGATCAATTGCCTTTAGATAAATTGAAACTCTACAAAATATTAACAATTTTAATTTTACTGACCAATTGCCTTTAGATAAATTGAAACTATTATAATCTGCATAATTCGGTCATCAAAATCCTGAATTCAGAAATAATCCTGGAAACTTTCACCCATGTCTATGTATCCAAGTGAGTGTAATAAAGGGACAACACTCTTGGTAGCATATGCAATCTACACATACATTAATATAGATATATATTTCTAAGAATTATGATACATGAGTATTTTATTTCCAAGAATTTAAGTTAATTTTTATAGTACTCTAGCAAAATTACATGCTAACATAATTTAACACTTTGCCAACAAGTGTAATCTGCTGATAACCTTTGCAAACAGTTTGGACCCAGATCAAGCCCAACAAAATGTCGGGCTTGATCTGGATCCAAACTGTTTGACACTCTGATGGTATTCCTGAATGAAATGAATCCTAAAAAGTTGATTTTGAAAAAAAAAATCAGCAGACAACACGGTTTCTTACAGGGTAAGGCTCAAACCAGCCTGTTCAGCTACAGACACAAGCTAGAATATTGAAATTTTGCCTGTAACAAGTAGACCTTATACTTTCCAAAAAGTGTGCTGATCAGACTGTGGAGATGCGCAGACTGGTGCGCCTTTGCTGTTCACATGCAACAAAGTCAGGTTTTCTGGCGATGTGGCCCATATCAGAGTCGTGTTGACAGATGCAGGACGAAGCCTATTCTATAAGCAGGCCTTTAGTTAAGAGTGCGTACAAAGAAATAATTTCTTATTTCTCAACCAAAACATATGTTAAAACTGATGGGTAAGAAAATATTTACAATTTTACGCTCAAAAATTTTGTTTATCTAAACCTATGCTATAAGCTCACTTTGTGAGCTTTCATTTCAGCTCAGGTGAGCTAAAAATATTAATTTTCCCTAAAACACTAATCTACAAAAATCCCTCTGGTTCTAGAGCCTCTAGAGGCAGCTTGTATAAGCTCCTTGCATGCTCTAAATCTTTTTTCATAATTTTTTGTCATCTGCTGATTTTTTTCAAAATTTATGTTTTCTAAAAATCATTTTTGGAATACTATTAGAGGGCAAAACAGTTTAGATCCAAATGAGGCCTGACATTTTGTTAAATCCTCATCTGGGTCCAAAATGTTTGTAAAGATAATCAGCAGACCACACTTACAGACAAGGAGTTAAGCTGAACAGCATCTTGGCCAGCCCATGAAATTGTATTATCATATGACTTTGTGTTTGGGAGTGAAATAACGCAATGCAATAAAATCGATAAACCACTAATGGTTTATAGATTTTCAGGAAACGTTATGACGTCCATAATAACTTTGCGTACATAATGACAAAATAAAATGTTTTTACAGCAGAAATGAGATTCAAAGTTATCTTAATGTCATATGATAAATAGAATCTAACATTTGTGCTCTTGTATTATTGAATTTATTAAACTCTATGCAAAAAGAGATAAAATGCTCGGCAAGTCTCACATTTTATCTCTTTTCCCAACTTGTTTAACAAATTCAATAAAACATGAGCACTCGTGTAAATCCTCTATGTATCACATATACTTAGTCATTTTGAACTCTTTGCATGCTGGGTAATTTTTCATGCTCTTTTGTTGTCGTCTGCTGACTATTTCCAAATTTAACTTTTTTATAAATAAAATCTTTCAGAAACACAAACAAAGCGTCAAACAGTTGGGAACCAGATCATGACCGACAATCTGTCGGTCCTGATCTAGGTCCAATCTGTTTGCAAAGGTTATCAGCAGACGACAAAAGTCATGGCTAGCAAGGAAAGAGTTAATGTGCATGGGAAGCTATCCATGAGCGCTACAGATCATGTTTTTTTAGCTGAGACTTCTTCTACATCCAGACTTTATGTGTGAGAGAATGGAAGGCTTAGGTGAGACTGCAAAAAATGAACAGGCATGTCTGAGCCATTGCTGGTTGTCTACATGACAAGTACTAAAATCTCATGGGCTGGCCTGTGTCTAAAAATATCACTATGAAGTGTAGACTAGATGAAATGGTTTTTTTTTTTAACTTTTTACAATAGTCCCACTAACCCAGACCACATTTGACAAAATGAAGTATATTCCCAAGTCTTTGTATGGTTTGTTCAAAAACAACTGTCCCAAAGTATTTGGCCAGTGCATGATATTTCATGGTGTAACATGTATGTTGTTTATCTATTTCATATTTTGTTTACTTAGTTTCTGCTGACCCAGATATTGGAGACATTGATGGTAAATAAGTTGTTGTAAACAAAGTATTTATTAGGTTATAAGATTTTTCTAGAATGATGACTTATCATCTAGAACTTTCCAGAAAAGTCGGGAATTTTCTAGAATTTTCTTTTCCATGCCAATAGAAGCTTTGAGTAGGTTCTGGAAATCAGTGGAATCATCCAGCAGAATGGAGAACTTTCCAGTACCCATGTATTTATCTATATTTAGCATATGCTATCATAGTTGTTTCCTGAGTGTTCTAGAAATTTCTTAAACAGTATATATTAGAGTAAATTTTTCATAAAGGCACCTTTGAAATAATTTCACCTTTTAAAAGTCTAAACCTTTTGTGCTGGAATTCTATATTGGAATACTTATTGTTTAACTTATTCATTCTGGATTACTTTGGATTATTAAGTTTTGGATTCAGACTTCATGTTCATTTGGATTTATCTTCAAAATCTGGGATCAGAAACTGCTGAAAGACTTGTGTTGATAAATATTCTGAGGGACAGTTAGGACATACAAAGTATTGTAAATTAGACTTTCTTTGATTGTATAACTATTTTCCATTGCTTATTGTAAATGATAATTTTGTTTTTAATAAATTTTGTTAAATTTTAAAAGTGCTTTTTGCTGACTTTCCTAGTAGCAAAATTTTGGTTTCCTGAATTTGTTTCTAGTTACGCCTGGCACGTAACAATGGCATGTGCCTTTATCAGGGCATCATGACATTGCAATTTTTTAATGACATCGTCAATGACATTGAATCAACAGGAAACTCGATAATGTCGTCATAACCGCTAGTTTGAAGAGTGAATCAACTTGTAAACTGATAAATAGAATACCAGGTTCCCTTCTTTTGATAGCAAGCTTACCAGGTTCGGCTTTGAGAACACATGTTGAATAGCTCGGCAAGCCTCGCAATGTCAACAAGCTTTCTCGAAGCCTTGCCTGGTAAACTATATATCAAAAGACACTCACCTTGTATTCTCCATATATCACCATTTTTTTTGTTTAAAAAGGCATTTTATATAAAGCTATGCCAATACCATTAGTTTTCATGGCAGACCCGCTGCAGTTACAAATTAAAATTTGCTGTGCACATTGCCCTGATCCAGGAATACACTGTATTTCAGGCTCTTTCTACTGGGACAGCTATTACATGTTTCTTTTCTGTTGGATTAACAACTAAAATGTATTAAAAACTACCGCGTGAACAGTTCATCATAGTGGTCCAACAAGAGGAGTGCGAAACTATTACAATATCCCATAGAACTAAGAGTGGCCTGCCCTTTGGGCCATATAAGATTTGGTCCAAACACAATGGCAAGGTTTTGCGTAGTCATGCGGTTCTTTTCCGAATGAGCAGCAACCTGAAAAAAAATAAGGAAACCTCAGTTTTAACCCTTCAGAATTTTTATTTTTGCATAGCTAGTGTGTTTTGGCATACACCCTATTAAGGCTTTCCTTCATGAAACCTCCCTTTTAACCCTTTAGAAATTCTATTTTTGCATAGCTAGTGTGTTTTGGCAAACACCCTATTAACCCTTTCCTTCATGAATATTCATGCTAGGCTCCACCCACTATGAATAATTATATTAATAAACTTTCCAGTTTGTACATAGAACAAAGAAATTACCTGTCAGGTCCACTAGTGTAGGATCATATCAAATCAAATTTCCATAAGCAAACAGAGTAGACCCTGATCAGGCAGCTCTTATAAGATCTGCTCTGTTTGTAAAAACGTTAAACGGCATCTCTATGAGGTAAAGGGTTAAGATAACTCTTAAACTAGTGCATTATGCCATTCACTTATTTTGTATAGGAGCATAATATGGGGCTACTATGATCAAAACTGGTATGAGACTGCATGCATCCAACTGAAGTATATTAGACAGACAGGCTCCCCATACTGAGCAACTAGCTCTAACTTACTATATATCAAGGACACAGGTACCCAGATGATGATCAACAAATAAGTGAAACACCAGTTAGAAAGTCCCAGAAATAGACAAACACAAACACTTGAGGTATCATCACTAAGTACTGAAACCACACACCCTGGTTGTTTCGTCCCTAACAGTATGCATTTCCTGTTTCAAGCAAAACATTGTGCATATTATTCATTTTCAGAACACTTTGACGATCCTGAAAATGAGTGAAAGGCGGGCAACACCTATATATGTTGTTAACAGTGAGGCAAGCTTTTTTATAAAAGTTCAAACTTGTAACCCCATGTATCAGATCCAATGACTTGACCATGTAACAGTTGTTACAATATGTTATCTTATACCAATTTTAGTGTGTTTTTTCACACTATCCCCTCCATTGGTGACGGAAAATAAATCAGAAGTTATTATAACCTGCCTAAATCTGAGTTTTGAAGCTGACTTTCCACAGAAAGTCAGCCTCATTATCCTGAATTTGGGAATAATCCTGAAAACTTAGAACAGTCATTTCAATATTTTTTTTTCATCTTCAATGCGACTCTATCTGCGCAGACAGGACTATATCTGTGTTTTCCGGACTATATTTGTGCTAATATCTGACTCTATCTGTGGCAAATAAAAGAAGGGGTACATAAAACGGTAAAAATCTTCTGAAATATGTCTTGTTTAGAAAAGGCAGTCTGAGAACAGAAATTCCGAAACTCTACTCTTCCAGTTTATGTGGGTATTTAGCCCGATGTTTATTACAGGGTTTCATTTCACGCTGAATAGCTGGCCATTGAAGGTAAAGTGTAGCCCAGTGTTCACTTTGACTGCTGTTTACAGCATTACTAACTTGAATTTGTACAGGTCTTTGATATAATTTGGTCATCAATATTGATTCTGAGTACTGATAGCGATTTGTTGACGGAAATTTGCACCTCATTTGTGAGTATATGACAAGTGTTTACCTTTTACGAAGGCACTGGATAACCACATGGTAATTGTTGGCCATGGTGACAGGCACTGAACTTCACTGACAGTAAACTGTCAGTGAAATGTTCATGCTTTATAAAGTAGTTGTCCTGTGGTGGCTATGGAACCTTTCACTTACAAGCTTTTCCCAACGTTTTTCCCTTTATTAGATGACATGTCAATGTTGTTTTCACAGATAGAGTCCGACACAAGCACAGATACAGTCCGTTCTGCAAAGATAGAGTCCGCTCTGCACAGATAGAGTCCAAAATGGTTATGCACTGTGAATACCACGAGTCTTCTTTCAACCTCAGACATATCGTGTGTGTGTGTGTGCTTGCGTACATATGTGTGTGTGTGTATTACTGTGCAGGAGCATATATACACTGTCCATGCAGATGTGTAGTTGTTCATAATTCTATATTTACATTTCCGAAGCAATCCTTTGATAAATATTTAGATTTTTGCAACGGTTCATAGCCTCATGAATTACACAACTTTGATTGACAGTTGCCAAGCTCACTTGCCCTCGCAATACGCTTCAAACATCAAACTCATTTGCGAGAAGTGACACTGGTATTGTGATTGACAGTGAGCCACACCCAAGTCACACGTGAAAAGCAAGCCTCTTGTTTGCTCCATTGGCTGTCCATGTTAAAGCTGGCTGTTCCCCTTTTCAATTTTACACTCCCACTAAACCGTTAATATGATTATATTTTGAATACAAAACTGTTTTAATTCCTAAATTAAAAATATTTTTTATGTTTTAGATATTTATAATAAAATGTAAATATAAGCAATAAATTCAATTTTGGAATGTTCATGGAATCATGAATACTTCGGGTCTCTTGCAAAGTTAACGTGAAGCCGAAGCAAGAGACCCGAAGTATTCATGATACCATGAACATTCCAAAAATTGAATTCATTTCTTTATTAAATCAAATAATTTACAGCAAAACATAATCAATTGCTATTTTTCAACAATAATTTTGGACAACATCATTTGCCTGTACTTACCTCTACTAGTAAATCTAGAACAAACTTTAAAACTTGGTAGTTGTCAGATGGCAGTTCCTCTGTTAACATTCTTCTGGCCTCTATAACTTGTCTATCTTTATCCTGACCTATCAATGAATTGATAAAAATAATGTAGATCAAATCCTTGATAACTCAAACACTGATTGTTTCAAGAGCTAGCTTAAGTCAAATTAAGTTTGTGATATACATGTATAGTCACAATGCTTTCCAGAAAATGAACTACAAAGGCCCTGGTCAGACAGTGTGGATGCAACTTTGCTGTTGATATACAACAAAGTCAACTTGTCTTGCATTTCTTGTTATAGGGCTTATCGACTTTCTGAATTGTTTTTCCAATTTTCTATCAAAATATAGGTTGGGGTAAACGACTCTTTGCATGCTGGGTAATTTTTCATGTTTTTTGTTGCCTGCTGATATTTTTCAATATTGCTTTTTTTCAAAATATTCTTTCAGGAATAACATCAGAATGTCAAACAAATTGGATTCAGATCTGGCCCGACAGCAGGCAAAGAATTAAAAGCATGTCTCAGTGAGACGTTAGTACCCACAAATATATATTTGAATAGGAAATTCAGGGGTGTGGAAAGAGTAAAAATTGATACCTCTCCAGAGACAAGTAAATGACCATAATTTACTTGTCCAATGAAAATTTTACTTTTCCGAAAGAACAAATATATGCACAAAGAACTCGGCTAAGCCTTTACTTTGCTGATACCAAATAAATACTCTTTAAAAACAGGGGAAATAGGATAATGAACATTTAATTTGCAAATACAAAAAGTAAAGTGTTAAAAAGTTTAGAACATTTACGTTACGGCAAAAATAGAGTAATCCAATATGCTTACCATACAACTTTGTGATTGGTTCATAGAGTTCAAAGGTGAGTACCGGCTCCTGCAACTCTCTGAGGAATGTTTTCAACGTCACTGATGGAATAGTTACATCACCTATGGCATCAAAGTCCACTGTTTCACCTTCATTGAACCGTTGTTGGGTCTGTTTTAACACAGCGGCATTGGCAGTTCTTCTGAATATGCCTTCAGTGTCCAGTGCTGGAAACGATTTAGTTTTGCATTACAGGGTTCCCACAGAAATTCAAAAACACGATTCCATGATTTTTCCATGATTTTCCATGATCAACAATGTAATTTCCATGACTATTTACAAAATGTAATGGACAGCAGCCAACCTCCCCTTTTAGCGACATCATCACCACGCTGAGCATAAATGTGGAATGCAGCAACAATAATGTATTTACATGAGCATGCTTGTAGACCATGCATGCATTTGAAATAAAATTAACTTGAAACCACCAGTAGCCAGAAAACTAGCTGTCAGACACACAAGGTTTGTGTGTCTGACAGCTAGTTTTCTGGCTACTGGTGGTTTCGTCAAATTATTTCTAAAAATTCCATGATTTTTCCATGATTACGAGGGTTAGTCAAAAATAACTGAGCCCTACCTTATAACATTTAATTCAAGTAAAATGGACACATATTTAAATGATATTTCATCGCAGTTATATGTCGTCTATTCAATTACCTAATTTATATCTGTTGGTATGCTTTATATACTGGTTTCTAGGCAACCGAACATGACCTGTCGAATGGGTGCGTTCACGCTGTAATACATCAATATCTAAGCGTTGCCATGGAAACGAGAATGCCAATGTAATGCTGCATTCACCGTCGTGTGATACCTATTACATGTACCTACTCAGTGCCACAGAAAAGAAAACATCTGACCCCAAATTATAGATGATGCGGTAGTTTGATTTCAGAATTAAGCAAATTTTTACGAGCCTCAAGTCCTATTAATTTACCCCACCCACATTCATATTAACACAATTTTAATAGAAAACATAAAATAATAGCCTAATAATGCTTTTGCAGTACTGCATACACAAACAAACCCTCAGAAATATTAAGTTCTTTGTTTGGAATAAATGATTCTGTTTCCATGGCAACACAAATCTCATGTATTTGAAAATAAGTGATATTTTGACTTATTTTGTTGCTAGGCAACGCATGCAATCAGTGTTCACCTAAACATTTACGAACCAAGTATGATGAAAAGACAATATGACATATGTTATTTAAATAAATGTCAAATGTGTCTTTCTCAAAGACTATTAAGCCCACATTCTTTTTTAAGACATACTGTATATTCCTGGTGGCAGAGATCATGAACGCATCGCTCTGACTGACGATCTTTAGTTGCCTAGCAACCATAACAGAAGCTTCACCGGGGTAATTATTTTGGGTCAATACGTCTATGATATGTCATACTTATAAAAGATAATCACATTGCTTGTCTACAATGTCAAGTTAAGATATAATGAGGTAGGGCTCAGTTATTTTTGACTAACCCTCGTATTCAGGCTTTTAAAATTCCATGATTTTTCCATGCATGGATCTTTTTTTTTTAGTGATTTTCCAGGTTTTCCATGATTTCCAGAGTCTGTGGGAACCCTGCGTTAACCCTTTT
Source organism: Loripinus fragilis (assembly GCA_964019695.1). NCBI lineage: Eukaryota > Metazoa > Mollusca > Bivalvia > Lucinida > Lucinidae > Loripinus > Loripinus fragilis. The sequence continues at coordinate 37,493,367 of OZ026517.1, forward strand.
CATTCTGGATACCGGTAAACAGGTACTTTGGCAAACAGTGAATACCCAGATGAAATGTTGCATAAAGCGGCATTTCATCAGGGTCTGCACTGTTTGCTAAGATGTAAACAAACTACAGGGACACAAATATTCTGATCAGCATCCCCTTTGAATGCAAAATGGGCAATTCCATACATATTCTATCAACATGCATGGGAAAATCTATCTGAATGAACAGGGTTAATATCTGCTTGAAAGACAAGACTATTATGGGATATACATGTATCACTTCTTACAGAAAAGCAAATAAATTTTTAACTACAACTGTCGGGCTCTGACAAAGGGCCCCGCAACATGGCCAAGAGTGAAAAGGGTTGATAATGCACATTAAAGGAGCTGTTTGAAATACTGATGAAAGTAAATCACGTTTGGAAATTGGAAGAAATCTGTACAGAAATAAGATTGGAGCCAAAAAGCAAGAAAAAGTTAGTAAATGTGTCATTTTAAAATGTCATTTTTTTGAGCACCTTGGAAAGCATTCATCAGATTGGAACTCATCTTAAGACACTGATGATCAGTACTTTTTTTTTTTTTTATTTAATTCTTTACGTCCCATCAACAATTTTTCAGTTATGCAGGGACGGATCTTCCCCGGTTGAACCAGTACTAAGCTAGGATGAAAGTGTCTTGCTCAAGATCACAACGCAGTGACGCCGGTGAGGGTCAAACCCACAGGCCCTCGGTCTCGAGTCAAGCACTCTGAATCTGAGCCACTGCGCTCCCTGATCATGATCAGTACATTGACATTTATTGGTCAGATAACGGAATACAACATCAAGAATCATATTTTCATGATTTTCCCTCTGAATATTTTCCATTTTAATTTCCATTAGTTACATTGATTTTTAATAACTCCCACACACGACTTCATTTAATAAATTAAATAAGAACAAGAATTGGGCAGCAAGCAAGGCTTTCAGTATTACCCCCAAACTTATTGTTCCTCTTAACTTCACTCAAAGCATTAACTGATTAGAAATATTGCAAACACCATACAGTTAGAATTACAAAGTGGCATAACTCTTGCAATACTGATCCCTTTGCCCCTTTTTTCCTACAAAACATGCAATGTCTAATGGTTATAGTGTGTTGCAAATTTGATCCAAATCAGATAAAAGCTAAATAAGTTATTCAAGAAATACCTTGAAATGTTGACTGAATGACGGAAAGACTGAAAACAGTATACTCCCCAAAACTATGTTTGGGGGGGGGGGGGGGGGGGGGGGGGGGGGGGTATAATAAGTTTCTTACCTCGTAATCTAATGTACTCTACTGTCTGTTGTACCACTGGCGGGATAGTATGGCCTGTTTTTTCTTTAATACTATAATATACAATAACATATACAGTAAAAACTGTGTAAAACGGCTACTCAAAAATAGACAAAAAAATCTTAATGACAAATGGTAGCTTAATGCAGGTCAAAAGTATTGCAGAATGCTCCCCTTGGAGCATTCTGCAATACTTTTGACCTGCATTAAGTGATAATTGGTCTTGAAAACCAATTTTTGGTCTTTTTGAAAATGGCCGTTTTACACAGGTTTTACTGTACAGTGAAACTTCAATGGCTTGAACACTGACTGCTGGTTTTTCAGGATTAATTTTGAACTTCTTTAATTCCATAAAAAACTGTTTCCAAAATTCCAGATATCCATATATTTATGAGGATTTAGGCAGGTTTTTGTTTTTTTTATTTTCAAATTGTATGTTGTGTGTTATCATTAGAATCACCTAATTGTGGCATTGTTAATGACTGAAATGGATAACATTTAATGATGTGACTGGATAACATTAAAAGTTTGCGACAGCTATTCCTGTGATTTACTGCTTAAATCTCCAGGTCATTCGGTAATATTGCTTTTCCTTCGTAAGTGGTTTTAAGCAGCTGGCTATAGATGCAACATAAAACATTTTTTACTACTTCTTTTTATTAAAAGAAAAATCTTACTAGTGCATTGGAATGGGGATAACCGTATTCAAAATGTTCATTTGACAAGGTATATTGTCTGATATACGGCGGGAAATTTAGTTTTACCTGTCTACTCACATGTCAATGTAAAACTAAGTTTCCGACGGTGTATCGGATAATATATCTCCCCAAATGATTATTTTGAATATGTTAATCCTCTAACCTAATGCACTTGCTAGTGAAATGCGAAGTCTGATTGGATAATGCTAGAAATTTGTGACAGAATAGTTTGACATCATTAATTACATCACATTTCGTTGGATGACATACAGCTTTATGTGGCTTGCACGCTCCGATTTATGACTAATCATAGATTTTTTATGGTAAACAAGCACAGAAGTGCATTAAAATGGGGATAACAACATTCAAATTGTTCATTTGGGGTGGTTTGTCAGATATACTGTTGGAAATCACATTTTACGGCTCCACTTTTTGGGAAAACTCCAGACATATGACCCCTTGATATATACAATGGACTATCCCAAGTTTATTTGTATCAAACCTGAAGGAAGAATCCATTAGAACACACACAGTTACCATAAATGCTTAAAAATATTTCAAACACTAGTTGCCTGTAAAAAAATGCCTAGACAAACAGTGCAGACCCAGATCAGACTGCTTCTGAAGAAGCAGTCTGATCAGGGTCTTCCCAGTTTGCTATTCTGACAAGCACTTTGTGAATTCCAGCCCTGAAAACCAACAAATTATTTGGTAACAGAAAGAGAAAAGTGTTCAAAATTTTAGAGCATTTACAGTAAACCCCCTCACTGCCATCTCCTTCTTAGTCTTTCCATCCCCACACACAACTATACACAGCATCAAAAGTTAAGCACCACTTACTTCGTAGCTACATTTTTCAGCGCAAGATTATGTAATATAAATAAAACTTAATAGATAAAGATAAATGCATCATATAGGGATAAGATAGTGAAACAATCCTGCTATTTTGCCAAAGTATGTGATGGTGAGTTCAAGATAAAGCACATATAATAGGGGTCAACTTATTTTCATTGCAACTTTGTGTACATGAATAGATGTTGAAAATTTTATGTGAAAAAGGCACGAAACATGTTTCAAGATGTAGGGGGCTATTTCTTGAAGATTTCAGGGCGATAGCGTGAAGTGTTGATTAGTCACCAAAACTTATGATTTTGTTACAAAATCCGAATATCACATGTATTTTTAAATTTTCATTTAAATATTTATGCAGAGTTTCACAACAGATAAAGATTTTCCATATTTGATAAAAGTTCTTCACAGTAGTTTAAAAATTGTTTCGGCAAAAATATAGGTGGTGCTTAACTTTGCACTGTGTGTATAATACAAAATCATCAATACTTACTAGTATAATGTGACTCCAAACTGTTGGGTCTTTGGAAGGGCACTATTATTTCTGGAGTGGTTATCTTTATAGGGGTAGGACGGTTTTTGGGTAGATACAAGTTTGGCATCATATCTGCAAAAATGATCAGAATAACAAAAATACAGTAAAACCTGTGTAAAACAGTCACTCTCAAAATGCCACAAATTGGTTTTCAAGACCAATTATTGCTTAATGCAGGTCATTCTGCAATACTTTCAACCTTCATTAAGCTGCCATTTGTTATTAAGATCTTTGTCTTGACTATTTTTGAGTGGCCATTTTACACAGCTTTTAGAGAAGATAACTCAGAATACCGTAAGTGACATTTACAATCTAGAAAATATAACAAAATTAACAAACCAAACTTTGAATTTGATTTTAACATAAGCATCATTTCTGATGAGAGTCTAGATATGAGTTACAATTTGATAAATTTCAATGAAGATAACTCAAACTCCCTTGCAGTAAAAAAACTTAAACATAAAACATGTGGATGCCGACGGTAAGGCCGACACTGACTTAGGAGGTAGTACAATAGCTTTACATAACCGTTGTTCAGGCAAGCTAAAGGAATTATACCAAAATCACACAACATAGGGGAGTCTTGAACTAGTAACCCTTCGATCCCTGGTCCACTGCGAGCCACACTATTGTAAGTGTACAGGGATACAGTGTGGACAGAAGTCTGATCTGTGGTCTACACTGTCTGACCAAGGCTTATAGAACATTTCAGCAGATGACAAAAGCAGACAACTTTTGTTGTGACTGGCGCTTTAAGGCAAATCTGATACAGATATACATATTATTTAAAAAGTGTCTTATCTTCTTTCTTTTTTCGAATTCTCCAGCATGACATTGAAGTCAATACTTACTGTAGAACATATGGCGGGACTTTCAGCTGGTCAAAATGGAGGTGCTCTTTCAACTCATGTAAATAGTTTATATACATCATCTTTCGACCAAATTTCACACTGAAATAGAGTTAAAAAGCAACATTAATACATTTTCATTTGAAAGCTTAAATCAAGGTAAGTTTTTATGCATTTGTTGTCTTCTGCTGACTTTTTTCAAAATTAACTTTAACAAAAAATTCTTTAAAGCTGCATACTCTGTAACTATGAACATTTTTCGAATTTTTTTATTTTCTTTTTAAATCATTTGTCAAAGTAGAATTAAGCTATGTTTTCACAATAAAAATGTTCAGTACAGCTGAAAACTGCATGGGAAAGTGAATTATCTTATCAAATAGGTGTTTTTTTTCTCTTGTTGGTAATTATTTGCGTCCCTCCAATAATTCTAGACCATTGACTTTTAACATAAATGCAGTTGTTTTGATAGTGATAACTTGTTAAGATTTACGAATATGGTAAAATGTTTACCTGAATTTGAGTATTTTTACTGTGTTCTTGAAAAATAAAAACATTGTTTTTAAAATTTACAGACTATGCAGCTTTAAGGAACTCTATCAGAGTGTCAAACAGTTTGGATCCAGTACAGGGCCCCGTTCTGTTGGCCCTGATCTAGGTTCAAACTCTTTGCAAAGGTTTTCAGCAGATGACAAAAGTCACCGTGAGCATGGAAAGAGTTCATTCCTGGTTCAACACATATATTTGTTGCTTATCATAATTATTTGGTCTAACCACTATCATGTCAATGGTTTTGTGCCAAAAATGTCATCTGCTTATTGCATCTGCTGTTTCTATTCTCGTGAACTCCTAGACTACCTTTGGAAAGGAAGCAAATAGTATCAACCCTAATTAGACTGCTCCTAAAAGAGCATTCTATTCTGGGGTCAAATTGTTTGCAATAGCTAGAGGCTACCAAAGACTGGTACATTTGGGGTTTTTTTTCTTCAAAAATAAACTTTTTCATGAAAATCTTTCAGGGATACCATCACAGTGTCAAACAGTATGGATCCAGATCAAACCCAATAATTTATCAGACCTGGCACCGAGGTTATAAAACTTTTTCCATGCTCAATTCAACAGCTGAGCACGAAATTTATCCTGCTCATAAATGTTAAAATGCCAACAATTGTTGGCATTTTAACATTTATTAGCATGATAAATACAACATCTAAAAGACTTAAAGCAATAAACTTCTTCATTTGTCGGTATTTTAGTTATTATGAGCAGTTGAAATTTCGTGCTCAGTTGAGTTGAGAATGAAAAAAGTTTTATAACCTTGGGGCCTGATGTCCAAACTGTTTGCAAATGCTATCAGCAGGATACAAAAGTCACCACAAGCAGGGATTTAAGTTAATGTTATGAATATCATTGACTGTCAAAATCCTAAAATTCTACCTATGGTGGCAAGCTGGAGATTCATTTGAGAATATACCCCAATGGCTCCAGCAGGAATATCATAATCATATGGTAAATGTTCTAAAATTTGGAACACTTTTCTCTTTCTGTTCTCAAACAAAATGTTGGTTATCAGGGCAGCTTGTCAATATAGCAAACAGGGAAGACCCTGAGAATCAGTCTAATCTAGGTCTGCACTGTTTGTCTAGCCTTAGTGTTTGAAATTTTGGAATATATGGTAATCAGCATATACAGTATGATTTTGTTTGTTTTGATGCTTTATGTCCCAGTCAACAATTTTTCAGTCATGTCAGGATAATTTCCTCTCTTCCTGTGTTGAACCAGTACTTTGCAGCGGCTACATACAGTATGAGCCAGTAAATGAGATTTTGTTACTTATTGCATAGACAACCAACAAATTAACCCTTAAAGCGCCACCTATAATTTGCAGCAGACGACAATTTCAAATTTCACCGCTTTTTCAAAGATAACAAATAAGGCATGGTATTTCATGAGAATCGTTTGCTGGCAGACGATTCTCATGAAATATCATACCTTATTTTTTTTTGAAAATTAAGAAAGATGTTGCAGAAATTGCCGTCTGCTGCAGTCATGATCGGCGCTTAAAGGATTAAGGTTCAGACAAGCCTGCCCATCTGCATAGTATTCGCTAGATCCTTCCCTGCTTGCATAAATGAATTTTGGTAGTAGATAAAGGCTCCTGCCAAAAACTAGAATCTAGCCTATTCATGGCCTTAAAAAAAGATGCTTTAACCAGCAAATACATTGTATAAACAAAATAGGTATATGTAAGACTACTGTAAGCCCATTGTTGCTGTCGTCGCCCTGGGCCCTGTCACCTGTTAAACTAACGGTACCAGGAGCCAACTTACGACAGTAAACATTGAAGTCATTATATATGCAGATGCATAATATATACTGTTTATAAGGTGTTACTTTTAAAGTATCTTTTTTCTGTATACATGTAGTAGCATGCAGTTATTATAAAGATGGAAATTTCAGATTTATATTCAGTTATTCAGATTAAAGTCTCTGCGCTAGTTAGTATTAGCGTACTTATTTCATCTGGTGAGAATTCTTGATAACTTCAATATACTAAAAATGGGTCAGCTCATTGACTTATTATTGATATTTATTAGTATTTGTAATATATTTGATAGGAGTAATTTTATTTGAATACCTCTTTTGACTCCAATATTGAACAAAAATGTCAAAATGGTTTGTGAAAAATATATGAAACGCAAAAACACATAGCGTAAAGTTACAGTATTTGACCTAATTAGTGCACTATGTAGTACAGTAAAACCTGTCTTAAGCGGTCACTCAAAAATAGACAAAACAACAGTGTTCAAGACAAATGGTAGCTTAATGAAGGTCAAAAGTATTGCAGAATGCTCTTGGAGCATTCTGCAATATGTTTGACCTGCATTTAGCAAAAATAGTCATGAAAAACATTTTTGGTCTTCTTTTTGAGTGGCCGCTTAAGCCAGGTTTTACTGTATGTACCTAACTTATTCAAAATTTTACACCCTCTTTTAAAAACAGTGTAGATCCAGATCAGCTGGCTTCTGATGAAGCTAGCTGATCAGGATCTAAAGTGTTTTCATTCATTCAATGAGCCAGTATCAATGATATGTTAGTTACTCTACTTGATTGACTGGAAATAGGAAGTTCATGGTGTAATATTTACATTTTGAAAGCAAGCCTTTAATGAAGCTTTATATTTGTACAACCGTTCATAACCTCATGAATAACATAAATATGATTGACAGCTGCCAAGCTCACTTGCCCGTGCAATGCGCTTCGAACATCAAACTCATTCACCAGAAGTGATACTGGTGTTGTGATTGACAGCGTGCCACACCTGTGTTACACGTGCAAAACAAGCCTCTTTTTTGCTCCATTGGCTGTCAGTGTTCAAGTTGGCTGTTCCGCTTTTCCATTTTACACTCCGACTAAACTGTTAATACTATTATATTTTAAATACAAAACTGTTTTAATTCCTAAATTAAAAATATTTTTCATATTTTAGATATTTATAATAATATGTAAATATAAGTTATAAATTCAATTTTTGGAATGTTCATAGAATCATGAATACTTCGGGTCTCTTGCAAAGTTAATGTGAAGCCCTTTGGGCTTCTCTTACTTTGCAAGAGACCCAAAGTATTCATGATTCCATGAACATTTCAAAAATTGAATTAATTTCTTAAAACAACCCAGAAGGTACTCCATGCATACTTATAGGAGCATGTACCATTATTAGGTCAAATATGGTTCATCATAACTTGAATGAGTGTTCTGAGAAAATGTGAGTTGGGGTGGGGTGTTGGTGGGTGGGGTAGGTAGGGTGGGGGTGAACAAAAATCTTACCACCATAAGCACCAAAAGCAGGATAAACTAATATTAACTCTAAAAGTGTCTGACTGATGATTTTCCATAGAAGACATTTCTTTCCATTTTTTTACAAATAAGAAATGCTGACAGCTAGCTGATTCACATGAAATAACAATGAGAATAGCAAGAGACATGTAATGCTTGACTACTGTAGTCATTACTGACACTTTAGGTTTGCAACCAGTCTAGGCTCACGCTAACCTGCCCAGCTACAATGACTAGATAGAATATTTAATTTAATTCAGTTTAAAGAGTGACTTTTTGCTTATGCGATAAATACCATTCATTACCTAAGGGACCAAGATTCTCATGGCAAAAATTAAGATGACTGCTTCAAATTTTGGTAATGCTTTAATCTAAATATTGCCATTACCATAAACAAAAATGGGTGCATTTAAAAAATAAAGCTTTTATTTTGTGAATAATCAGCAGATGAATTATATGAACTATAAATAAAGCTCAAGATATATGACCACTTGCTGAATACGTTTAACTCTTTCCTTGCTTACAGCAACTTTTGTCTTCTGCGCATAACCTTTGCAAACAGTTTGGACCGCAATCAGGACGGACATAATGTAAATCCTGATCTGGGTCTAAACCATTTGACACTCTGATAGTGTTTCTGAAATAATTTTTTGAAAAGTTAATACAGCAACAAAAGCATGTAAAATTACCCAGCATGCAGAGATAAAAGTAGACTACTGCTTATAAGCATTGTAAAGAGATTTAAACAAAATAAAAGAGAGATAAAGAGTGGTGATTCAACTTACCTACTGTTTTGATGGCAAGATAATCAAAACAAAATAAACATATCAACCATAAAGGGAAAATAAATCCTGCATGGAATTAACCATCTGAATCTGAACCAGAGAGTCTGTACAGACTCTTTTTTGCCATTCTGTTCTTTTGGTTATAAGAAAGGGGTGCAGTAGGGTTGGTTGAAGGGCTAGTGATAGCACTTTACTAAATAATAATATATTTGAAATTAAGTAAAGTATATAACAGTATTATCATAAATGTAGATTGTTTTGTTGCATACTGGCTGTTGGCTGCATTCATTTAAGAGCATTCAATGCAATAACAACTCAGTCCCAATAATAGTGATCTATACATTTAAATTATATGCCGTTACTTGACCTTGTATCTGAAAATAGTACCCATATATGTTTTAATATGTGGTTTTAATCATTGAAATACCATTTATTATCTACAATAAAATGAAAAAGGAGTGTTTTGTTTGTTTGTTTTGTTTGATTCTTTACGTCCCATCAACAATCTTTCAGTTATATAGGGACGGGTCTTCCTGGGTTTAACCCGTACTAAGCTAGGATAAATGTGTCTTGCTCAAGGACCACAACGCAGTGACACCGGTGAGGCTCGAACTCGCGGCCCTTCGGTCTCGAGTCAAGCACTCAACCACTGAGCCACTGCGCTCCCTAATAAAAAAAAAAAAAAAAAAGGAGTGTTTCATCTTGGTAGCGTTATAAGACTTGATATTCCATTTGAATCATCTGCCAGCAGAAGATATACAGAGATACAGTACCAAGCCTTATTTCTGTGTATCAATTTATTTGTGTCCTCTTCTGTATGACATAGTGGTAGTACTTGAAAATCTAAGGGTCAAAGCTTGAGCATTACAATGGAGATAATATTCTTGCCAGTATTTATTGAATGACAAAGAACTCTCTCACATGCTGGGTATTTTGCTAGTTTATTGTCACTTTTTAACAGACACATGTATTTTTAAAAAAATCTTTCAGGAATAACATCAGAATGATCAAGCAGTTTGTATCCAGATCAGTTTTGACATAGCCTATGTTTGCAAAGGTATGAGCAGACAACAAGCTACAGCCAGCAAGGAAAGAGTCAAGCTGTGATGCTGTAAATTGTGAAATTTTCATGAGGATTTTATTTTCGCGAAACTTCGCAGATGCAAAGCTTTGTGAAAATATAACCCTCTCGAAATGGCAAAATCACTCTGTTAGTTACTGATGTAGGTAAATCATACCATAGTTGTGTGAATTTTTAACGTCTCAAATATGTCTTTTAAAGCTATTCGTGAAAATAAAATTCTCATGACAATTTCTGGATTTACAGTGGTGTGTGCTTTCTGTGATGGTAAGGCCAGGAAAAATTATATCTGTGGTTCTGGTTACCCAACATACACCTAAATTTTTACCCCCTACCCTAAACTTTTTTCTTCAATTCTGGAGTTGGAAGAAAATAGCAGAACAAAAGAATTTTGTTCTGCTATTCTCTTCCAATTTCAGAATTTGGAGAAAAATACATATCAAAATGACCATCTTAAACGGAAATCTAAATTTTTATGCATTGGAAGCAAGGTTATATCTTCAAAAATAGACCCATTTATACCAGTTTTGTCTTATTTAATACATTTCCAAGCAGGAATAAATATTCCAAGAAAAAAGTTTAAAAAAAAATAGTATCCTACCCACCTACCCTAATTTTTTTCAGGGTGTAACCTGAACCACACATATATTTTTTTTTATTTGGCCTAATCAGAAATATAAATAAATAGAGCTTTGCACATGTACATGGTTTATAGCAGCATATGGATTGTTAATACATGTCTTTATGTGAATTAAAATGGATGCTATACTAAAACCAACCAGTATCTGCAGTTCAAAATAATATTACATTTAGTTAAAACACTTCAAAACAGAAGGGCTGATAATAATATATCACCAAAAAGACAGATAAAGTAAACACACATGAAACTCAGTCACTAAACACTTATAAATAAAACATTAAGAGTTAAAAACATGTGCAAACTACCATACATGACATAGTATACAAACTTTATTTATTTCTACTCAAAGAATGGGGTTTCTACTTTAATTAAATCAAAAAAGCTTAATCCATGGGTCTAAGAAACCCCATTATTGCAACAGATTAATAATGAATCCACACTGTTTGCCTGAATACCCAAATTTGTCATTCACGTATGCATTTACATGCCAAGCAACATATTCAGATACATTTTTTTCATAGCAGGCGAAGAGCTAACTATATACATGTACATGTACCTCACATAGCGAAAAATTTGAAAATTGTTTTTCATACTTTTTTAACAGTTTTTCTTAAAATGAAAGGTTAAAATGTTCTACATGTATGTTGCTCCTATAAAGACCCGGCTGTATTTCTGACAGTACATGTATAAGCCTCCTTTAACTGTGGCTAATGCTTGACATTATCCAATCAGATTTGGCCAGCAAAATTAATTTATGCCCCAAGGTGGCTTCTGCTGCTGTCCACTCGTAAGACATCAGTTCTGTTGTTGTTGATTTAAATGTTTATTGTTGCTCCCATTTTTGTGGGGGTTCTGTGTTTGATCTTGTTTTAGTTTGTTTGATTTGACTCTTTACGTCCCATCAACAATCTTTCAGTTAAACAGGGACAGGTCTTCCTGGGTTGAACCAGTACTAGAAGCTAAGATTTATGTTTCCTGCTCAAGGACACAACACAGTGACGCCGGTGAGGCTCGAACCCGCGGCCCCTCGGTCTCGAGTCAAGCACTCTTACACTGAGGCACTGTTCTTTCTACTTTAGCATTCATCTTACTGGGAAAGAGAGAGCTGGTTACTTTACTATTCCTCCTGGTGCTGTGGGTGGGTCTGTGGTGCTGTGGGTGGGTCTGCAATGTGTGATTGTGGCATTTCCTGGTCATACTCACTTTTTGTCATAACATCAGTGAGTGCATTAGAATGTGTACTCAAATGATAGTTATTAACACTATAACTGTCATCCGAAAACACTACTGAGACTGCTGCCTGCTAATGCTGTCTGTCACAATTTTTCATGTATTGTATTTTAGCTTCAATGCAAACAGTATGGATCCAGATCAGACTGTTCCCTATGAAGCAGTCTGATCTGGGGCCAAACTGCTTGTAATAGAGATCTCACAACACAACGGCAGACAAAAAAGCAGCTGACAAAACTTTTTTCATGCTCAACGCAACTGAGCACGAAACTTTAACTGCTCATAAAAACTAAAATACCAACAAATAAAGAAATCTCTTGCTTTAAGTCTCTCAGGTGTTATATTTATCAAGCTAATAAATGTTAAAATGCCAACAATTGTTGGCATTTTAACATTTATAAGCAGGATAAATTTCGTGCTCAGCTGAGCTGAGTATGAAAAAGTTTTATAACCTTGGGGCCTGGTCAGATTGCAGTCTGATCTTGGGCCAAACTGATTACTATATGAACTCCAAAAGAATAACAGCAGAAGATAAAGCAGAACACTGGACTCGTCCTTGCTAGCTGCGACTTTTTTCAACTGCTGAACCTGCTGATAACCTTTGCAAATAGTTTGGACCCAGACCAGGATCGACAGAATGTGGGTCCTGATCTGGATTCAAAATGTTTAACACTCTGATAGTGTTCCTGAAAGAATTTTTTGAAAAATTTTGAAAAAGTTAATTTTAAAAAGTAGACAACAACACAAGAACTCCACAGACGTCGATATCGCATCTGCATTGGGCAAAATAATCGCAAAACTTTAAGTCATTGGAGCGTGAAATGTAGGGAAAAAGGATAGTGACTATGCAAGGTATCAAATCCTAGCTACCATTAGTACAGAAAAACACACTTAAGTATTTTACTCTACTTAAAATTCTGACAAAATCAATGGAGCGTGACATGTAGGTCAAGGGTACCGGGCCAGGGTGCGTGCTTGCTGAGTAAGTCAAGGAAAATTACTATGCAAGGTTTCATAATCCTAGCTACCATAGATACAGAGAAACACACTTTAGTATTTTACTTGACGTAAAATTCTGACAAAGTCCATAGAGTGTGACATGTAGGCCAAGGGTACTGGGTCAATGTGGGTGCTTGCTGAGTAAGTCAAGGACAATTACTATGAAAGTTTTTGTCATCCTGACTACCATAAGTACAGAGAATCACACTTTAGTATTTTACTCAACGTTGCATCGTAAAATTCTGACAGTCAATGGAGCGTGAAATGTAGGTTAAGGGTACCGGGTCAATGTGCATGCTTGTAGAGCATCTCAAGGGCAATTACTATGCAAGGTTTCATAATCCTGGCTATCATAGGTACTGAGAAATTAATTGTGACAGAAGTTGACGGACGGACAGATGGACAGAAATTCCAACTCCTATATCGCACCATGCTATTAGCAGGTGGGATAAAAAGCATTTAAATATACCCAGCAGGCATAGAGCAGGCAAGGAGTTAAGTTGTGAATGGCAGTGAAATGGCTCTTAGACTAGTGTCATATGTACTTTAAAATAAATACTGTCAAACAATAAAACCCTGGTCAGTCTGCACAGCTGTAAATGCTCAAAAGGCCCTTTGACAAAATTGCCTCTAATATGTCCTTTACATGTCTCTAGCAAAATGTTATCAGCAGCAGGCCTCTAGGTTATAAACTTTTCATGCTCAACTCAACTGAGCATGAAATTTCAACTGCTCATAAAAACTAAAATACCAACAACTGAAGGAGTTTCTCGCTTTAGGTCTCTCAGATGTATTTATCATGTATAATTGTTGGCCTTTTAACATTTATGAGCAGGATAAATTTCGTGCTCAGCTGAGTTCAGCATGAAAAAAGTTTTACAACCTCAGGCCAGGTCTCTAGATAAGAGCGTGTAGATCAAATTTATTTTTCTTATTTCTCAACCAAAACATATCCTATGTTGTGGGTACTCAAAAGTCTCAATTAGAATTCTTTTGAGCACCCAAAACAAATGTAAAATTGATGGATAAAATCCCTGTAGTACCAATTATGATCTCTGTCTTAAACCTGATAGAAGAAAATATTCCCAAATTTATGCTAAAAAAATCTGTTTTTTTCTCAATCTATGATCAGCATATAAATAAAAGTTAAAACCTGTTTATAGTATATATGAACAAGCAAATTCAGAGAATTTATCCCCCTCCCCCCCACACACTTTATGTTTGTCTTTGAAGTTTGAATATATAAATTATCATGGAACAACTTAAATTAGCAGAACAGAAAACAGAAAAAAAACGTAAGAATTTTATCCAAAACAAATCCATATCTTCAGGCCATGACATAAGCACATACAGATGTTTCATAAAGAATTGTATAAAACTGTAGAAGCATTTGCACTCAAAAGGTACTACATATATATGGACATGGATAAGATATTGATAGCACTGAAAGCCAAAAATGCTGGAAAAGTGATAAACCTTAAGCTGAGGTTTTCTATGATAAAAATAACCTGAGGATTATATCCAAACTGGCTGCATACCACAATAAATGGCCCTTGAGGCTATAAAAGCGGTTAACCAGTACTCAGTGCACATACTTTCGCTTGTAACTCACAACAGCCCTTCTTGAATCAGCAAAAGGGCGAGAAAGACCATAGAAAATATTTCATCATCAATCTCTACAAAAGTATGGTGCCAGGCTGGGATTGAACACAACAACCTCTAGATCTGCAATCAGACTCGCTACGTATTGCGCTACAAGGCCTGGCTGCCAACAAAATGTTGGCATTTTAACATTTATAAACAGGATAAATTTCATGCTCAATTGAGTTGAGCACGAAACAAGTTAAAATTTATAACCTCAAGGTCTGGCCCCAAGGTTATAAAACATTTTCCATGCTCAACTCAGCTGAGCACGAAATTTATCATCCTCATAAATGTTAAAATGCCAACAATTGTTGGCATTTTAACATTTATTAGTATGATAAATACAACATCTGAGAGACTTAAAGCAAGAAACTTCTTTATTTGTTGGTATTTTAGTTTTTATGAGCAGTTGAAATTTCATGCTCAGTTGAGTTGAGCATGAAAAAAGTTTTATAACCTCAAGGCCAGGCCTTGAGGTTATAAAACTTAAGCACAGTCTCAGACTCAAAATAGAGCGCAATGATTGGCTGCTTGCGGGCATGTGTCTGCAAGCAGCCAATCATTGCGCTTTATTTTGAGTCTGAGAATGAACTCAAGTTTTAGACCTCGAGGCCAGGTCTTCCAATGAAATTTGTATCGGCTCACACAATAAAGACAATACGAATAAAATCATAATGCAATACAGGTTGACCTGTATTCAATTTAAAAAAAAAAACAAAATATGGCTCAGGCTGATCTGTGTCTATGTTATCTGCATACAGCATAGCAGGTTTTCTTGTGATCAGTTCACATATTTAATATTTCTTTAGAGTTTTAGGAGGGCATAGGTGAAAGTCTTTAACTCATATAAGCCTAGCATACCTTTTGTGTAACATAGGCAAACAGTGCAGACCCAGATCAGATGCCACAAAATGTAGCATCTGATCAGGGTTTCCACTGTTTACTTACAAAATGTTCTATTAGAATAAAAATGAAATATACTACCCAACAACCCTTAAAACAGAAATGGACTGGTCCAATTGATAAGAGTGGGAAATTCCATTCACCTAAAATGGGTTAATGTACAAATTCTTGAAATCCAGATATATATATATCTGAGAACAATCATCACATATTTCAAACTATATTTAGGGAGATGAACTAAAATTGTATATGTGATAATCTCTTTCCCACTAAGTGGTTATCTGCCTGTTAGAGTCATGTATTTTGACAGGGAGAAGTGTATAAAAATAGATCCTTCAAAAAAAAAAAAAAATTCTGAAATGATTATTTTTTCCTCAGGAATTCAGGTACAGTAAAACCTGTGTAAAATGGTCACTCAAAAATCTATATATAGACAAAACAAAAATCTTAATGACAAATGATAGCTTAATGAAGGTCAAAAGTATTGCAGAATGCTCCCCTTGGAGCATTCTGCATTGCTTATGATCTGCATTAAGGGATAATTGGGCTTGAAAACCAAGTTTTACTGTATAACCCTGAAAATTTTCACCCATGCCACAAGAAATGTTAGTTGAGAGTTAGTAAGTTTACCATAGGGTGTCACATACCTCCTGTGTGATAAGGAGAAAATAAAAGGATATAAAGAAAAATAAATTAACGAGCTCCAACGTCCATGGAGCATATGAAACATCTACCTGGTCCGGGCCAAGGCCAGTACAGTGTAACATGCCTTGAGCATTAGTGCATGCAATGTGATATACGAACACTGCAACAATATGGTTTCCAAGCATAAATTTAGGGGATAACTGTATTCAAAATTTTCATTTTGGGAGGTATATCGTCGATATATTGTTGTAATTTTATTTTACGGCAATGTGTGAGAGGGGCAATAAAAAGTATTTTTTACCGTATATCTGATGATATACCGCCCCAAATGAACATTTTGAATATGGTTATCTCCATTCTAATGCACTTCTGAGCTTGTTTACCAATAATATCTATGTTTCCCCTAAAACTAGAGTACCATGTCATCCAATGTCATCCAACGAAATGTGAGGTAATTAATGACGCAAAACTAATTCTGACAGTGTATTGCAGATTATAATGTTGCAAATTTTTAAGGTTATCGAATTCCTTTAAAATAGCAAGTGCATTAGAATAGATGTAAAACCTGTGAAAAACGGCCACTCTAAAAAGCCCGCAAATTGGTTTTCAAGACAAATTATCGCTTAATGCAGGTCGTATTGAAGAATGCTCCAAGGGGAGCATTCTGCAATACTTTTGACCCTTCATTAAGCTACCAATTGTCACTAAAATGCTGAAAAATAAAGATTCAAAGCTTCAAACCCCTCATATGTAATATTATTCCTACTAATAAATGTTAAAATGCCAATATTATTCCTACTAATAAATGTTAAAATGCCAAAATTGTTGGCATTTTAACATTTATCAGCAGGATAAATTTCATACTCAGTTGAGTTGAGCACATAAAAAGTTTAATAACCTCTATGCCTGTCTTTTCTCAGTAAAGCTGAATTGTTACAGTCAACCCTCTTTATAATGACAATGTTTGTTCCAAGCTATCGACGATGTTAAAGTGAATTTGTTGTTATAAGGAAATTCTGACCGGTACCAGATTTCCACATCATAGTCATTTGGTAAAAGAAAATATTACACAATTGGTATTAAAATGCTATTTTTCCAAATGTATACATCAGTTCAATTTCATATTGCATCAAAATGCACAAAGCTTCCCTCTTATCAAATGAGACAGAAACCTGTTCATGCAAAAGATCTTGTTCTGATCACAAAATCGTTTGACACATGGTAAAAAATCTGTTATAATGAATTTATTTTCATTAGAAAATGTATATCTGTTCCCAGAATTTACTGTCGTGTCGTTGAGTGAATATTCTGTTATAAAGAGGGAATTTAAATGGAAACAAATCCGTTTCCCAGCAAATATATGTCGGATATTGAATATTCTATTATAATGAGTAACGTTATAAAGAGTTTTGACTGTATTTTAAAAAGATTTAAACAGCGGATCATTTCCTGCAAAAGATGTTCTTTATTTTTGCTATACTAATTACCTTAGTAAGAAAGGTAGATATGAACTTCTGCACAATAATTCAGTGGCGATCAAGATGCACTGCACAATATTTTTAAGAAAGTTGAAAATGTATGCGGTAGTTCTTTTTTGCTGCTACAATCACCGCAGATTTTAAAAATTGAAACCTGTGCAGCTAAGCAGAACTTTAGTTAAGAGTGTGTAACGAAAATTTAATTTTCTTATTTCTCAACCAAAACATTTGTTGTGGGTACTCAAATGAATCGTCTCAATGAGATGGTTCTTTTGAGCACCCAAAAGATTTGTTAAAACTGATGGATAAGAAAGTAATTACAATTTTACGCTGAAAATTTGTGTTGATCAAAACCCGTGTTTAAATATTTTGTTCACATTCAGTAGTTGCAGAGGGTAGAACAAGTTGAAGCTGTGATTTTACAGAATACCTTACCTGATGAAAGGCTTGAAGATACCCCATAAAATACGGATAAAGTTAGTTGGATGTACCAGATAAAGAGCTTTTAAATTCTTTTTGTATCTGAAATAAGAAGAAGTATTAGAATAGCCAATAATAATGTTATGACAACAAAATATCTGAATAATGCAACCATAATCTTAATGGCTTGCATTAAATGCTGTTTAAAGCAGTTTGAAGTGCACAGTCATGTACATGATACAAATGTTTTAAATATCTAAAATTAACTCATTTAGCCCAATGTATTTTTATAATTTGAATGAAAATGTAAATTACTACCCAACAATCCTTAAGGGCAATTGCGGGAAATACTTCCCGCTTTTAGATCTTTTTAATTCTTTGCATACAGTTTGTTTTAAGAATGGACTGTCGATTAATGAAATAAAAAGGATATGTCACCGCGCTTGATTTTTCATAATCTGACATGGAAGTGTTCAGTATTTTACCAATTTTCTGAAAAAACCCTAAGTCCTTAATATTAAGTTAAAATAGTTGTAATCGCCATCCAGCTTCTTTACTTTAATTTTAATTATTACTCACTGCATCAAGCTTTATAGGAAAAGTGAAAATTTATTTGTTTTCCCAAGCCGTGACAAGATACTGAATGATATATTTTGGTAATTCCCCAAAAATAGGGATACGATTTTTAGATTAAATTGTATATTAAAAAATCTGGCATTAACAATCTCAAAGTTTTGTTTTTATTTCATGGACTTTTATATAACCTTTTAGAAAAAGAATAAAAAATGGGGGTCACCAGACTAATTTTCTTTCAGGAGAGCAAAATTTACCCCTGCCCCTCATATTTTGAGGATAATTCTATATAAAATGCTATGGAGTGTACTTTTAAAAAATCTGGCATTAACAATCTCAAAGTTTTGCTTTTATTTCATGGACTTTTATATAACGTTTTAGAAAAAATAAAAAATTGGGGTCACCAGACTAATTCTCTTTCAGGAGAGCAAAATTTACCCCTACCCCCACATATTTTGAGGATATTTCAATATAAAACGTTATGGAGTGTACTTTTAAAAATCTGGCATTAACAATCTCAAAGTTTTGTTTTTATTCCATAGACTTTTGTACAACCTTTTAGAAAAATGAATAAAAAATGGGGGTCACCAGACTAATTTTCGTTTAGGAGAGCAAAATTTACCCCTACCCCCACATATTTTGAGGATAATTCAATATAAAACGTTATGGAGTATACTTTTAAAAATCTGGCATTAACAATCTCAAAGTTTTGTTTTTATTCCATAGACTTTTATATAATCTTTTAGAAAAACGAATAAAAAAAGGGGCTCACCTGACTAATTTTTGTTTAGGAGAGCAAAATTTACCCCTACCCCCACATGTTTTGAGGATAATTCAATATAAAAGGTTATGGAGTGTACTTTTAAAAATCTGGCATTAACAATCTCAAAGTTTTGTTTTTATTCCATAGACTTTTATATAATCTTTTAGAAAAACGAATAAAAAATGGGGCTCACCTGACTAATTTTCGTTTAGGAGAGCAAAATTTACCCCTACCCCCACATATTTTGAGGATAATTCAATATAAAACGTTATGGAGTATACTTTTTTGTCATTTATATCAATTTATATTACTGGTGGGAAGTCATTCATAATTATAAAGCTAAAAAAGAAGAAGAAAAAACAAACAATGTTTAATAGGGGCCCACCCAGGAATCGATCCTGGTCCGCTGGTTTAAGAGTCAGACACGCTAACCACTAGGCTACAAGGTCAAATCGTGCGCCGCCCAAATTAACCATATATATTGGACACACAATCCGAGTACCGGCCATATTTGTACTTGCATACACAGTATAAACTTGATAATATTGCATATGGTTTGAATTCGCAAGATCTATTTTTATCAGTGTTTGGTACTTAGACGATCATTTATAATAACGGGTCAATAGATATTTTGGACACATTTTAGTTACTTTATTTTGTCCATAAAATGCGGAAATATCCACCAGACGTAAACATATCTGAAACTTGTATTGATGCAAATTTAAAAATGGTCGAAAGACAGGACCCAGACAACTTTCCCCTTTTCCCGCCGCAGGAATGATGCGCGTGGACAATACCCGAAATTGCCCTTAAATTCAAAATGGACTTGTCCATTTGTTAAGGGATTGAAATTCCATTAGGCATAAATTGGTTTAAGAATCCGGAAATAGAGAATCTTACATGAGAGCTCATGTTTTATTGAATACATTAAACCAGTTGGGGAAAAGAGATAAAAATGTGAGGCTTGTCAAGCATTTTATCTCTTTTTTGCAACTAGTTTAATAAATTCAATAATACAGGTGCACAAATGTTAGAGTCTATTATCATATGACATTAAGATTACTATGAAATCTCATTTCTGCCGTAAAATTGTTAAAATTTTGTCATTATGTATGTAACGTTGTTATGAATGTCATAAAGTTTCCTGAAAATCTTAAACCACTAGTGTTTTTTTTATTTTATTGCATGGCGTTATTTCACTCCAAGATGTGATGTCATATGATGAATGCAGTTATTCAATCCCAGATTAATATCTAGAAAGAAATCTCATAAAGCAGAATCAAACAGCTTCAACTAAGGTAGCAACTTTAATATTCATGTTTGAGTCTGCACTGTCTATTTCATTGCTTGAAGTAGATTAGCAGGCAATTTAATGTAATTTGGGTCCACAATACATACTGGAAACCTCAAATGGGTACTTTGGCAAAGAGTGTAAACCCAGATAAAATATGGCATTTCATTGGAGTATACAATGTTTACTAAGACAAAAACAATCTCCATGGACATCATAACGAGTAACCCTCTAATATATACAATGGAACATCCTGGCTTTATTGTGTCAAACTTTATGGAAAATTCCACTGGCCTGAAAAGCAGGCCTCCAGATAAGAGTGCCTACAGAAAAATTACTTTTCTTATTTCTCAACCAAAACCTATGTTGTGGGTACTGGAAAAGAACCGGCTCAATGAGACAGTTCTTTTGAACACCCAAAACATATGTTTAAATCGATGAGTAAGGAAATAAATGCAATTTTAGGTGCACAAACGATCCTTATCTGGACCTATGGAAAAGGGTTCAAGAGTCTACATTTGGATGCTAGGCATAATCGCTTAACCCTTTATATACTAGTGACTCCTAAATGTGTACTTTGGCAAACAATGAAGATCCAGATGAAATGACAAATGATGTGGTATTTCATTAGGGTCTAAACTGTTTGCTAAGACAAAAAACCGTCTTCAGAGAAAGAAATTAAATTTTGATTTGGAAATTATAATCTGTGACCCCACCATATATACAATGGACCATCCCAAGTTTTTGTAACAAACCAGAGGAAAATCTATTAGTGCTAAAAGGGTTAAATTCTTACTTTCTGTCCAGATCTCTGTACACCTGTATCATCCAGGACAACTTTGGCTTGTTTCTGCCCGTCATGCCATGGTGGAAGTATACTATGATATAATCATTCTCTACATACTGGTCTAATGTATGTCTCATATATCTGGAAGTACAGAAGACATGATTATTACTCTATCAACCATGACAACTTTGGCTTATTTCTGCCAGTCATGCCATGGTGGAAGTACACTATGATATAATCATTCTCTACATGCTGGTCTAATGTATGTCTCATATATCTGGAAGTACAGAAGACATGATTATTACTCTATCATCCAGGATAACTTTGGCTTATTTCTGCCAGTCATGCCATGGTGGAAGTACACTATATATATTTCTCTACATACTGGTCTAATGTATGTCTCATATATCTGGAAGTACAGTAAACATGATTATTACTCTATCATCCAGGATAACTTTGACTTATTTCTGCCCATCATACCATGGTGGAAGTACACTATGATATAATCATTCTCTACATACTGGTCTAATGTATGTCTCATATATCTGGAAGTATAGAAACATGATTATTGCTCTACTTTGGCTTATTTCTGCCAGTCATGCCATGGTGGAAGTACACTATATTTATTTCTCTACATACTGGTCTAATGTATGTCTCATATATCTGGAAGTATAGAAAACATGATTATTGCTGTATCAACAAGGACAACTTTGGCTTATTTCTGCCAGTCATACCATGGTGGAAGTACACTATGATATAATCATTCTCTACATACTGGTCTAATGTATGTCTCATATATCTGGAAGTATAGAAACATGATTATTGCTCTACTTTGGCTTATTTCTGCCAGTCATGCCATGGTGGAAGTACACTATATTTATTTCTCTACATACTGGTCTAATGTATGTCTCATATATCTGGAAGTATAGAAAACATGATTATTGCTGTATCAACAAGGACAACTTTGGCTTATTTCTGCCAGTCATACCATGGTGGAAGTACACTATGATATAATTATTCTCTACATACTGGTCTAATGTATGTCTAGTATATCTGCAAGTACAGAAATTGCTCTATCATCCAGGACAACTTTGCCCATGATCAATGAGCCTCATGTATAGTACATCTATAAAATAGTTGACAACTTGATATGTAGACAATTTGTTTTGAAGCCCCGATGACAATAAATTTCTTATTGAGTACTTTGTGGCCTTGGCAGTGATTCATTTGTTTATTGCTGCTCCCATGGTGGTTGTGGTTGTGGGTTTTGTGTTTGCTTCTTGTTTTATGATGTTGTTCTAGGTATCTAGTTTCTAGCTTTTCAATCATCTCGCAGAAGAGAGAACTAGCTGGTTGCTTAACTTAAATTTTATTCTTGCTGTTGTGTGGCTGTTAGTGTTCTGTGTCTCTTCCTCAGGGTGCCGTGGGTTGGTCTGCGGTTTGTGATTGTGGCATTTCCTGGTCAAACTCACTTGTTGTTTTAATTGAATAACTGACTTATTTAGGCCAATGGTAAAAGTATTTTTTTCCATGAAAAAATATGAGAAGAATTTCACAGTGTAAAAAGAAACCCTCATTTACTTTCAACAAACCACAAATATTGAGGATACTGAAGATGTTCTTAAATTGCAAACACTAGTTACCTGCCAAAAAGGCCTAGATAAACAGTGCAGAACCAGATCAGACTGCTTCTGAAGAAGCACTCTGATCAGGGTCTTCCCTGTTTGCCATTCTGACAAGCATTTTGTCATTTTCAGCCTTTATAACCAACACTTATAGGTCACAAAGAGAAAAGTTTTTCGAAATTCTAGATCATTTAGAAATATGAAATATGCAAATATCTGAGTCATGTCAACCAGAATAATTATTGGTTATAAAGACTGCAGGTGCGTAGCCAAGCTGAGGCCAGGAAGCCTTGACTTCAACATCATATGACCTTGCCATGAGAAACCCTGGCTATGTTGCTTGTGAACAACAAAGGTGTAGACCAGCTTGCGCATCTGCACAGTCTGATCAGCACCTTTGTTATTCACTATCTACAAAGTAATGTAACTAGGACAGACATCTCTTAATTCTCGAATTTGTTTTTGGTGGGCTTCAACATCATAAAGCCTCCAGCTATGCCCCTGGACTGGGCCATTATTATGTAACATACTCTAACAGCCTTGCATGGTCTATTTCTGTCTTTGGAGGTAGTTTACAGGCTGAGAACACAATCACCTTCCTACCATACACATCATCTCCCGCCATTTCTATGATACCATGGTGAGCTATATCTGCAAACTCTCCCTCATCAGCCGACGCTTCCTCATCCTACAATTAGAGAACATTTGAGCCGCGACATGTGATTTCCAGCAATGTTGCGTTTTGACAAGTGTAGACTCAAACGAACCTGTGCAGCCTCCTTTCAGGCTTAGAGACTTCAAATCATGTTCAGTCAGTACAATAAGACTCATAGAATATTCAAGCGGCTAGCAATGGCTCTGATCAAACTGCGCATATGCGCAGGCTGGTGTGAGCCTGTGCTGGTCGCACATACCACATTGTTGGAAATCTCATGTCACGGCTCATTTATGACTATCATCACTTTGTCCCTCTGAGAAATACTCTTTTGACTTTAAGAAGGGATTTGCTCCCTCTTTTAAGAGTAGTCCCTTTAAAGAAAGGTTTTGGTCCATGGGAGAACAGACACTAGAATTCTAAAGTTGAAATTTATAGCAACATACAATGTATGAGTTTCCATATTATGCAATATTTCATGTTGTTGGTTTTTTTATTTTTGGCGATTTTCATTTATATACCACAAATAGTGCCAAATTCAAATTACTGCCAAGTGTAGGTGATTTACAATACAGAAATATAGAAAATTAAAATCAAGGGGCGTTTGAAAAATAATGCAAGTTCAGCTTTAAAACTGTGATAAAAGCCACCAAGTGTCTATAAAATGACCACTAAAATGCAGTACATAGCAAAATATCTCTCAAAACTTAACTGACCTTGGTACAGTGTATGTTATTCGAAAGTCTACTACGGTAGTTAGACTGCATACAAAATGCCTGATAACACAGTCAATTCCTATGGACCCCAAAAAGAGCATTATAAGGGGACTGCACTCTATATAAGCTGATACAGTACAGTCTCTTTATAATGCTATATTTAGGGTCCATAGGAATGGATCATGTTATAAGTGAACCGTGTTATAAAGGGACAATTTTACTAAGGAATTATAGGCAAATGACCATTCAATGGTCATTTTCCTATAATTCCTTTGTAAAATTCCATGGTACAAAAATTTGGGAGCTTCAACATGACCGTGTTATATCCAATTCCGTGTTATAACGAGGCGTGTTATAAAGGGACTGTACTGTACATACCACAGGCTGTCCAATTTCTTCTTCAAAGTCTTCATCTATAAGACCATCAGGTGTTATTGAACCACCTCGGAATGGTGAGGGGCCTTCAGAACTGTTCCGCGACAACTCTACAAGAGATCAGATTCACACCAGATAGGCAGCAATCAAAAATGCTCTTAACAATCGACGAACACGGATCAAAAATTGCTAGAAACAGTGTTTTTGATTGCCATTTGTCACCAGTCAGTGACAAATTACAATCAAAAACTCTGTTTCTAACGATTTTTTATCTATGTTCGCCAATAGTATTAACTTTTTCGATTGCTGCTTACCAGGTGTGAAATTGCTCATGTTTTCATTAACCCTTTGGATACTGAAAAATCCTAAAATGGTACTTTGACAAATAGTGAAGACCACAGAATGCAGCATTCTATCAGAGTTTAC
Source organism: Loripinus fragilis (assembly GCA_964019695.1). Lineage (NCBI taxonomy): Eukaryota > Metazoa > Mollusca > Bivalvia > Lucinida > Lucinidae > Loripinus > Loripinus fragilis. Next base: position 37,518,478 of record OZ026517.1, read on the forward strand.
ACAGTTCTCTAAAATAAAAAATCTTCAGGGACTGAAATACATCTTCATTTGGGCACATGTGACCCCTTGATATGTACAATGATTCAATCAACCATCAAACTCCCTACCGGCTGCGCTTCAGGGCCCCATTCAATGCATGCAGTGTGATCAAAATCAAATTAACTCATGTTCATTTTTTACTCATCTCATCCTGTAATGGACCAATTAATTCCAATTGCCTGACTACATTTATAAAGTCGTGGAAAACAGTGTAGTGATCAGCTTGCTTAAAAGCCAGATGATCTGGATCTACCCTGTTAGTGTTACTATCTGGTTTTGGCAGGATAAGCATGAAAAATATTCTGTAAATAAACTATCACCAAACATTACTTTTAACCATTTGTATGCTGGGTAATTTCTCATGCTTTTATTGTCATCTGCTGCCTTTTTTCAAACTAACATTTTCAAAGATGTCATTCAGGACCCGTTTCAGAGTGTCAAACAGTTTGGATCTAGATCAGAACCGACAGAATGTCGGTCCTGATCTGGGTTGAAACTGTTTGCAAAGGCTATATCAGGATCATCAGCAGACTACCGAAGTTGCTGCTAGCAAGGAAATAGTTAAAATGTTGAAGTGTTGTCTCCCTAACATTTGTACAATATGACAAACAATCAAACACACTGTTTTTGAACAAAAAGCAAAAAAATTATACCCTTAAATATATCAAGGATTAAGCTCAATTCAATAAAGTAAAACATGAACAGATCGAAATCAAATCATTTTTCTTGGAAACCTACTGAAAAAATAAAATGCACACTTCCTCATTTTTTATTTCATCATGTCCATTGTTGTTTAACCACAATCACCACAAATATTTTCAACACAATCAGCTGTATTTTTAGGGTCTGTAAGCATCATCATAATCTTTAAAGACCGGAAACTCCTAGATGGGTACTTTGGAACAGCATAGACCCAGATCACTGTATATAGACGCAAAGGAGCCTATCGGTTCAAAACTGCTTTTCCTGAGCCCTATCCACTCCAGAAAAGGAGCCTATCAGCTAAAAACAAGCTTAGCGATAGACAGTGACATCAAAAGGTAAGTAAAATAATAAGTTCCATTAATAACATGAAGAAAAGAGCAATGCAACAGAACAACAGAGAAGCTATAAGACAAAAATCAAACAGCCACTAGTTCATTGATGATGCAGATTTTTTTATAATGCGACACACTCTTCACGGCAGCCGTGTCCACAGATGATAACACAACAATTAAAACATGTTTTTTCGAACAATTTGGGCTGTTCTCGCAATTGTTTTTTGGTATTTTGTAAAGAATTTATGTGGGAAATGACTTATATGCAATTCACAGAACGAATTATACGTTATTCTCTCTATAAATGGCATGGAAAGGAAAATAATCTCGCCAGATTGTCTTTGGCTCAGGAGCCTATATGGTTACTGGCTACGGATCCTATATGCTATTTCTTACTTTGATTACCTATAGGCTCCCATGGTACTTAGTTGAAAACATATAGGCTCCTGTGCCACGGGTGCGGCATATTATCATGTGCCACAAAATGGTCATTTTTCTCTCAACGTATAGGCTCCTTAGCCGTCTTTTTTTTTAAAACATGACCCTTCTTTTTTATGGAAAACTAATTTTAAAAGCAAACCAGATGCTTTAACTAAGGGGGTGGAACATTAAACATTTTCTGCTGTGGTGTAGGCCGGCAAAATTGACTGAATTGTTTAGTTTTGCTTCATTTTCCAACGGAAACTAAATCGCCGAAAAAAGAGCAGTCAATTTCTGTTTAACTTTGTAGATATGACTTGATATCAGCCTTATCATATGTTTCAAAGTCCATCAAGTCAGAGACTTAAAAGTCCCGTGGCGTTTGATTTTATGTTACTTACATCGTAAATAATCTAATATTGACCCAGATTTAAAGTATCTCCTCTGCAATGTCTTGTTTTTGGCGGATAGGCTCCTTTACTGGAGCGGATAGGGCTCAGGAAAAGCAGTTTTTCATGGATAGGCTCCTTTGTGTCTATATACCGTGCAGATGAAATGCTGCATAATGCGGCATTTCATCAGTGTCTGCACTGTTTGCAACGACAAAATTTATTTTCAGCGAAAGAAATACAATACTTTTGGAAAATTATAACCTGTGACCCCTCAATATATACAATGGACCATCCTGACTTATTGTATGTAGCTTTATGGAAAATCCCTTGGTCTGGAAAGGGTTAATGCAAACAGGGTATATTGGTGATTGATTAGGTGATTATACAGCAACTAATCTGGGTCCATTAATTTTTCGTGAACGAACCATTTTAGTATTAATTCAAATATGCTACAAGCTGATTTGTAAAAACTTGAATATATCACACTGTGACAAGCACCTTAGACAAAGATGAGACTGCTCTAAAAGAGCACTGATGTTCACTATATCCCTTAATAATTAATTCTTCCTGTCATCAGGGTTTCCGACCAGGTCATGCACAAACTTAGTCTAAACCTGCTCAGCTACAGAGACTAGATAGTCTTGAAATCTTACAACTAGCAAGTTTAGGTATAGCACAGGAGCTTGAAGTTCGATCCTTATATCACCTCTATAGCCTCAAAACAAAAAGCTCACAATGTCATTACATAATGACATTGTGAGCTTTTGGTTTTGAGGCTATAGAGGTGATATGAGGATCGAACTTCAAGCTCCTGTGGGTATAGTATTTACTAGACAAAGGTGCTGATCAGACTGCACAAATTTGAAGGCTGGTCTGCACCTATATTGTTCGCATACAACACAGTTAGGTTTTCTCATGGCAAGATCCATATTCTAAAACATCGTTACATGTATATGTATTCTAATTATTATCAATACATTTATTAAGATACATAAGGCATATACAATAAGTTTGTAGCTATGCAGTAGTGTATGTAAAATTATAGTATACAGATAAAGTCCTTTTTCCATGTGTCAGGATTAATTGTCAGTGGAAATTCAGTCATGCAACTTCAATGCTTAATTGAATTTCCATTGACAATTATATAGTGTACCATCAGAATACTGAGGATTTCAGCTGAAAAAGGACAATTAGAAGATAATACATAATACTGTATTGAAAAGTATCAGATTCTGTATGTTAGTGTATAAGTAAATTCCACAGATCTTTTAGGGGGCTTTAAATGACAAAACTGAACTAAAAAAAAATCCAATAAAAAATCCAAATAAGTTTTCATTTATAAATTAATGGTGCACAACTGCATGAAATCTACAAGATATGAAGCATGTGCAAAATCCACATGTTTCATATTTTGTACCTTTCATGTGAGTGTGACAGCAAAATGGAGCAATCTCTTGAGTACGCACAACAAAATGTTTTGGTTGATAAATAGAATAAAACTTCTTAATTAAGCATTCATGCATAATTATATATTCATATAGCTGTTTTAACCCATTGTTAAATGAACGAAAATCCATGATCAAATCAGGAGATTCATATGCTGTTTGAACATTACGTAGTTTGAACTTGAAAATACTTCAAATGAGCCCCGAGATATTTGCATGACATTATACGGAGAGGGTTGCAGACCAGACTGATCATTTGGCCGATGTTTTTGCTTGCGAAAATGTTGTGTACAGCTGTGACGACGCTATAACCTTCGAAAGTTTATAGCTGACGCTATTTTGTTTAGAGAAATCGAGAGCAAGAAAAGGGATATTGTAATGTTTGAGCAGCACTTTCAGAGAATTTGGTTGGAATAACGTAAAATATGTAAGAAAACCGATCACACATGTTTGTTTGCCGGCCCCTCGGCAGATGTTTGAACATTCAGTCTAAAGGCATCATCTTCAAACAGCTTTCTCGAGACCCCGCAAATGTAAAATGCATGAAAAAACATGTGTGATCCCTATACTCTTACCTTGATGTCTGGTACATGTATTTTAAATCTGAGAGAGTTCATGAGGTTTGATATACTTATCACATAGGCATTCAGTGATTCAGTGTCGGCTAAGATGAACCTAACTAGAGGACTGTGCACAAATTTTTGAAGAATTTATTATTGCATATTCATTGCAGTCCCTTTATAACACACCTCATTATATTACAGATTTGGAAATAACACGGTCATGTTGTGGCTTCGAATATATTTACCATGAAATTTTGCAATGGGAGTATAGGAAAATGACCATGCAATGGTCATTTTCCTATAAATCTTTTGTAAAATAGTCCAGTTATAACACACCTCATTATAACACAATTTTGGATAAATTACTGTTATGTTGTGGCTCCGAATATTTTTACCATGAAATTTTAGAAAGGGATTATAATTCTTTTGTAAAATTGTCCCTTTATAACAAAGTTCACTAGTAACTTGGTCCATTCCTATTGACCCCAAACCTAGCATTATAAAGGGACTGCATTATATACTATAAGTCCCACTATTATGTTAGCTGGCCAATATACATGTACATATATCAACATTGTACATGTAGATGAAATATCTGCACCAAAAAATCTGTGGAAATGTTTTAGTAAAATCAAAACTGTGATGATACCTCAAAATGGTAACCCTGCATATGCTAATAAAATGTCTGTTTTTACCATGAAATAAATCTGGCAAAGCGGCCCAATGACATATATTTACATTCTTAGTGCAGTTGCCTTAGATGAAACCAACATTTCTGGCTGCTTGCATTTCTCAATGCAAAACATTTAAATGTCATGTGATCTAGACCGCCCCTCTAGGCGGAGTAACGTCAAAGTCAGCCAATAACGTTCTTTGTTTATCTACATTTTTGTGACGTCATTCATGTATCACCACGAGGTTATGTTCACAAGTTTCATGCCCTGGCTGTTCCAACACCTCCGTTGTAAATGAAATATTTCATTTTATACGGATAACTGATGGGGTTGGGTGGAAGACAACTAAGTAAATTTGATTGATAGTATAGAATGTAAATATAAGGATTGAAATTCATCTTTTAAGCTTGCACTGGATGATGAAAAACATGAGCTATTTTAATGTTTTTGAGAAGCCCTTCAGGCTTAACAGACATTAAAATAGCTAATGTTTTTCTACAGAAATTTGATTTGTATTTTAACAGTGCAGAGTTTGAGTGAACTCGTGACAGCAATTAAATATTGCTGTTTGAGTTACCATGTGTAAAAAATCTTTTTTCAGCATGGTCTACATGTACATGTATTTACCTATTGAACGAGAGTCCAAATAAGGAATTTTAGGGCGTAAATTTGTAGCTATTTTCTTACCCATCAATTTAAACATGTGTTAAGGGTGCTAAAAAAGAGCCATCTAATTGAGACGGTTCTTTTGAGTACCCACAACATATTTTTGGGTTGAAAAATAGAAATAATATTTCAAATTATGCACGCTTATCTGGAGGCTTGTTTTGCACTCAGCCTGACCAAACCTCTGGAGAGTTTCGGTCAGTCTGAGCTGGAATTTTACTCCATATCAGTGCTAATTGTTTCCTTTGTAACTTTAAACATATTAGTTGCTTTCCCTGTTTTAACACTTTGCGCGCATGGAATATTTCATGATCGGATTTGATATTATTTTTTTCAAAATGAGATTTTCAGAAAACTCTGTCAGGAATACCATAAGTGTGTATAAAAGTTTAGACCAAGATCAGGCCAGATATTTTGTCTGCCCTGATCCGGGTCCAAACTGCAGGCAAAGGTTTTCAGCAGACAACCCGTGTAGGCAAAGAGTTAATGAACAAAATATGTGATTTAAAAACAATGCTGAAAACCTGCTAGTAAAGTCCTGTATAAGAAAGTTAGAGAATAATAATACATAGCTCCAGATACAATTAATATGTCACTTCTTTTTATTTCAAATAAGGCTTGATATGTAATGTCATACTTGCAAAAAAATAGAAATGTGTCGCAAACTGTGTCATCTGCTTCAAGGATTTTAATGGCTTATAAACTTAGATAACCAGAGAAACTTTTAACTCTTTCCTTGGCAAATCTTTGCTATGGACAACTTTTGTTGTCTGCTGATAATCTTCGCAAATCTAAATCAGGACCAACTGAATTTCATGCTTTTGTTGTTGTCTGCTGACATTTTTTTTCAATTTTTTTTTTCAAAAATTCTTTCAGTCACTGATGAGTGTCATATGATTTCTGTCGGTCCTGATCTGGGTCCAAACTGTTTGCAAAGGTTATAAGTAGACGACAAAAGTCGCCGTTAGTAAGGAAAGAATTAAGATGGGAACATAACACTACTGAATAGATTGGAAATCTGAAGTTCATACTGTATGTGTAAAACAACCCGAAAGTGCTCACTGTGTGGTGCATTTATAAATTAGCAGGTCAAATACAGTATGACATATTTTTAACTGTGATAAAATACCATGCCCGACTTGTCTGACCTGATCTCATTTCATTCAGGACAAGTTCGAAATTTAATTTTGCTTGACCATGGACAAGTATAAAGGAAGGTAATACAATTCTGCCCATGTATTCCATATTTATGAACTCAAATGTTGTACGGAAAACAGTGTGAATCCTGAATAGCTGGCTTCTGCCAGCTGATCTGGATCTACACGGTGTACAATAGTTTATATCTGGTTTCATACAGTTTAAGCAAGAGTTTATATCATATTGCTGCAGCACAGTAAGGTATTAGCAATCTTTTGTTTTGGACAAGTAAAACTTTCTTTAAACAAGTACATTATGACCACTTGTCCATGGACAAGTACACAATTTTACTATTTCCACACCCCTGATTTAATCCTTGAAAATCTTTTGTTATTCTCTGAGCTGCTGTTCATTTGTAACTGGAGCTGTGTGTATGTTAGGCATGTTAGTTCAAGTACATTGTACCAGTCCATCTTACCATTTCCAACCTCCCAGGACAGAATACCTGAGCTAGGAAGTGGGTAGGGGATACTATCGCTGATATTATCGATGATACCTAATACAAACATAACACAACACAAAATATAAATGACAACACAACAAGCAAGGCTTTCTAAAGAAACTATATCACAAAGTCATTTAGATGTTCTCATAAACTGTACAGGAGACAAAAATTCCACTCGTCCGCTCGTAATTACGAGTGAAATCTAGAAAAGACGAGTGCTTTGGGAAGAATTACTCGTCCTTTCTAGTTTCACCCTAAAATCTGAGGGTGTACCCGCATTTTCTGAGTATTAACTGTGAAATCTTTTTGTCTGTATATGGGATGCAGTTATGAATTTGACTGGGTAAATATCATTTTAACAGTGATATAAGGAACTTCATTAGTCAATTATTACTCCCTTATTTCTTTATTGTACAAGCTTTTAAAGGACAAGTACATGTGTTTGCAGGACGAGTGAAAATTGTAAGACACTCGTTCTGTTGGACAAGTGTAATATTGAAATATTTTTGTCCCCTGTTGTATTTATCTGATGATCTATAAGTTGGGTGTTTTCCCCTTCTGATATTTGCCAAAACATCCAAATCATTTGTACAACAAGATTTTTTAAATATGAAAATTCAATTTTAACTCTTTCTTTACAAAAGTGACTTTTGTCATTGTCATCTACTGATAACCTTTGTAAACCGTTCAGACCCAGATCAGGACTGACAAAATGTCAGTCCTGATCTGGATCCAAGCCATTTGACACACTGATAGTGTTCCTGTGTATATCAGCTGGCGACGATATATGAGGGTTTGTTTTCTTCTTTTTAACAGAATACTGTAAAATTGATATTATTTTTTAAGAAGAGAAAACACCCATCTTATAGGCAGGTAAATACAGTAAATATTCAAGGTTTTCTATGGGATGAAGATCAAGAAATCATAAGAAGTTTTCACATACACCATGCTATAAACTGAAAATGTGCACAAAAATCCAGGGCATCAATTATAAACGAGGCTACAATGCATTCAAACAAGGGGGATAACCATGTGGTTGCTACGATGGAGTTCACACACAAAAAACGAAGATTGTTCCAGCTGAAAATCAATGAAATCTGGCACTGCAGTTATAAAACAATTTTTCATGCTCAGATCAACTGAGCATGAAACTTCAACTGCTTATAAAAATTTAAAAAACCTTGAATTTGAATAATAAAGATAAGGTGTTACATAAGTTTAGATAAACAAATTATTTGAGCATAAAATTGTTAATATTTTCTTACCACTCAGTTTTAACATGTTTGGGGTGCTCAAAAAACCGTCTCATTGAGACGGATCTTTTGAGTACCCACAACATATGTTTTGGTTGAGAAATAAGAAAATTATTTTTTGGTACACACTCTTAACTAAAGTCCTGGACTGTTATATTTATCATACTAATAAATGTTAAAGTATTCCAACATTTATGAGCATGATAAATTTCATGCTCAGGTGATTTCACTGAGTTGAAAATGAAAAAAAGTTTTATAACCCTGAGGCCTGACCAACTAAAGAACAGATTTGCATGTAAAAAATTGTAGATGAGGTTTCAGACCAAAAACTTACATCCCAAGCCACACTGATTACAGTGACTGCATTATCAATATGCCATAAGTACCATTTATGCAAAAATCTGGATATACCAAATGTCAGAATAATAATGGTAATTATGGGAAGCTTAAAAAATCTACCAAGAAATGTTACCTTCCAATTCAGCCTCTAATTCAGCTGCATTAAAATAAAATAACATTTTACAAATGTTTTGTTCTAGCATAACCTTAACTGTTCATTGGTATATATAAGTACATTTTAGAGTGTTAAAAAAGGTTATGTAATAGTTATAGCTTTAGAGAGTGGATTATCTTACGTACAATGGTGGACAAACATGGTATAACTATGTTATACCACCTACATCAGTGTAGACCCTGCACATCATGAGATATTTCGTTTTGTTTGTTTAATTTGATTCTTAACGTCCCATTAACAATCTTTCAGTTAAACAGGGACAGGTCTTCCTGGGTTGAACCAGTACTAAGCTAGGATAAATGTGTCTTGCTCAAGGACCACAGCGCAGTGACTCCGGTGAGGCTCGACTCTCGGTCGCGAGTCAAGCACTCTACCACTAAGCCACTGTGATATTTCATGCTAAAGTTGGTAAGGGTGCTATAATTTCTTATCCATTTGTTTAAACATTTACTGTAGGTACTCACTGAAATGGTTCTTTTGTTTCAGCGTTAGCTGGTCGCATCGGCAATAAGAATCAAATCTCAAGTGAGTCTCTAGAGCCTTCATAGCTAGCTCACACAAGGTAGTTGTATATTTAGGTACACACCAAATACAAGCCCCCCAACTTCACCGGACAGTTGCGAAAGCATATTCATAAAATGACTTAACACAAGTACGACAAGAATAAAAGTCTCATGGGCTAGCTCATTTCATTTTTCAACCAAAATGATATGCTTTTCCATTGAAATGCTTTCCGTGATATTATGGATAAAAAAATATGAAACTTAGCAAAATCGTTACCCTTCTTGATTGATTAAGTTAAGGCTTAAAGTCCCAGTCAACAATATTTCAGTCATGTCAGGATTCCTCCAAGAGAGAGAAGAATAGTTTGTTTGTTTGTTTTCTTGCTTTACGTCCCAAGTCAACAGGTATGGTCATGGGGGGGACGGTCAGTTCACCTTACCATACTTTTTCCTGGGCAGGCTTGAACAAGCGGTTAACAATCAATTTGTGCACATACTTTCGCTTGTAACTGACAACAACCCTTCTTGAATGAATCAGCAGAAGGGAGGAGAATGACCATAGGAACATTTCATGATCAATCTCCACGAAAATATTGGACCGGGCCAGGAACAAACTCGCAGCCCCTGGATCTGCAGTCAGACACGCATCTGTAACCAGACACGTTATCGACTGCACTACGCAGCCCGGCAGAAAAGAATAGGATAGATTAAAAGGTTCCAACCCCCACCCAAATTTGCCTCAAATTTCATCCTGCCAACAAGCCAAACATGACAGTGCCTGCCATCTCTCTGAAAGCTGCAGCAGACAGCGTACCACCCTACCACCCACAGATACCCCTCTCATTGAGGATGATGTTTTGTTTGTTTGTTTGATTTGATTCTTTACGTCCTATCAACAATTTTCAGTTGTAAAATGACGAGTATTCCTGGGTTGAACCAGTCTAAGCTAGGATTAATGTTCTTGCTTAAGGACACAACGTAGGGACGCCAGCGAGGCTCAAACACGCGACCCCTCGGTATCAAGTCAAGCACTCTACCACTGAGCCACTGCGCTCCCTTTTTGAGGATGATGTCAAACTGGTTTTCACGGGTGGGCATCAGCGGAACGACCGCGAAATCATGTCAAAGTAAATTTGTTCCTTCGTCAGATCCGGGACCTTTCACGGTAGTGGCAACGTCACGAAAAGTCAAACAAAGGTAGGTACTCTAGCTTGTTTTGATCTTTTGTAAAGAATGGGCTAACTATGTAAAAATCTGGCAATGCTATTCCATGTAGATATGATTTACCTTGGTAAACAGGCCAAACGTGATGTTGAAAAAATCTTTGCTTTGAAATGTGAATTGTAACCAAATCGAACACAGAACGAGATTTCTTCAGTTTTATGTCAAAACAAAGAAAGTATGCAGATGTTTTGCCAGTTTTAGATCAGAACAAGCGCATTTTACACATGGCATGTACATAACAGCCCTTATTCTTCCTTCGGACAAAAAATCTAACCGATCATGCTCTATGAAGGAAAGGTGTCAAAGTTTTCCGGCGCAGTAGCGCCTTCGCCATCGCGGTAGTTGTAACGTCACGCTCTAGTTCCTTCGAGTATACCATGTCAGTACATGCAAGCGCGAAAAGAACTGTGTGTAATATCTACTGAAACACCCCAAACCACCCTGATCCATCTCAAACGCTGCTCCCAGTGTACAAACTAGCACACTTACCCCGCTCACCTTCAAGACTCCCACAACATTAAGCTCAGCCTTTTGCGCAGATGCGCTACAAATGTAAGCATCAGGTCTCGTCCGCTGGTCCAAATATACTTGAAGTGTATATCATTTATCTGTGGTGTACCGAAAGGAGCAAAAAGATTAATTATAGTATATACCATAATTAATTATGGTATATACCATAATAAAATATGGCATATATCATAATTAAATATAGCATATACCATAATTGAATATATACTTGAAGTGTATATCATTTATCTACATGTGTATATATGTCAGTATATGAGATATATACAGGTACGTATCGCAAAAGCCTTCATAATACGCTTATGCTGACATATCCAGCAGGTGGTCTAAAATTTTGTCTTGTCTTTATCTACATCTATAATTTGCAGCGTGTGCAAGCAGCCGGAAAGTGCTGGTGAAACTTTAAAAATGCGCAAGCTTATCTGAGTCAAGGCACATGCGATAAGTGACAAAATCTCATGAACTGACACATATATACATGTAGATAAATGATATACACTTCAAGTATTAACATCTGTACCACATCTGCGCAAAAGGCTGAGCTAAAGGTTATGGGCATTCTTTGAGGTGAGTATTTGGAGTAGGACAGGGGTAAGTGTGCTAGTTTGTACAAGGGGAGCAGCGTTTGAGATGGATTGGTGGTGGTTTGGTGTGTTTCAGTAGATACTACAATATTACACACATTTCTCTCCGCGCCTGCATGCACTGCTTGCACTAACATGGAATACTCAAAGGAACTAGAGCGTGACGTTACAACTACAGCCCTACTGCGCCTGAAAACTTTGGCATAATCCTTTATAGAACATGATCGGTTCGATTTTTACGTGCGAAGGACGGATAAGAGCTGTTATGTACATACCATGTGTAAAATGCGCTTGTTCTGAGCTAAAACTGGCAAAACATTTGCATACTTTCGTCGTTTGACATAAAACTGAAGAAATCCCGGTCTGGGCTCGATTTGGTTACGGTTCTCATCTACAAACAAAGCTTTTTTCAACACCACATTTGGCCTGTTTAGCAAGATAAATCATATCTACATGACATAGCATTGCCAGATTTTTACATAGCTCATTCTTTTACAAAAATCAAAACAACCAACATTTTTTAAGGTCGGCCCTACATACATTTTGTACAATTATGTCAGGATGGTCCATTGTACATGTATATATTTGGGGCATCAGTATTTATGCTAAAATCCCCCGTTCCCCCCAAAATGAATTTCTTTCTCTGAAGATTAATTTTGTTTTTAGAAGCAAACAGTTCAGACCCAGATGAATTGCTGCATAATGCAACATTTTATCTGGGTCTTCACTGTTTACCAAACAAGCAGTAGGGAGCGCAGTTGTCAGTGGTAGAGTGCTTGACTCGAGACCGAGGGGTTGCAAGTTCGAGCCTCACCGGCGTCAATGTGTTGTGGTCCTTGATCAAGACACATTTATCCTAGCTTAGTACAGGTTCAACCCAGGAAGACCTGCCCCTGTTTAACTGAAAGATTGTTGATGGGACGTAAAGAATCAAATAAAAAAAAACAAGCAAGCAGCTTAGGGTAACATAGCTCCCTCAGCAGGATGTGGAAATACATGTACAATGCCCGACTTGTCCGTCCTTATCCCATTTCATTTAGGACAAGTAAGACTTAGCCCTTTATTTTCACTAATATAAGTTAAAACAACTCTATAATACTTTGATTAATTACTACAAATTCCCATGTAGTATGGAAATCATTTAGATCCTGATCAGGTGGTTTCTGAAGAAGCCAGCTGATCTGGATCCCTGCTGTTTACAAAAGAGTTTACATCTGTTTTTGGTGTGTATCAGTAGATACTACAGTATAACACACATTTCTCTCCACGCCTGCATGCACTAACATTGTATACTCTTATGATGTTACAACTACCCAATGGCGAAGGCGCTACTGCGCCGGAAAACTTTGGCATAATATCTTCATAGAACATGATTGGTTCAATTTTTTTATGTCTTAAGGAAAAATAAGGGCTGTTATGTACATGCCATGTGTAAAATGCGCTTGTTCTGAGCTGAAACTGGCAAAACATCTGCATACTTTCGTCGTTTTGACATAAAGCTGAAGTAATCCCGTTCTGTGTTCGATTTGGTTACGGTCCTCATCTCAAAGCAAAGCTTTTTTCAACATCACGTTTGGCCTGTTTAACAAGGTAAATCATATCTACATGGAAAAGCATTGCCAGATTTTTACACAGTTAGCCCATTCTTTTACAAACAATCAAAACAAGCGAGAGTACCTACCTTTGTTTAGCTTTTCCGTGGGGTTGCCACTACCGTGAAAGGTCCCGGATGTGACGAAGGAACAAATTTACGTTGACACGATTTCGCGGTAGTTCCGCTGATGCCCACCCGTGGTTTTGCCACCCCTCTTTCTTTAGGGAGCAAGCCCTATGATTTAGGCTTATAAGGTGAAGGGCTTTGGTTTCAAATTAATCAGTTACTATGCATATCTCCATTATTCAACTTCAATTTCAAGCTCGGCCTACCCTATAATCATAAAAGATAACAGTATAACCTGTGTAAAACGGCCACTCAAAAATAGACAAAACAAAAGATCTTAATGACAAATGGTAGCTTAATGAAGGTCGTAAGTATTGCAGAATGCTCCCCTTGGAGCATTCTCCAATACTTTTGACCTGCATTAAGTGATAATTGGTCTTGAAAACCAATTTTCGGTATTTTTGAGAAAGGCTTTTATACACAGGTTTTACTGTACTTCTACTAGCATGAGTAACAGAGTATAGCTGGCTTTTCTGCACCTACCTTCTTTTGACTCTAAGTCAAGCCCACCCTCATCAAACTCAAACTCAGGATCCTGGAAGTCTGCTGATGTTGGAGTTGTAGGGGTTTCTGAAATCAATACAATAGTAACACTACATAGCTCCAGATAAGGAGTTACTGATTAAAAAAAAAGGCAAAAATCATTTATAAAATAACATTTTTTCTGCTCAACCCATATAAACAATAACAAATTTTTAAAAGATCATTAAATAGACTCATGCTGAAAAAATGTTTACTTCCAAAAAGAAAGGGCATTTGTACATTGTCTTTTGTTAAAAACCACCAGAATGGTCGAAATATTCCTGCACAGTGTTTGAGATATACCGTAGTTATTCCCTTTGGCGAGAACCCAACACAAGTCCGTCAATTTTTGGTATTAAAGCAATTCCAAGGTAAAAATCTTTTGGGTACCACAGGATTCGAACCCAGATCTCTTGCGCGACAGTTGACCATTCTAACTATGACTTAACCCAACAGCGAGGCTGTTAGGAATGGCACTGTCACTACACTCTTCCCCCTTTTATTTCTTGAGAGCCAGGTATCAACCATTCCTACAGACATACAACAGAGTATAGCCCACTACCACTCCCAGAGGCCGACTCAGGCATTACAGAATTACTTCTGAGACAATTAAAGCAATTCCAAGGAATCATTTCGGGTTCAACAGGATTCGAACCCAGATCTCTTGTGTGACAGTCGACCAGTCTAGCCATGTCGCAAGAGTTAACCCAACAGCTATGCTGTTAGGAATGGCACAGTCACTACAGTATTTTCCAATGTTTCCTAATGTTATGGTACTGTATTTTACTTGGTACATTACAAACATTAAGTCACAGCAGTAATACCACGGTCCACCATTTACTGGAGAACGCTATTCCTGGAAGTGTTCTGCCATATGGAAATTTATTCACTAAAAAGGTCAGGAGCTATGCCTGAAAATTTCACCAAAAATGCAACTATACTGACCTAAAGTGTGTACCACCTCAAAACTTTCTTGTGGATCAAGAGTATCTGGTCTGATTGGCTCAGCCATGCTGTAACACTATCTTATAATCATTTCAAAATGAAACAAAATAAAGTGGGTGGGGTGCAGTCTCCGATCAATTTCTTGTCTTCCTCTAAAATAAAAACAGTGTTATAGTGGGTAAATAAGAATGGCCGGTTAAGCTGCTATATCGGCCTGTAATTACTTTACGATTTTATTACAAATTAAAGCTAGATAACGTGCAATTTATCGATTCGAAAAAGTCGTAATTTTCTGACTTTTCAGCTTTGTAAACAGGAAGTGGGACGTTTCGCTCAGATATACCGCAATTCCCCAAAACAACCCAAAACGTTTTAGGTTGAAGCGAAACGCTAGATACGAGACAGTTCACCGACAAGTAGACAGTCCACTGACAGCAATCATTCACTTACATTCAGTGCTGTGTAATTCTTAACTATGTAGATCTACTGTTTACATCAGTACCTACCACATGAACTTGTCACAAGAAGAAGCAGGTGTACCTGTAAAAAATAAATATAGGCCGAAGGGTTTAATTGTGATTAGCCCATGTGGTACCTCCTGGGTGTTCTTTTTCTTTCTTCCTTTACGACTTAAGAGCAATTCTCTGTAACCACTTAAATTTTTACATAGGGTCATGGCACGCATAGTCACCGATTTTGCTGAAACTTTCCTATCCTGGTCATGGTGACCCAAAACCAAGCAATCAACACTCCTTTCATCCATATGCATGCCCGTTGCCATGGAAACGGCATATGAACATTTTGGCTAAAAAAGTGACGAGAAATCACTTAAAATTGATGGATTTCCCAATGAAATCATTACTTCAACGTTAAACAAATGCCACCAATGGTCCATATGTATGAATATATAACACATCTTGGTTAGAAATAAACAATCAAAATTACATTTGGAAAACCTCGGTTTTTATCCATGCTCTGCAAAGTGGGTGGGGAATCAGAAATTTGACAAATGTGATTTTTGAGCACTTTCAAAGGACGTTTTCATATTGAGTGCGGTCAGTTACAAATATGCCGGCATATTCCAGAAATATTACAAGGTTTCCTAAATTGATATATGAAAAGACATGTTTGGGAAAGTATGGTTCCTGAAGCGTTACCATAGCAACAATCAATGTACCGTCACAAAAAGCAAATTTATCTGTGACTGTATTTCTGATCTCATAAAAATCTGCTGAAAGGACATATCTGATTTATAAATAGGGAAATATGTTCCTTATTAAGATAATGTACCGAAAATAACATATTATGTTGTAAGTGACCTGCTGAAGGTCAAGGTCAAGGTCACAGAAGCAAGAAATTGACTTAAAATGAGCAATTTTGCCACATATTTAGGTCTATTTCTCTATTATTTGATGTGACTTGGTTTGTAAATTTAGTCTTCTTATACACAGCTACACTGCCTATTAAAATGAAATAATTTTATCCTCCATATTACCTCAAGGTCAAGGTCAAGGTCAATGAATTTTTAATATTTTTGGTTTTAAATTGGAGATATTGACACTAATCGTTAACCAATTTCTTTAATTCAGTTATATTTAGCTTATTCTGTTAGAAATATGCTACATAGTATAACATTGTTAAAATAACGTGACAATATGCCATTATTATCAGTTTGAAGGTCAAGGTCAAGATCACAGAAGCCAGAAATTACCATAAAATGAGCAATTTCCGCACAAACTTTTAGTATATTTCTCCATTATTTGATGTGGTTGGTTTATATATATAATCTTTACATAAGCAAGTAAAATGCCTTTTAAATTGAAATAATTTTGTCCTCCAAATTACTTCAAGGTCAAGGTCAAGGTCACTAAAACTTGAATACTTTGGTATAAAATGAGCGATTTTCGCACATATTTAAGTATATTTCTTCATTATTTGATGTGGTTTGGTTTGTATATTTAATCTTTACATAAACAACTACAATGCCTTTTAAGTTGAAATAATTCTATCCTCCAAATTATTTCAAGGTCAAGGTCACTAAAACTTTAATTTTTTGCTGTAAATTGGAAATATTGACACTATTTGTAAACTGATTTCTTTATTTTGAGTATGTTGAACTGCTTTCTTAAGAAATATGTTGCACGGTATAACATTGTTAAAATAACATGACAATATGCCTAAATTTGTCATTTTAAATGTCAAGGTCAAGGAGTCAAGAAATTGGCATAAATTGGGAGATTTTCACACTAATAATGTTGGTCATAAATTTGAGAAATTGACAATATTTGTTAACCGATTTCTTTGTTTTAATTATGTTAAGCTTCTTCCTTAAGAAATATACTGCGCAGTATAGCATTTGTTAAGATATCATGACAATAGGCCTGAAATAGGAATTTGAGGGTCAAGGTCACAGAATAAATAAATTTACATTAAATGAGCGATTTTTGCCCATATTTTAGGCTATCTCTCCATATTTTGGTGTGCTTTGGTTTGAATATTTAATCCTTGTCTACACAACTACAATGCATTTAAACTAAAATAGTTTAATCCTCTAGATACCCTCAAGGTCAAGGTAACTGAAACTTTAATATTTTTGTACATAAATTGGGCGATTTCTTTTTTTTTAATTATGTTTAGCTTCTTTCTCCAGAATATCTTTCTATTTCTTTTTTATGGTTTGTCTTTCTATTTTAAGAAACATATTTTCACAACAGCAGCTATAGACAACATAGATCGTAACCCAACAACTACAATAGTCACCGCTTCTTTGCGTGGGACAAGTATCTTACCAGGTTACAGTCTGTAGTCTCTACAAACTTTAAAAAATAGTAGAAAAAGTAGGATATAATATGGATGTAAATGAGGAAAAATGGATAAAGTACCGAAAATAACATAATTATGTTGTAAGTGATCTGCTAAAGGTCAAGGTCACAGAATCAAGAAATTGACTGAATATGAGCAGTTTTCGCGAATATTGAAGTCTATTTCTCCATTATTTGACGTGACTTGGTTTGTATATTTAATCTTCTTATACGCAGCTACACTGCCTATTAAAATGAAATAATTTTATCCTCCATATTACTTCAAGGTTAAAGTCAATGAAAATTTAATATTTTTGGTTTAAAATTGGAAATATTGACAATATTTGTTAACCAATTTCTTTATTTCAGTTATGTTTATCTTCCTCCTTTAGAAATATGCTGCACAGTTTAAGATTGTTAAGATAACCTGACAATATGCCATAATTATCAGTTTGAAGATCAAGGTCACAGAAGCCAGAAATTACCATAAAATGAGCGATTTTCGCACATATTTAAATCTATTTTTCGAGTATTTGATGTGATTTGGTTTGTATATTTAATCTTTGCAATAGCAGCCGTAATGCCTTTAAATCTGAAATAATTTTATCTTCCATATTATTTCAAGGTCAAGGTCACCACTGAAATAGTCATATTTTTGGTTGTAAAATGGACATATTGACAATATTTGTTATCCAATATCTTTATTTCAGTTCTGTTCAGATTATTTCTTTAGAAATATGCCGCACAGTAAAACATTGTTTAAATAGCATGACAATTTGCATTTATTATCAAGTTGAAGCTCAAGGTCAAGGTCACAGAAGCCAGAAATTACCTTAAAAAGATAGGTTTTAGCTTATATTTAAGTTTATTTCTCCATTACTTGATGTGATTTGGTTTGTATATTTATAGTTATATATACTCAACTACAATGACGTTTAACCTGAAATAATTAAATCCTCCTCATTATTTCAAGGTCAAGGTCAATGAGATTTTTATATTTTTGGTTTTAAATTGGAAATATTGACAATATTTGTTAACCCATTTCTTTGTTCTAGTCATGTTTAGATTTTTTCTAAAATTCTTCCTCTGACAGTATATGTTTTAATATATCATGGGAAACATGACGCCATAAGCCACATCACTTGTGATTGGTCAACTTAGCAGCTACATTTTGTACAATATACCTTCGTCTTGATGTGTTTAAGTAGAAAAGGTAAACAAGAATCTAATAACCATTAAAAAGGAATTGAGATAACCATTTTTCAATTGTCAGTACGTTCAGAAATCATCTTTTACGACTACGCTGTAAACTTACCATGTATCTGATGATATAACTCTCCAATGAACTTATTGACAAAGTTTCAAGCTCCTAAAAGAGTTTGAAAGAGTTTACATATTTTAATTGACTAAACCCCTAACTTGGATACAAGTCATAAACATACAAACAATATGAACCTGAAACAAACATACTGAGGAAAATTTCAATATTTTATTATATGATGTGGAGACTGGGAGTGATATACAAATGTATTAAAATTGATTTACCACTAGTGGATAACACATTTGGTCAATGTCAATTTAATATGATAGATGTCCATAACAGCATCAAAGGATCTTACATGAGTGTTCATTTTTAAATCAGTTTATTAAAAAAAATAGGGAAAAGGGATCAACTGTGAGATTTGTTAAACAGTCAATAGGTTTTCACTAAAATTAAGAAATTCATTAGTATAGAATCATCAATGTTAGATTCACTTTATCACATGACTATGAAATTACCAAAAATCATAATTTTGAGGTGAAACCGTCATTATATTATGCTAATAAATCTGTAAACCACTAGTGGTTTATCAATTTTATTGCATAGGGATTAGCGTTACATCAATCCTGGCAGATAGACTGCAAAAATCTCGAACAAATAAAATCGTTTTGTTTAAGAAGTATTTTTGCTATGTATACCAAGAGTGAATATCAAAACAATATCACACTAAATTACGAATAAAAAACTAAACTATTAGGGAAATGGCTGTATTTATGTCAAATTATAGCTTATGACCTATTTTAGGCACATAGTCATGTTTTACCAGTATTGTACTATGTTTGATATTTCTAAAGGCAAAAGCTAAACATAACTGGAAAAAGGATGCTGTCAATTTTTTCTTTGTATGACAAAATATGTTAAAATTTCAGTGAATTTGACCTTTAAGTTATGTGAAGGATAAAATTATTTCCATTTAAAAAAAGTCAGAAAGAGGGCAAAGATCAGGAATCGATACAATCGATAAAATCAAGCACCACACCTGACCCAGGATACCAATGGGAAAGTGACAACGTCACAATTAGTCATCATAAATGAGAGCCAAGAGTTCAGCTCTTTCCCAGCCGGTGACCACAAGACATCAACAAACAAGGCGTGCATGAAAGCATAACAAAACAAGACAGAAATAACATAAATGATCCACAAAAGAAGCATCGCCTTGGAACGGTCGGTAATAATATTTTACTGGAGGGCTTAAACCAGTTTAACGGTGCACCAACCTCACCCTTAATTCAGATGTGAATAAAGACACATAGATGTTTTGTTTGCATGAAAGACCCCTAACTTATCAATGCATTATCTCCTAGAACATATAAATCAAGGTATAAAAAGGAGATATAGCAAAGGTAAGGGCTCAAAAGTAAATAAAACTGAATACCGGAGCAAGAGAAATCCAACAGGTAAACCCCGGTGGGCCTGACAACAGCCAAAGCATCAGGCCCCTACCATCTCATCAATACATAAGTCTTTAAGTCGGAACCGTCATAGAGTCTGAAGTCCAACCCACTGGCTTGCAATTAAAGAGGAAAGCAAAGTTGCCAATCGTGATTGGGTTTACCACCAAGCATGCAGTCTGCTGCAATACATTAATGTTATAGCCAATCTTTTTATAACAGGAAATTATTTAAATAAGCCGCGCTGAAAAATTATTAGGGCCAACAATCCTCTTCAATTTATACACTAAATAACCATAGAATTCAGGTTCCAAGAGTCCTTGGCGCAAGAGAGATTTAAGTCCAATTTTGAATTGAGATATCAAATCAAAGTATCGTCTATAAAATTTAGAAAAGGTTTTGCAAAGTTTATGATACCAATAGCCTTGTTTAAGAAGTTTCTCAGTTAACAATTTATTGTGAGTGTTGAAGTCAGCAACATGGCTAGATGCTCTATCAAAACGAATTGAGTTGAGAGATATAGACTCCATAGGATGTAGTGAGAGAGGAACATCACCATTTAAAAAAGGGAAAATGACCATTTCAAAATTAAAGTCGTTACGTTTATCATAGCTTTTGGTAGAAACAATATCATAAGAAATTGACAAATGCAAGTCTACAAAGGGGGCTTCGGTATCAGAGGTATTAGCTTTATTAAGTTGGAGCTCTGAAGGGTATATTTGACTTATCAGAGTGTCAAAATAAACATTATAAATGTTTAAAATATCGTCAAAATATCTAGATGTAGTGTTAAAAGCATCAATAATATCAGCCTGCTAATCATCAGGAAGAGACATCATAAAGCCCCTTTCATAACAAAAGGCTAGTTGTGTAGATAAAAATTAAAGATACGAATCAAATTAAACCAAATTATGGAGAGATAGCCTAAAATATGGGTGAAAATCGCTCACTTTATGTCATTTATTTATTCTATGACCTTGACCTTGACCCTCAAATTCCTATTTAAGGCCCATTGTCATGATATCTTAACAAATGCTATACTGTGCAGCATATTTCTTAAGGAAGAAGCTTAACCTAACAGAAATAAAGAAATTAGTTAACAAATATTGTCAATTTCTCCAATTTATGACCAAAATTATTATGTGTAAAAATCCCCCATTTTATGCCAATTTCATGACTCTTTGACCTTGACGTTTAAAATGATAATTTAGGCATATTGTCATGTTATTTTAACAATGTTTTACTGTGCAGCATATTTCTAAAGCAAGCAGTTCAACATACCTAAAATAAAGAAATCGGTTTGCAAATAGTGTCAATATTTCCAATTTACAGCCAAAAATATTCAAGTTTTAGTGACCTTGACCTTGAAGTAATATGGAGGATAAAATTATTTCAGTTTAAAAGGCATTGTAGTTGCTTATGTAAAGAATACATATTAAAACCAAACCACATCAGATAATGGAGAAATATACTAAAATTTTGTACGAAAATCGCTCATTTTAAGGTAATTTCTGGCCTCTGTGACCTTGACCTTGCCCTTCAAACTGATAATTAAGGCATATTGTCACGTTATTTTAACAATGTTATACTGTGCAGCATATTTCTAAAAGAAGATAAATATAACTGAATTAAAGAAATTGGTTAACGAATAGTGTCAATATCTCAAAATTTAAAACCAAAAATATTAAAAATTCATTGACCTTAACCTTGACCTTGAGGTAATATGGAGGATAAAATTATTTCATTTTAATAGGCAGTGTAGCTGCGTATAAGAAGACTAGATTAACAAACCAAGTCACATCAAATAATAGAGAAATAGACCTAAATATGTGGCAAAATTGCTCATTTTAAGTCAATGTCTTGCTTCTGTGACCTTGACCTTGACCTTCAGCAGGTCACTTACAACATAATATGTTATTTTCGGTACAATATCTTAAAAAAGGAACCTATTTCCCCATTCAAAAATCAGATTTGTCCCTTCAGCAGATTTTTATGAGATCAGAAATACAGTCACATATAAATTTGCTTTTTGTGACGGTACATTGATTGTTGCTATGGTAACGCTTCAGGAACCATACTTTCCCAAACATGTCTTTTCATATATCAATTAAGGAAACCTTGCAATATTTCTGGAATATGCCTGCATATTTGTAACCGACCCCACTCAATATGAAAATGTCCTTTGAAAATGCTCAAAAATCACATTTGTCAAATTTCTGATTCCCCACCCACTTTGCAGAGCATGGATAAAAACCGAGGTTTTCCAAATGTAACTTAGATTGTAGATTTCTAACCAAGATGAGTTATATATTCATACATATCGATAATTTGTGACATTTGGTTTATTCTAAAGTGATGATTTCATTTGGAAATCCATCAATTTTAAGTGATTTTTTGTCACTTTTTTAGCCAAAATGTTCATATGCCGTTTCCATGGCAACGGACATGCCTATGGATGAAAGGAGTGTTGATTGCTTCGTTTTGGGTCACCATGACCAAGATAGGAAAGTTTCAGCAAAATCGGTGACTATGCGTGGCACAACTTTTTAAGTGGTTACAGAGAATTGCTCTTAACATCTGTAGAGGACATCAGACAGGGTTCGGTATGCAAGTGTTTGGGGGGGGGGGGGGGTGTTAAGGCACTTGCTATGGCCTATATTTGAAATAGGCCGTCTGCCTAGAGCCGATCAAACAACTTATGATAAGATGCAAAAAAAACTATACCTTCATGCACGAAAGTCAAATGATCTTGAGATGATGAACCATTATAAATTACTCATCAGGGCACACCTACAAGGAAGGTAGAGAGAGATGCCTTTTGGAAACATATTTCCTTTTTACGTTTGAGAACAACTCCCCTGAACCCAATTAGAACAAAATAAGGGGGGGGGGGGGTAATCTTTACTCCATTAATAAAAAGTTTTACTATATTATAACCCAAATAGAAATTCCCACTTTGGCATCTCCTATCAATTGGACCAGTCGATTTCCATTTAAAGGGTTAATGGGTGGTATTTTCTATCTTAATACAGATTTTAAAGGACTATTCTGTAAGCAGACAGTGGAGACCCTGATCAGACGCCACTTTTTGCTGCATCTCATCTGGGTCTGCATTGTTTGCCTATGTCCCACAAAATAAAGAATGCTAGACTTTTATAGGTCAAAGTGGGATTCTATGTGACCAAAATTACGTAGGTGTGTTATTGTGATTGAAATCAGAGGCATTATAATACTGAAGTATATTATTGAAGGGAATGTCGAATCCTAATACAAACACAAGTTCCATTTACGATGTCTCCAAACATGTATTTTAAGATATACAATCTGATCATTATTGTTTCTCTAAAAAAGGCAAAGGAATCTGTCCTCCATTTAAAGCCGGAAATAGTGTTGAAAAGATTCTACAGTGGGCCGACTTTCTCACCAAAAATGCCCAACATGTGACAAGATTTGGCCTTTATGAAATATTAAGCAGTGGAAATCCAGGTATATTTAAAAGCGTCTCAAAAGATTAAACTGACAAAATGAAAGAAAATAAACTGCTTAAAATAATAGCTGTAATGCTATCATGTTGTCATTTTTTGTTTGATGTTTTACTTCCCAGTCATAGATTTTTCAGTAATATCTGAATGTTCCCTTGGTTGAACCATAGCTAAGCAGAGGGTAAAGTGTCCTTTTCAAAGGACACAACACAGTGCCTCTGATGAGTCTCGAACCAGGGACCCCTGGATTTGAATATCCTGTCGTGATATAGCAGGTAGTGTGAAACATTATGAAACCTGTGCAAATTGCATATGTTTATTTTTTTTAATATTTAACGCAGATAAAATAAATAATCTATAAATGTTTAAAAATTCTCAGCTTCAAAAATAGTAAATGAGTATGATCAAGAAATACCACAATCACAAACTGCAGACAACCCCGTGGCACCGCGAGGAAGAGCCGCTCAACCATCACAAGACACCAGGAAGACAAATTAAGCAAAGCAATCAGCGCTCTCTTCCCCATCAAGATGATTGCAATACTAAAATGGACATAAAGTAACGTACAACAAAACATAGAACAATTACAGACTCCCACAATGGGAGTAACAAGAAACAAAAAGTCAACAACAACAGAACCACCGCCTTAGAACGGCCAGCAGCCTAAGCCACCGGGGGGGCTTCAAAATCTGGTTATGGCAACTGCACATTTGTTCTTTCCACTTTCGACAGGAACACGTCTGATAAATGCCTGACAGATATTGTGGTGTAGTTGGATGTTAATTATGATATTATGGTACAGTGTGCTTGGAATATGAACAAGATGATACAGCAATATAATGCAAAACATTGCTAATCAGCAGAGATAGGGATTAATTTATAACGGATTATATTGTTTCATTGATAAAGTTGTAGCAGACAGTGGTTTATTTACATTCTCAGCAACACTTGACGTCTTTATGTATCAACTACCAGTGTGTAGTAGTGAAACTACGAAAAGGCTTATTCCAATTAATCTGCCTTCACACGTGAAGCAAATACTGACTTAGACTGTTTCACTGACCACGTATGTTACATACGAGATAAACCAGCCAGTGTGGCTGTGACTAAATGTCTGTACTCTACTGTACTGGGTAAAATACAGAACCGTACCATCCAAAGCACATCGGAAAAATACCGATAATTGATTGACTGCCAAAGTGAATAATTTATTGCATGAAAAGCATAAATGCAGATCTCAAGTTTAATGCACTTGCAACACAAAAACTACAACACTATTTAGGGAAATATTATAGTATGATAGCAAACAGATAATAAAAAATATTTCCTTTTCTTTGAATAACCTGGGATCCAGTAAGGTACTGGGTCAAAGGAATAATGCAATTAACGCACATGATGATGAGTTTTGAGGTAAGATTGCAAAGGCCAGATTGTGATATAATTCACAGAACAGTCTCTTAGTGAATTATTGGTCGCATCTGTAAAAAGACATGTCCAAAGGATAAAAGAAAACATTTTGATTGCAGTGTACTTGGCCGTTCTCCTATTTGAACAACTCTCATGTTAATGATTTAATAATTATGCTATTTTTTTTGTGACAGCCTTATAAATTGAAAGCAGCATTTATTGCTTGTAATAAGTTTTTGAAATAGTTTTAACCTAACATCGGTCCGTAAATTATCAGTACTTTCCGATGTACAATGGTAATGTATTTTACCTGGTACATTACAATACAGTACAGACATTTAGTCACAGCCGTCAGTGTAGCAGTCTAGTACTAACTCACACTCAAAAGGGATTGTACATTCTCCTTCTAACAGTTGACACAAAAAGGGATTGCCAAATTGTTGGATGGGTTTAAATAATCTGCACAAAGCATCTGGTCCCAATGGACTCTATGTCAGAGTGCTCAAAGAGTGTAGCTAGCAGATTTCACCTATTCTGGCATTTATGTTTAGTGAATGTCCAGCTCAGGACAATGCAACAGATGATTGGCAGCAAGTAAATTCATAACCGGTCTTTATAAAACGAAAACAAATATGGTTCTGCTAACTAAAACCCGTATCACTAGCCTTCATTCACTGCAAAACCCTAGATTATATATAAGATCATATAAGCACGCAGCATCAATAAGCACTTAGCCTAAGATAGCATACATGCTGAATGTCTGAATTAAGGGTGAGGTTGGCGCCGTTAAACCGGTTTAAGCCCTCCAGTAAAATATTTTACTGACCGTTCCAAGGCGGTTCTTCTTTTGTGGATCTTTTATGTTTTTGTTCTGTCTTGTGTTTGCTATGCTTTGTGCGCGTCTGTTTGTATGTGCTTCGTGGTCACCTGCTGGGAAAGGGCTGACCTCTTGGCTCTCGTTTGTGGTGTCTTCTGTGAGTTTGTCACTTTCCCATTGGTGTCCTGGGTCAGGTGTAGTACTTGATTGTATCGATTCCTGATCTTTGCAACCTTACTTACTTTGTTCCCGAAGTCATAGGTCTTGTGAAACCCAGTTGGTGCAGCTTGTGCATGATGTCATCAGTAACCTGGATGGTGGGCGCGTGAATCACAAGCAGACAGATTTGTTACCCCAGGTGACATATCTATTCAAGAGATCAACGATTTTTTTGGCCTTGATATCTTCAGAAAAATAAGCGTTTAGCTTGATAAATTAGATATATGAATATTAATTTGTGCTTTCATTTAGTAGTCAATGGCAAAAAGTTTATTATTTTCTAAATCCGAACTTTCGACTTTCAAAGTCAAATAACTTTTTAAAACGGTCCATAAGGTGTTGTTTTTTGGTCCTAAACTAATTTATTTTAACCCTCTGGTGCCCAAACATAGAATGCACTATCAGAAAACATTAATATTCCACCCATATACTAGCTTTGGGAAGTCAAATAGAAAACAGGGTCTGAATTTGTGTTTTGGTCAAAGGTTGCCGAGATTGGCATGTAGCATATATGCTACATTGGGCATTACGTTTTCATGACATAATTTTTAAAGGTGAATAACTCAAGTTCCAATTATAATTTCAGGAAACCATTTTGAACGACAATTTGGTGTAAGAAAAAGAATTTATTAGATTATATATATCATGTTTATCTGAAAAGGTGAAGTCAATATTTCAATTCTTATTTTTGATTTTTTAATGCCCAATGTAATCATATATGGTACATTTTGTTTTTTGAGCTTTGGCGAACTTTGGTGGCTGATGAAACCAATTTCAGACAAATGGTCTCAACTGAAATGATTTATTCTAGTTGCCTAACATCTGAACTGTCTTTCTAGCAGTTTAACTTAATTTTCAAGCCAATATCCTGGTCACGGCACCAAAAAGAAGAATGTAGCATATATGATACACCGGGCACTGGAGGGTTAAGCTATAATTGAACACATGTCATTCAGTATGACACTACCTTAGATTTACTTTTAAAATCTGAGTAGCCTAACCAACACCGTACAACCGTTTTGAAGACAAATTATCCTTTAAAACCCTGGTCAGGAGCTCTTAGACCACCTGGGCAACCTGGGTGCTGGGAATCGTGAGCTCAATACTGTCAACATTTGTATTATCTTGCCGTACTTGGTTGTGGACGTATAGAAACATTTAAAAGAATCGGGTATGTTTGGTTAATATTACATATACCAGCAATAAACATATTTAGGCCAACAGTGTTTTACTGATGACAGATCTGACTCATTAACATGAAAATTAGATGGTAATACAGCAGGAGAGCAGTCTGTATGTCAGTGGATGGAAGCAGAATAACAAGAAGGAAACATGAAATAGTTTCCACTGACATTGCCAGCGTAAAAGCTTCCAGAAAACGCTTTTCTTGAAGATGAAACCGAAATGCAGTGATGTTTTCGATGTTATCCTTTGAAATCTCTGATCTGCCTTCATTTACAATGGCTTAAGAAGTGATCTGTCGGCAGAGACATAAATTTTTCAGCTTGTTACACAAACTTCTCTTTCATTTTTGACTGAGACTGTTTAAGTTTGGCACAAAGATTGCTTATGGTATTTAGATTACAACGAACTATTCTGATCACTGGTATAACCTTGAAGCCAAAGTTCAAGTTCACATAAACTTAAAATCTTACGCTAACTCCACTTTCATTTTTTGATTGAGGTTGTTCATATTGGTACAATTTGATTGCATTTAGTGTGTATATTACAACGAAGGTTTCAAATCACCAAATTCGACCTTACAATCACCGTGAACTACTCTTTCATTTTTTGATGGAGGGTGTTCATATTTAGCTCAATGATTGCCTTTGGTGTGTACATCATATGAAGGCTTCAAACACAAATATGACCTTAGAGTCAAAGGTTAATGTCAAATATACTCTTAATCAGTCTTACAGCTCAAACTGCCAACTACCCTTTCGTTTTTGATGGAATGTGGCCATATTGAGCACAATGAATGCTTATTGTATGTATATGACAATGAAGGTTTCAGATCATCGATATGACCTTGGAGTCAAAGGTTAAGGTCAAATATATTTCTAATCTGCCTAACAGCGCAAAGCATGAACTCCTCTTACATGTTTTGATGGAGGGTGTCCATCTTTGGCACAATGATTGCCTATGGAGTGTAGATGGCAACGAAGGTTTCAGATACTGATATGCCCTTGCATTCAAGGACCATGGTCTTACGGCTTCTAACAAGAACTCATCTTTCATTTTTTGACGGAGGGTGTTCGTATTTGGGGAGTGTAGATTACAATGGTTTCAGATCACTGGTTTGGCCTTGGTGTCAGTGGTCAAGGTCAACTATACTTAAAATCAGTTTTATGGCATGTAAGCACATACTCCTTATATATTTTATGGTGTTCATATTTGGCAAAATGATTCCCTATGGTGTGTAGATTACAATAAAGGTTTCAGATCAACATATGACATTGAGAGTCAAAGGACAAGGTCAAATCTTTCTTACCGCTAGTAACTACATTGTAACTGTTTTCATGTTTTGAAAGAGTGTGTTTATATTTAGTAGCAATATTACAAAGATCACCAATATGACATTGGAGTAAAGGGTCAAGGTCAAATATACTTAAAGTCTGTCTGACGAGATCTCCCCTCTCATCCTTTGATGGAGTCTTTTTACTAATCAAAATGGTTGCTTTTAAGGTGTGGACAACAACGAGGGTTGCACATCACCAATATGACCTTGGAGTCAAAGGTTAAGGTCAAATATACACTGCTCAAAATATTTAAAGGAACACTGTGTTTTTTGCCATTGATCACAATACAAATGCACTCATAGTCTGACACATAGCGAGAGTCGAGTTAATAAGGCAAATACATGTTTGTCCTGTGAGTAGTTTGGTTACCTATCAAGGAGGATGCTTGTTGATAAAAATAAAGCAACCCATTTCCAGAAATCTCCATGGAACGCTATATGTAAAAATGGAATTTTTAAAAAATACCCCTTTTTTCAAAACCAAATTTTAAGACCAATTTTCAATCAAGCACCACAGCAGCATCACTTCTGTACAGCCAATAGCCTTTTAATGCTGCAGAAATCATTAGGTTAGGCTATTAACAAATTCCGTAGATTCTACAGAATTCCAGAAAAAATAGTCATTTTCAAGAAAATTAAAAATTACAAAATTTACGCCATGAACTAAAGCAGCGATTGTTTTATCAAAAACTTTTATTGAATCAAGACTTTGACTTTCATAGCTAACATGGCAAAAGAAATGGGGGTTTTGCCTTATTGTCTAGTAAACTGCATTACTTGTCTATTGGACAGGGGTTAACATTATCACCTATGGAAAAATATAAGGTGTTCCTTTAAATAATTTTAGCAGTGTAATTAAACTCTTTTGTAGGTCTAGTACCTTCAACTCCTATTTCATTTTTTGATGGAGGGTGTTCATATTTCACATAATGATTGTTATAGTTTGTAAATTACAACAAAGGTTTAGATCACACGTAAATTTGTTCTGTTCATGAATAATCTTTTCTTTGAAGTGTCTTACTCTGTCAGTTAATATGGTTTGAGTCTCACAGGAGGCACTGTATTGGTTCTTGATCAAGATACCCCAGGGGGGGTGTACTCTGATATGTTCATACATACGTAGGCTCAGGTCATTTTTTTGGGTTCAAAAATTTGAACTTCAATATTTTTTAGGGTTTTCAGAAAAATGAATATTTTTTAAGGTATGAAGAATTTGTGGATATTTTTTTTGGGTCATCACAAAATTGGACTATGTTTAGGGGTCATTTCTATGCATTTTAGGGTCTTTTCTTAAGGTCAAGATACAGAATGGAGGATATTTTGGGGGGTGCTAAAATTTCAAATATTTTTGGGGGGTGCTTGAAATTCCTGGTATTTTTTTTTGGTTGAACGGTAGATGCTGGGCCTGAGCCTATGTATGAAGAAAAAATGAGAGTACCACCCTGTGCAAGATACTTCATCCTCTCAGACTGCCAGATAAGAGGGTGTAACTGAAAATTTGTTTATTTAATTTCTCAACCAAAAACATATGTTGTGGGTACTGGAAAGAACCAATCCAATGAGATGGTTCTTTTGAGCATCCAAAACACATGTTTAAACTGATGGGTAAGTAAATAATCAAAATTTTATTCTGAAAAAACTGCTTAACTGACTCTATGCCTCTGCTTAGTACTGTTTCAACCAAGAAAATGTCCAGATATGTATGAAAAGTTATTGATTGGGGCGCAGGCATCAACTCAATCAAAAAGCAAGTGAGTATGACCAGGAAATACCACAATCACAGACCAAACCATAGATACAGGTTTAATATTTCTCTCAAGTATAATTTCAGCCTAAGCAAGAATTTTCCTATATAAATACGTATGGAATCATTAATTTGACCTTCTCGTAAAGTAGATCAAGATGAACCTAGATTCGTTATTTGTGCAAACCTGGTAGGGCCCATATCCTCAAAGCTACAAGCCACGTCCCAAGGTCGCTGGCCTTTTGGTTCCAGAGAAGAGGATATTTAAAGGGGTTTTACCATATCAGGGCATGTCAGCCATCTTGGGCATGTACCCATAAACATTTAAATGTTTATAAATTCACCCTCTTTAACTAATAGATCTCCATATGAATTTGACTTCACTCAGCCCAAAGATTTTTTTTTTTAAAAAGATGTTAAAATATGTAGGTAGTGGTCTAAAATGAAAGGTCAAAAGGTCAGCTTGACCATTGGTACTTTTTTAATACCAATGTCTCATTAGTTTAAATATATCTAGCAGAATGCGGTTAAAACGCAATCATACCTGCAACTGAGTTAAATTATCATTCTATTTTCGAGTTAATAATGCTTGATATTTATTGTGAATCGTCACAGAAGATGCATCTGTATTTGATAACTTATATTTTTGAAATATTAACTACTGGGTCCAGAAGGGAGAAGGGAAAAAAAACATTTTAAATCTGTTTCTTCTCTTGTAGTATCCTTTCCCCTTATACATGGTACATATGTCGAGTTGGAAAAGACACTTTGGGAATTCTAAAAAGAGCAAACTAAAGAATGGTATTCTCAAAATTTTAATGGCATACATACTACCCATGTATAATTTATTGTGTTTATAATTGGTGGATCACATGCTGCATTTCCCCTCTAGGCATGAATACACATGATTTATCGAACACAGATAAGGCCAGAATTTTTTTATTAGTTGATTTACTGAGATTTTTTTCAGATTTAGGATCGGGGCACGAAAGAAAAAAAGCTCTGAAAATAACCAGTTGCTCTGAAAATGACCAGTTTTTTTGAATATCTCTAGAAGAAACAGCAAAACCAGTAAAGTACACCAACAGTCTGTATTAAATCTTTAAATATTTCATTATTTTCCTAAAAATCTGCATAGGACAATCACTTTTAATAGTGTCACTCTAAAAAATACACAGGCAGAACCTCAAAATATATTTTTTTCAACGAAACAAATAATATCAAGAATCGGCTGATAAAATAAAACTAGAGGACCTGAAGGTCCTGAGGCGCTCACCTGATCTCCTTAATAATGTTAAAATAGGTCAAGGTCAACTGTAACAGCTTATAATGGAACAAATTTTGTTTTTACCATATACATTTTGGTCAAGTGACCTAAACAATCTAATGAATAATCCATCAAACAGCCCAGTGATTTCTGAGAAAAAGATGTTTGGATAGGTATGTGGCAGTCCATTGAATGAGCGGCCTTGGATAAAAGGTCACATGTCAGCTTGACATTTGGTACTTAATAAACCATTGTCTCAATAGGTTTAACTATTATAAATTCGGCTCAGTTAAAGATAATGAACATTTTAAGTTTTTCTCCATATAAATGCATTAAAAATCAAATTTGACCTTGCCATAAAGTAGGTCAAGGTCAACCTAGATTCATCATTTGTGCTAACCTGTTAGGGCCCTCATCCCCGATCCTACATACCAAGTCCCAAGGCCAATGGCCTTTTGGTTCCAGAGAAGAAGAGATTTATAGAGTTTTTACCATATATGGGCATGGTGGCCATGTTAGTCATGTGACCATAGCATTTTGTATAAGTTTTGGCTAACCAATCATAAGGAGTTTTCATATGAAATTTGATTTTGATTGGCCAAGAATTGTCTAAGAAAACTATGTTTTAATATGTTGATGGGACTCCAAAATAAGCCACTTTGACTGAAAGGTCAAAGATCAACCTTGACCTTTGAAACCTATTTATAGACACTAGATTGAACATATCAAGTGAGAATAATGACTTTCGCTTCCACAGTATTCAAAAATCAACTTTTCAAAAAATTTCCCGTTCAAATGCATTAGGAAGCAAACTTGACCTTGACGTTAAGTAGGTCAAGGTCACCCTAGGATCATCATTTGAACAAACTTGGTAAGCCCCACATCCCCAATACTACATACCAAGTCTCAAGGTCACTGGCCTTCTGGTTCTGGAGATGAAGATTTTTAAAAGGTTTTTACCATATATGGGCCTGGCGGCCATCTTTGTCATGTGACCAAAATATTTTGTAAAAATTTTGGATGACTTATCATAAGGAGTCTTCACATGAAATTTGAGCTCAATTGGGCCTATGTGAGAAAATTATGTTTCAATATATTGATGGGACCACAATATGAGCGACCTTAGCTGAGAGGGCAAAGGTCAACCTTGACCTTTGAAACTTATTTATAGCCATTGTCTCATTAGTTTCAACATATCAAGTAAGAATAATCACTTTGGCTTCCACAGTATTCAAAAAATCAACTTTTCAAAAAAATTCCCATTTAAATCTATTAGGAAGCAAATTTGACCTTGACGTTAAGTAGGTCAAGGTCAACCTATGATCATTATTTGAACAAACTTGATAGGCCCCACATCCCAAATGCTACATACCAAGTCCCAAGGTCATTGGCCTTTTGGTTCTTGAGAAGAAGATTTTTAAAGGGTTTTTACCATATATGGGCATGGCGGCCATCTTGGTCATGTGACCACAAACATTTGAACAAACTTTGGTTCCCCCATCCTAAGGAGTCTCCATATGAAATTTGAGTTCAATTGGCCCAGTGGTTTCAGAGGAGAAGATGTTTGAAAATGCTGACGGACGGACGACGGACGGATGGACGACGGACGACGGAGTCACTGGTATACTAATAGCTCACCTTGGAGCCTTCGGCTCAGGTGAGCTAAAAACACTTCAGATTTTTATTACTACTTTCCAGAAAATCACAGTAGGAGGATTTGTAAATCAACTGATAAAAAAATTCTGGCCTTAATATGTTTTTGTCAAACAATCTATAGATGCAATACAGACCTGAATGCTGACTCTTCTTATTTGCAATACTTGGAAAAAAATTGTTATAATCTTTTTCATTTTCAGTAAATAAGCAAGTTGATCAACACAATGGCAAGTGAGAAAAATAGTCACTTGCTTTTTAATCATGTGGTTAAGTCTTAAACTTGATCCCTATACAGTACATGTATAATGGCAACTTTGCATTTTTTGTGCCATTTTAATTTTATTTTTATCAATATGAAGGCTTCTTTCCCTTCTTAAACACGGGAAGGGTTGAACCATTCCAATCAAATCAATCCTTATACAAGACGAAAATCCAGACTGCTATTTTTTTTAATTTCTCCAAGAAAACATATGTTGTGGGTACTCATTGGAATCATCTCAATGAGATGCTACTTACGAGTTCCGCATATGTTTTCATGCACAAATAGGAAAAACATATTACCATCTAGGCTTTTCAATTTATCAGTTCTAAAATTACATACTCATGAGTGAAAGGACAAGATTTCCAAAATACTGAACTTTAGAAAATCAGAATTAAAAACTAGCTGTATGCTTCCAAATATAAAAAAAATCCAAATTTAATGGTCAAATACCTTTAGATAAACTGAAACTCAATCAGAAAAGCTATTATTACTTGCAGAATACAGCATTTTGAGGCTGACATTCTATAGAAAGTCAGCCTCAAAATCCTGAATTCAGATATCCTGAAAACTTTAACCTATGCATACTGTTATACAGCAGACCTTTCTTTAACTCTTTGCCTACTCGTGTCGTCTGCAGATAACCTTTGCTAACAGTTTGAACCCAGATCAGGCCTGACAAAATCTCGGGCCTGATCTGGATCCAAACTGTTTGACACTGATAGGGCTCAGAAAAAAGCTCTTGTCTGCTCATATTTATGAGAGCCTCAGCCTGAGGGCAAGTAAACATTTTCCAATGTAAATTAACATATTCTCCATTTATGCCAATTATTGTGTGATGCAGGGCAAGTGCCCTTTCAAGATATTTCAAGTACTGACGGTATTTATGAAAGAATTTTTCAAAAAGGTGATATGCAAACAGACTGGACCCAGATAAGACCCAACAAAATGTCGGGCCTGATCTGGATCCAATCCGTTTGATATTCAGATGGTATTCTGAAAGAATTTTTCGAAAAAGTTGATTTGAAAAAAAATCAGCAGACCACAAAAAAGCATGCAAAATTACCCAGCATGCAGAGTTAACACATAAAATGAACATATGGACCAGCACAAGGGATTTCCGTACTTATTGTATTGTCAATCAGCGAAGGCTGAGACAAGCCTGCGCATAAGTTAATTTTACAGTGTGATAACATATTTTTTACAGATATCAGAACCTCTTGCTCACAATGTTACCAGAAGTTACTGACAAAACAGGCAATATTATTTAACTGTCTTTACAGATATCACATGAAACCAATAGACCACCAATTGACCGTACAGTCAGATGTTTTGCTCACGATATTACTTGAAGTTACAGATGGAACAGACAATCACTAGACCGCCAATTGAATGTAAAGTCAGATATCTTGCTCACGATATAACCGGAGGTTACAGACAGAACAGGCAACAATGTAATCTAAACTGTCTGTACAGATATCACATGAAATCACTAGACCACCAATTGAACGTGAAGTCAGATGTCTTGTTCACGATAGTACTTGAAGTTACAGACGGAACAGACAACAATGTAATCTAAACTGTCTATACAGATATGACATAAAATCACTAGACCGCCAACTGAACGTAAAGTCAGATATCTTGCTCACAATATTACCGGAGGTTACAGACAGAACAGGCAACAATGTAATCTAAACTTTTGTTTGTTTTTGTTTGTTTGGTTCTTTACGACGCATCAACCCTTGTGAGTCATTAGCGTCAGACGGTAATCTAAACTGTCTATACAGATATGACATAAAATCACTAGACCGCCAATTGAATGTAAAGTCATATATCTAACTCACAATTTTACCGGAGGTTACAGACAGAACAGGCAACAATGTAATCTAAACTGTCTGTACAGATATCTTATGAAATCACTAGACCACCAACTGAACGTAAAGTCAGATGTCTTGCTCACAATATCACTGGAGGCTACAGACAGAACAGGCAACAATGTAATCTAAACTGTCTGTACAGATATCACATGAAATCACTAGACCACAAATTGACTATACAGTCAGATGTCTTGCTCACAATATTACTGGAGGCTACAGACAGAACAGGCAACAATGTAATCTAAACTGTCTGTACAGATATCACATGAAATCACTAGACCACAAATTGACTATACAGTCAGATGTCTTGCTCACAATATTACTGGAGGCTACAGACAGAACAGGCAACCGTGTAATCTAAACTGTCTGTACAGATATCACATGAAATCACTAGACCACCAATTGACTGTACAGTCAGATGTCTTGCTCACAATATTACCAGAGGTTACAGACAGAACAGGCAACAATGTAATCTAAACTGTCTGTACAGATATCACATGAAATCACTAGACCACAAATTGACTATACAGTCAGATGTCTTGCTCACAATATTACTGGAGGCTACAGACAGAACAGGCAACAGTGTAATCTAAACTGTCTGTACAGATATCACATGAGAAATCTATAGACCACCAACTGACTATACAGTCAGAATGGTGATAACAACAATCTCACAGGATAATAAATTATCTATACAGATAACTCTTTAGAGTTGAAATTGTTGCTCGTCTTTTTCAGTCAGAATCAATCACCTCCCTGAAAAAAAAAGAGTACAAGTATCAGTTATCAGGCTTCCAGATAAGAGTGCGTAACTGAAAATTATTTTTCTTATTTCTCAACCAAAACATATGTTGTGGCTACTCAAAAGAACACTCTCAATGAGATGGTTCTTTTGAGCACCCAAAACACATGTTTAAACTGATGGATAAGAAAATAATCGCAATTTTTATTTTTTATTTTTATTTGATTCTTTACGTCCCAGTCAACAATTTTTCAGTTATGTTGGGACGGGTCTTCCTGGGTAGAACCAGTACTAAGCAAGGATAATCTCTTAGTTTAGCCTGCTACAATTGGTATTCAGAACAAGCATCTTAACCACATGGTGATGACAAACCCAGGAATTTTGTGTGTGTTCTCAGGGGCCGAATTTCAGATCATTCCCAATGGAATTTCGGTGATTTTTTGCTACATGGTGACATTCTACTACCAATTGCATCTTATTTCTCCTTCAATTTAATGACAATAGTATGTGTAACAGCTAATTTGTTTTTTAATTGACTGAAAATGCCGTAATTGCACACTTTAACAAATTTCCCAATTTAGGCGTTTACCGCGCTAATTTTCCCAATCTGAAAGGCCCTAAGGCCCTTTCTCAAATTGTAAAAAAAAAAATCCCTGAAATTCCTATGTCATCAATGATAAAGCAAATGCGAAAAAAAATTGAAGAAATTTCCCAATCTACACCCAGGTGAACCGCATGTCTAGATTTCGGAGGGTGTTGGCTATCGGAGGTAAACATTGAGATCATGGATGGATAGGGTCTGTATTTATCCGTTTTTATTTCATATTGAAAGTTTCTTGGGGACGAGAGCAGCAAACATGTTGCTTCTATATTGGGTGATAAGGACTCAGAATCTGTTAAATACTTTTGATCCATGTCTGTAGGATTCAGGGCGACTTTTCAAACGGCGAATGTGAATTTTTCAATGAAAAAAGGCTAGTGGTTTGATCATTGCTGGACTTATATCAACCTTTGACACTAATTGCTTGTGCCGCTACCAATCTATATCATACTCCTGCATGGCTTGTAAATGTCATGTCCAAATCTGCTATTAAAACTTCAAATTTTGAAAATCGCTTACGTTGCTATCGTTTTGATGGTTAGCAAAATGTTCAGAGGGCTTACCTCCGAATGGAACGCTATCCATAAACATGACACCATCGTCATAAAATTGCAAAAAAATAAGTGTTGTACACGTCTGTTTGAATTATATTGGACTGATACATTCCAAAGAGAGGTTAAACATTGCAGCGGTAGTTATGAATCAAGAAAAAATAAAATAATACATATAAATATTAACTGATGAATTCGAAATATTCGTACAAATCACCGCATTTCCGAATTCAAATGCGATTTAAATTCAAACAGATTCAGTTCAAAAACATGCATTGCTTTCAGAATTCTTGTCATTCTATATACTTACGGCTTTTATGTTGATTTTATTCCTTAATGTGGTTCATTATGATATAAAACCATCTCAAAGCAGACCATGTGCAGCCCAAAACTCCTTTGTTTACCTCCGGTAGCCAACACCCTCCGAGATTTGGACATGCGGTTTACCTGGGTGAATCTATGGGTTTACTGCGCTAATTTTCCCAATATGAAAGGCCCTAGGGCCCCTTCCCAAAATTGCAAAAAAAATCCCTATGTCATCAATGATAAAGCATGTGCGAAAAAATTAAAGAAGTTAGTCAAGCAAAAATTGATTAAGTGCTTACATCTTTTCCTCTTCTTACTTTCAGCTCTAACCTGAAAATTGGTAAATCACAGAAACTAGACACAAAATCTACCATGCATGACAGCACAGGTACAACTGACAACTAGGAAAGGTGTCTACAGGGAGTAAGATAGACAAAATGAGGGTGTGACTCAAACTAAATTCTCAATTTCTTATTGCAGAGCCATCTTATTTCTCGCCCAGAACAAAATTTTACAGGCCAGATCAATATTTTGTTACTTATAAACATGCATGAAAACACTCTTTAACCGATATAAGCTTAGCATCCTTTTTTATGGGACACAGGCAAACAGTGCAGACCCAGATCAGACGCCACAACATGTGGCGTCTGATCTGGGTCTCCACTGTTTGCTTACAGATTGTTCAATCAAAATTTGAATAAAAACAAAAAATACCATCCAACAATCCTTAAAACAAAAATGGACTGGTCTAAATGATAAGTGGGAAATTCCATTTGGCTTAAATGCTTATGTGCCAATATACATTGGAAGGAGAGTTCTAATTCTTAGTCAGATCATTATCTAGCTTCAAACTTTATGTATGAGAGCAGTGAAGGCTCTCGTGAGACTGTAAAGATGTGCAGGCTCATCTCAGCCCCTGGATGCAATTAGTACAAAATCGCATGTGCTGGTTGTCACTTGAATAATCATTGACTAGGCATACATATCTGTGTCCGGCCAGGCTATGCTCTCAACTCATTTGAGATGACAGGATGAGATGCTTAAAGCTAAAAATGGCAAACTTGATCTGCATAAATACTAAATCATTTATGAACTTTCAAAAAAAATAATTGCAGCTATAGAGAATTCTAATGCACTGATTTTCTAATGTGACCGAAGTCTAATTGGATAAGGTCATATTTCCTGGGATATACTGTTGGAAATAGTTTGATGTCATTAATTATGTCACATTTCATTGGATGAGCTTTATGCTGCTTGCAACGCTCCAATGTGAAATAAGACTGCAGAAAACCATTAGAATGGCGATAACCATGTTCAAAATTTTCATTTGGTGAGGTATATCGTCTGATATACCGTCAGAAATCATGTTTATACCCCCGGTAGGAAGTATATAGGGGGTATATAGTTTTTGCCTTTTCTGTAATTATGTTTGTCTGTCTGTTGGTTTGTCTGTCTGTAAACTTTTTTTCCGTCAAAGATTTCTCAGCAACTACTTGGGTTAGGATTCTGAAATTTGGTACAAAGCTTGATAGTGATGAGTTGTATTGTGTAACAAAAGAACAGCCACATATTGCTTATCAGTCCCTTTATTTGTTCATTTTTCTTTCTCTCCAATGGAAATTTCTGTCACAGATTTCTCAGCTCCTATAGAAGCCAGTGTTTGCAAATTTTGTGTACATCTTCAGGATGGCAAACTGTACTGTGTAAATGGAAATTAAGATGCTAAGGCTTATTTTGCCTTCTTTTTTCAAATTTTTATTTTTTTTCCTTCTTTCTCTCTTATTTAATACATATGGACATTTTTTCTGTCAAAGATTTCTCAGCAACCATTTGAGTTAGGATTCTGAAATTTGGTACAAAGCTTGATAGTGATGAGTTGTATTGTGTAACAAAAGAACAGCCACATATAACTTATCAGTCCCTTTATTTGTTCATTTTTCTTTCTCTCCAATGGAAATTTCTCACAGATTTCTCAGCTCCTATTGGAGCCAGTGTTTTCATATTTTGTGTACACCTTCAGGAAGGCAAAGTGTACTGTGTAAAGGAAAATTAAGATGCTAATCCTCATTTTGCCTTCTTTTTCATTTTTTCTTTCTTTCACTCTTATATAATACATATAGACATTTTTTCTGTCAAAGATTTCTCAGCAACTATTTGAGTTAGGATTCTGAAATTTGGTACAAAGCTTGATAGTGATGAGTTGTATTGTGTAACAAAAGAACAGCCACATATAACTTATCAGTCCCTTTATTTGTTCATTTTTCTTTCTTTCCAATGGAAATTTCTGTCGCAGATCTCTTGGCTCCTATTGGAGCCAGTGTTTTCAAATTTAGTGTACACCTTCAGGTAGGCTAAGTGTATTGTGTAAATGAAAATAAAGATGCTAAAGCTCATTTTGCCTACTTTTTTTTATTTTTCCTTCTGTCACTCCTATATTACACATATAGGGCTTCCACGTTTACGAAATTTTGTAAACGTTTACACGAATTCCAGAAATGGAAACGATTCTGTTTACACGCAATTACCGTACTGAATTTTTTTCATTGTCGCAGATCGGTAAAAATCGCCAATATTTTTCCTAAAAAGGAGCTCTTAAAATAGAGTACCTTGTGCAAACATTCAAAATTGTTTGGTTAGGTGTTGTGATAGAACTCATTTCAAGTAATTGCAACCTGACTGCAACATGCAGGCTCATCGATAACCTACATTTCATTAGTGTGTCTTCCCTTGTAAACAATGGCAGATGTGTAATTGGTTGACACGCGCGAGATGTAACTGTCAATCGTCACGTAAGCAACTGAAATTGACATCACACCGATGGGAAGTGA
The DNA here is from genome assembly GCA_964019695.1 of Loripinus fragilis. NCBI lineage: Eukaryota > Metazoa > Mollusca > Bivalvia > Lucinida > Lucinidae > Loripinus > Loripinus fragilis. Next base: position 37,558,933 of record OZ026517.1, read on the forward strand.
AAAACGACAACACAGTTTGAAGCCATATATGCTTTCACGTGCGTGTCCACCTAATATTAAGGACATAAGGTGTGCATTTACATATCTGATGAAAATGCGTATGCCTAGCACAGTGAGATAAAATTCAGGACATTTTCATCACAACTGACATCGGTCACTGTGTCCGCTGAGCATGTCCAACGTAGTTCTAATTTTATTAATTAATTTTTGTCAGAAACTTTATCAAATACACCGGAATCTGAAAAACAATTTCATTAGAAGATGCTATTAATAAACCATGAAGGTCGTCACGTGCTAAAGTTTGTTTAAACGGTAGGTCATTTTTGTGAACCTTTATTGCATAAACACGAAACGCTTCCGTTCACACGTGTAAACGTGGAAGCCCTATAACACATATGGATGTTTTTTGTCAGAGTTTTCTCAACAACTACTACTTGATTTAGGATTATGAAATTTTGTGTACACTTTCAGGTAGGCAAAGTGTATTGTGTAAATGAAAATGAAGGTGCTTATCCTCATTTTGCCTTCTTTTTTCAAATTTTCAATTTTTCCTTCTGTCATTCTTATATGACACATATGGACATTTTTCATCAAAGCTTTCTCGGAAACTACTTGATTTAGGATTATGAAATCTTTGACAATTTTGTCTTTTCTCTGAAAGTGTTACAACCTCCGATGGCTACCACCGGGGGTATGTGAGCTTTGCTCACTTCTTGCTACATTTTAAAACTAAATCTCCAATCCTATATCTGAAGATATACCTCCCAAAATTAAAAGTTTGAATACAGTTATCCCCTAAATGTTCAATTTAATGGCAAAGATTGGAGATTAGATAAACTAAGCACATATTTATTACAAAATTTCTAATTCCTCTGGGATTTTGTATTGGAAATAACATTTATTCAATGAATAAAATGAAACTGGACCCAGATTTGCATTAGGTGAGTGCTACAAATTACAGTAACAGTATTTTCAATCTCGTTTTTAACCCTTAATGGGCCAACCGCAACAAAAGTTGTCTGCTGAAATGTTTAAGAAACCTCTATGGTAAACAGGGTGGACAGTTCTGGGTCCAGGCTGTTTGCTTCTATACTTAATTCGTCAGTAATGCTAGGCAATTATTTGCAGCAGACGACTCCAGCAGACGACATTTTCAGATGCATTTTTTTCTTGGCTCTTTAAGGGTTAAATACTAGGCATCGATTTTGCATGCAAAAGCACCATTTTGTACCTAAGGCCCAAAAAATGTGTGTTTCAGGTTACATAAGACTCAGATAGGGATGGTACAGTTAAGTCAGTTAATATTTTTTTAAGAACTTTGATTGGGATGATAAGAGAAACATTATGGCCCACCTGGGAAATAAGTATATGTAAGTGATTTGCAGCACACAAATTATGCAACTTGGCCCTCATCTCACAAAATCAAAAGTGGAGAGACAAAAACAAATACATTATGCATTCCAACTAAATGATCACATATATCATTTTTGAGCAACGCTACAAGAATCCCTGTCCTCACCTCAGGGCTTATGACCAGGCCTCGAGGTTGTAAAACTTTTTTCATGGTCAACTCAAATGAGTACAAAATACATCATGCTCATAAATGTTAAAATGCCAACAACTGTTGGCATTTTAACATTTATTAGCATGATGAATACAACATCTGAGAGACTTAAAGCAAGAAAATTCTTCATTTGTCAGTATTTTGGTTTTTATGAGCAGTTGAAATTTCATGCACAGTTGATTTGAGCCTGGAAAAAGTTTTATAACCTCTGGGCCAGGTAGGAGATTAAACGGTGCTTTGGCGTTTTCACCACATACCTCACCAGAAACCACTCACCTATTTCTTGACTTATTTTTTCCTTTCTTATGTCTACTAATAGAACTTTTCGTAATTTTTCCTGACGATGTGTTCACTGTAGAATCTCGACTATCGTCATTGGATAAATGGCCGTTTGTCTGACCCGCTGGCATGTTGGCGGAGTTTTGGTTGTTCTGGGAGTCTGGACTTGAAGGACCATCTGAAAAAATTATTTCCTTTTAACCCTTTGAATTCTGATGGATTTTCCTATACATATTGATACAATATGTATGGAACTGCCCATTGTGTACTTTAAGGGGTAACAGGTAGAATTTTCTAAATTATAATGTATTTGTCCCTGAAGGTTGTAGAAATCATAGCAAACAGTGTAGACCCAGATGAAATTCAGGCTGCAAGTAGTACGCTGCATTTTATTTGGGTATTCACTGTTTGCCAAAGTACCCAATTACCTGTTTAGGCATTTCCATATACAAAGGGTTTAGGGCCAATGGAATTCATCATCCATTAAGAGATGACTGATGGGCTGCAAAGATCAAATTTAGCGATTGCTAACTTGCTAAATGTTATTGTCCTGCCAGCCAAGAGTGACAGTGACTTCATGTTTTGTTTACAAAGTTATAAGGGATTTACAATCAATAGATCACTTGTATATTAATTCTATCCTCAGGATAGGATTAAAACACAAGTGATATATTGATTTGCACAAGTGTACACATTAGTGTTTTACTTAATAGCAATTCTAAACAAAGTATTACATAACTGTCACTCTTGGTTGGAACAACAGTAGTAGTTTTCTTTAAACTCTTTGCATGCTGGGTATTTTTTCATGCTTTTGTTGTTGTTTGCTGACTTTTTTCAAAATTAAGTTTTTCAAAAACAGGTAGAGTCAAAAAGCAATTAGATACAAGTAGATACATGTATCATATTACCATCACTTGCTATTTAGGCCAGAATTTTTTTCATTAGTTGATTTACAAACCCTCCTACTGTCATTTTATCCGCCAACTCTAAATATCATTTGTTTCGTTGAAAAAACTAATATATTTTTGAGGGTCTGTCTGAGTATTTTTGAGAGTGACACTGTTAAAAGTGATTGTCATGTCCAGATTTTTAGGAAAACGGTGAAATATTTAAAAAATTTAATACAGACTGTTGGTTTACCTTACTAGTTTTACTGTCTGTTCTTGAGATATTAAAAAAACTGGACATTTTCAGAGCTTTTTTTCCTTTCTTTTTCTTCCCCCGACCCTAAATCTGAATTTTTTCCCCGTCAATCAACTAATAAAACAATTCTTGCCTAAGCACAGTGAGGTCGCTTTACAATGGTATGTTTGGGTTCCATAGGAATGGACTGTGTTATATGTTCAACTTCTAAAAGGACAATTTTACAAAGGGTTATAGGAAAATGACCCTGATATGGTCATTTTCCTATAATTCCTTTGTAAAATATTTGGAAGCCAAAACATAACTGTGCTCTATCCAAATTCAAGTTATAATAAGGTGTGTTATTCAGGGACTGCTCTGTCAAAAATACTTACTTTTTTCTGACAATTGATCTGCCTGTGGAAGTCCACTCACAGCCTGCAACAAAAAAAGGTTACAAGTAAAATTCACAGATGAAGACCAACTGAGTTAATGGAATATGAGGTACTCTTCTACTTTCGAGGGATATGAGTCTGGGCTGCTTGGAGGGGGGTGCGCTGACAAAGATTGAAAACTTATACTTTTAAATAATGAAAAGAGGTTAAAGTTCAACCCAAAACTAAGATATCCTGGGATACAGACTAACAATTCTGACTTAGGGACCCACACTGGGAAATCCAAAATTTAACATTTAGGGGTATGGATATTTTCTCCAAAATTTTAGGGGCCCAGCCCAAAATTTGGGGGTCATGGTTTACTGAACTGTCATAAAGACTTATAATTATTATTCAAACTTGAAATCCCTGTTATAACGAGATGTGTTTTTTAGTTAGGTTTGATTCTCAACATCCCAGTCAACTATTTATCAGTCATGTTGGGACGTTCTTCCTGGATTGAACCAGTAATACGCAGCGTATAAAGTGTCTTGCTCAAGGACACATCAAAGTGACTCCGCCAGCGGTGAGGCTAAATGTGACAAACCAGCAACTCCTTCAATCCCCAGTCTACATTGTAACGCTCTATCAACTGAGCCACTGCACTCCCCATAAGGTGTGTTATAAATGGAACTGCAAGCTGTATTTGTTTATCTGGGGAAATCATTCTCAGAATAGTACTCACAGCTGCGGACGTGACTGATGATTTAGAAAACAATCTATCGGCATCTTTAAACTTTCTGTTTCTTTTGTCTGCTTTGCTGTTTGTATTTCTGAAACATAAACAAAACATCTTCCATTTCATGTCTGAAATATACATGTAGGTATAGCAGGTTTGTGGAAATAGCAAAAGTTTATACTTGCCCAGGGATAGGAAATTGCCATATGGTACTTGTCCAGAGAAAGTTTTACTTGTCCCATGTTCAAGAACAGATAATCCAAAAAGATCTGAGCGAAGCCCTCATTGAGCTTAAACAATATACGTGTATAAACTCTTTTAGAAACAGTATGAAACCAGACATAAACTATTAAAAACAGTGTAGATCCAGATCAGCTGGCTTGTGAAGAAGTCAGCTGATCAGGATCTACACTGTTTTCTACACAACATGTGAGTCATAATAATTACCAAATATGAAACACAGAATTGTAAATTTATTTTACTTGTAAATAGAAATTTCTAACTTGTACTGAATGAAATGGGACCAGGCTTTGAGGTTATAAAACTCTTTTATGCTCAACTCAGCTGAGCACGAAATTTATCCTGCTCATAAATGTTAAAATGCCAACAATTGTTGGCATTTTAACATTTATTAGCATGATAAATATAACATCTGAAACACTTAAAGCAAGACACTTCTTTATTTGTTGGTATTTTAGTTTTTATGAGCAGTTGAAATTTCGTTCTCTGTTGAGTTGAGCTTGAGAAAAGTTTTATAACTTCGAGGCCAGGGCTGACAAGTGGGGTATAGACAAATCAACAGATTGTGCAGACTTGCGGTAGACAATATAAAATTTCAAACAGTAGTTACCTGCACAAAAGCCTAGACAAGCAGCAGACACAGATTAATGGCTTCTGAAGAAGCAGTCTAGTCAGGATCTTCCCTGTTTGCTATTCTGAGAAGCATTTTGTAAATTCCAGCCTTGATAATCCACATTTTTAATTGAGAACAGATTCAAAATTTTAAAACAATAACCGTAGATGGAGAGTTGAAAGAATAACTTATGTTTCAATCCACAAAATTCAGGATCCAATCTGTTTGACACTCAGATGGTATACCTGAAAGAATTTTTCGAAAAAGTTGATTTTGAAAAAAATCAGCAGACAACAAAAAAGCATGAAAAATTTTCCAGAAGGCAAAGAATTAATATCATGTGCTATTCTAAGTAAGTACACTATTATTATACGAGCCAATCCATGAGCTTCTTGTATTGCAGCCTCCAGATAAATGTGCCTAACTGAAAATTATTTTTCTTATTTCTCAACAAAAACATATGTTGTGGGTACTCAATGAGACGGTTCTTTTGAGCACCCCAAACTTCGCTTCCATTGCTAGGTAAGAAAATAATTGCATTTTAAAGCAAAAATAAATGCTTAACTGGACCTATGTGCAACTGTAAAATCACTCTGTTGTTGATTTGGGTTTTGTGTTACATTCAATGATAATTCAATCATATTATGGTGGTGTGTTTTCCATCACGATATTCCTTGTCGTCTGCTGATTGTTTTCAAAATAAACTTTTTCGAAAAATTCTTTCAGGAATACCATCATAGTGTCAATTAGGATCCTGATCAGGCCGGACATTTTGTCAGGCCTGATCTGGGTCCACAACTGCTTGCAAAAGATATCAGCAGATGACACTAGAAGGTAAAGAGTAAATACTGTATCTGACCATAAACTTTTGACAGTAACTGCTAACTGTCCCACTTAAACCAGATTTTTTATTAGTTGATTTACAAACCCTGCTATTGTAATTTTCTGGAAAGTAGAAAAAAAATATAATTTCTAAAAAAAAAATTTTCTGCGGCTAAATATTATTTGTTTCTTTGAAAAAAAAAAATCATATATTTTTGAGGTACTGTCAGTGTATTTTTGAGAGTGACACTGTTAAAAGTGATTGTTCTAGGCAGATTTTAGGAAAGGGAGGACCAGGGTTCAAACTTATGAAACCATTCATAATCCATAGAAGTCTAACATACTCCCTGTGACCTACTTTGTATTTGTAAGGTATCTGTCCCATCCTCGGATAATATTCCCATACAACTGTGTGTCTTCAAGATAACTTCCCTCAAAAGCATAGATCTGTCTTTCCAAATTGGCCAAAGTTTCCTGAAAAAAAAACCAAAATAAGTTACATTAATTTTTCTTTCCTGAACATTATTTTCATCCTTAGCCTTAACAAACAGTGCAGACCTTATATGGACACATTTTTTGTCCAGTCACTTTTGGTTACATCCCCAATAATTCTCCAAATGCTAAAATATCTTTTCTCTAGTGTGCCGTGTAATACAAAATTGTTTAGAAAAGAATGAAAAGTACCTTTTCTAATTGTAAAACAGTAAACTCATAAGCTTGTGTTTTGTGTGATCATGTAAATGGATAAAAAACAAATATAAATGGCAATTTTGGACATTTCAAAGGACATTTTGAGAAGGGGGTTTAAATTTACGCGCATAAAAAATATCAATAATTACATAATTTGTCCGTGACAGTATTGTCAAGGGTTTTCTTAGAACCGTCATGGGCAACTGTCACAAGTTTTATTGATACCGTCACTCACGGTCACTGGAATGTCAGAGAAATGTCCCAGCTATAATCAGGTTTGTCACGGTTAATGAATCATCCAAACGTGATTTATATTTCAACAATTACCGACATGTCAGTTAGTAAAGACACTGGCGTCATAGTAACATAGACGATAGCATCACAGATGATACATTTAGAAAACCTGTGACGCATCCAGTCACGGAAGATACGTTTAGAAAACCTGTGACAACCACTCATGACCCTGCTGGTCATAACTGGCAATGAGTAGGAAACATTACTTCAAAGGATGAAGAAAAGAGCATTCTGTATTTACAAAATGAGATATCCCTGTATGGTATCACCCTCGACGTAAAAATACACCGTGCAGAGTTGACCAAGGCTGAGTTGATCCAGGGCAGAGTTGAATTAGAGGCCGAGTTGACTTCAGGCTGAGTTGACCGGCTACCGGCCATGCCCCCTTCTGGTTCCTCTCTATGATAGCTTGACAAGAAATGGGACATTGCATACCACTTGATGATACAGTGACCGAATAGCTGTGATGATGCTATACGTAACCGATCATATTTTGTTATACCCGCTTTTTTCTTTAGAAAAAAAGGGTATATTAATTTCGTGTCAAAGTCGGTCCGCCCTCCATCCGTCTGTCCATGCGTACATCCGTCACGTTTCTTGTAAATGTATCTCCTAAACCGTTATGAGTAGCAACTTCAAACTTTGTAGTTGAATAGGTCACATGATGTAGAGGGTACTGGGCAACATTTCGTGTGACCTTGAACCCAAGGTCAAATGTTGTATTTTCTTGTAAATGTATCTCCTCCTAAACGGTTAGACGTCGCAACTTCAAAATTTGTAGCTGAATAGGTCAAATGATGTAGAGGGTACTGGGCAATATTTGGTCAAATATTGAATTTTCTTGTAAATGCATCTCCTCCTAAACCTTTTGACGTAGCAACTTCAAACTTTGTAGCTGAAAAGGTCACATCATGTAGAGGGTACTGGGCAACATTTTGTGTGACCTTGACCCAAAGGTCAAGGTCAAATATTGAATTTTCTTGTAAATGTATCTCCTCCTAAACGGTTAGACCTAGCAACTTCAGACTTTGTAGCTGGATGGGTCACATGATGTAGAGGGTACTGGGCACAAATTGAATTTCTTGTAAATGCTTCTCCTCCTAAAGCTTTTGACGTAGTAACTCCAAACTCTGTAGGTGCATAGATCACATGATGTTGAGGGCACTGGGCAACATTTAGTGTGACCTTGATCTGAAGGTCAAGGTCAAATAATGTACTTTCTTGTAAATGCATCTTCTCCTAAACTGTTGGACGTAGCAATTTCAAATTTTGCAGGTGCAAAGGTCATATGATTTGGAGGGCACTGGACAACATTTGGTGTGACCTTGACCCATAGGTCAAGGTCATATAGTGTATTTTTGTAAATGCTTCTTCTCCTTAACCATTGGACATAGCAACTTCAAACTTTACAGGTGCATAGGTCATATTATGTGAAGGTACTGAGCTACATTTTGTGTGACCTTGACCCCAAGGTAAAGGTTATAGGTCAAAAAGCAGGTATTTGCGATGGTGTACCATCGACTTCTGCTCTAGTTTTTGTTTGATTTGATCTTTACGTCCCATCAACAATCTTTCAGTTAAACAGGGACGGGTCTTCCTGGGTTGAACCAGTACTAAGCTTGGATAAATGTGTCTTGCTCAACGACCACAACGCAGTGACGCCAGTGAGGCTCGAACCAACTGCCCTCCGCCTCGAGTCAACCACTCCCTAATTGACTGAGCTCCCTAATTCTCGGGACTGCAAAGAATTCAATATGGCCAACATTTAGCCGCCATTTTGAATATTGAATAACCTTTAAAGTGTCAAACAGTCTGGACCCAGATAAGGCCTGAACAGAATGTTGGGCCTGGGCCTGGGGTTATAAAAAAAATTTCATGCTCAACTCAACTGAGCCTGAAATTTCAACTGCTCATAAAATCTAAAATACCGGCAAATAAAGAAGTTTCTTGCTTTAAGTCTCTCAGGTGTTGTATTTATCATGCTAAGCTAATGAATGACTGGTCTTGAAAAAGGTCTTACATGACCGAAACCGGTCGACGATTAAATACTTTCTGATAATCCAGTCTGTAGTTGGTTGTTTTTTTCTGTTTTTCTATGCTAATAAATGTTAAAATGCCAACTATTGTTGGCATTTTTAACATTTATGAGCAGGATAAATTTCGTGCTCAGCTGAGTTGAGTATGAAAAGTTTTATAACCTCGGGCCCTGATCTAGGTCCAAACTATTTGCAAAGGGTTATCAGCAGATGACAATGTCATGTAAATGTTTAACGCATTTTTAGATATATCGGTTCAACTTCAGCTTGTCATAACCTTTAAAGTGTCAAACAGTATGATCCAGTATGGACCCCATTAGGCCTTGACAGAATGTCGGGCCTGATCTGGGTACCATCGGTGCATGCTGATTAGGTTCTTTATTGTTCACAGAGGCCAGTTATCAACTGACAATTAAGGACCAGATTAATATATGTACCGTCGGTGCATGCTGATCAGGTTCTGAGGTGTTCTTGGAGTGTATATCAAAGGACCTTTTATGTGTTGGCACTGTCTCCGGGTCCGGTACCGGACCTCTAGACTATGGGGCTACGGGTCCGGTACCGGACCCCTAGACACTGATTCTAGGGGTCCGGTACCGGACCCCGAGCCACGCCTATGAGGACTGTCTCGGGGTCCGGTAGTATGTGAAACAACTACTGACAAGTCTAGGGATACGGGTCCGTATCTGCACCTATATGTAGTAACAGTTATTTTACCAACAAAAACTCATGTTGAAGTTTCACTTTGCTTCGTCCGCCATCTTTGATCCTCAAAGGGAAACCAATCTGTATTTACTGCCATGCGTCACACTATTCAAACAATTGAGCTTATACAAAAGGCATATTGCCTAAATAATAACGGTTAAATAAAAAAAAGAACTTAACTCAGCTGTAACAAATCAATTATCTTCTCATCTTCAATTAAAGGAACCAATTAAACTATTTGTAGGCAGCTGATCAGTGAGATGAGTGACTATTTAACTATAGCTTTCAAAGAGACTCACTACTGGGACAACGGCAGTGGATCCAAGTGCGGATCCAGGGGGGGGGGGGGGGATAGGGGGTCCGGACCCCCCCTGGAAAATCACAAGTTCTGTGGGTTTCTATACAAATTAGCATTAAGACCCCCCCCCCTGGAAAAAGTTGGACTTCCCTTGAAAATGTTGGACCCCTCTGAAACCTTGTAAAATTGTAGTTTGCCTTGAAATAAACCATTGATAAGCCACTGTAAAACTGTAAAATAAGTTGAGGACTAAAAAAACGTTGTCAGAGCTGTTTTCTGGCAATCGTGCCTGGACCCCCCTGGCAATAATTCCTGGATCCGGGCATGGGTTCTTGCTGGTATCTTTTGACATTCGGACATAGCTTTATAAGAAGACTCTGAGTCTTTTTTTGTCTTTTTATTTAAACAACTGATATGGTCCAAAAAGGAAATGACTTTTTAGCATAAATACAAACAGTGTTGAACCAGATCTGACTGCTCATACGATAACAGTCTGATCTGGACCCACACTGTTTGCTAGAGAGACGTTACAAATGGATATCTTAAGGTTGAAAACTCAATCGCGGAAATGCATCTAAATAATGACAAACAGTGATGAACAAGATCAGACTGCTCCTATGATAACAGTCTGATCTCAGTCCACTCTATTTGCTACAGAGACGTTACAAATGGATCTACATAGGTTGAACGACTCAATCGCGGAAATGCATCTAAAATTTACGTCTGCTGGAGTTATCTGCTACATGTAAATGCTTACGCCAACGGCTAATTTCGCCATGAACCCTGATCAGACTGTTCCTAGGAGAGCAGTCAGATTTTGGTCCAAACTGTTTGCTACAAAGACGTCTTACGGACAGACAAACAGTGCGAATCCGTAGGATAGCAGTTTGATACAGTTCAAAACTGTTGGCTACAAAGACGGCTTGTGGGTCGTTATGTCAGGGAAATGCAACTTATGCTTACGTCAATGGCCAATATCCCCGTACAGACAAACATTTGGGACCAGGTTCAGACTGCTCCTATGAGATCTGGGTCAATATTGATTGCTTCAAAGACGTCTTTCAATAATGAACTAGTAGACGACATATGGGTCGTTATGTAAGGAAAATGCAACTGATGCTTACGTCAATGGCTAATTTCTCCGTACTGACAAACATTGTGGACCTGGATCAGACTGCTCTTAGGAGAGCAGTTTTATCCGGATCCACACTGTTTGCTACAAAGACTGGACTGAAATAATCTAGCAGAACATAAATGGCGTTTTGCTGGCGTGCTAATGATGGCCCAACATTGCTGGCTTAGTAGCTTTTTAATTTTTCAGGGGATCCTGATCAGTATTGCTAAGAAACCCTATATTTCTTATGATTTTTCAGGGGGAGGGGGCTCCGGAGCCCCTGCCCCCCCTCTGGATCTGGATCATCGCATCATGAATACGCCCAACTGATGTTAGATCCCTATCATACATTTCTGAGCACCACATTTCGTAGAGCTCAATACTCATACATAGCTGTTTTGTTGTGAATAACGTCCTGTGCCAGCATGCGATTACCGAGCCACCATCGGCCCATGCGTTTGGCTGATGTTCGACAGTGGTCTGATTTTGTGTGCTTATTTGGTCTTAAGCTTTTGGGTGCTCAAAAGAACCGTCTCACCGCTGTGAATAGCTTCCCATGCTAGCATGTTATATCGGGCCAAAATCGGCCCACGTTTTAAGCTGTTTTATTTTGAATAACTTCGGACCACCATCGGCCCATGCGTTTCACTGGTGGTTGTGGTGGATGGACGGGCGGACAGACAGACAGACAGTTATGTGACCAATTAGCCGGTATGAAAGCAATTAAACAATGTACCTGCAATCACCGTTTGCTTACTTCAATGAAAGTGCAAATTGGTATTTACCTTTAGGTAAATAATCAAGTAGACAGATAACAACAATAAATTAATAAGAACATTGAGACAAACACCAATTAAAGGACATCAAACCCTGCGCCAATTCACTGATGCGATAGTAAGTTCCCCCTGACATTAATTACCTTTATTCATGACCTTATGGAAAAAATAAGGATAAGAAAAATAAAAACTAGAACACATTCGATGGCGCCCCATCGCAGATCCCCACGCTCTCAAAGAAATCTAATGGTAATTGACCCTTTGACCCCATCCCAAGGTCACCAGTTTTATTGTAGGTTAAAATTGTTTAGTGTATCATGGTCTACTGCTCATCCCCTTTAATTTGATATGCCACATGACCATGTTCAGAAAATTTAATTTTTGACCCCTCCCCAAGGCCCCAGGAGGAGACCCAAAAATTGTGCCAGTGGATGTGCCATTCATGTGAGTAACTCACACACAAAATCTGGTTGAATTTCGGAAAAAATTTTTTTTTACCCCCAACCCCCCACGGTACCCCCAAGTCCCACCCCTGGGCTTGACCCAGGCGGCCGAATGAAAATCCGTCTGATATGTTATATATATTTCATTTGTGAGAAGATACACAAAGTTTGGTTTAAAAACCTTTGAAATTGACTATGTAATTCAGATTTAATGATATTTGACCTTTTGGCCCCTCCCCAAGGCCCCAGGGGGTGGGGACCCAAAAAATGGCGCCGGTGTATGTGCCATTCATGTAAGTAACTCACACACCAAATTTGGTTAAATTTCGAAAAAAAAAATTTTTGAACTCCCAAACCCCCCACAGTACCCCTTAGTCCGACCCCTGGGGCATGACCCAGGCGACCAAATGAAAATCCCGTCTGATATGTTTTATATCTTTCATGTGTGAGAAGACACACAAAGTTTGGTAAAAAAATCTTTGAAATCGACTCTGTAATTGAAATTTAATGATATTTGACCTTTTGGCCCCTCCCCAGGGCCCCAGGGGGCGGGGCCAAAAAAAAAAGTGCCGTTGCACACCCTATTCATGTGAGCAACTCACACACCAAATTTGGTTGGAATTCGTCCAATGGTTTAGGAGGAGATAGCGTGACGGACGGACGGACGGAGGCGATTGCAATATCCCCGACGCTTTTTTAAAAAAGCGTGGGGATAATAAAAGGAATAAAGTAAGACAAATTATATCTAGTTATGTTTTTTTTTCACTCTTGTCCGTTAAAAATCTTATACCTTTTGTATAAGCTTTTACTTGTTTGAGTAGTGTGACAGTAAATACAGACAGGCCCCCTAGCAGACACTCATGAAATTAAAGGTTTTTTATAAAGGCTATATTAGGCAAAATAAAGGTTGTTTTATTGAAATTCTAACAAAAATAAAGAGCAAATTAGGATCATTTTTCTATTATTTTTATCGGATCCTAGCTGATCTTTAAATCCATGTTATGATAGATGAAGGTATGGAACGGGGTGCAGCACCGCCCCACCCCCCCCCCCCCCCACCCCCCACAGCCAATAAATATATAGCCAACTAATCACAAATCAATAGGAAATCACTCTTGTTGTTTACTCCCTAATTAAAAACCTCAAGTTTTTTTTTTTAGCAGTGTTGAATTGAAAAAGAAATCACATATTTCCTAATCTGGAAGGGGGGTCCGCGGATCCTCCCCCAAAAGAATTTTGAAATCCTAGAAAGCAGCAGAAGCCATCTCTGGTCATTTTGTAAGGAAAATTTTACCTTCAGTAAATGAACAATTTTAGAGGATATTACTCCTATTTATTGTATGCTCTTGTTTAGATATAAAATTTAGACATATATGCATATTGTCTGTATTAGTCTTGGGGTGTAGATAACACTGTTTAGATTTGACAACCTTAGACAATGACATTAGAAAATCAGGACATTATTCAGAAGTAAATAAATCCAATAGGTGCTATCCATTAATATACCTGACAAAAAAAGAAACGCACCACTTAGAACTGTTCAACTCTCAGGAAGATCACAAGTGATAGGCCAGTTTAGTTTATATCAGTGCAAAGGTATGTCATGTATTGTTGCGTCACACGTCTTTTGCAGTTTGGCGTCGAAATTGTCTTAAAGAAAGTTGGTCACGTACAAAGTGGGGGTCAAATTGTAAAGTCACAGGAAATAAGCGTTTTTATAACGCTCTCTTACTGGATAAGTTCAAGCAATTGGAATCATCTCAGTAGACCAAATTGTACCCAGACACTTATTCTTTGCAAATTCTATCTTAAAATTCATCATACGCGATACTTGAACGCTAGGTTCCCCATGCATTGTGCCTACCCTTTGGATAATGATTCCACACTGGAGATAAACCTTACTAAACATTTTTATTTCAACATTGTTTTCATCAATTTAAACGGTCCTAACTGATGAAAATGGATTTTTGAATTACAAAAAAGCATCAATAAACACACTGGTTGTCTCACATAACAACAACATATCGTTTTCATACTTTGCAAATGTAAAACATACTTGGAATTCCATGTAGACAGTAGCGTTGAATTAAAGCTTCCAAAGCTCGTTTACCATTCGCCTTGGTGTGTTTTGTGCCTACACAGGGAAAGTACAGATACTCATCTAAGTCACACTCAAGTTTTAGTATGATTTGATCAGAAATTAATATTTCATGACAATTAACATTTTTGTATTAAAAGGAGATCTTAATGGGAAAAATCGTAGTGGTGCGTTTCTTTTTTTCGTTGGGTGTATTTGTTGGCAGTTATTGCAGTTGGTAGGATGTCCAACCAGGTTCTATTCCCCGGTCAGGCACATTCTTTCACTAGTTGTCAGTTAGCCTTACCAGTGATAGTTGAGCACTGAGTACTTGTAAAAGGATATGGGTTAAGCAGCTTAAGCCAGCCTAGGAAAAGGGTGGTTAGGATCAAATAGTCATTTCGACATTACCTCAGCTGTTTAGCATGGATGTCAAGCAAGAAATCAACCCAAAAGCATTCAGTTTTACCTTACCTCACTCTTTTTTATGTTTTGCCTTATCTGAAGCATCTGAAAAATTGACTATAAGAGTCACCCTGGTGCAAGAGATAGGTATAGACACAATGGTCTGAGGATGAATACAGCTTTCTGAAAAGCTCAAGATGTCACAGACATTACTTGTCAACATACGTATTGTCTATTTCTTATGTTCAAACTGATCTTGCAAAATTTAAAGGTTTATTAATCAAAATAAAGGTTATTAAAGGTTTTTCAGCCAAATTAAAGGTTTTAAAGGATTGCAACCAAATTAAAGGTTTCTAAAGGTTTTAAAGGTTCCACTAGGAGGCCTGTACAGATGATCGAAGATGGCGGACGAAGCAAAGTGAAACTTCAACACAGGTTTTTGTTGGTAAAATAACAGTTACTACATATACGTGCAGGTACGGACACGCATCCCTGTATCACTAGACGTGCCGAGTAGTTGTTTCACCAACTACCAGACCCCGAGACAGTCCTCATAGGCGTGGCTCGGTGTCCAGTACTGGACCCGTAGTCTAGGGGTCCGGTACCGGACCCCGAGACAGTGCCTTATGTGTTTCCTAGACCTGGTGACAACTGACTTCGAGAATTGCCTGTGACTGTGTGTGTGAAGGGTTCTAGTCTATAAAATTTCTGCATTAAATCTTCGGAGAATCTCATGGAAATGAATTACGCCCGTTTTAGGTGTTCATTCAATGGGGAATCCCCTCTCAAGGAAATCCCCTCGAATGCGGAAGTCTGACGTCACATTTCTTTTGGCGGCCATTTTTTTGGAACTTCAATAAAAACATCGCAAATACAAGGTTGTGCTGGTATATCTGATCGTAAAAAATGCTGGAAAAAAAGGATACACTATTTTAACATTGATTATACCGCAATTTCCGCTCTTCTCCTCACTAATTCGTTCAATTCAGACCGCGTATCCACCGAAGTTCCTCTCTGCCCCGACATTTTGCGACTGCTTTGATCGCCTGTCTGATTGGTTGAAATCGCACTGACGAAGGGAGGTTATTCGTGTAAATTACAAGTATCGTCTTTTGAAATTATAGCTGGTATCTCTCCGGCCTTTTCATGATCATAATTAAGCAAGCAACATTTGAAATTCAGTTTGATATGATTCATTTAACATTATTGAATGTTAAACTAAATTACAATGCAAATGACTGATCTTGCTGTCAGAAGTTTGTTTAAGTTTTTTTTTTCAAAATTAAATGTTTATACCCACCTCTGATACTGATCAGATATCTGATCGCCAGAGTATAAATAGATATAAAGATAAAAGGAACTAACATACCAAATACAGATACTAATAATTACAGGTGATATCTAAAATCATGTCATATTCCTTTCAAACCCAGTGATTACGCAAAACCTGGTGTTAGCTAGTTTGTACTACTGGGTCCGAGTTTGTATGCACTCGAATAATTCATACACCATAAATTATTCCCGTCGGTCAACTCAAAATCACATGTAATAGTTCGCACACTGTTCATTTTCTGGATTATTGTTTTATTAGTTAGTACACAATGGGTTTGCTTCATTTGTGGTCATTTGTGGTTGGTTTTAATCAGTGTAGCTCTCCATCAGTCAGAGTAGGCCTTTAAATTACTTGTCTCATCTGTGTATCAAAAGGAACATTGTATATAATAATTAAGTTTATTTCAATGAATAACGTAGCCGCTAGGGTCAGATGCGAACCTCTACGCCTATGTCGCGGATGCGGCGGTCAATGTATACCAAGAAAATGTTTGTTCTATCATCACACTGGTAAATGTATACGTCGATTTGGTGGTATTTACGTGTATTGCCGGTACTTCATAGACCGGAAGTGGTAGATATTGGTGTTAATACTATATAGAAAAACATGCCATATGCCTAAAGGACTATAGACTTCAATCATTTTTAAATATTCAGTATGTGCATGGTGATTTATGAAAGCATTTAGGAATAGATTCGAGTACCGATCATCCAGATCGGTACTCGAATCTATTCCTAAATGCTTACATAAATCGCCATGTGCATGCCGAATACTTAAAAATGGTCTAAGTCTATAGTCCTTTAGGCATATGATATGGCATGTTTTTCTTTATAGTATTAACCCCGGTATCTACCACTTCCGGTCTATGAAGTACCGGCAATACGCGTAAATACCACCAAATCGACGTATACATTTACCAGTGTGATCATGGAAGCGTCTCCCAATAGCACGTCCGATACCACGTCCTTCGTCGTGCAGCGCCATGAGAACAGACCGCAAAGACTGATTGATATTATATATATTCACCTTACTTTGCATGTAGAATACTATTTCAGAACCATCAACCATATAGAACATATCGAGTAACCACACACTGGCGATACGTATGTCATTTATTTCTTTCGCGCATGATCACGCACGTGTTTTATCGTTTGCGATTTAAGTTTTAAACTTAACATACAGCTGATCAGCGAAGAATCATGTAAACCTGCGCATATGCACTTAGTAGTCAGCTGCCCAGACACGAAGTGCTCGGACTTATGAGGTGATGTTTAAGTTTAAGCTGGCAATAACAAGGGAGGGGGTTATACGAGTTAAGAGGGGGTGGCTTCAATTCCAAAACAAACAAACAAACAAACAAATAGTCTTATTTAGTGGTGAACCTCTCCAAAAAATTAGCAACAAAAATCTTCATATCCCAAAAAATATTCATTTTCCTGAGTCCTATTCAAATTGCCACATCTAATGGATGCTCCATGTGAATTTTTGACTTCAGTTTGTCTACTTGTGATTTTTCTACTCTTTACACCACTTTACCTCATAATTTAATTAAAGATAAACTTATTGATCTTATTGAAAGAACCTTCAATAGAGAAGGCTCTCCTTACCTTGCATGTAACGATAGAAACGCATTTTTACGGACCCCCCCCCCCCCAAAAAAAAAACCAAACAAAAAAAACAATGCGTAGTCTTGTCAAAATGTACGTGCTGCACTGAACTTTTTGTTGGACAACATTTTTATTCGATTTGGCACCAAGTTGTATAGACAAGTAGTTGGGATTCCTATGGGCACTAATTGTGCTCCCCTGGTTGCCGATTTATTCCTGTTTTGTTATGAGAGGGACTTTATTATGTCTCTTTCTGATGATAAACAGGCTTATATTATTGATTCTTTTAACACTACATCCAGATATTTGGACGATATTTTAAACATTAATAATGTTTATTTTGACAATATGGTAAGTCATATATACCATTCAGAGCTCCAACTTAATAAAGCTATGATACCTCTGATACCGAAGCCGCGTTTTTACACTTGCATTTGTCAAGTTCTAATGATATTCTTTCTACCAAAATTTACGATAAACGTGACGACTTTGATTTTGAAATTGTCAATTTCCCATTTTAGATGATGATGTTCCTCGCTCTACATCCTATGGAGTCTATATCTCTCAACTCATTCGTTTTGCTAGAGCATCTAGCCATGTTGCTGACTTCAACACTCACAATAAATTGTTACCTGAATCAGGGTAATATCATATTATGATGAACTTGTCTATTGAAGACTGAAAGGTTATGTCTGCATTACGCATGCTTTATTTATTTATTTGATGTTTGTATATATGTATATATTTCATGTCTTTTATGGAGGGCCACATGGTAGAATAGCCGATAGGCTAAATGTGTTTACCCTCTGAAAACATTGTTAATAATAATAATAATAATAATAATAATAATAATAATAATTTATATACATTATTTAATGAAGGTAAAACACGTTTAGCTAATATAAAACTATTCTTCCATGTGACCCTCAGTAACAACTCGGACCCAGTATAAGCGGACTGGTCACTGACGGAAATAACGTACGCGGCCCTAAAGACGTCACCTTGACGCATCTAAGCGATTGTCCGGGATAAGAGACACTCACTGACTTAGAATAGACTTTAACAGATGGTAGTTTAACCATCCAGCTAGTGGATAAACTAAAGAAAATGGCTTGAAACTACCCGAAAACAACGTTAAAAGTCCTAATTTGACAATAGGGGTCTGCCTGACGACTTTAGGACCACCAAGACCTAAAGTCGTCAGTAACTAGGCCCTAAGGTCGTCGACGAATTGTGGTGTTTTGTTACACTATTAGCGCATTATAGGGCTGAGTGGTGGCACTTATTTATTTAAATTGGTGTCTGTTTGGCCTGAATGACGTCCTGGCAGTCTGAGCATCGGTGCTGGTGGTCCTAAGGGCGTTCTAGGCATAAATAGCAGTGTTGGTAGTCGTAGGCGTGTACTATATGTCTAAGTGGTGGTGGGGGTCATCTTAGGGACGCACTGGTGGTCTGAGAATCGGTGTCGATGGTCCCAGGGAACATACTGGAGGTCTCGTTGGTGGTGGTGGTGGTCATATGGGCGTATTGAAGGTATGAGTGGACTGGCAATGTTCGCATTCATAGACGTGTTGTTTAATTTAGTGACAGTATAGGTGATTGAAGGGACGTATTGAAGGTACCTTATTAGTGGTCTAAGAAACGTATTGAAGGTACGGATGGCGGTATTGGTAGGCTTACAGACGTATTAAAGTTCTGAGTGGTGATGCTACTAGTCGTTAGGGTATTGTGTTGCCCTGAGTAGCGAGGTTGGTAGTGCTCGATGTGTATTGAAGCTCTAAATGGCGGTGGCGGTATGGATGTATACTAGGCGACCATGATCCTATCAGCACACATGAGCCTACATTTATATATAGATCAAAGTGGTGTGGTCGGCATATGCTTAAACAGAATACCTGAGAGACATTGATGGTCGTGTACATATAGAAAATTGAATGTCTTTATTAAGGTGTTAATGCAATGTACATGTGGTCCTGTAGGCGTTATGAATGTGGTTGGTAAACATGAGCCACTTCATGAGTAACCATGTCTTTGGGGTTTGCAACCTATACTGATTTAAAGGGGGATGCTCAGCTACTCAGACCTGAAATTTAGGAATTGACAATTATGAGTACATTGTAATTAATATACTATTTAGACAACTAAACAAGAGCTTACAAGACTGTGTGCAGGCTATTATAGTGGAATATGAAACACCGGCACATCTATCACACTGCCAGGACTCATCAGAGGTTAACCCCTGGCACTTAAGCCCCACTATGCCCCCTGCATACATGTACCCCTAAGGAGCGGGATATCTGGTGCATAAAACGAGTTCAAGTCGTTGTTCAACGCAGACGAAATGAGTAAACAGGGATAATAATCACCAATTTTTATGAAGCCCAAAAGTCGGCAAGTCGGACCTAAAGTCGGCATCTCACTTTCAACCTATTATTTCTGTTAGAGATTGTCTTATCGGTCATATGAAAGTAATTATTGCTAATTTGATATCTTCTGTACATGTAAAAATGCAAGTGTTTATGTTGAACAGATGTACAGTATAGTCAATTTCGTTTCGCTGGATCGATATCAATATCGCCTTCAGCTCTCGACAGACTCCCAATTTTGCATACAATTGGGTACCCCATTTTAACGCCTACCACTCGGATACCTTTTGTACATTGGCTGTACTTTATATATCAATGCACAGGGCAGATAATTCCCTTCCAAATGATGCCCCCTCTAAGAAGTTTCGATGATGTGGACGAAAAAGAGCGAGGCCAAAAGAAAACTGACGACTTTAGGGCCGCGTACGTTACAGAGTTATGTTGTCGAGGCTTTATTTTAGCGCTATTTCAAAGTACTACAGCTAATAAAATTGATTCTGAACATACACGAGATTATAAGAGGGTACTAACGGTATGCGAAGCTAAAATATTACGAGTTACAGTAAAAATAATTGAATTTTTTTCATTTTTTTTTATGTTGATTTCTCACGATTTTCAGCTAAAAGTTCCGAAAATAGCTAAAAAGGGTACCTAGGTTTCTTGCTGATGTTCATAAAAACGGATAAACTTTCAATGAATATAACAATACAGTCTTAAAGATAGTACAGTATATTGAACCATTGCTTTTTGAAAAAATTCAAAGATGTGCAGAGAAATAAAGGAGATATGATTATTTTATCTTCAACATATGTCAGTTCTAAAAGCTCATTCACCGTTGAGCCACGACAACGTTTTCCAATATATACATTTACCTGTATGTAAGTGACCAGTCCGTGTTTATCGGGTCCGAGGTAACAAACACAACATATACTTAAGTACTAAGGAAACCTGACACATACTGTGAGTCAATATTTGGTAGTAAATGAATACGATGCACACTTGTCTTTCCATTGCGTAAAGTTGAACAAAGGTAGACTAAGATGCACTGAGATTATTTGAAAAGATGAACTAATTTCAGACGTCAGCTATCAAAACGCCACATAACCCCTAAAATCATTTTTGCAAGAACAAAGAAACCACGCAAAATTCACCAGAAACTGCTTTAGCTTGATTCTTTGTTATTTCATTGACATCTTCTGGTCATTCTAATAAAGCATGCATGCATTGTTAAACTTGGCCCAAAAGCCTTTTTTCATTTTCTTAAACGTCAAATTTACGTTATCAGCGTTTTATGAGCTTTTAAAAAGCACTGCCACTTTATCAACTTTCTCACTTTGAATGATGTGTAGAATGCCTTTTGACTATGTTTCAGTCCTTTGAACTCCGTAGCTGCCGCCTACGTCCATTTTGCGACGTCAAGCGTTACAATTACATGCTGACATGTGCATACTGCAAAGCTTGAAATTCATACGCGATTAAAGTAAAGTGTAGCCATTTGTCACTATAAGAAAGTAGACAGCACACACTAACCGGCGACATACGTTGACAAAGAAAAAACGGATATTATCCATACTGTAGTTTACGTTGTTTCTTAATCGACCTTCAATTTGGTTTATTCCGCTTTTACCCTTTAACGTGACGCGAAACATAAGTTCTGATTCTTGAAAATGCATCTCTTACAATGATTGGTTGACTCCAAGTCATTTCAGTTCATAGAAATTGCTTAAACAAAGGAAAAAAACACTGCGTTTAGACAACGTCGAAAGCACAACTTAAAACCCCCGTATCATACGTCGCAGCAAGAAATTGCAAATTTTTAAAATGCACTTTTGTCTGTACTGGTATTGGCCTTGCATACATGAAAAACGGTTTAAAAATATCTAGACATACACTCCAGAGGCAAACGTGATAAAACGGTATTTTTGACGTCGTGACGTCATGTTCTATATTCAAAAAATATAATAATCTTAGAAGAATACTTTTTGATGTCTTGTTAAAAAAACTCAATTCTGACGTCAAAATTCGAGATCCTACGTTTTAATGGTTTCCACAGTGTTTATGTGCTTTTCTAATGATAAAATGGTCCAGTGACAAAGTTTAGGTTACAGTTAAAAAGTTTAGTGTTCACTCTAGGCATGTAATCAGGTATTTTCACTTGCATTATAACACTGGTAAATGTATACGATGATTTGCTGGTATTTACGCATATTGCCGGTACTTCATTGACTGGATGTGGTAGATATTGGTGTAAATACTTTATAGAAAAACATGCCATATGCCACAAGGACTATAGACTTCAATCATTTTTAAGTATTCAGTATGTGCATGGCGATTTATGTAAGCATTTAGGAATAGATTCGAGTACCGATTAAATACCTATCATTCGACTACGTAATGACATTGTGAGCTTTTGGTTTTGAGGCTATAGGGGTGATTTAAGGATCGAACTTCAAGTTCCTGTTGTTAAAGTGACGTTTTGGTATTTCATCACATGCTATAAATACTCAATTAGAAATAATTATATTTCCTTCTGTTGCGTTTCTTTATTCCTTAAGTATAGAAAATGCA
This sequence comes from Loripinus fragilis, assembly GCA_964019695.1. Lineage (NCBI taxonomy): Eukaryota > Metazoa > Mollusca > Bivalvia > Lucinida > Lucinidae > Loripinus > Loripinus fragilis. The sequence goes on from OZ026517.1 coordinate 37,581,398, forward strand.
TTCACAACGCATATCTAAAATGATAAAACCTATACTCATGTACTACCATAAGCTCAGTCAGCATGCACATAGATGAGTGCCAAGCTTCTGAACTCAGAATGCATGTCCTTGACGTAAAGTAGGCCATGGTAAACCTAGGAAATTTGGTTGTGCCCATATCCCAGATGTTTACCATGACCCAGGTCATTGGCCTTTTGGCTTCCAGAGAAGATTTTATTTTTACTATGTTGTCCGTGGAGACCATTTAGGTCATTTGAAAGGGACCATTTGAACAAACTTGTCTTCTTCTCCATACGAAATTTGAGTTCATTCAGAGATGTTTGAAACAATTGACTGACGGACGGACAGGCGCCGGAGCCATTGGTATACTATAAACTTACACACGCCATTGGCTCAGGTGAGCCAATAAAACGGCAAATATCCTGTATCCATGAATATCACGGAAGCCTCACAATCTGTGTATACAGTTAATAGTTTAAAAAATATAACACAAAATGAGAGAAATATCAAAACACTGACAATTAAGGTTTTCCTGCTCATATCAGTAGACAATATAACTAATTCTGGTGATAAATTTTAAAATACTATACATTTCATACAAAGCAACTAAGACTTTAGGTTTTTTTCGCGGGAGGTTGCATACAAAACTTTGCTACGCACGAAACTGGAGTATGCAGCACCTATTTAGAGCCCATATTGTAAAACTCAGACGGCAGCCCGCTGAACGTGCAGGAGAGATGCACGATGAGCTGCAATGGCCAACTCTGGAGCGCCGGAGGGATCAGTCTCCCACAAGATTCATTGTGGGACTATGTCTATATTGATAAACCCGTCTCAGAGAACAAGATCTAACAGGTCATCACACAACTCACAGTATTGCAGCCCCAGACTTACAGTGACGCCCTGAATTATTCTTTTTTCCAAGGATTATTCCCCATTAACAATAGTCTCTCGCATCTGTTCAGGGCACTTATTCAAATGACTCAGCCAGGTTTTTTTCCTTCAACTTTCAAAATTTTACACTCACGTCAGATAATGATCAGATATCTGATCGCCAGAATAGGCGATAGATAGATAGATAGATAGATAGATAGATAGATAGATAGATAGATAGATAGATAGATAGATAGATAGATAGATAGATAGATAGATAGATAGATAGATAGATACGAGGGTGGTCCAAGAAGTAATGCGAACCTATCTGGAAATTCTTCCACATTTGGTATTCTTAAAAATGGTCTACATGTGTATTATGTTCAATTATCGATTCTTTGAGATTCGATTACTTTTTTTGATAAATCACATGGCAATTCCTGTTGCCTAGCAACAAGCGAATGCAAGGTAAACGACCTTGGCAACGCTTCAAAACTAAATTTCAAGATGAAATGTGTGCCATACGCACAGCAAAGTTATGTCAATAATCATTTCATTTGACAGTGCATTTACCCCTGTAATAGATATATTGAAAACAGCATGATTAGCTAAGCGCCACATAAGTAAATAAGATAGTACTATCTGAACCCCCTGGATTATTTGTCATTTTTGATAGCTCAAAACAGTCCCAGTCTCTGAAATACCCATGTTTGGTAGCCCAAAGGGGTGAACTCGTTAAAAGAATTATTTTCTGAATTTTAAGACTTCGATAAATAGTGTATAGGCATACAAACCCATATATACCCTTTTATCTGTGCCAGATATGCATCGAACATATGGTCTTTTTCAAACCAGACCGATATTGTGATATTTTTGTCAGCTGGTGGTTAGGCAACATAGAAAAGCACGTGGCGACAATATTACTTTGCTGCTTTATGGGTTTTCAAACAAAAGGTATTATAAACACAATACATCTGTTGTTTCATTATATAAACGATAATTTCAAATTGTAGGCATCATTTCTTTCTCCTATACCCCAAAGAAAAATGAAATTTTCAACAAATTTCGCGGCCATGTTTAGTTTGGTTTGGCGAATCAAATCCTCCTTAGATTGTAACCCATCATAGGGACTTCGTGACAGTGCAAATATACACGCTTATTTATTGGTCGAATTCCAAAGCTGGGTCTAACACTGCATTCATTACAAAGTTATGGATGTGCTCGCATTACTTCTTGGATCACCCTCGTATAGATAGATAGATAGATAGATAGATAGATAGATAGATAGATAGATAGATAGATAGATAGATAGATAGATAGATAGATAGATAGATAGATAGATAGATAGATAGATAGATAGATAGATAGATAGATAGATAGGTAGATAGATAGATAAAATGCCAACAATTGTTGGCATTTTAAAATCGATGACCAGAACAAATTTCATACTCTTGTGAGTTGAGCACGGAAAAGTTTTATAATCTCGTGGGCGGAACGACTTCTGAATGTAAGATGTTTCGGAAGAGGTCGGATTCTAGCTTAGGACGTGACGTTGAAGAAAGCGTCATTACGTTATGTATAGGCGACGTTTGTTTCTATGGTTAATCCTGACGTCAGTTTGCGCAGCGACACGGTTGGCTTCGGACGTGTGTCTTGTCCTGTCCTATTGCTTTTGACGGTAAGTCTTTTCTATAGGGTTAAATTTGTAGAGCAGTGCAAGCAGTCACTCATCGCGAAGCAAAGGGTCACCGTATTTATCCTCATGCGGGCCCAGCATCTTCAGTGAATTATTTACCCTCACGGGCAAGCACCTTTAGACTAAATTTAAATCATTTAGAAAAGACTAAGACGCAAACAATTAAAAAAATATTTATGTAAAAAATGCAATGCAGACCTCTTAAATGGGAGGATAAAAGTGATATGTTTTTACGAAATGCGCTTCTAAGCAATATATAAATAATTATCAAATACATTACTGGATAATAGTAATGGGTAATAAATGCAGCTTTAATGGCATTTAAATCAAGGACATTCAAAGTCGGGGTACTCTAATCTACATGCTTTAAAATCAATAAGTAATATTCTTAGATGAGCACCACTGCTTCTGGGGTATACACGGATATAAACTCAATATTTTTCAGCAACGGTCTTTTTGGATAAAAGTATATGACATCTCGAAAAATCATATTTTCACATGTGCTTGCTGGGCTACTGCTCTCTGACGTTATGCAAGTCGATCGTGTCTTCGGAAACACCATAGAATTACCTTTGCAACCATACAAAATCCAGCTGTAGAACTTTCGGGTGAAAGAGGTAGCATTATTCAGACCCATGACCTTGGATCCCTGACTAATATCTGAATTACCGTAGGGTTCTTTAACCTGCACAGGGGGTGAATTTCCCTGCACAGGGGAAAGCGCAGACAATGTGCTAAGCGTGTTCGGACACCGAAACATTTTGCACCAGCGGCAAGTGCGCTATATATCCACAAGGCCGTCGTCGTCGGTCCGGCTATGGCCGGGCCACTTTTTTTTTGCCAGAAATGGTTTTAGCCGCACCACGTTTTTGGCCAAATATGTTTTTTGCAGGGCCATTTTCTCACGTTTCATTCTATACCTCTTTTAATGACCGATTTTGCGATGATCAAAGATTAATAATATTAAATAATAAACCATGTGCTAGCCAACATTTCGTCTGCCTCAGGGTGTGAAAGACAGTGGTTAAGCAAGCACGATTAAGAAATGTATGTTAAAGACAGTAATTATAATTGGGCCGCGACGCGACAAAGCCTGCCTTCGGTTTGTCCGACAAAGCTAGACTCAAACCAGTTTACTCAGCTACTGAGACTAGCTAGAAAAATGAAGGCAGTGGCCCAATCAAACTATCAGACATATTTGGTTACCTACGTGAGCTCAAACCAGCAATGCGAGCGATCTATTCTGAAATTGTGGCTCTAGTCATTATAATTTTGGTGATTCAAGCAGCAAATGCCACCAGTGAAAGAATATTTTCAGCTTTGCGCAGAGTTAAAACTTATTTAAGGAGTACTATGACTCAGACGAGAATGAACAATCTTATTACCTTACACAGTGACTTATATAGGTCACTGCCTTACATGTACACAAAGAAAGAACAGACGATCTCAACTTAAACGCAATCGCGAACGAGTTCACTGCAAGAAACGAACGACAAAGGTGCGTGTTTAGAAAGTTTTAATTTCAGTTGTGTAGTTTCTAAACTAAGCGTATACTAAATAATGACATGGCATAGCATGGAATTACACCTGTGTCCATTTAAAACTCAGACCACCCTGCACATCCGCGCAGTCTGAAGGATTTACACTGTGTACTCTATAGGCACAATACCCACATCATCCGCCCAGCGAAGACCTTAAAGGCACAGCCTGATTTTAGACTTCTCTTGGCGCACAACTATTCTACTGAATCATGCAGATAGGCGAAAATAGTTCAGTTGAAATTGTGAATATTTTCTCATCCACCAGTTTGAACATTCGTAATGGGTGCGCAAAAGAACCGTCTCATAAAGACGTTTCTTTTGTGTACCCAATGCTTATCTTTTGGTTGAAAATTTAGCATTTGTTTTGAGTTCTCACAAAAACGCCTCAATGAGGCGGTATTTTGAGGGAGCGCAGTGGCCCAGAGGTTGACTCGAGATCGAGGCGTCGCGTGTTCGAGCCTCACCGGCGTCACTGCATTGTGGTCCTTGAGCAAGACACATTATCCTAGCTTAGCACTGGTTCAATCCAGGAAGACCCGTCCCTGTTTAACTGAAAGATTGTTGATGGGACGTAAAGAATCAAACCAAACAAACGAACAAAGAGACGGTATTTGAGTACCCATGACATATGTTTTTGGTTAAGAAATAGGGGAAAATATTTTTATTACGCACTTCTATCTAAAGGCCTGAGAATGCTGTGCCCGGGTTTAAATGTATATACGGTTACATGTACGTAAATATAATGAACAGATATTAAGAAAAAACAAACAAAAATAACACAAAACAATAGATAAAAAGAAAAATGATTTTATATAAAAAAAGTAAATAAAAGAAACAACTATATAGCGGGAATATCTGTATCAGAATTAACTGATTCTTTTAGAAGAATCAATTAACTTTTATGAGACCCGATCTTTTATTTTGGTGGTTGTGGGAGGGGGAGGGCGGTGCAGTCGAAAACGTATGAAGTAGAGCCGTTGAAATATGGCTATTATGTCTGTAAAATAAGCTGAGTTTCACAAGCAAAAATGGTCTCAAAGTGCAACAGAATCGCTTCTTTAGTCATCTTTAATTACAAAATTTTCATGGGGGAGATCCCCCAAACCCTCACGTGCTCTCCCCCACTCGTGCCTTCGGCACTCGGTGAACGTCGACGGCGTTCAATGGCCGTACCACTTTCAAAAAGTCGACGACGGCCCTGATCCACTCAGCTACCATGCTTCCCTTCACTTTGTTTCACCCCGAAATGATTACTCTATAGAGTTACAGACATAGGTGAATTTCCAAATATATCTTGAACTTTAGAATTTCAAAATTTCAAACAACAACAAAGATTTAAATGACTAAGAATTGTTGGGTAATAAATTGAATTGCCGTGGGTAATTCCTGCAGGTCATACTCACCACGGATCTTAATATAGGGTCCGTGTACTCACTTGCTTTTTGAGTCTGAAGAAAGTCCGCCTAAAATCATTAATTCGAAATACCCGTGAAAACTGATTAATGGCCATATGTAAATTATTTATCAGGGAGGAGGGGGGGGGGGGGGGGGTAAGAGTTGATTAGATTTTGACGTTGACCTTATTTTCAAGGCCACACAAGTAATTTCGACCAAAATTAGGTTTCCACACGTTATCTCTTGAACCGAACATTATATTCTGACTAATCTCTATAATTATTTTCTTGAGGCACAATAAGAGATGATTAGATTTTGGTGACCTTGACCTTATTTCAAGGTCACCATCCTATAAAGACAGTAAAATCTGCCTTTTTTGGCACACTATTTTCTAAACCAGTGGGTGAATTTTAACCTAAATTGTATAGATAAGTTGTTGAGAAAGTGGAAAGAGTTCGTTCGATTTTAGTGACCTTGACCTTATTTTTAAGGTTACACCAGCACTTTGAAATGTCAAATTTTGACCAAAATATGGTTTCTGTATGATATCGAACAATGGATTTTAACTATACTTAATGTATTTTATCATTGTGGCAAAATGAAGAGTTGATAAGATTTTGGTCACATTGACCTAATTTTCAAGGTCACCATCTTATTAAAAATGTAAAATGAGCATTTTCTGAGCTCTATCTTTTGCATAGATATATTGTTTGGAGACAGTAAAGAGTTAATTAGATTTCGATGACCTTATGTTCATGTTCACCACAGCACTTTGTAACTTCAAATTTTGACCAAATTTGTGTTTGTGCATGCTCTCTCTTGAAATAACTGACGAAATTCAGCCATTCTTTATACATGTATATTGTATCATTGTGACACAATATAGAGCTGATTATAATTTTAGTAGTCGGGGAACATAGTTTTCCTCTGAAAGCTCTGCTTTAATTTATTTATTAACAATGTTTCAGAGGGTAAACACATTTAGCCTGTCGTCTACTGAATGTGGTCCTCCTGAAAAGACATAAAATACGTACGTTTTAACAAAACATCAAATTATTAACAATAATGCTAATAAAATTTGGATATTTTGCTGTTGCGAAAATGGCTCTATTGATCACTGTTGTAATGAATAGTGATTTTCAGTACGACCTTTAAACTGCAATTAACTCGTATCCTGCCCATAATTTTTTGCTTTGAAAATGGCGCAAGCTTAAAATTACGTCTGCTGCACATATTCAAATGCCGCGACTCAAGACCACTTTTATCATTGGAAGCATTGCCACTATGAACACTGATCAGACTGCTCCTAAGAGAGCAATCTGATCTGGGTCCAAAGTGTTTTGCAAATTAGACGTATAAAGCACACCGACAGATGAGAAACAAACGGTTTTTGATGTGAGTGGCAGGAAACGAGTTCATCATCTAAAAGCGGGCTACAATCGGCATGCCAACAATATCTGTTGTGAATGGTGGGAAACGAGTTCATCAGCCAAAAAGCGGGCTACCATCGGCCCGCCTGCGAAACGCCATTTAAAAGGCGTTTCCCTGGCGGGCCGATAGTGGCCTGATACTGTGTGCTGGCTGGGTATATTATATAACACTTGCATGTACGGCTGTTTTTCAGGATTGGGTCTTGCTTGGTAGCTAGTTGCCATCGAGCATGCCATATGCCGGAGAGGAGCGTAGGCAGACAAAACAAGTGCATGCGCTTTCTGAAGTCACTGTTTGGCAGAGGCCGCAAAGGGAAATATGATCTAGCCGAAGCCAATCGCCAAGGAGGAATTTCAGAATGGGACGCTGGTAAGATTTTAACCCTTAAAGTGTCAGCAAAAAACTGCATCTGAAAATGTCGCCTACTTAAGTCATCTGCTGCATATATTTGTTAATGATTACAGAGGTATATAAGTATAGATGCAAACAGTGTGGATCTAGCCTATAGGAGCAGTCTGATCTCGAGCTTCGAAGTTATCACCAAATCCAGATTTACAATTTGTGCATGTAGTACATATTCAAGACTGCTGCATAATTTTTCCGACACAACGGATGGTTTTCCAAGTGCATGTAAACAGTAGCAGTCTGATCTGCTTCTGGCCCCAAGGTTATAAAACTTTTTTCATGTTTAACTCAACTGAGCACAAAATTCCAACTACTAATACCGACAAATATGTAAGTCTCTCTATCATGCTAATAAATGTTAAAATGCCAGCAGTTGTTTTATAAAAAAGTTTTGTTATATGACTGGAGAGAACCCGGTCTCCTGATTGGCCCAATTTGCCTTCATAAATCTTTTTATTATATAACTATGTAAAAAAGACCGATTTTCATTGGCTTAGAGCGCTCACGTGGCCAGTCTATATATTGTCATATTCACTGGCTGGCGCGCGCTTGCCGGTGAATATTAGTTAGACTCCTTGTGTTTTCCGTGCACTGAAGAACTCCCGCCAATACTTAGACCACGTCGCATACGTTTACACGTATTTGTAACGTCTTTCTAGCGAAAAAAAGACGTTACACCGTCTATCGCCATGCATGACGTCATTTTCCAGTAACAAATGACGTCAGCTATCACACATTTTCCCTGCGCTTTCAAAGCTATGAATTATTGTTTGAGTATATCACACTATTTTAACGTTGGCTCTATAGGCGAGGCGTGTTAGAAGTCTTGCTTGTAAATGTTGAATGATGACACTCATGCACAACATAATATAAAATAGTAAACGGGTGGTCTTATCTAGGTCTGCACTCACGGTTTCTTTTAAATGCTCGACGTACTGTCCCAAAACTTGTATATAAGTTCAGTATTTTTTTTTTCAGGTGCAAAGATACCTGTACATCGTTTCCTAAATGTTATATAATAAAACAGTTATTGACTAATGAGGCATTGAATATGATGTGATATCAACCAGAAAATACCAATATTGACCTCGGCTTCGCCTCGGTCAATATTGGTATTCTCTGGTCGATATCACATCATATCCAATGCCTCATTAGTCAATAATTGTATAATGTCTACCTGTAAACTGGTCTAAACTGGTCCACAAGTTAATATTGCATGTAAACCAGCTTGAACTAGTTTCCAGAAGGTAATATTTTTGACACTTCTGCAATATTACCCTCTAGAGAGCTAAAAATAGCATGATGAGAGTGCAACTAGCATGTGCTGCATGAAATTGACATGATTTGCTGTTTCGCCTCCCAACAGGTAAATTAAAGACTTTCATGAATTTGTACAACAGTTTTGTTGTGTTTTGTTTGCTTATTTATCTTTGTTTGAATAAACAAACTGTAAAAACAGTTTTATGATAACATTTTATATTCCTCATTTAGAAAATTAATATAAATTTGAAAATGCAAAATACTACATTTTAATAATTTAATAACAGTCGTTACAACTTGTGAGAAAGTCCTTAGATGTTGAACATGTCTTCAACAACAAAAGTGAAAGTAGCAAAATATTCAGTCTTAAATGAAAAGTCATATAACAAAACAGTTATTGACTTCTATTTCGGTAGACATAAGGATTTATCTACCCTTAAAAGTGATATTCACCTCGGCCTAGCGGCCTCAGTGAATTATCACTTTTTCGGGTAGATAAATCCTTATGTCTACCTCATTGAAGTCAATAATTGTATATTATAACCTAGAGGCCTGGCCAATATATATTCCTCCTGGGTATTTTTTCATGCTTTTTTGTCATGTGCGGATTTTTTCAAATACCATCAGTGTCAAACAGTTTGGATCCAGATCAGGCCCGACATTCCGTCGGGCCTGATCTGGGTCCAAACTGTTTGCAAAGGTAAGCGGCAGACAACACTAGGAGGCAGAGTTAAGCGCTGCTTTTGGTTTTGTTGCTTTACGTCCCAAGTCAACAGCTATGGTCATTGCGGGACGGTCAGTTCACCTAACCACACTTTTTCCTGGGCAGGCTTGAACAAGCGGTTAACCAGTAATTCGTGCACATACTTTCGCTTGTAACTGACAAAAACGCTTCTTGAATGAATCAGCGGAAGGGAGGAGAATGACCGTAGAAATCATTTTATGATCAATCTCCACGAAAGTATGGGACCGGACCGGGATCGAACTCACGACCCTTGGATATGCAGTCAGACACGCATCTGTAGCCAGACACGTTACTGACTGCGCTACGCGGCCCGTTAAGCGCTGCATTTTTTAACCAGAAATACAAAATTTGTGTTCATTGATTGATCTTGCATGACAGTCTGAGCCAGTGCATGAGATTTCCAACAATGTGGTATGTGCGACAAGCAAAGCCTCAGATCAGCCTGCGCATATGCGCAGTCTGATCAGAGCCTTTGCTAGTTGCTTGAGTATTCTATGATTGTTAAGCTACTGACTGAACACCATTTGGAGTTTCTAAGCTTAAAATAAGCCCGCAAAGGCTTGTCCAAGTCTACACATGTAAAAACGCCACATTGTTGGAAATCTCATGCACTGGCTCATTTAATTTAATTTATTGTTACATTTCTCATTAATCAGAAGAAGCCAGAGAACAATCCCGAGCAAGGAAGCGGAAATCATTTTTCTCCAGACGTCGTCACAATTACGAGCTGGCCGAAACATCAATGCTTAGCCAGTCCTCCTTGTCTGTAGGATCTTACACTAGGTCTACGCACTTTGTCAGCCAGACAAACACATGTACAAACAATTCTGCGTACGTTGCCGCCCTTCATCACGAAGGACTTCTCCAGTGGCCGTACAGTTCCGAAAACACTCTACCAGAGGTTACCGAACATCCCGTTCTCTCACTCTGCTATGGTTTCCGGGACCAGGAACTGCGCGAGAATCGTAGAAAACATAACACCAGATGCCAGACCTCGCCCATCTATCAGTTTGATCAGTGTTTAGATTCCTGGGTACAGTCTGGACTGAATCATATTTTGATTGATGAAGTGACGTATGAAGATGATCCTATTATTGACAACATGCCGGTTTCTTTTTGGATGGCAGTTATTGAGCCAGCATTGCAGGCCCTACTGACATACAGATTTGGGAGAAACAAAAGACTCAACATTACCTCTAAAAGGTGAGAAAACTAACTCTTTGCATCACAGGTTTAGATAAACAAAAATTTTCAGCTTAAACTTGTAAATATTTTCTTACCCATTAATTTTAACATATGTTTTGGGTGCTCAAAAGAACCGTCTCATTGAGACGGTTCTTTTGAGTACCCACAACATATGTTTTGGTTGAGAAATAAGAAAATTAAATTTTCGTTATGCACTCTTAAATAAAGTCCTGTTGCATGCTGAGTAACTTTCCATATCTTTTGTTGTCGTCTGCTGACTCTTTTCAAAATTAACGTTTTCAAAAAATTATTTCACGAACACTATCAGAGTGTCAAAAGATTTGGATCCAGATCAGGGTCCGTCGCCGTTCTGTTGGTTCTCATCTGGGTCCAAATGGTCTGCAAGTGTTATCAGCAGACCTTACTAGTTGAGGCCAGCAAGGAAAGAGTTGATTTACCATATATAACCTAATAAGGGCACACAGAGTACTTTTTGGGTTGCTAATACATGTACTACATTTTGTGCATGAACTTCTGATTTCCAGTCAATATAGTAGTGTACGTCCCATTCTAATGCACTATTAACATTTCCCTTCAAAAAGACAGTGAAAATTTTCTTTATTGCGTCTATACGTCCAACGAGGTCAGCTGCATAAAACCGCTTGCCAGCTGCATATATCCACTTGTCAACCAATGAAAAGCGACGTTAGGTAATGACGTCGGGTTTCCGACAGTATATCACAGGATATACTGTCGCAAATTTATGACGTTATCCAATCAGACGTCGCGTTGCATTTGCAAAAGCATTAGAATGTATTGTATTCAGTATTTTAAAATTAAATTCCATATTGTAATGAATCTAGTATTCAAAGGTAAATGGAAGATTTAATTAGTATAAATATGGTTATCAATATATAACCTTTTATGCACCAATGGATTCTTCCTTCTGGGATAGTTCATTGTACATATTGAGGGGTGACAGGTTATATTTTCCAAATAAAATTGCATTTCTTTCTCTTAAGATCATTTTTGTCTTAGCAAACATTTCATCTGGGTCTTCACTGTTTGCCAAAGAACGTATTAGGAGTCACCCGTTTTGTTTGATTTGATTCTTTACGTCCCATCAACAATCTTTCAGTTAAACAGGGACAGGTCTTCCTGGGTTGAAGCAGTACTAAGCTAAGATAAATGTGTCTTGCTCAAGGACCACAACGCAGAGACGCGGATGAATGGAGTCACCTGTACTGAAAGGGCTAATTAACAATGAAATTTTCATTACTATAGAGTTCATATTCTATTTCAGACAACAGACACCCATGAACAGTGTACACAATGCCTCAGTCCGTGGTGACAATCTGCAACAGAATTTAATGCTTATTGGCCCTCCAAACCAGAACTGGGCTCTCGGGCTAGTGGCTGTATTTGCTATGCGTATTGGTGAACTGGGCGAGAGGCAGCACAGGTATATAGCCTCGGCTAATATCACAGACGTACAGATTCCGGTGAGTTTTTCATCCTAAAAATTGACAATATGAACAAGTCCTTGAGATTACGGTACTTATAACATTGAGTTTGGTTTTGTTTGTTTCATTTGATTTTTTTTGCCCCAGTCAACAATTTTTAAGTTATGTCGGGACAACCCTGAAGTCTTCCTGGGTTGAACCAGTACTAAGCAAGGATAAATGTATCTTGCTCAAGGACACAACACAGTGAAGCTGGGGTGGCTCGAACCTGCAGACCTTCAATCTAGAGTCAAGCACCACTGAGCTCCCTACATTGAATTTGGTGAACCTTTAACATTTTCGTTGCTGGAAATTTTGCATGATTTGTTTGTTTGTTTGATTTGATTCTTTACGTCCCATCAACAATCTTTCAGTTATAAAGGGACGGGTCTTCCTGGGTTTAACCAGTACTAAGCTAGGATTAATGTTCTTGCTCAAGGACACAACCCAGTGACGCCGGTGAGGCTCGAACCCGAAGCCCTTCGGTCTCGAGTCAAGCACTCTTCCACTGAGCCACTGCGCTCCCTATTTTTTTTTTTTGCATGATTATATAATCTGGAATAACATCATGTTTTGTCTGTATCTGGGTCCATACTGTTATCAAAGGCTATAAGCACAGTGGCAGATCCAGAGGGGGTTCGCTTAAACCCCCCTCTCTACTCCCCACTTTTAAATATCCTATGAAAATAAATATGGTCTCAGTGTGGAAAGTCAGCCTCAAAATCCTGAATTCAGGATTAATCTTGAAAACTTTCACCCATGAGTGCACTGTACACTTATTAACTCTTTGCCTGCTTGTGTCATCTGCTGATTACCTTTGCAAATAGTTTGGAACCAGATCAGGACCAACAAAATGTGGAGCCTGATCTAGATGTAAACTATCTGACACGCTGATGGTATTACTGAAAGAATTTTTTGAAAATGATGTTTTTGAAAAAAAATCAGTAGGCGACAAAAACATGCAAGCTTTCCGAGCAGGCAATAGAGTGAAGGTGGTCATGGATTTTTTTTTTCACAGGATCTTAATCCAGATTCCCGTCTAAGGAACAGACACCGCAACCGTGCAACCAGAGCTACAGGGGAGTCCTCTGTTGACCCAGATAATGGTGGCACTAGGGGATGAAAAATGTCCAGATTCCCGTCTAAGGAACAGACACTGCAACCGGACCACCAGAGTTACAAGGGAGTCCTCCGTTGACCCAGATAATGGGGGCACTAGGGATGAAAAATGCTGTTAAAAGTTATGCTCATTCACCTGGGAACCTGAACAAATGATTGCATTACCTGAGGAAGTGGTCTATAAGCCAAGACAAGAGAACAGCATCACAATCTCTGTTGATCAGCTAAATTGACATGCCACAATTTTACGCTCACAAATTTTGCTTAACTGACAGTGATTCCAACTATCAGTCAGTGGTTTGATTACCCAAGACATCATCCTACCAGATAGAGAGCGTTGCTACTGGACAAGTATGCTTTGTTAGCTCTTGGTAATTGTTCAAGCTTTGTTGTTGTCTGCTGATTTTTTTTCAAAATTAGCTTTTCAAAACATTATTGCAGGAACACCATCAAATTGTCAAACTGTCTGGATCCAGATCAGGACCGATGTTCTATGGGTCCTGATCTGGGTTCAAATTGTTTGCAAACAAATATCAGCAGATGACAAAAGTCTCAGCTAGCAAGGAAAGAGTTAATAGAAATCCTTTTTCTATGAAAAAAATCTTGAAATTGATTTAATAAAGTTTGGATTATATTTTCACATTGTAGTCCTGTTCCTAAGAATCCTTTTTATCCTAGCCAACAAAGCAGACCTCCAATAAGATGCCATATCTGGTCAACACAGTTTGTCAAAGTTTCCGGTCAATGAAAGGGTTAATCCACTATATTTGTGAAAAAAATACCAGCTGAATCATACAAATAACTCTGATAAAAAAAGAGATTTGGATATAGCAAACAAACCCAGATATACAATAGCTCAAAACAACAAAGACACTGGCTCATATAGTTTTATTTCAGTAATATGAACTCTGCAACAAATATCATTCAACCAGTCATTATAAAAATCTCAAACCATATATGAGCCAGCACTTAAGATTTTGGTACTTATCACATATTTGGGACGCTACTTGCCCCGATAACCCTAAGTCTGCATATACGATAAGCTCTTTCCTGCCAACTGGTTATCAGCCTGCCCTGATAATAACGGGAAGTCATGTATTTTGAATGGAGAGAGGTTATCATGCCCGGCACGAGATGTTGATCATTTGATGACAGCAGATGTAAACAAGTGGGGTGACATAACGCAAAGTTTATGTCAATCCTATGTTTTACTTACATTTTTGTACGTCAAACGCGTTAAAACGGTGAATTGGAATATGTGATATTATCTCACAGGGGATTGGTTATCGCCCAAAGTATCAACCCGAGACCCCATTATCAGCCCGAGAGCTAAAGCTCTCGGGCTGATAATGGGGTCTCGGGTTGATACTTCGGGTGATAACCAAAATGCCAAGAGATAATCTCTAATTAGCACATTGTCTAGCAACAAAGGCTCAAGTGAGTTCACAAATAGGCAGGCTCTGTTGAGCCCTCACAAAGTATTGATATAGATGAAGACTCAATCCAAAATTTAGACCTCTAGCCCTGCTGTATAAGTCAGCATGGTTAATTGGAGGTTTTTGTATTAATGCAATAAGTACCAAAATTTCATTTGCTGGCCCATATGTATTGTTGTATATGCAACACCATGAAACCTGTTTTTGTTGTGAATTGATTTAGTATCACAAACAATACAGATATATAAAGTATTTCAGCATTGATCTGTTTGGAATTATGCATTGAAATTTAGTCAAGGTTAAATTAGCCTTTGAAAATTGGTTGTCAAAAGAAAAATTGATTTTGATGCATGTGAACAACAAAATAACAACCTGTCCATTAGTGTTCAGTAAAACCTGTGTAAAAACAGCCACTGTCAAATAGACTGAAAATTGTTTATCATGACCAATTATTGCTTAATGCAGGTCAAAAGTATTGCAGAATGCTCCAAGGGAGCACTCTGCAATAATTCCAACCTTCATTAAGCTACCATTTGTCATTAAGATCTTTGTTTTGTCTTTTTTTGAGTGGCCGTTTTACACAGGTTTAACTGTAGTTTCATCAAGGATTTTGTTATTGACTTTCTGTTAAGTGAAATACCGACTAGCTAAACTGATTTGTTTGAAATTATGCATTGAAATTCGAGAATTCGAACATTGGTTGTCTGTCGACAAACTGATTTACATGTGAACAACAAAATAACAGACTAGCATGTCCATCAGTGTCTTTGTTATTGGCTTTCTGAAAAGTAAAATAACTAAATAAGCTATTTTTGAGCTAGTCTCTGGAACTGAGCAGAATGGTTTGAGCCCTATCTCTTTGGTCACAAACCATAAAGACAGGTTTCCTGGTAACAAAGCTCAATGTAAAGATTGGGAACATAGAACCAGATCAGCCCTAAAATTCAATGGCATATTCAACAATACTTCAGTTATACTGGCAATACACATAAAGGTCTATTTAATATTGCATGCATGGAGGTAATTAAGCACAAACTATAATTTATGAATGATGAAAGATGCATGAATTGTGATGATGCTGATGATGATTATTAATAGCAGGACCCTATGAACGTCATGAAGGTTGACTTTCAAAGTGCACCCTATGCTCCAATGAGTGATACCCGTGTCTTGCTGAAAGAGACAACACAGTGCCACCAATGAGGCTCAAGCCAGCCACCCTTGGTTTATGCATATGCTTCACCATATACGCATACAAAAAGAGGTGTATTGGTACTCAACTACTCTTATTGTTGCACTACCATTGCTGCTGAGAAAGTGGTAAAGTTCAAGCATTCTTTCTACAGCCCTTTATTTTCAAGCTTGTATACACCATGCTGTTTGAATTTTACATCCTTTTCAACAGTCTTCAAATGATGTGACAGTCACAAAAGTCACCTGACCTGCATGAATCAGACAGAGAGAATAATCCTTATGCAAGGATGCAACTGGACTGATGTTCTAACTCTGAACTCAATCCATTCAATGTAGATGTCATATTGGCTACAAATTGTGCTAAGTGGCCCCAGCATACTGCCAATACAAGCAACAATGGATGCTTTGATCAGCTCAGTGCAACACATACATATGTAATTCCAGTATATCTGACAGTATTATATGTGGTACACATTATATGCCATTCAATAACTCTTTAGTTAACTGTCAGGACCAAGGTTTACATGTAATCTATCTAGGATACAGTGTAGGCTCAGATCAGCCGGCTTCTGCAAAAGCTTGTTGTTCAGCATCTTCACTGTTTATCCTAAATGCGCAACAAAAGTCATCTGCTTTTCTCATCTGCTGAAATGTTTAAGAAGCCTCTATGGCAAAAAAAGTTGACCCAGTTCAGACTGCTCCTATAGGAGCAGTCTGTTCTGGGTCCACACTGTTTGCTTCTATACTTAATTTGTCAGTAATGCTAGGCAATTATCTGCAGCAGACGACTTCAGCAGACAACATTTTCAGATGCGTTTTTTCTTGGCGCTTTAAGGGTTAAACCCAACTCATTAATATATTGCATCAGATTGAATTATATTCTAGACATTTGGAATCGCACATCACTTTTTCCTTGCCAATATGTCCATTACATAAGAGTTATTTTCAGACACGACATCAGATTTCAGCTTTTCCAGTTCAGCCATGATTTCTTCTTCTGTGAGAGTTGAAGATGAGATTTCTTTGACATTCCTGAGAAAATCTGTGATTATTTCTTCTCCTTCCTGAAAAATAGAGCAACATTTATGGGATAACTGTATTCAAAATTTTAATTTGGGGAGGTATATCATTCGATATACAGCCAGAAATTTAGTTTTACGGCGGCCCGCAAGCACATTACTTCTTCTGCATTAATTCAAATGCACTACAGAATACTTTTATCATGGAAGCAAACACTATGAACCCTGATCAGACTGCTTCTATGGAAGCCGGCCTGATCTGGGTTCATATTTTATCACATGACCTAGCGTCTGGGAATGATATAACGCCATGCAACAATATTGATAAACCACTAGTGGTTTACAGATTTAGTAACGTTAATTTAAGATGGCCATTATAATGTTGCATAAAAGATGATAATACCTTGACATTTTTACACCAAAAATGCAATTTTTAAGTCATTTTAATGTCCTGTGATAAATAGAATCTAACATTCCTGCTCCTGTATTATTGAATTTATTAACCTCAATGCAAAAAAGAGATAAAATGCTCAGCGAGCCTGGCATTTTATCTCTTTTTCTCAACTCTTTTAATAAATTCAATTAAACATGAGCACTCATGTAAGATCCTCTATGTTTGCAATAAAGGCTAACAAAGTACTGTCGTGCCAACCTAGAGTGACAGTGATATAATATTTTGTTTACTATTGTTAAGTAAAACATTGTCTTGTACACTCCACATGACCTAACGTGAATCGATAGGTCACGTGTGTATTAATCCTATCCTGTGGATAGGATTAATGCACAAGTGATGTATCGATTATAAGACCCTGATAACTTTGTAAACAAAACATGACATCACTGTCACTCTTGGCTGGCAGGACAGTACAAAGGCAGATGGGAGAGCAGACAACAATTGTTGTGTCTTGAGCCTGTGATAGAATGAGAATGATCATAAAAAATTCAATACATAACCAATCAGAGGGAAAGAAAAACACTACTGCTCCCCTATCATTTGTAATTAAGATCTTTGTTTTGTCTATTTTTGAGTGGCCGTCTACACAGGTTTTACTGTACCAATATCATGAGACTGCCAAACTAATTTTACCTGTTTGATGAGCTTTCTCTTTTTAACAGCAGGTTCATCACTACCCTCTAAATCTGTTCCTGACAGACTAATACTCTGGTAATCCTCTAATTCACAAGCTTTCTCTTTTGCAAACTGGAATAAACAAACATTGCAGCAGGGTTCATACAGGCAGGTTCGAGTAAAATTCAAGGGCTTTTCAAGGACTTCTCAAGACTATCCTACAGTTTTCAAGGACTAATAGTTTATTAAAAATCCTGATTTAAGTGTAAAAATTATACTTCAGAAATGCTAGACTGAGATAATGGAGAAGTTGATACTAGAGAATTAGTATAAAATGGTTTGGTCTTTATTTGGTGCAGCATATGCTGCACCAAATAAAGGCATAACCATTTTATACTGATTTAGACTTCTATCAACTGTGCTAAGTCCTACAGAAAATAGTAGAATTCAAGGACTTTTCAAGGCTTTTGAGTGATTTTCAAGTACTTTTCTAGGCAGATTTAATTTTCAAGGACTTATCAAGACATTCCTGTATATTCAAGTACTTTTCAAGCCTGTGTGAACCCTGTGCAGCACTAAAATGGTGTTTTTTTCTTCTAATTTATTTCTCTTTATGAAAATGCTAATTGTGGTGCTCAATAGTAGTCTCTTTGTTAAAGTGGTCTGCCAGTTGCCTTGAAAACTAGTGGACCCAAGTGTCCCAATTGGGCCAGGGCCAGGGCCAGAGTCACTCAACAGGATGAGATTGATCGCAATATGCTATATTGTGACAGGCAACTTCCTGGACAATAAGCAATTGCTGATGACTGAAAAATTGTCGTTAGGTCAGGATACTGTGGTGTCGTCTCAATGAAATGTTGTGGATTCGACCTGGGTTGTATTCAATGCTACACAAATGAGAAATTTATCCTGCTCATAAATGTTAAAATGCCAACATTTGTTGGCATTAATGTTGGCATTTTAACATTTATTAGCATGATAAATACATCTGAGAGGCTTATAGCAAGCAACTTCTTTATTTGTCTGTATTTTAGTTTATATGAGCAGTTGAAATTTCGTGCTCAGTTGAGTTGAGTACTAAAAAAGTTTTATAACCTCCGGGACAGAAAGTGTTTTTATCAATTCCAAATCTTAATGTTGCCTTGAGGACTCCCACTTCATTTCCATGGGTGAAAGTTCAAATTTTCAAAAATCCTGAACTTTTGAAACTCTGATCTTAAACTTGCAGTATGCCCACTAAATATAAACAATTTGAAGTTTATATGGTCAATTGTCTTTAGACAGACCCAATATAAATCAGAGAACCTACTGTCATCTTCCTAATTCAGCATTTTGAGGCTGACTTTCTATGGAAAGCCAGCCTCAAAATCCTGAATTCAGGAATAATCCTGAAAATTTTCACATATGCATGACTTCGGTTCAGTTCGACATAAGAATGGAGATGTATGATAAGTTTCGAAATCTTTCGCCATGGTAGATATTTTTTATATCCAAATGAAATGTTTTTAGCAGTTTTACAAGTTTAAGACTTTGTGCACTCATTGAAGTAGCTCTAAAGTTCAACCAGTGAACAGTTTTATGAAAATTTATCATATGACGTCGCGTCTGGGAGTGAAATAACGTCATGCAATAAAATCGATAAACCACTAGTTTTTACGCCAGAAATGAGATTTCCAAGTATTCGTCATATGATAAATAGAATCTAACATTCGTGCTCTTGTATTGTTGAATTGATTAAACTTGTTGCGAAAAAGAGATAAAATGCTCGGCAAGCCTCGCATTTTATCTCTTTTCCCCAACTCGTTTAATAAATTCAATAAAACATGAGCACTCATGTAAGATCCTCTATATAAAGTACGTGACTCTAGCAGGATAGAGCACTTACCTCAATAACATGCTGTGGAAAGTGTGCTAGCTCTGCTACATGGATTCCAAAACTCTGGTCACATACACCTGCAAGCAGAAGGGCTTAACCCTTAAAGCATCAAGAAATAAATGCATCTGAAAATGTCGTCCGCTGAAGGCGTCTGCTGCAAATAATTGCCTAACATTACTGACGAATTAAGAATAGAAGCAAACAGTGTGGACCCAGATCAGACTGCTCCAAAAGGAGCAGTCTGATCTGGGTCCACACTTTTTGCCATAGAGGCTTCTTTAACATTTCAGCAGATGAGAAAGCAGATGACTTTTGTTGCGGTTTGCGCATTAAGGGTTAAAATAACTCTTTGCTTTTCATTCTTAACTTTTTCAAAAAAATCTTTCAGGAACACAATCAGTGTCAACTAGTTTGGATCCAGATCAGGAGTGATGTTCTGTAATTCCTGATCTGGGTCTAAACTGTTTCCATAAGGTTATCAGCAGAAGATGTTGCAGCTAGCAAGAAAAGAGTAATCCTAAACATTTGCACATGCAAGCTTAAAAGCTAATTTTATCAGTTACCATTCATACAACTGCAGCGCTACACGTTGCCTATCTCACGGCATATGCCTTTATCAGGTCATGATGACATTGCACTTTTTGAATGACAGCGCCAATAACAGTGAATCAACACAAAAAATCAATCATTACGTCATATTTGCTAGTTTGAAGAGTGAATCAACTTGTTAAGCTGAAAAAAATACAATACCACGTCCAGGTTTGCATCTTTTGATATAAATTTTACCAGGCTCCACTAAGAGAACGCTTGTTGAATCGCTCAGCAAGCCTGGCGATGTCAACAAGCATTCTCAAAGCCTTGCCTGGTAAACTATATATCAAAAGACACTCGCCTAGTATTCTCTTTATCTCGGCAAGCCTTGGGATGTCAACAAGCGTTCTCAAAGCCTTGCCTGGTAAACTCGATATCAAAAGACACTCACCTAGTATTCTCTATATATACGCGAGTAAAGAATGTGAAGAAACAGTTTAATCATGATTTGAAATGCTTACAAAGGCACTTCCTTATGTTCTTGGCAGCACCTGGGTATTGTGCAACTTGGTATTCAGTTTTATTACTGTTTAGTCCTTATCTTTGCTTTATCTCCTTGTTATATCTTGATTTATATGTTTTAGGAGATGATGCATTGATAAGTTAGGGGTCTTTCATGCAAACCAAATATCTATGTGTCTTGATCCACATCTGAATTAAGGGTGAGGTTGGCGCTGTGAAACCGGTAAGCCCTCCAGTAAAATATTTTACTGACCGTTCCAAGGCGGTACTTCTTTTGTGGATCTTTTATGTTTTTTTCTGTCTTGTGTTTGCTATGTCTTTGTGCACATCTGTTTATATGTGCTTTGTGGTCACCTGCTGGGAAAGGGCTGATCTCTTGGCTCTCGTTTGTGGTGTTCAACTGTGAGTTTGTAACTTTCCCATTAGTATCCTGGGTCAGGTGTGGTACTTGATTGCATTGATTCCTGATTTTTGCACCCTTACTTACTTTTTTTGGCATGCTACTAAAATACAAGGTCTTATTACTTTATCCTCCTACTCTGATTTATCTGCTGTGTTTACATAGGCAGATGATACAACTCTCATAGTATTATAAGGCTATTGGGTCATCGTAAAGGCGGCACCTCATGAATGCGTAATAAGGACTGATCTACCTTAGACATAGGCAAAAGCTGAAAATGAGGTGTGGTTTTATGCAAAAGTAATTGTATCATCTTGCCATAACACCTCAGTAAAGACACAAACCATAAGATTTAACCAGCAAAATAACTGCATCCAATAAAGTATGTTTATTGTTTAACATAAGTATAGAGGCAAACAGTGTGGACCCAGATCCGACTGCTCCCACAAGAGCAGTCTGATCTGGATCTACACTGTTTGCCGAAGAGGCTTCAAATATTTTAGCAGACCACAAAAGCATACAACTTTTTTGTGATATGTGCTTTAAGGGTTAATAAATTTGTTTGTTTGTTTGTTTGATTTGATTTTTACATCCCATCAACAATCTTTCAGTTATAAAGGGACAGGGCTTTCCGGGTTGAACCAATAATTAGCTAGGATTAATGTTCTTGCTCAAGGACACGAGGCAGTGACGCTGGTGAAGCTCAAACCTGCGGCCCCTCAGTCTCCAGTCAAGCACTCTACCACTAAGCCACTGCGCTTCTTTTTAAAATTTGAGTTGTATATATAATGGTCAGGATTTTCATGAAATGCATGCATGTTTGCCCGGCTCAAACAACTTATTAACTCTTTACAAAATAGATAGAACCTGATTTCCCTTCTTGAGCAGATGAAATAGCCAAACCACGCCCAGATATAAATATTAAAGTTACCGCCTTTACAGTGACCCAAAAGCTCTATAATACAGGGTAGTGATAAAAAAGAAATTTGCTTTTATAATTAACTTCATACAGAAGGGATGAACACCAATGAAATCAATGATCTGACTAATGACATGGTGAAAACACTTGTTGACGACTTCTTATTCTATTAAATTTACATTTTCGAAGCAATCCTTTAATGAACCTTTAGATTTTTGTAACCGTTCATACCCTCATGAGTTACACAAATTTGATTGACAGCTGCCAAGCTCACTTGCCCGTGCAATACGGTTTGAACATCAAACTCATTTGCCAGAAGTGACACTGGTGTTGTGATTGACAGCAAGCCACAACGGAGTCACATGTACAAAACAAGCCTCCTGTTTGCTCCATTGGTAGTCTGTGTTCACGCTGGCTGTTCCCCTTTCCAGTTGTACACCACGACAAAATAGTTAATATGATTACATATTAAATACAAAACTGTTTTGTTTCCAAAATTATAAATATTTTTATATTTTAGTTATTTTTTAATAAAATATAATTATAAGCAATAAATTCAATTTTTGGTCTGTTCATAGAATCATGAATACTTCGGGTCTCTTGCTTGAGAGACCAGAAGTATTCATGATTCCATGAACATTCCAAAAATTGAATTCATTTCTCAAGTAAAGAAGACGATTGATAAGAATTATATTTACCTGGTTTTACTCTGTATAACAATGTGAGGGTATCATTTGTTGTGAGGGCTGTTACATGGAGGTTGTTCACTGTTGAAACCACGTCTGACAAGGCTGTCAACTCATGGAAATGTGTAGCAAAAAGACAAAATGGTTTTATTTTCGTAGCTATATGTCTGAAAGAAAACACATGCACTATATAAATTGGCCTACTGTCCTGCCAGACAAGAATGACAGTGACATCATGTTTTGTTTACAATTGTTACGTAAAACATTAACTTGTACACTCCACTTGAGCTAATGCAAATCGATAGATCACTTGTGTAATAATCCTATCCGCAGGATAGGATTAATACACAAGTGATCTAACGATTCTAAGTCCCTGATAACTTTGTAAACAAAACATGACATCACTGTCACCCTTGGCTGGCAGGATAGTATCTACCAACAGGATTCATACAGAAATTAGAAAACAGAATTCGATGACTTTTCAATGACTTTTCTCACATTTCCAGGAGTCAATTTTATCAGTGCACCTAACAAATGTGCAGACTCGCCTGAGACTTTGTCACTTGCATATGCAATAATTATCAAAATCTCATGTATTGGCTCTTTTCCAACAAGTGCTAGCAAATGGTGAGGCTTTTGCAGGGGGCAAGGTTATGATTTCATGACTATGTTTCAAATTATGACTCGGCTTTCATCTTAACTCTTTAATGTTGACTGGGCTTTCTCATCCTTTTGAAATGGCAGGGCTCTCACACCCCTTCTTGGGAATGGGGCCGGGGCCCATGGAATTGGGAAAATTAGCGCCGTTTTGCTAAAATTGGGAAATTTGACATAGTCCTTTTCCATTGCTAGATTGATTCAAATAATTAAACTGCGATAATGAATGTTAATTAGTGTACTATGAGAAAAGGGAGAGAAAGAAGCAATTGTGATTGCATTCTATCATTCTGTGAAATTGTAAATATGTAACAATATGTTCTGTATTTGTATTATATGAAATAAAGATGGAGAACCCCCCATCCCCCCCCCCCCAATTTTTTTGTTGAATTGTGAAAAAAAACATACTTTTTGGCATTGGGAATAGGGCCGAATTTCGGCCCACAAATCGGGTGATCGAGAGCCCTGAATGGACAAGCCAATTTCCGATTTTGGGGTTGTTGGGTGGTATATTTCATTTTGATTAAAATTTTCATATAACATTCTGTAAGCAAGTAGTAAAGACCCAGCATTTTGCATTGTCTGATCTGGGTCTGCAGTCTGCTTATGTCACATTAAAAAGATGCTAGGCTTGTTAAAGTTTTGAGGTGCAAAAACATTTGCCTATTTCTTTAGACATTTTCTTTATGTGTACATTAGACAAGTGTTTGTTTTCTACTAAAATGACAATGTCTATAATCTACTTACAGGCTAACATAGGAAGCGCAGTGCCTCAGTGGTAGAGTGCTTGACTCGAGACCAAGGGGCTGCGGGTTCGAGTCTCACCGGCGCCACTGCCTTGTGTCCTTGAGCAAGATACATTAATCCTAGCTTAGTACTGGTTCAACCCAGGAAGACCTGTCCCTACATAACTGAAAGATTGTTGATGGGACGTTAAGAATCAAATCAAACACGCTAACATAAAACAGTCAGATTGTCATTCTTCAAGGGCAATATCCATTTACTGTATGAATTATTTCCTTTCTTACTGGTTTCTGTAAATAATTGTCAGATCATGATTGATGAAGGCTTGGTTTAAATGGAAATGGCCTAATACGCCAAATATTATTTAAACAAGAAAATAGAAATGCCTGTGTGTCCATACCATATATATTTTTGCCATCTTCTAAATTTCTAACTCAATAATGCCATTTTCTGAATTCAGACATAGAAATATATACTTTTTTGGGAATGGTCAAGGATAAACAGGCCTTTAGTTTTCCATCTTCTATATATCTAACTCAATAATGCCATTTTCTTATTCAGACATAGAAGTATATATATTTTCGGGAATTTTCAAGGATAAAAAGGCCTTTAGCTAAGAGTGCGTACCCAAAATTATTTTTCTTATTTCTCAACCAAAACATATGTTGTGGGTACTCAAAAGAACCGTCTAAATGAGACGGTTCTTTTGAGCACCCACAACATATGTTAAAACTGTTGGGTAAGAAAATATTGTCAATTTTACGCAAAAAAAAATTGTTTTATCTAAACCTGTGATAAAATTGAAACTTACTCTGATATTGCCCAGGCTAAGCCAAAGCCATCATATGTGGACGTACCTCTACCTAGTTCATCTATGATTATTAGGGAATTCTCTGTTGCTGACTAGAATAGAAGACAAGAAAACTGCAAAAGCATCAATTTACAAAAAAAAATCCCTGTAAGAAATGAGGGCATACCACTATACAGTAAAACCTGTGTAAAACGGCCACTCTCAAAAGACAGAAAATTGGTTTTCAAGACCGATTATCCCTTAATCCCTTGGAGCATTCTGCAATACTTTGGACCTTCATTAAGCTATCATTTGTCATTAAAAACTTTGTTTTGTCTATTTTTGAGTGGCCATTTTACACAGGTTTTACTGTATTTATTTGACTATTGTTTCCTTCTCAACAATTTTTATCAGTCTTTGCTGTGTGTACAGGTCATTTTTGAACACTCAAAATATATTATGGAAACAAAATAAATAACACAACAAATGCACAAGCTATGAGAATAAAGAGCATATCACAAATGTGTAAAGTTCTTCTTTAAAAGTACATGCTCAGCTATCCAGTGGGGCTAGGCATAAAGCTCTTTGAACAATCAATGACTTTCATACTTTATTTACACAGTAGTTCAGAAGGCTCTGGCAAGACTGCTGTTGATTTCAGGCTCTGCTGGGCCTTGGCTGGTTCAAGTCTCTGTGATAAAAATAAACAAGAGGGCCAAGTGGCCCTAAAACGCTCACCTGAGTTTTGATTAAAGCTTACATATAGGTATCTGTTGAAAGCTGGCCATGTCACTAGTGACACCTGGGACGGGGCCAATTTTGACCCAAGGGGCATAATTTGTACAAATTTGCTAAAGGTCCACTTGGTCATGCTACATATACCTTGAAAATATTAACCTGATCCTGGCCTTTATCATTAAAATAATTTCACAGCCGATTGAGCATCTAAATATATCTTCGGCGTTCATTGTACGACTAATACGGAAATGCACGTGGTACTTTTTAACACAATAGATGTATATACCGCTATAAATCTCAATTGGCTATCAGTTGCCTGCGTGGCTCAGTGGATAGAACACGTGAATATTGCACACTTATATTTTTAAGCTCTGCGTTGTTAGTTCGAATCCTGCACGCGACATTTATTTTTGAAACTACTTTAAAGACTTTTGTTTTATTTTTATTAAATTTTCTCCTTTTGCAAAATTGTTTCTCCATTTTAATTAATTTGATCTCTTTGGTGACAATAACATTCACTCGTAGGATCCGTGACACTGTACTTCAACTATCGCCTGTCGCCTCTTCAGTTTTTAAGATATGAGCTGCGACATGATATTTCCAACAATGTGGCATTTTGACACGAATAGGGGCAGGTGAGTCTGTGCACCCTCCTTTTAAGAATTGAAACTAAATGCTGTTCATTCATTAGCTTACCAGGCATAGAATATTCAAGTGACTAGGAAAGGCTCTGATCAGACTGTGCGTATGCGCATGCTGGTCTGCGCCTTTGCTTGTCGCACATACCACATTGTTAGAAATCTCATGTCGTGGCTCATATATGGACCTCCTTGCTGTTCTTTAGAGAAATGTTACGATCTGCAATAACTTATTTATTTTGCTTTGGAGGCAAGAGCACGGGTGTAGACCTATTCGCAAACTAAATTCTAACTCCAAGCATCAAGAAGTTGTTAGTCATTACATTTTCAAAGAAAGCGTGAACTTACATTTTTTGTGTTTATGTGCATTTCTTTGACATGAAAACAAAGAAAAATGTTAAAAAAAAAACAAGGATTCGAACCCATAATTTACGTATCTGTAGCTATGCTAACTAACCACAAGACTACCGTGGAAAGTACAACTACATTGAGTTATCAATGGATCTCATCCCAATTGTACCAAGGCGTTTACTTCCGTAATTGCTCGAATCATACCGATCATACCGATTGCATACGATCCATCAAGAAAAACTATATATTCAGTGTTAGTACTGTAATAATTTATTCATGCATAAAGGTCAGGATCAGGTTAATATGGTAGAGGTATACCAAATATTAAGGCTTTAGGCCTTATGGTTTCAGACAAGAAGTTTTTTTTCATGTTTTTCCCTATATAAGCCTTTGTAAAACATGTGACCCCTTGGGCCAAACCATCATTTGCCCAGGGGGCATAATTTGAACAAACTAGGTAGAGGTCCACTAGGTTATGCTACATACCAAATATCAAGGCTCTAGGCCTCATGGTTTCAGACAAGAAGATGTTTCCATGTTTTCCCTATATAAGCCTATGTAAAGCATGTGACCCCTGGGGCGGAAAGTTTTTGGCCCAGGGGGCATAATTTGAACAAACTTGGTAGGGGTCCACTAGCTTATGCTACATACCAAATATCAAGGATCTAGGCCTTATGGTTTCAGACAAGAAGATTTGTTTTATGTTTTCCCTATGTAAAACATGTGACCCCTGGGGTGGGGCAATTTTTAGCCCCAGGGGCATAATTTGAACAAACTTAGTAGCGGTACACTAGGTTATGGTACATACCAAATATCAAGGCTCTAGGCCTTATGGCTTCAGACAAGAAGACTTTTTTACCTTTTCTCTATATAAGCCTATGTAAAACATGTGACTCCCATGGCGTGGACATTTTTGGCCCCAGGGGGATAATTTGGAAAAAGTTGGAAGAAGTCCACTAGGTGATGCTACATACCAAATATCAAAAATCTAGGACTAGTGGTTTAGAGAAGATTTTTTTAGTTTTCATCTTAAAAATCTATTTTTAACCTGTGTGACCTAGATATGCTATGGACTGGAACCATTTGAATGTTTTTTTAAAGAGGGCCATATAACATGTATAAGGGTCATACCTACCAAGTTTGGTCAAAATCCAGCCAGTAGTTTAGGAGATGTCCTTTGAAGCAATTGTTGATGACCAATGACGAACATCCCATGATTACAATAGCTCACCATGAACAAATGGCTCAGGTGAGCTAAAAAGTGTAACAAGTGGGCTCAAATATTTTGATAATAGGCCCTCATATCAGGAATCATGCAAGACCCTCATATCAGGAATTATGCAAATGTTCTTACTCTTAATATAGAAGCAGTTTCCAGCATTTCAGCCATGAATGTAGATACTCCCTTCAACTGGCTGTCACCGGCACCAACTCTAGCTAGTATACTGTCCACTATAGAGATTTCAGCCTCGTTACAAGGAACAAAACAACCAAGCTGTGCCATCAATGTCACTACTCCCACCTGTGCAAATAAAGTCATTAGTCATTAAAAGTGTGGCACCAACTCTAGCTAATATACTGTCCACTACTGAGACTTCAGCCTCTTTACAAGGAACAAAACAACCAAGCTGTGCCATCAATGTCACTACTCCCACCTGTGCAAATAAAGTCATTACGATAAATGTTCTAAAATTTCGAACACTCTAAAATTACGAACACCTAAAATTATCGCCGAAAATAATTTTCAAAACATCCTAAAAAATCGAACACTGACCTTTTTTGGAAAAGTGAATTTCTAAAATTACAAACACAAGTTATTTTCGGCGGAAAATCGATATCCGTTTATGCTCGGTATACTTATAGCGTACAGCACCATTTGGAAGGTTCCATCCTACTTCAATGGGTAATCTGGCATGTGGCATTCTTTTTCGCATGCCGAGCACAAGACTATACTTTTTGTCTGCTAATTGTGCGATACATGCTTTCAGATAAGTTCAAAGGCAAGAGCGCATTAAAAGCACGGACTTTTCTACATTAACGTGACAAAGTTCATGTATGTTATTGGTTTAGGCTGTCTATGCATCTATCGACGGAAAACAGTGCAGACTCAAATAATTTTAAACCCTTCATTGGCGAAATGTTTACCTATAAGAAGCATTTGATCCATTGGAATTCACAATCACAGACATTAAACAGACATGCCTCGGGCAAGGATAAGGAGTTACAATTACTGCGAGAAAACGCCCATTTAAGCTTATGTTCACCATGAAGGACTCAGGTCATACGCTGCCTGGTCGTCAAAATTGAACATTTGCAAGTAACAGTAAATGTTACTACTTTAAAAAAAGCCATATAAACCACAGCGTTAAACAACTGAGTAAATTTGCTAAGTTAGTTTGCTTATACAAACTTATATACAAAAGGGCCTTTTTCCAAGTCGTGAGACGCAAAATTAATCCATTCAACATAAAAGCGGTGATGCTTGACACAGAGCCATCAATGCTGAATTGAGAATGCAGACTTGGGCAGGCTCGTCTGAGTCTTTGTCGCACGTTGTAAGTACCAAAATATGAAATTATGTCCGTCGACAGTTTAATTTCAATCGAGCCTGTTCACACGCACTGCATGCATGCGCGGATCCAGAACGTTTTGGTCTCAGTATATCAAGCATTATTTTCCACAAAAAATAGGTATTACAAAATCAGCCGTCTGGAAAAGACATGACTGGTGCTTAAAAGACATATTCAACAATAGGCAGTTTTTAGTATTTAAACTCATAAACTGCCTGCACCTAAATGAAGATAAAAAAATTCCCAAATTCATGACAAATGTTGTATGCACTTCATCTGCCTACTTACTTTGGTAGTCTTGATTGCAAACATTATGAACCCTGTGCATTTTTCCATTCCAGACCTTGAAAAATTCCCTGATAGTTCCCTAACACATGTGTTTAATTAACCCTTTACTCCATGATAGCGCATTTTGACACCATTAAAATATCATGTATTATAAACAAGTAGCCCAATGGGCAATGATCGCTCACCATGGAGCCAGCATAATGTATGGAGACATCATAATTTACGATGCTCAAAGGCAGATAACTCTGAACTTGAAACAGTGACCAGGAATTCAAAAACATAAGATATTATGCTGGTTCTAGTTATCTGCAAGTATTAAAAAGATCTGAATAAAAATTGCATTGGAAACCTGGTGAAAGTGTAGTTTTCAGATACTCAAGGGCAGCTAACTCCATAGTCAGTTATGAGATCTGACCGAAATTCAAACTCATTCATACTTTTATGTATGTCCTGGTAACCTACAGGGATGAAGAAAATCAAATGAAAAATGAAGGTACTAGAGTGGTCACAACATTATATAGTTATATTTTAGATGCTCAAGGGCAGCTAACTCTGTAGCTGGTGGATGGGTGTGGCGGAAAATCAAACTCATTCAAACTTTTATGGAAGTCCTTGTTACCTACAAATGAGGAAGATCCATTCAAAAATGAAGGTGCTAGAGTGGTCACAACAGATCTCCCATTGTTAGTCTATGCAGATTTTATATGATGCTCAAGAGAGGTTAACTTCACAGTCTAAAGTTGGTTCTACACAAAATTAAACTCATCAAAGCTTTTATGGTTGTCCTTGTTACCTGCAAGAATGAAGAAGATCCAAACAAAAATGAAGGAGCTAGAGTGGTCACAACATTACTCATTAATTTTTAAGATGCTCAAGGGGAGCTAACTCCAAAATAAAAATATGTGATGGGATCTTGACGAAATTCAAACTCATCCAAGCTTTAATAGTTGTCTTTATTGTATGCAAAAAAGAAGAAGATCCATTCAAAATTGAAAGCACTAGAGGGGTTGCAATATTTCTCCCATTATAAGTCTACAGGAATTTTTCAAAACGCTCAAGGGCAGGTAACTCATAAGCCCCTGGTCGGATCCTGCTGAATTTCAAACCCATCTGAGATATTATGGGTTTACTTGTTGCCTGCAAGAATGAAGAAGATCCAATCAAAAATGAAGGAGCTAGAGAGGTCACATTTTTCATTAATTTTTAAGATGCTCAAGGGGAGCTAACTCCAAAATGTGTGATGGGATCTTGATGAAATTCAAACCCATACAAGCTTTAATAGTTGTTCTTATTGTATGCAAGAATGAGGAAGATCCATTCAAAATTAAAAGAACTAGAGTGGTCACAACATTTCTCCCATTATAAGTCTATGGGGATTTTTCCAAATGCTAAAGGGCAGGTAACTCATAAGTCTCTGGTCGGATCCTGCTGAATTTCGAACCCATCCAAGATATTATTGGTTTACTTGTTGCCTGCAAGAATAATGAAGATCCAATCAAAAATGAAGGAGCTAGAGTGGTGACAACATTATTCATTAATTTTTCTGACTCCAAGGGCACCTAACTCCGAAGTCAGTGATGGAATCTTGCCGAAATTCAAACTCATTCAAGCTTTAATAGTTGTTCTTATTGTATGCAAGAATGAGGAAGATCCATTCAAAATTGAAAGCACTAGAGTGGTCACAATATTTCTTCCATTATAAGTCTATGGGGATTTTTCCAAACGCTCAAGGGCAGGTAACTCATAAGTCCCTGGTCGGATCCTGCTGAATTTCGAACCCATCCGAGATATTATGGGTTTACTTGTTGCCTGCAAGAATGAAGAAGATCCAATCAAAAATGTAGGAGCAAACCATATCCATCCACTCTAAAAGCTCTGAAATTTTGAAAAGGCTATGCTGACAGTATGCCTTTTTGGATCAAATACGGTAATTCATAACTGTTAGCATATATTCAACTTCCAGTTTCTAGTGGAGTGGTACTGTTGTTTTTGTGGATATAACATCATCATGTGGAAGAAAAACAGTCTGGACCCATACCAGCTGACTTCATTAGAAGCCAACTGATCTGGATCTGACACTGTTCTTCAACAGTGAAAGAATACCTTTGGGTTGAATACGGTAATCTTAAAGTGTTTAGCGGATACTTAGCGCTTAAGGCGCTAATCACAAAACAGTCTGGACCCATACCAGCTGACTTCATTAGAAGCCAACTGATCTGGATCCGACACTGTTCTTCAACATTGAAAGAATACCTTTGGGTTGAATACGGTAGTCTTAAAGTGTTTAGCTGATACTTAGCGCTTAAGGCGCTAATCACAAAACAGTCTGGACCCATACCAGCTGACTTCATTAGAAGTCAACTGATCTGGATCTGACATTGTTCTTCAACGTTGAAAGAATACCTTTGGGTTGAATACGGTAATCTTAAAGTGTTAAGCTGATACTTAGCCCTTAAGGCGCTAATCACAAAACAGTCTGGACCCATACCAGCTGACTTCATTAGAAGTCAACTGATCTGGATCTGACATTGTTCTTCAACGTTGAAAGAATACCTTGGGTTGAATACGGTAATCTTAAAGTGTTTAGCTGATACTTAGCCCTTAAGGCGCTAATCACAAAACAGTCTGGACCCATACCAGCTGACTTCATTAGAAGTCAACTGATCTGGATCTGACATTGTTCTTCAACGTTGAAAGAATACCTTTGGGTTGAATACGGTAATCTTAAATTGTTTAGCTGATACTTAGCCCTTAAGGCGCTAATCACAAAACAGTCTGGACCCATACGGGCTGACTTCATTAGAAGTCAACTGATCTGGATCAGACATTGTTCTTCAACATTGAAAGAATACCTTTGGGTTGAATACGGTAATCTTAAATTGTTTAGCTGATACTTAGCCCTTAGGGCGCTAATCACAAAACAGTCTGGACCCATACCAGCTGACTTCATTAGAAGTCAACTGATCTGGATCTGACATTGTTCTTCAACATTGAAAGAATACCTTTGGGTTGAATATGGTAATCTTAAATTGTTAAGCTGATACTTAGCCCTTAAGGCGCCAACCACAACAAAAATTGTCTGCTTTTCTCATCTGCTGAAATGTTTGGGAAGCCTCTATGGCAAACAGTGTGGACCCGGATCGAGCTGCTCCTATAGGGGCAGTCTGTTCTGCGTACACACTGTTTTGCATCTATAATTAATTAAATAAATTTATATATATAGGTGAAACATAGCCTTGTGTGCATATACAGTATATAAACATAGATATATTGTACTTTACTGGCCTTTTTTGCACTCGGAGTGGCAGGGACCAAATGATCCTAACTTCTCCGAGTGAGGAGAGACCTGAAACATTACTACTGTCCTGTTACTCTATAACTTCTTATTCAAGTTACTTACACCAAAAACCCAGTTTTGGAATGTGGATTTTGTTTAATTGCTCTGTACATGTATTTTTCTCTTCAACCTCTGAGCCTCCTGGGACCATGCTTGTATTTCGTTTCGACAAGATGGAATCTAGGGAGGTGTACTGAGGCAAGATGCACACTAAGAGCTCGCGCTCATGGACCTCTTGTTTTGAGAAAATAAGAGATACCATCCTTGCGCAACTGCCCAATTATAACTCTTTCAGGGAATTTGCTAAAACTGAGGCGGGCCCAATATTGGCTCTTTTCCAATCAAAAATGAGTAAAAGCTTCTCCAATTGGTGTATACAATTCCCAATTTCATGGTTCTACAGTTTGGAGTGAAAGGTTTTCTTTGGGGGGGGGGGGGGGGGGATTAATACCTGCCGTGAAGGCAATAAAATAAGTAGATTGATGTAAAACCAAGCTATGCTAAACATTTAAATATACTGTGCGCATTACTGGTGCATGGCTTCATGAATCTAGAGGCACAATGGAAGACAGAATAGACACTGATTAGCCGACTCCTTAGAAGTCAGCTGATTGGGGTCTTCACTGTCTCCTATACAGAATTTATTCATTTCTATCTATATAGAGAGTAAAATTTTAGTTATGAAGTATTATTAGACCCGTGGCATGTGATTTCCAACAATGTGGCATTTTGACATGTGTAGACTCAGACGAGCCTGTGCAACTGCCTTTTAGGCTTATACACTCAAAATGCTGTTTGGTCGGTAGCTAAATGTTCATAGTATATTTAAACGACTAGCAAAGGCTCTGATCAGACTGCGCATATGTGCAGGCTGATCTGAGGCTCTGCTCGTCGCACATGCCACATGTCGAGACCTCATGTCGCGGCTCATTTCTATTTTGATTCACAAGGTAAAGACTTCATGACCAGGATCATTCTGAGTGGACTCTGAACCAGGTAGTCCCTCTCATCTCGAAGCCATTTTTTTTTAGCTGCAATGTACCAATTTAACTCTGGTTCTATACTTAAAATACTGTACTTGACCTAATAAGATGGCAGGTTTATATATCTACACAGTGGGTGGTTTTTGAGCTGTAAAAGATATAATTTTACTTAAGAACCAGTGATGTATTTCCTTGTTGATTTAATTAGACTTGTCCTGACGATGAGAAACTGTGTGCATCATGGACACTTGCTTCATTGGAGGCAGCTGATCAGGATCTACTCAGTTTCTCGAGGGTGGAAGTAAAGTTTTAGGAAAATGATGTACACAGTGCTCTTACTGGGTCAAGTACAGTAGCTTTTTTCGGTACAAGCTAGCAAATACATTTCTATCATTATGAAACATTTAAAGAACGTATATATGTATATTACTTATATATATACCATCTGATTATAGTGAGTAAAATAATGTTAAGTTGTGCAAAAACTGCAAAACATTTCTGAACTTTTTGTAAAAATGATTTTCACCTGTTGTAAAATTTTTGACCCGGCAACACTTTATGCTGACACATACTATACAAAATGCAGAACATCATGTAAATGGCTGACTTAAAAATATTTTCATACAACACACAAGGACTTGGGGGAATAAATAAGAGAACTGATATTTTTGAGTTTTTAAAAGCAAAACGGATGGACATCTATTGTTTACAGGATACACACTTCACTAAAAATGACGAATTTTTTATTAGAAATCAGTGGGGGAGTGACTGTATTTTCAGTAGTTATAAGTCCAATGCAAGAGGAGTAGCTTTTCTTTTTGGGAAAAATATAGACTATAAAATACACAAACAGATCTCAGATGAGACTGGAAATTATATTATTTTAGATATAACAGTAAATAACCAAAGGTTTACCTTAGTGACCTTATATGGACCAAACTCAGATAATACAGCCTTTTATGAAAATATATTTACACACATAGATGAAATTGGCAATTCAGATTTTACAATATGTGGAGATTATAATTTGGTTCTTGACCCCAATATGGATAGTTATAATTACAAACATGTTAATAACCCAAAAGCACGTGACAAACTTTTAGGCAAAATATATGAAAAAAACATTGTAGATCCCTTTAGAGAAACATTTCCTTTAAAAAAATGCTATACATGGCGGAAAAGAAACCCTCTAAAACAAGCTAGGCTTGATTATTTTTTAGTGTCAGAAACAACAATGCAATATGTAAAACAAACAAAAATTGAGTCCAGCTATAGGTCGGATCATTCTCCTATTGTTTTAGAACTACAATTCACAAATTTTAACCAAGGAAAAGGTTACTGGAAACATAATAATTCCTTACTTTCAGATAAAGATTACTTAAAAATAATAAATAAAAGAATATCCGAAATAAAAGCACAATATGCACTCCCCGTTTATAATTTTGATGATATCAACAATATTCCTGCTAAAGATATACAGTTTACTATCAACGACCAACTGTTTTTAGATGTGCTGCTAATGGAACTTCGAGGAACTGCAATCTCATACTCAAGTCATAAAAATAAATTAAAAAATATACGGGAACAGGAATTATTATCTAACATAAAAAAAATAGAGCAAAATCTAAATGAAAGTAAAATTGAAGAATTAGAAAATTACAAAACAGAACTATAATCTATTCGACAAGAAAACCTTAAAGGTAGCATGATCAGATCTAAGGCTAAAGATATAGACCAAGGAGAAAAACCAACCAAATATTTTTGCAATCTTGAAAAACATAACTATATATCAAAAACAATGACCCAATTACAAAAGGATGATGGAACTGTAATATCAGAACAGCAAGAAATATTAAAAGAAGCTGAAAACTTTTATAAAACTCTGTATCAAAGTCAAGATAGTGATCTAGAGGACATAGATCTTGAAGAATATGTCAAAGTTAATGATATGAAAACACTATCTGATGATCAAGCAAATAATCTAGAAGGACTTTTGACATATGAAGAAATCTCAAAAACTTTATACAACATGAAAAATGAAAAAAGTCCAGGCATAAGTGGCTTTGCAGCAGAATTTTTCAAAGTTTTCTGGAAAGACATAGGCCAGTTTGTACTGAGGTCCCTAAACTATGGTTACATGAAAGGGGAACTGTCAATTTCACAAAAACAAGGGGTGATTACCTGTATCCCAAAAGAAAATAAGCCCAAACTATACCTAAAAAATTGGCGACCCATTACCCTCTTAGACACAGTTTATAAAATTGCATCAGGTTCTATCGCAAACAGAATAAAACCAAATCTAGACAGTCTCATAGATAAAGACCAAACAGGATTTATTCAGGGCAGATATATGGGTGAAAATACGCGCCTTTTATATGACTTAATAAACCATACTGAACAAAAAGAAATTCCTGGACTTCTACTTTTGATAGACTTTGAAAAAGCCTTTGATTCACTGTCATGGTCTTTTATACGCAAAGCTTTAAAATTCTTAAATTTTGGTGAATCATTTAGAAGATGGATAGATGTTTTTTATAAAGGTATCTCATCTGCAGTAATACAATGTGGACACTTATCATCCTGGTTTCAAATAGGGCGTGGCTGTCGACAAGGGGATCCTCTGTCACCTTACATTTTCATAATTTGTGCTGAATTTTTATCAACAAAACTACGAAAAAATAAAAATATAAAAGGAATTAAAATTGAACTCAAAGAATTCAAAATATCTCAGTTTGCAGATGATACAACCGTTATTTTAGATGGGTCAGATGACTCCCTGAATCATACCCTTGAAGAATTAGAAAAATTCTCAAAAATATCAGGGCTGAAAATAAATTATGATAAAACACAAATTGTATGGATAGGCTCCAAGAAATACAGTTCAGACACTATAAAAACTA
This sequence comes from Loripinus fragilis, assembly GCA_964019695.1. Taxonomy (NCBI): domain Eukaryota; kingdom Metazoa; phylum Mollusca; class Bivalvia; order Lucinida; family Lucinidae; genus Loripinus; species Loripinus fragilis. The sequence goes on from OZ026517.1 coordinate 37,618,198, forward strand.
AATGGAAATTGTCATGGGGGAAAGACACTTTCAAATTATTAGGCATAAATTTTAACACAGATCTTGACAAGATGGCTAAAGGAAATTACACAGAGAAAATCAAGCTTTTAGAAAAAACAGCAACTCAATGGCAGCGCCGAATGCTATCACCCCTGGGAAAGGTGACAGTTATAAATTGTCCGGGGACAAGTAAATGGCCATAATGTGCTTGTCCAGAGAGGGTTTTACTTGTCCGATGGTGCGGGTTAGCTTGTTCCTTTCTGTGCTTGGACAGTTTACACTTACAAAAAAGGTATGGGACCATGCAGGTGTCGGCTCTCTTGTAAACAGTGTGGATCCAGATCAGCTGGCTTCTGAAGAAGTCAGCTGATCAGGATCCACACTGTTCTCAATGCAACGTGTGAGCTCATAACAATTAATCTAAATATGAAATACAAAATTTTATTAGCTTTATAACAAATTTTGCACTTGTTCAAGGACAAGTAAATTGAAATTTTCAACTTGTCGTGAATGAAATGGGACCAGGTCGGACAAGTCGGGCATGGTATTTCCACAGCCCTGCTAGGGTGTGTATTCTTGAACTTTTTGGTTACTGTAAAGGCGGCACCTCATAAATACGTAATTAGGTCTGGTCTAATATAAGGGTAAAAGCTAATAATGAGGTGTGGTATCTGTTTATTGTTTAACATAAATATAGACCCAGACAGTGTAGACCTAGATCAGACTGCTCCTAAAAAAGCAGTCTGTTCTGCATCTACACTGTTTGTCTACGAGGCTTCAAAAGTGTTCAGCAAACAACAAAAGCATACAACTTTTTGTGACAGGCGCCTTGAAGGTTAATGCATAGACTTTTATGGAATGCCCGCACATTTGCGCGTCTCAAAAAGCTTATTAACTCCTTACCAAATTATAAACAAAACCTGATTTCCCTTCCTTAATAGAAGAAACAGCCGAGCCACGACCAGATATGAATAATTAAGTTTCTGCCTTTACAGTAAGTAAAAAGTATATTAATTTTAGTATACATTGGTTTTTATTTATAAAAAAATTGTAGTTTGTAAGGTGTGAGAGGGGGATGGTCCTCCCCGACCCCCTACACACCAATGGACGGGGAGAATAAAGCAATAACAACTAAAAAAAAAAAAAAAAAAAAAAAAAAAAAAAAAAATGTAGGAGCTAGAGTGGTCACAACATTATTCATTAATTTTTCTGACGCTCAAGGGCAGCTAACTCCCAAGTCAGTGATGGAATCTTGCCGAAATTCAAACCCGTCCAAGCTTTTATGGTTGGTCTTGTTATCTGCAAGAATGAAGAAGATCCATCGAAAAATGAAGATACTAGAGTGGTCACAACATTTCTCCCATTATAAGTCTATGGGGATTTTTCCAGATGCTCAAGGGCAGCTAACTCATAAGTCCCTAATCTGATCTTGCCGAATTTCGAACCCATTAGAGATTTTATAGTTGTCCTTGTTACCTGCAAGAATAAAGAAGAACAAATCAAAAATGAAGGAGCTAGAGTGGTCACAATATTTTCCCCATTATAACCCTATGGGAGCTATCTGTTGCCATGGAAACCAGAGTTTTGATCCGATCTTACCCAAAACCTAATGCAGTCAATCCCCCACCCCAATGATGCTCCTGATGAAATTTGATCATGATTGGCCAGCTGGTTTCAGAGATATTCATGTTTGAAAGTGTGGACGCCGGCTAGAGTCCCATACTATAAGCTCACCCTGAGCCTTTGGCTCTAGTGAGCTAAAAATATTATGGAAAATGAAGTATTTGCTCTTTTGGAGCAAATGCTCCATTTTCCATAATATTTTTAAAATTATTCAAAACTTTGCTTAATTTTTTCTTGAATCTTTTCAATAATGTCTAAAAATAGAAAATGTCACGATCTAAAAATAGCCTATGGGAGTAATGGGTTACACTCTGTAGAATAGTTTTGTTTGTTTGTTTGTAGTTGATCAGATAGACAGGGCCCCCATACTTGCAAATAAGCTTTAATTCATTAAACACGAAATCATTTTCTCGCATACCAGATCGGGATTTACCAGCCAGTGGGAAAAATAGAAAACGAACAGCAGCAAATTGGCCACACACTGGCTGCATGTCCATCCGTGACGTCATTGTAATGTTAAGATGACGTCACCATGTCGCATCTCAGCGTATTCAGGATTTTCGGGAAATCTTTTTCATGTTTTCCCAATATAAAATGAGGTGTTTAGTGGTGAGCAAGAAAAATAATCCATTATGCGCGTGAGGGTGTGTTAGACAAATACGTTCCTCTGGATCACCATTTGTCATCAATCGGCAAGCCTCGTGATGCCAATCTGTGATCCTCGGGACAGATTTTTCTATCCCACCCTCACACTCATGATGGATTCTTATTTTATCAACCTGGTGATGAGAATGGACCCCGGAAGTGTTTGTATTATGAGTGATCAGGTTTGCTTTTTATTTGCATTGATGCTTTATGCTCCTGGTCAACAATGTTTCAGTCATGTCAGGACTTTTCTTGGGTTGAACCAGTACTAAGCAGAAGCTAAAGAGTCTTACTCAAGAACGCAACACAGTGCCACAGTTTCCTTATTTCTACTCATATATCAATTGTAGAGTTGTTATTTTTTCATATTCTGGTTCTTCAAGAGAAAGAAAGAAAGAATATTGGATTTTCTCACAATGCCTAAGGCCAGAATTTTATTAGTTGTTGATTTACCCGATTTTTTTTTCAGATTTAGGGTCGGTGGGGTGGGGGTTCGATAAATTTTCAAGAATCCATTTTCCAGATTATTTATTAAAGCAATACGAGCTACTAGTCAAGGAGCTAAATTTTTGAAAATTGACTTGGCACAATTGTCCAGCCAGAAAAGGTTTGACTTCAGAAATAGTTAGAACTACCCTCCCACAACATTTCAAGGCACGTCGTACAGTCAAATTGTGGTAGCAGTTTTTCAGTAGGGGCCGTTTTGTAAACCTACCCAATTTTTACTATAAAACACAAAATTGCGATATTTGAATAAGAAATGGTATACATGTTGTATCCAGATGGTGCATACAGTCGTTGCATTGACATTGGGTTTATAGGTTTAACATACCATGTTTGGAAAAGATAATTACCTGGCTGATTCAAAACTGCAAACATTCTGTTTCTATCATAATTACTTTAAGAATTATGAGCTGTTGAATATGATTACCCCAAATAAAATGGTGAATATGGTTGGAACCATTTCATTTTGCAAGTTAGCATTTAATACCAGCTGCTGACTTTTTAAACCATAATTGAGCATTCTATCGATACACCATAGTAAAAAGCTATACTTAAATGCATTTCTGAGGTAAAGTTTCATATTCTGATGCTTGCATGACAATATGTAACCTACATTACAAATTTTAAGACTTCCTATATATATTGCTAAATACCTTATATGTCATATGGTAATTTATTTAATTTCAAACCTGTTTTGTTTTTAATTTATAATAAGACAGCAATTTGTTCTAAATCAATTTTCAGTTTTTATAAAGTTACTATATCTTTAGACATTTACATTTGCGATATTGCAAATATTTGAAGTTTTCATCTCCACAAAATATCCTTTTAATTTATTGAAAGTTAAAGACTCTAAAACACATAAACAAAGAATTAGATAGCTCTTCATTAACAGTAGTAGAATACATTACATTTCTGTCAAATTTATCAGAGTAACATATATAACCATATCAAATATCATAAGGTTCTATGTTTGTCCAAAATGTTATCGAAGACAGTATACGATTGGGCTCGGAAAAGCTGAAATATTAAGGATGTATAATTTTGTAATATTTATCTAAGAAGAAAAAACACAACTAAGTTTTATTGAAAAAAAAGTCTAATCAGTCGTTTGAAAAAAAGTTATATACCCAGTTTACTATTGTAACATTATACAAACAAAGTGAGTAACATATTATAAGTTAGCTCCTTGTATAATACCTAGGTCAATTTCCCATAGAAAAAATACAAATTACTAAATGTTTAGAGAGATGGTACTATACTATTTTTCTTTGCTTACATTCCAGACAGAATCAATTACCTAAGAGTTGGTAGGATAACATTTATATATATTACAATAGATGTTATGCATTTTACGAGTCTGTAATCAGTTATTTTTTTTAAAGAGAATGTCTAAAAATCAAATTGTATAAAGACATTTATATGCATATGCAGATAATGACACATTACTTGTTTTAGCTTTTAAATTGATTTTAGTTTAGTTTATTTTCAGCATACCTATTATAGATTATCATTTGCTAAACTAATATCACTTTGTAAGGAGAGGTTTTATATGGATGACAACAATCTCATGTGATATGATCATATCCAAGGAACACAGGTTAATTGATGTTTAAGAAACTATTTTAAACACATACGACATTATCAGTCAAGAGTTATGTCAAGATGAATAAGACATTGTGACACTCAAGTAGGTAATGTAAAATACATTTTAAAATGTTCTTTAAGATATTGGATGGAAAAATTAACGTTTAAAACATGCAGTCATGAGATCTTACTCACTTTAAGCAATCAATGCTTTATTAACTAATGATAATTTTCACTATACAGAATGTGGCATGGCTAAATTATTACAGGAGACTTGTAAATGGAATTCTTGATAACAAAGCGCTATATGTATATAAACATAAGAATGAATAAGAGATATAAAATTAAAATCAACACAGCTTTTTTTTTTTTAAAAAAATATCTTGCTTCTTCAGACAGAAAACAAATGCATTACACATAAGTAGAAAATTATATAAAAGCACAAAACATGTTGAGGGTAGTAATTTATCGAGACATACAAAGAGTCAATTGTTCTTACAAACAATTTGTGCAGTATAGCATTTGTCATCAATGAAAGACTTAAATGGAATGCCTAGAAAGGGTGCATGAAAGTAAATATGCATGTCATATTTACAATGCTTCCTTCCACAAGAAAATATACTTTTATTCCTTTTAAAGGTAAGTATAATTCTTAGTGGTTGATAGAGCAGTGCCTCTATTGTTGTATATGTGATAAAATTTTGAATATCTTATCTTCAATATGCTCTTTGACAGTAGCACAATTATGAATTTCGTTGCCATTAGATAAAAAAAACCAATTGCTGAACTCTTTTATGTAATTCATACATGCTCAATTGAAGATTGAACCACTGTATGCGATTTTGGTACTTACCGCACTTGGGCAAATATACTGTTTAATCCCCCATGCTGATGCAAAGGAGCTAGCATTTGTCTCCATCTACATATACAAGCAGCAAATTCTCTGATGTGTCTAATGCCATATTTTACACGCTCGCATGAGCCTTCATTCCTGAGCCAAAATCAAATGTGCTAACTAATTTGAGATTTTATTTACGTTACTATATATCATCAATTTAGTTTGATTTGGAACATACAAAGGATTAATGGGATGCCATTCTTGCATCAATGGTTATGTCCTCATTTGACATGCTGAATAGCATAATGATTGTATATGAACAAATTTCACGTTTAGACTAACTCTAATTGATAGAACTAATGCAAAACAAGAGTTCCAATAATTTATTTGAGTCCATTCAATTTGCAACAGTTACAGTATAATCTTTACAATGCAAGAGAGTTTTCTAAGTGATATGCCTTGACCTTTAAAATGTATGATAAAAAGAACCTTGGGAAAAAAACTGTCCCGTTTCAATGCTCTATAACATAATATGATTGCAGAACCAGACAAAGAGTATGATAACTGTCATCATCTCCTTAACCCTTTTATGTCGAATGAAACTTCCCACTTTTATCAAATGGACCAGTCCATTTTCGTCTTCAGGGTTATTCTGTTATGTTATTCAAATTTTAATAGAACATCCTGTAAGCAAACAGTAGAGAGCCTGATCAGACATGGTTCTGTTGTTGTTGATTCGTTGCTGATTGTTACTCCCATTGTGGGATTCTGTAATTGTTCCATGTTTTGATGTGCACTTTATGTCTATTCTAGTTTTGCAATCATCTTGATGGGGAAGAGAGAGCTGGTTGCTTTGCTTAGTTTGTCTTCCTGGTGTCTCGTGATTGTTATGTGGCTCTTCCTCGCGATGGCATGGGTTTGTCTGCATCTTGTGATTGTGGTATTTCCTGATCATACTCACTATTATTGCAGTCTGTGGCGTCTGATCCTGGTCTGTACTATTTGTCTATGTCTGACAAAAAGAACGCTAGGCTAATATGGGTTAAATACTTTTGCTGTATATGTTAATCACATCAAGTGTATTGTTTTTTTCATCGAAATGGATAATGATTGGATATAGAGCGGTTTTAACCATATGAATAGGCTTGGCGTTTGCCATATGTGGGACAGAAACCGTTACGATTAAAGCAGTTGTTTTGCTATGGCAAGGATTAACGTCTGCTTTCATGTTTCATTTCTCAATTTCAACCAATATTGTAAAAAGGGTAATTTTAGGAATTAAGTGTAAGTTTTTCCCCCGAATCATAGTTATCAATATAGTTTGTGTAGCCAATAGGTGACAAGCTATTATTGCACATATTTTGGTGGCTTACACAAAGGGTGATATAGTGTTGGCATTTCATTAAATATTATATTTAGCAGAAAATAACATATATAACTGTAATAACAGGTGCCAAAATTAGTTTAAAATAATATTGCTAGTCATTTTCCATCAATTAAAAGATAATATTGATACGTAAGAATGAGAAATAACTGGATATTAACACAATAGGATTTCCTATTTTTTTAGTGTAACGTAGTGAATTAGGCTACTGTAGGGTAACACCTTATAAATTCGCGGAAAAGCTAAAGCACTTCATAAAGTGGCCAATATAATTGGTTTTAGAAAATTACAGTCTACAAACCTCATTTCGCGGAGGTCGTTTGGAAGCCCGTAGTCAAAATATATTACTGCATTAAATAGTAATACATTTGAAAGTAACGTATATCCTGTCGTATAATGGGTAAACGCATACTGTCTGTTTGCTGCATTTCATTTAATGATTTTAAGGCTATTGTCATGTCTATAAGAATTTAGTATAGGTCACAGATACAATATATTGCAGCAGAGAATGTACACTGAAAATTGTGTAATACACGCATTCCTGAATTGTCATTTCAGGTGGTATGTTCTTTCTTTGATTCGTAGCAAATCTAAAACATGAAAAACATACCATAAGAATAATGTTTAAATATAATAATAAATAAAGAAATGGGGAAGATTTCATTTCTTTTTGAATTTGGATACATTATATTCAGGGGGGTGGGGTAAATCACCCCTTCCGTTGGACATTTTCCCGTCTAATAAACCATATGTACAATTTTTTTTATATTGCTTTACTGTCCTATGTCATTACACACATGTAACGTATACATTTAAAGGGAAATACGCTGAATAGGAAGCAATGGGTGAACGTTAGGCGTGTTTTCCTCTCAATTCACCTAAGCCTCATTTAGCGTAGGTTACGTTCAAAGATGACGTCCTACAGCAAAACTGCTACCATAATTTGACTGTACATCATACCTAGGAGTATTGCAGAAGACCTCAGCATTGCATTTCTGCAGTCAAACCTTTTCTGGCAGGAAAGTTCAAAAACTAAGGCCTGTACAGAAATCAGCGCCTGGACTATACTTACTGATCTAATGTATGTTGATTTTCCTCCCATATTTGGCCCTGTGATGATGTGGAACATTTGCTTATCTGAAAGAGAATATAAAATTGTTACTTATATTCATGCGTTTAGCAGGGAACTAATTTAGCACAAGCTTACATGATAGCTGTCATGTTGGATTTTATAAGCTTTTTGATAAGTGGAAGTGACAAATTATTAGCCTATATCCTGCCAAAAAATATGTTGTCCTGTATATGTTGTCTGTTATTTAAAATCTGCTGCATATATTCAAAAGTATTTCAAACTACAGTCAAACCTCGATTATTCGAAGTGCCAGGGACCACAGGAATCCTTTCGAATAATCGGTAGTTCGAATGATCGAAAACGGGAATTTTCGTAAAATTTCCGGAAAAGCTCGGATGCTTTCATAGAACGTCATTGTTTTGCCAGGGTTTGCAACTTCAACTCATGTTTTCCCTGAAGTAATCCATTATCGGAACATATGTCAAAGAATTAAAGAAAATGAGCTCTTTGGAGGTTGTGGCCTCATCGTCTCTTATTTTTTGCATGTCTAAGATCGCAGAAAAGAAAATCAGATCTTTATCATGTTTATTGACATCCACTATATACATGTAACAACATCGAATAAAGGTTAAATGTAAATTGACGATCCATATTTACTGACGAAATATTGTCTCCTTTTTATCCCCCTGTCATAAGCTATGGTCTCGAACGCAGCTAGCACACAACGTCGGACCATCAACGGCCCACCAGTGATAGGCCATTGAGATGGCATATCGCTGGAAGGCCGTTGGTGGTCCGATGTTGAGTCCTTTTTGGGCTGGTAACTTTTGTTTTATTTCAGCGAAAACATACGATTTGGGTGTTTAAAATAACCGTCTCGATGAGAGGGTCCTTTTATGCATCCAAACCTAGGTTTTGGTTGTTTTCACTCAATCGTAAAATTGTGTTTTAGACATTCAAAAGAAGTGTTTCGATGAGATAGTTCTTTTGAGCACCCAAAGCACATGTCTGTCATATTCGTCTATTATCGAAATTGTTATTTTTGTTGTAACCTGTTGGTTGTACAAAGTCGATGCGCTTGGTGTGTTCGCTTACAGTGGTCAAGAATAAATCAAAGGATGAGAGACTATCAAATTAAAATCAATTTTAGCTCATTTTTGCCCCTAATTAGACATAAAAAAACATCAAACAAAACCATCAGTGCAGACGACCTTAATAAAAGACACCATTTACTCACTTAACGGTTCATCACGTAATAGTGTGAGCGTTAATCCGGTGTCAATTACCTGTTTCAACTTTGTTTGCTAAATCACTCAGGTGTGTCAATCGAACTCGACCAAACAAAAAAATCATGATCACCATGCGTGACATGTGGACTTCGAATCTTGAAGGGTAATTTGATAGCAATTTCTTTAATCGGGACCGACGAATCACTTCGGAAAATTGATTTTTTCGGATAATCGAAATTCGAATAATTGGTACTTTTATTGCAATAGATAATAGAGAAAAAAGTCAGGACTGTCCGTCGTCTTCGAATAACCCAGTAGTTTCGGATAATCGACGTTTGGATAATCGAGATTTGACTGTAATTTTTATCAAGGAAGCAAACACTATAAACCCTGATCAGACTGCTCCCTTAAGAGCAGTCTGATCTGGATTCATTTTTTTTTGCAATACAGGCGCCAACCTGACCGAAAGCAGAATACCTCTTAAGCCGGTGCTAGGGGGTGTGAGAATTGTTGCACTTTCCATTTGTTCTCATGAACAGACCCAATAAAACCGAGTCTGTTGTTTTCTAATATTGTAGGTTCTCTGTTTCTGAAGGATCCATTTTTCCAGATTATTCAAAAGCAGAAAGCAGATGCCTTAGAGGACAACAATTGTCGTGAATAGCAGGAAAAGGGTTAGAGTCCTGAAATCCAGATTTCAAAATCCTGAAATAATGGCAATTCATATTTACTAAATATAGGTAAATGAATCTCAAAACACAAAATCAGAAATACTCCTGGAAATTTCCACCCACTTTTTTTGTTCACCGCCGTTTTTTTTTTAAAAATATTTTTTTTTCCTAGTTCTTTCAGAACTACCATCAGTGTCAAACACTATCATCCAGATCAGGCCCAACATTTTGTCGGTCCTGATCTGGGGTTAGGGAGTTAGTGATCTTTCATGCAAACCAAACATCTATGTATCCTGATCCACATCAGAATTAAGGGTCAGGTTGGCGCAGTTAAACATGTTTAAGCCCTCCTGTGATTTTTTTACTGATCGTTCCAAGACGATGCTTCTTTTGTGGATCCTTTTTGTTATTTATGTTTCATATTTGTCTTTATTATACTCAAAATACTGTCTTGTCTGTTCCTTGCAACCTTGTGATCACATGCTGGGAAAGGGCTGACCTCTAGGCTCTATTGTTTGTGGTGTTTCCTTGTTTTTGTAACTTTCCCAAATGGTGTCTCGGGTAAGATGTGGTACTTGATTGTATCGATTCCTGATCTTTGCCTTCTTCTTTACTTTTAAACTGTCTGCAAAGATTATCAGTAGATGACAAAAGTTGCTACTAGCAGTGAAAAAGTTAATTTTCTACAAAAAGCAAGTATATGTAGAGTTTGTCATCACTTAGTAACTTTACTTCTAATTTTCAGCCAATTAATTATGAAATTCAATTTGATGCAAAATAGCAAAAGATGTAATAAATAGTGTAGATCCAGGTCAGACTGTACTGAAAACAGGAAACACGTACCTTTCTCAAACTCTACATCATTAGGAATAAACGCTACATCATCTTGCATTTCTAGACATGGGTGTCTGGCTTCCTTTAATTTTATGATACCACTTCCTGAAATAGCAAGATTTAGTACATACTCTAAACCACTTTAAATTGTTTCTCATAGACTTATATAAATCACTGTAACCTGATCTACTAAAAAAGACAAACCCTTTTCAGACCAATGTAATTTTGCCTAAAGCTACAATAGAGTCAGGATGGCCCATTGTACATATTGTGGGGTCAAAAGTTATAATTTCTTAACAATATTGTGTTTCTTTCTCCAAAGATCTATTTTATCTTAGCAAATAGTGCAGACCCAGATGAAATGCTGCATTTCATCTGGGTCTTCACTGTTTGCCAAAGTACATGTTAAGGGGTTTCTGGTCTATAATGTGGTAAAATGGTACAATTTTCAAGAATGATTCGATACTGATACAGAGCTTCAGTATAGGTGGTGTCTATTGCCTTATTAATTATACAGTCAAGTTCATAAAAATATGGGAGTACTCAGGTAAAATACTGCCCAAGTTACAAGATTTAAACCAGATTTAAATCTATACATCTGTAACTTTATGAAGTTAATATCAAACTACACTTGTAACATTACGACGTGCATTGCATTTCCACTGTCATTTTCTGTTTAGTGAAAAATAACTTTCACTATCTCAAGGGCTTGCCAAAATACTGTTTCTGTCTATTCTGGTATATTAAACAGTCTAACCTACCTTTATCAAGCAACTTTGGTCTGACATAAGGTATAGGTGCACTGGCTGACACATGAGCAAAACTAACCAGGGCATCTAGCTGTGCTATTATATCATTGATCAGCAACATTGGCTCAACATATCCAGCTGAAAAAGACATACACATTAACTCTTTAAGCACTATTCTGGTTTGAAACAATAAACTTAGTATGGTCCATGTATATATCAAGGGGTCATAGGTTATAATTTTAAAATAAATAATGTATTTCTTTCTCCAAAGATCAGTTTTTTTCTTAGCAAACTTGGTGGACTCTTACGAAATGCAGCATTTCATCTAGGTCACCACTGTTTGCAAAAGTACACATTTAAGACTTGAGTCACAAGTATAGAGTTAATGATAAACCATTTTTTTCCCAATGGATTCTTCAATCTTATTACATTTCATTAATTTGGCATTGACTATTCATTACCCATTAAGGGATTGCAGGTCACTAGTTCACATTTACAAATGTACAGTCTACTCACGTTAACTCAACTATGCATTACTCAATACTATCACTTATCTCGAATCGATGGCCCGGTCCCGGTATTTTCCCCTATATATTATTGCAATTCCACAACATTTATCTCGACAATGGCTAAGTCAATAAAACTGATAACTCGTTCCGAAAAACTGGTCCAGCTGATCAATTTTAGTGTATTTTACAACGCCTAACTCGATTCCATTTCATAAGAAAAAGACAGTCATTCACTTACCTTTTTATCTGAAAGTTTCTCCAATTAATCCACGGTTTTGAATGTTAATTATCCCCATTTAATTTAAAAACCATCAATTGTTTGATCACTTGGTCCACGTGGGAGCGCAGTGGCTCAGTGGTAGAGTGCTTGACTCAAGACCGAAGGGCCGTGGGTTCGAGCCTCACCGGCGTCACTGCGTTGTGGTCCTTGAGCAAGACACATTTATCCTAGCTTAGTACTGGTTCAACCCAGGAAGATCCGTCCCTATATAACTGAAATATTGTTGATGGGACGTAAAAGAATCAAATCAAACAAAAAACTTGGTCCACGTGTGTGACACATGCAGTTGTAAATTAGTGTGTTGTAAAATGACATAATTGACTGCGGTTGGCGAATTCTATTGATCTATTGTGTACAACTTCAAAGCGGGTACATGTCTATCTCATGTAAGTGACGGTTTGAGCTAACTTGTCATATTTGAGCAATCTATTGAGTATTAACCTGTCCTATGACAGCTTGTTTTAAATAAGGCCAAAGTATAATATAATTGTTTCGCGGGCCATTTTTTGATTTTTGACAAAAGATGCAGTGTTTTATTTCAGGCACTGGACAGTTGTGCGTGGTAGGCTATTTTTGGACATTGGTCATGTCATGACAAAAATAGATTGGGAAGAGCTGACGAAAATTAAAAAGTGCATGTACACTGTCTGTTGGGGCTTAAACATATGAAGACGTACGAAAGGGTAAAACCTGCAACTGCGGGACCAGTCGTCGATACTTACTTAGAACTGAAAATGCTTTGTTTATTTTATTTTGCCTTAGAAAGTGAAAAAAAGGCCGTAATGTCGGGACTGCAGTGGTACCTGAAGACCTATTCTATTTTTCCCCTTTTTGTTCTTTTTTTTATATTTTATTTCAATTCCCAATGTCAATTGATTCTTGGATAATTCTTCTCGCAATTCATTAATGTAATAGCTACCAATAACAATCTATTAATGGACGAGTTGAACATGAGTTATTTTACCCCCAAATTGTGGCTATACATCATGATATGGTTACCTCCAACTCGACATATTTTGCTCAGTCCCTTGAAATTCGAGGTATCGAGAGTAGACTGTATTTGATTTTTGCTTGAACTACTGGACATTGTTACAAACAGTGTAGACCATGCTGTGACACCATTAGGCTCTAGTAGCAAACTTTTCAAATTTCCAACTTGTGGATGAAATTCTTAAACCACCTTAAACCACAGGATCAGAAGGCCATGGAGTGCTCACCTAAGAATACTGTAGAGCCCTCATCTATGATGCTACATACCAAGGCCCAAGTGTAAGATTGTAGAGGCCCTGGGTAGTTGATGAAATCCCCACTTCACCTTGGGCCTGAGCTTTGAGATGCTTTCAATGAGTACAACAATTTTTTTAAAGTTAGATATCAAGATGAAGATGGGTATCTATGCCTCTTATTCATTTATGAAAACATCCTGAACTTTAGAAATTCAAATCTTAAAACTTGCACAATTTGCCTATAATTAGCATTTTCAAGTTTCAATGGTCAATTGTCTTTAGATAACACAAAAATAAAACAGGATTTTGAGGCTTTCTATGAATTTTGTTCTGTTTGTTTGGTTTGTTGTTTAATGTCCCAGTCAACAGCTATGGTTATGTTGAGACGGTCGGTTAAACTAACCACACTTTTCCTGGGCAAGCTTGGACTAAGCAGTTAACCAGTACTCCTTGCACATACTTTCACTTAACTGACTACAGCTCTTCTTGAATCAGTGGAAGGAGAATAACTGTAGAAAATATTTCACGATCAATCTGACGATTTTCTTTTTTCAATTTACAAACCTGCTATATTGACTACCTCAGCGACCACACTCTTCTGTTGTTCACCATAGTCGTCCTTAGCTTTCATGTATTCCTCATTCAACTGTTGTACAGCCTTATTGTGGAATCTCACACCATTCTGTTTCGTATCTATGGTGATGTAATTCTTGTTGTTCCGCAAAGCCTTTTCTTCCTGTTGAACAAACCCTTTGTACACTTTTTTTTGTTTTGTTGCTTTATGTCCCAAGTCAATGGCGGGACGGTCAGTTCACCTAACCACACTTTTTCCTGGGCAAGCTTGAACAAGCAGATAACCAGTACTTCGTGCACATACTTCCACTTGCAACTGACAACAACCCTTCTTGAATGATCCAGCAGAAGGGAGGAGAATGACCGTAGAAATTATTTCATGATCAATCTCCACGAAAGTATGGGACCCGGCGGGGATCAAACTCGAGACCCCTGGATCTGCAGTCAGACTGGCATCTGTTGCCAGACAGTTACCGACTGCGCTTTGTATACTAATGGATTCTACTAATGGGTTTTTTCTACTTGATTGATACAATAAACTTGTACATATCTATGGGTGTCAGGTATAATTAAAAAAAATTGTATTCTTTTGTCTAAAGATTTTTTTACATTTACACACAGTGTAGACCCTGATGAAATGCAGCATAATGCTGCATTTCATCTTGGTCTTCACTGTTTGCTAAAGTACTCGTTTAGGGTTTTCCTGAAAACAAAGGGATAAACATACTGATTTCTTGATTGAATTTTCCATCCTAAAATAAACTTTAAATGGTTGATTATTTAGAAAACAGGGCTCACAGAAAAAGTCAGTTAAACTGTACAGTGCAGTCCCTGTATAACACACCTTGCAGGGGAGTCCATCTGTCGCATCTTCACATTTTTTTGAGAATTGATTTCCAGAAAATGCAAATGATGTTTGTGCAAAATGAATGAGAATTTTACGAATTTTTGGGTCTGCAGGCAAAATATTTGCTACCATATCGCTGCATTTTGTGATTCCCTTTGATTTGATTAAATTTTAACCTTTTGACCCCAACCTTAGGGTTTGGAAGTGGGGGTGGTGGGTAGGGGTCTGTGGGCAAAATATTTGCTATCATGCTGCTGCTGCATTTCGTGATTCCCTTTAAAGTGATATGCAACATGGCCATGTTCTGAAAAAGTTGAATTTTGACCTATTGACCCCATCCTTAGGGTCTACGGGGGGCTGCGCGCAAAATATTTGCTACCATGTTGCTGCAGTTTGATTCTCTTTAATTTGATATGCAACATGACGGTGTTCTGAAAAAGTTGAATTTTGACCTTTTGACCCCACCCCCTAAGTCCACCAGGGGACTTCGATCAAAATCATGTTTCATATTTATTGTACCTCTGTCTGCATGTGAAATTTCAGTAAAAAAAAATTGTTGACCTTTGACACCACCTAAGGGGTCAGGGGGGGTGGGGTAAAATTTTAATCACTGTCATGCTTATCTACAGGCACTGGGTAAACATGACATGTAGTAAGAAGTTGTCAGATATTATAGTGTTGGAGAAATGTGAAGTTTATTCCACAAAAAAGCCTATATAGCTTTTGCATTAGCCTAAACCTAACTCAAAAAAGGGCCATAATTCAGTCAAAAGTTTGCAATCGATCACCAAATTTGAACTTGACCTGTATTATATAATGCTTTACCCTTCTGTAAAATTTGAAAGAAATTGCTGCATTCATTCAAAAGTAATTGATCGGAAACCACAAGTTGACAATTTAGCCAAAATCTGAGTCAAAAAAGGGCCACAAGTCAGTCAAAATTTTGCTGATTACACCCCTTTTTGAACTTGGCATGTATTTAATGATGCTTGACCCTTCTGTAAAGTTTAAATGAAATGATGCATCCCTTCAAGAGTTATCCATCGGAAACGAAAAGTGTGGCGCCGCAGACAATGAGGCTGCCACCACCGAAGTCATGATCCCTATGCGTCGACCTTGCTTTGCAGGCAACACAAAAAGTGTTTGAAACTTTATAACATATAACATACCACAGCTTTAAGGGTAAAGTAAATGTTATTATTACCTTTCTGGTCACTCTGAAAAAGTAGCCCAACTGACTGTTACTTTCTAACTTCAGCACTTTATTTGGTTCCACTCCTAGGTCTCTCGCTACCTGCAAATACATGTATACAGAAATCAGAGATATTAAGGGCCTAGTCGCAAGAAGAAAACCTGTCTTCAGGGGGTTTGCGAACAACAAAGGCGCAGACTGATCAGCGCCTATGTTATTCGCTTTTTGGAAAGTATCAAATCTAAACTTGCTACAAACAAAATTTCAATTTTCAAGATAGTCTCTGTAGCTGAGTAAGCTGGCTTGGGTATGTCCAGGCCTCGAGGTTATGAAACTTGAGTACAGTCTCAGACTCAAAATGAAAAAAGTCAATAAGCAATGCTTATTAGATACCCTCCGCACAGTAAGAGTCATTGAAAAAACTTGGCAAGTTATAGTTCGAACAAGAAGACCTTAGTTTTGATAAGAAGATTTCAGTACAATCTGTGCAAACAAAAATTATAAACTCCTTCATGCATATGTTCAATGTGTCTACATTGTATAGGCAAAGTATCAAATTGTTCCATAAAAAGCTGTGGTAGGAGTTGATCAGCCCATAAAGGCACTGTCTATGCATATACAAACACCTTATTAGGGAATAATTGTCTAAGTTCTCACAGCTGTCATTTTGTCAAAAATTATCTTTTCTGAACTAAACTCCTTCATGCATATGTTCAATGTGTCTACATTGTATAGGAAAAGTATCAAATTGTTCCATCGAAAGCTGAGGTAGGAGTTGATTGGCCCCTATATGGCCTATAATAGCATAAGCACAAAGCACTATATTAAAAGCCATTTAGAACTACAAAGGGAAATAACTGTAATAGAATTGGCCCCTAGCCTTTACTTTTTTGTCTCAAGTATTTGTCTTGCATATATGAACATGTTTGCAAGGTTTGATGAAAATCCAGCAATGACTCTTTGAGTTATTAAGGAAAAAGCACTATATTAAAAGCCATTTAGAACTACAAAGGGAAATAACTCTAATAGAATTGGCCCCTAGCCCTTACTTTTTTGTCTAAAGTATTTGTCTTGCATATATGAACATGTTTGCAAGGTTTGATGAAAATCCAGCAATGACTCTTCGAGTTATTAAGGAAACAAAGCGTTACGGACGGACGGACGCACAGACGGACCGACGGACAACGTGAAAACAGTATACCCCCTACAAACAAAGTTTGCGGGGGGTATAATAAAGCACAATGATAGGCTGCTCGGGACACATGTCAGCAAGCAGCCAATCATTGCTCTTTATTTTGAGTTTGAGAATGAACTCAAGTTTTATAACCTCGGGGCCCGGTCGGTAACCCTGAAAACATGTTTTCTCATGTCAAGGCCCATACCACACTTGGTACCTTGTGAATCAGACACTTCCTATGAGTTATAAGTTATAACTCTATAAGTTATACTTTTGCTTTTCTAAAGTTTGTTTGAATTGACACTGAACATCCCAGTCAACAATTTTTCAGTAATGTTGGTACATTTTCATGGATTGGGCCAGTACTAAGCAATGTGAATAAGGTGCCTTGCTCAATGACACAACAGAGTGCCTCTGATGAGGCTCAACCAGGGACCCCTAAATCACAATCAGAGTGTCAAACTGTTTGGATCTAGATCAGGACCGACTTTCTGTTGGTCCTGATCTGGATCAAAACTGTTTGCAAGGGTTATCAGCAGAAGACAAACGTCCCCTCTAATAAAGAAATAGTTGAAATCTTAAAACTTGCATCATGTTTACAAATTATTAACAAGTTCAAACTGTCGACTGTCTAAGAGATAAACTGAAAATGATTCAGTGAAGTTATTATAATTTACTTTAGTTCAATATTTTGAGGTAGACTTTCTTTGAAAAGTCAGCCTTTAATAAAATCCTGAATTCAGGAATAATCCTGAAATGTTTCACCTATAGACTCATATATTAACTCTTTGCCTCCTGGGTAATTTTTCATGCTTTTTTTTTTGTCATCTGCTGATTTTTTTCAAAACCAACTTTTTCAAAAAATTCTTTCAGGAATACCATCAGTGTGTCAAACAGTTTGGATCCAGATCAGGCCCGACATTTTGGGTACAAATTGTTTGCAAAGGTTATCAGCAGATGACACTAGTACGTAAAGAGTTATATAGTCTTAATACAAACCTTGTTCATCTGTGCCTTGATATTAGCTTCCGTTTCATCTATCTTCTCTTTTAATGCTGAAATAAAATAACAGCTATATATAGCTGGCAGAAGCACTACTTCATATGTTCTCAGATGAACACTTAGGTTTTGTTTGTTTGATTTGATTCTTTACGTCCCATCATCAATCTTTCAGTTAAACAGGGACAGGTCTTCCTGGGCTGAACCAGTACTAAGCTAGGATAAATGTGTCTTGCTCAAGGACCACAACACAATGGCGCCAGTGACCCTCGAACCCGAGGCCTCTTGGGGCTTGAGTCAAGCACTCTACCGCTGAGCCACTGCGCTCCCTAATGAACACTTAGGTGGATGGAAGCTGAATAAACAAATGGACCCTTGAAGGCATAAACTAGAATTTGTTTTCTACACAAAAAGTGATAAGTGATGCCCTCCCCCCCACCCCCTGTTAGTGCTGTACTTAAGCTGCTTATTAACATGTTGTCTGTTTGTTTGGTTTGAATCTTTATGTCTCAGTCAACAGCTGTGGTCATGTGGAGAGGGTCAGTTTATCTAACCACTACAGCAGTGTGATATGATTAACAGTTTTCATTTTAAATAACAGACTGGTCAATTGTAAAATCCTTTAGTTTTAGTTTCAAAGAGTGACACGGCCATAACTTCAAAAATAGGCAATCCATAGTTACACTCTGTATCTTGTCTAATAATGTTACATATTTGTGCAAAGTTTCATAAAGATAACTTTAAATGTTTTTTAAGTTACAGAGTGGACATGATTAAATCACAAAATCTACTAGTTTCTGTTTCAAAGGGCCATAATTCCAAATATAAGCAATCCAGAGTTATGGTTCTTGCACTCTACACATAGGCTAATGTTGGTCATATTTGTGTGAAGTTTTGTGTGGATTGATTGAATGGTTTCTAAGTTACAGGGCAGACATTTTTAAATCGTAAAATCTACTATTTTCAGTTTCAAAGGGTCATAACTCTGTCTCACAACCCTAAAGATTAGAGACATAATCACTAATGTGATTACAAGAGGGCCATGGAGGCTCGGAATGGTTCAATGAGTTTCATGTTTAAAGCTTTTTTTCTTTTCATAGTTTTCGATTATGGATTAAAATGCTGATTTTTAGCTTGCACTGCCTTGGTGATGAAAAACATAAGGGTTTTTAATGTCTGTGAAGCCTGAAGGTCTTCTTGGCAACATTAAAAAGTTAATGTTCTTTATCATCCAGTGCAAGCTAAAAGTCTGGTTTTCATTTCTTATCTTTACATTTAATATTATCAAGCAAATATGCCAATCTTGCACCAAAACAGCTTGTAACCATTATAAAATGAATCATTTTATTTGTAAAGGGGATGCTGGAACAGCCAGCCAGAGGAACACTTGAACATATCTTCATGGCAATACATGAATAACGTCACGCAAATGCCGATAAACATAGAATGTTATAGGCTAATGCTAACACTAGTCTACCTATAGGCATATGCCATGTGACTGTTCAGTGTATTGCATTGAGAAATGAAAACAGCTGACAGCACCTTAATTAGTAAGCATATTTGCATAATTACCCAAATTAACTATCCCAAAAAGCAATTAGAACTGAATCGGTAGCATAACAAAACACAAGAGAAATTCTGAATACTCAATGCAAATAAATAGCCCTGCATACCATCTTCATCAGTTTGCCGTCCATAAACTCCCCAGTTTTCCAGTACAAGATCGGCTGGAAGTAAGTTTGACATTACTGGGGAGTATGCACTTTTCGCGGATTTGGTTTTAGTTCAGAACACAGTCAACTGATTGGTTTTCAGCATTATTGCTCTATGATCATACAATAATCGATTGATAGCAGAGAACCAGTATTGGAAAAAAATGCATTTGCCCTAAATGGCTGCCAAGTCGAAGCGAGGGCGAAAAAAGTCTAATTTTGTGCAGCAAAGCAACAGAACAACGGCTATTTAAGTTGGTCATTGTTCAGGTATTGTTGATACCATTATTGAACTGCTTTATAAGTGTATCAGACCAGGATTTAGAATTGTATCCTCAATTTTCAAGAGAATAGACATCCTTGAAATCGAAACTGAAAGTAGCTTTCATTCAGGAGTGAATGTGTCTTATACAAACTGTAAAATCATGGAAAGTTTTAACATTTACGAAAATACCCAATTGAAAAAAGCAAAATACGCAAATAAACATTTCTTAGAAAGTTTGAATATGCAATTAAAATTTGAAATACCCAAGTGAATGAAAAAGGAGGGAGTAACATACCCAACTGCTCAAAAAATGAAGGTACTGAGCTGAAATTTTGAATTTCATCTAAGGCAACTACATCAGAAATGTAAATATTTTGTATGCTCACCCTGTAGTCCTTCATCAAAATCTGCCTTAATAACAAACTCATGGTTCTCAACCTGATCAAGGTCCATCGTGATCTCAACCATCTCTTGAAACTTCGCAAAGTCCATCAGTAACTCCTGTCAACAATACCAGTTACTTAAAGCTGCATAGTCTGTAACTTTTGATCTTTTAATTTTCGAAATAAAGTTTCTATTTTTCAAGAATACAGTAAAAATCCTCAAATTCAGGTAAAATTTTTACCATTTTCGTAAATGTTAACAAATGACCACTATCAGAACCACAGCATTTATGTTAAAAATCAACCGTCTAGAATTATTGGAGGGACGTAAATAATTACCAATAAGAGAAAAACACCTATTTTAATAAGATAATTCACTTTTCCTTGCAGTTTCAGCTGTACTGAACATATTTATTGTGGAACATAACTTAATTCTACTTTTACAAATGATTTAAAAAGAAAATATTTTTTTTCGAAAAAGGTTCATAGTTACAGATCTAGTCTCTTTAATGTGGATCTCAATGTGACAATGCCATGAGTACATGGGAGAAAGTTCAAAATTTCCAAAATCCTGAACTTTTGAAATTCAAATTTTAAAACTTGCTGGATGGCTACAAAAATGGATAATTTAAAGTTAAATGATTGTGTTTAGATAATCTGAAAACTAATCAACTAATCAAGAAAGCTATTATAATCTCCTTAATTCAGCATTTTGAGGCTGACTTTCTATGGAAAGTCAGCCTCAAAATCCTGAAATCAGGATTAATCCTGAAAACTTTCACCCATGTGAGTATTTAGAACCAGAGATTATTAAATCATTGCATGCTAGGTAATTTTCATGCGTTTGTTGTCGTTTTCAAAAAATAATAATTTCAGGAACACTATCAGAGTGTCAAATTTCAGCGGTTTGAATCTAGATCAGGACCGATGTTCTGTCAAACATGATCTTGGTCCAAACTGTGTGCAAAGATCTTCAGCATATGAAAAAAGTCACCACAAGCAACGAAAGAGTCAAATATAAACTTTGCAAGCAACCCATGTTGTTATACTTCCAGGAGCATATTAAAAATTGAGTTTATTGCTAATATTCATACCTTTATGTGTCTTTAAAACTGTGGCATCAAACTATTCTTTTGGACATTCATACCCATAAATATGCTTGTTTTCTATTAACAATCGAGTATTTAAGAAGTGAATTCAATTTTTGGTCTGTTCATGGATCATGAAAAGTAAGTAAAGCCCAAAGTGCTTCACGTAAAAGCCCCATTCTCACTGTGCCGATGTAGCCACAGTTCATCCCGATTCACGACAGCCCGTATACCGCGATGCACCGGGACACATTTCATAAAAAAAAATTGCGTTCTCACCTTACCGACGTTACCCCGGTCCTCAAGAAAGCAAGACGCCGGTTGATTTCCGGCTCACCACGGAGCACTTACGGTGCAGCACGGTGGAGCCACGGTTCATGCCGGATTACCCTGGTGTCACCCAGGTTGTTGACGGTGATGTCCCGGTAACTGCCGGTTGCGCCAAGGTTACATGCCGGTAGTGCCACTGTTGCATCCCGGTGTTACTCTAAACTATAAAACCAGGATAAAAACGTGGAGTAACATCAGTTTTCTTCTGTCTCTATCGCATAAGTTATGTCTTCAAAGAAAAAACACACATCTATCAGACAGACATAGGACTGCACAGCCACATACGATTAATTTAGATTAAGTTACTAGAGGAATCATGATCTATGTAGCGAAAACAAATGCCTAGTAACCTTGCAGCTCATTTGAATGAGTGTTGTCGTATAAGCAGAAGCAGACCTGGCCCTGAGGTTGTTAAACTTTTTTCATGCTTAACTCAACTGAGCATGAAATTTCAACTGCTCATAAAAGCTAAAATACCGGCAGATAAAGAAGTGTCTTGCTTTAAGTCTCTCAGTTGTTGTATTTATCACGCTAATAAATGTTTAAATGCCGACAAATGTTGATATTTTAACATTTTTGAGCAGAATAAGTTTCTTGCTCAGCTGAGTTGAGTATGAAAAAAGTTTTATAAACTCTGGGCCTGTTTTCTTACGACAGAGTTCAAATGTTGTTGATCTGGGCACAGAATTGCAATGCCTCCTTAAAGTTAAGGAAGACTTAGTTTAAGCATTGATATTTCAACATGTTACATTAAATGCTTAATAAATTGCCAGCACCGATAAAGTACTATTGTGATCTATAGAAAAAAAAAAACTATTTTGATTTTAATCAGTTAGAAAACATTATTTTTCGCATCCTGAAAATCCAATACTTAATTTAAGTCTTCCTTTACTTTAAGAATGCATTGTACCTCTGGGCCCAGATTGTCTTGCTTTTTAGTAAAAATATACAAACACTATGAGCCGCGGCATGTGATTTCCAACAGTGTGGTATTTTGAGAAGTGTCGACTCAGACAAGCCTGTACAGTTCCCATTTAAGCTTAGAAATTCCAAATGTTGTTCGGTCAGTAGCTTACCAGTCAAATAATAATCAAGCGACTAGCAAAGGCTCTTATCAGACTGCACATAGGTGCAGGCTGATCTGAGGTTTTGCTGTTGGCACATACCACATTGTTGTAAATCTCATGTCGCGGCTCATGTATACATTGTATGCCTGACTCTTAAGGTACTATAAGTGCATTTATTCATAAGCTTTTGTGAATGAGCAATACTGCTGACAATTTAACCAGCTTTCGAGGAATGGACTTTATCATTTGGATGAACCCAATTTCATTTTAGGGGCAGCAGGAGTGACTTTTCATTTTTATTTCGTGCACGGTTTATCACGGTGGAGACAAGAATGTTCCCAGAATGCACCGGTATCGCCCCGACGGAGACACGGTTGCTGCCGGCGTCGTCCAGGTTTACCACGGTATTTGACAGCCTTCCTGGTTACTCCCGGTGAGTCCCGGTTGTTTTTAAACATTTTAAAACAACCAGGGACATGAGCCGGTTCAACATGGTTCATCCCGGATCTCCAAGGTTGTCCACGGTGCCGCCACGATTGTGACACGGTTCATCCCGGATCATCAAACCGGGACAGTGAGAACGGGCTTAACTTTGCAAGAGGCCTGAAGTATTCATAATTCCATGAACAGATCAAAAATTGAATATATTGCTTATATTTACATTTATTATAAATACCTAAAATATAAAAATTATTTATAATTTAAGAAACAAAAAGGTTTTATATTTGATATGTTATTGTATTAACGGTTTTGTTGGAGAGTTAAACTGAAAAGCGGAACAGTTAGTGTGAACATGGATAGCCAATGGTGCAAACAAGAGGCTTGTTTCGTACAAGTCAGGTGTAGCTTGCTGTCAATCACAACACCAGTGTAGCTTCTGGCGAATCAGCTCGATGTTTGAAGCAAAATTGCACGGGCAAGTGAGCTTGACAGCTAGCTGTCAATCATATCTGTGCCATTCATGAGGGCATGAATGGTTGCAAAAATCTAAAGGTTCATTAATGGATTGGTTCGAAAATGTAAATACTTAAGAAATGAAATTCATATTTCGAAGGTTTATGAAGTAAAGAACACCTTGTGTTCAGTTCAAAATTAATGTGACATCCTGTAGACATCACATTAACTTTGAACTGAAAAGCCTGCTTTCATTACATTTTTTTTATTTTGTTTGTGTTCTAACATCCCAGTCAACTGGTATTGTCATGTCGAGATGGTCAGTTAACCTAACCACAGTTTTCCTGGGCAAGCATAGACTAAGTGGCTAACCAGTACTCAGTGCATATACTTTCACTTGTGACTAACAACAGCTCACAACCTATGGATCAACAATCAGACTCACTGCAGATTGTGCTATAGGACCCACTTATTGTCTTACCTTTAATGGATTGGTAAAGAGTTCCATTAACAAGGATTTGTGCTGTCCATTCGTCTTTTCCAAGGTTTCTAGAAGATATGGCATTTTATCTATAGCCTGATATACTCTATAAACATCCTGCAAAATAAACCAAACAGACCAAAATCTAGACCCTCATGACTTACTGGATAGCATCACATGCATGTTAAAGTAAAACTACAGTCAATGTTCTAAAACTTCGAACACTTTACTCAAAGTTTAGATAAACAAAAATTTTCAGCATAAAAATGTAAATATTTTCTTACCCATCAGTTTTAACATATGTTTTTGGTGCTCAAAAGAACAGTCTCATTGAGATGGTTCTTTTGAGTACCTACAACATATGTTTTGGTTGAAAAAAAAAAAAAAATTCGTTACACACTCTTAACTAAAGTCTGGCTTTACTACTTCTCTTCTCAAATAAAATGGTGGTTATTAGGGCTGGAAACAAGAAAATCTTGTCAGAATAGCAAACAGAGAAGATCCTGATCAGATTGCTTCTTCAGAAGTAATCCAATCTGGGTCTTCCCTGTTTGTCTAGATCTTTGTGTTCGAAAGTTTAGAACATTTACCATGACAACATTATGTGATATAAAGTGACATCAGATGATCATATGATGGACTGAAAGTTTGTTTGAGCTAATAATTTACATCCCAGTCAGCAATTTTCAGCAGCATTTAATCAGGGTCTGCACTGTTTGCTAAGATAAAACAATCTTAACCCTTAAAGCCCCAATCACGACTGCAGCAGACGACAAATTTTTGAAAAAAAATAAGGTATGAAATTTCATGAGAATCGTCTGCCAGCCTTATTAGCGGAAAAAATTTGAATTTGTCGTCTGCTGCAAATTATAGGTGGGGCTTCAAGGGTTAGGGGAGAAATGCATCATTTTCTTTTTGTACAGATTTTGACCATCAACCCCTTAAAATACAAAATGGACTATATCCAGGGTGGGTAGTCATGTGTTTTTTGTTTGGATACTATGTATGGAAAAATGTTGGACTTCTTTTCCACAATGGTGTTTTAAGCGAAAGTAAGTAGAGATTTCTGCGTGTTTTTTCATCTTTACCCAGAAAGTTATACACCAGTTTCCAGCCCTCATTTTTTCTAGATCTATCGATGCCAGGATATCCCTCTTAAAGCTTCTTACTTTGAGTACATGCTCAGTCACAAATTTTTTAGTGGTGAAGATCGAGCCTGAATTATAGAAATAAACTGTGCAGACGACAATTATTTTCTTGTGACAGAGTTTGTACTCAAAGTAAGAGGCTTAAAGAGGATATCCTGGTAGAGTCAGATGGGGGAAAATGTGGGCTGGAAAATGGTGCATAGATGAGAAAACAGAGAAAAACGCTACCATCTACCACTATATCATTAACACTTCCTGTAATGAATACACTGGAATCTCAAAATAGACCCCCACATAAGAGATCAGTAATAAGAAATATTTTTCTATTTTTTCAACCAACATATATGTTGTAGGTACTCAAAAGAATTACCTCATTGAGAGGTTTTTTTTGGGGCTGCCAATACATGTAAAAATGAATAGATAAGAATCTTTTAACTTTTTTACACTGAAAATGTTTTGTTATGTAGACCTTTTTTAAAATATTGATTGCACTCAGGCCTCCAGATAAGAGTGTGGATTGGAAAACTAGTTTCTTTATTACTCATCCAAAACATATGTTGTGGGTACTCAAAAGAGTTGTCTCAATAAGACGGTTCTATGAGTACTCAAAACACATGTTTAAATTGATGGGTAAGAAAATATTACCAATTTTATGCTAATAAAATATTTACTCATCTGAATCTATGTGCACTAAATATCAATAAATATGAAATTTGAAATTACAATCAAACATGTCACCTTTTGGCAACAAGTATGAGCACAATGACCTTATGCTTTATGTTCATGTGTGTTTATTTTTTTTTGTATTTTAAGGGCAGGGGAGAAGAGTGTTGCCTTTTTTATATTATAAATTGATAAACCTACTACCCTACTTAAGTCAGAGGTAGAGAGAGGCTGACTGATCTCTATTGTGGTAAGTGGCTGGACTGGAATTGAAACTCAGGATCCATAAGTTTCAAATTTCATTAAAAAATTTGCTGTGTTTTATTTATGTTGATGCTTTAAATCAGCTATTTTTTCAGTCATGTCAGAACGATTTCCTGTCTTCCTGTGTTGAATCAGTACTAAGCAGAGGATAAAGTGTTTTGCCCAAGGACACACAGGAGTGCCTTAAGTTAAGTCTTGAACCAGAGAGTGTGACCCTTCGCCCTCAAGTCTAACACTCCACAGAGACCTGACTCCCCACATACTACAGTAGAACTTCAATGGATTGAACAGGCTTGGGACCATGAAAAATAGTTCTAGCCAGCCCTGGTAAATGAGCCATCAGAGTTCCAGCCATTGAAGTTCTACTGACTGTGCTATGCAGACTGGAAGAAAATTATATATTATTTATAGTTGTATTTATTTACCTGAAGATTTGCTTTCTTTCTCTGAAATTTCTTGGCTAGTCTTTGGAAATCTGGTATCTTTCTGAGTTGGTCCTCTTGTAAGGTCTGTCGGAGTTCTGTGTCTTCTACAAGGGTTTCCACAACATTTAGCCGTTCCTCTACAAGGAAAGTAAAACCTGTGTAAAACCCCACTCAAAAATAGACAAAACAAAGATCTTTATGACAAATGGTAGCTTGGAGCATTCTGAAAAACTTTTGACCTGCATTAAGCGATAATTGGTCTTGGAAACCAACTTTTTGTGTTTTGAGAGTGGCCAAAACTTGCAGTATGCCTTAATATAGCAACAACTATTTTAAATAGCCAGTTCAGGGTTCATACAGGGAAGTTTGAGTATAATTCAAGGACTTTTCAAGGACTTCAAGACTAAAAGTTTAGGAAAAATACTGATCGAAGTGTTAAAATTCTTCTTCAAAAATGCTAGACTGAGAAAATGGAGAAATTAGTACTAGAAAATGAGTATAAAATTGTTGTACCTATATTTGGTGCAGCATTAGCTGCACGAAATAAAGGCACAACAATTTTATACTCATTTAGATCTCTATCAACAGTGTTACGTTCTACAGAAAATAGAAGAATTTAAGGACTTTTCAAGGTCTTTGAGTGATTTTCCAGTACTTTTCATGGCAGATTTAATTTTCAAGGACTTTTCAAGAAAGCCCTCTAATTTCAAGTACTTTTCAAGCCTGTGCGAACCCTGCAGTTGTGTTTAGTGCATGTGGACTGCTTAATTCTAGTTATTTTACTGGCTGTTAATTATCAAAAACTCATGCATTGGCTTAACCCTTTACTCCATAATAATACTTTTTGATGCCTTTAAATATCATGTATTTGAAAATATTATGGAAAATTGAGCATTTGCTCTTTTGGAGCGAATGCTCTATTTTCCATTATATTTTCAAAAGGATTCAAAACTTAAATTTTTGTTGGATCTTTTCAATGTTGTCTAAAAATAGAAAATGATGTCATGATCTAAAAATAGCCTATGGAGTGAAGGGTTAAATGCCTTTTTTATCAGTTATGCTTGAAAGCTTACCAATTTTGTTTTTATCTATCAATGGTTGCTTAACCCACTGACTCAGCAGTCTCTGGCCCTGGGCTGTACGGCATCTGTTCAACAATCCTAGAACACACTGGAACCGGTTACCACCTGAAACAACCATTAACCTTTCTGCTTAAAGCTGCATAGTCTGTAACTTTTGATCTTTTAATTTTTGAAATAATGTTTCTATTTTTCAAGAACACACTAAAAAACTAAAATTCAGGTATACATTTTACCAATTTCGTAAATCTTTTTAAATTATCAGTATCGAAACAACAGCATTTATGTTAAAAATTGACTGTCTATAATTATTGGAGGGACGCAAATAATTACCAACGAGAGAAAAAACACCTGCTTTTATAAGATAATTCACTTTTCCATGCAGTTTTCAGCTATAGTGAACAGATCTATTGTGAAAACTTAACTTAATTCTGCTTTTACAAATGATTTAAAAAGAAAAGAAAATTTTTCGAAAAATGTTCATAGTTGCAGACTTAGTCTCTTTAAGTCGTCTGCTTTTGTTGTCTGTTGAAATGTTTTTAGTAGCTTTTTGACAAATAGTGTTGAACCAGATCAGACTTACCTGGATCCACACTGTTTGTCCACATACTTATTTAGTCAAATAATATTAGCAAAATATGCAGTAGATGATTTAAGCAGACAATATTTTATATGAATTTTTGCAGGTACTTTAATGGTTTACTAGAATTTGTGTTAACTGTTCACATGCTGGGCAATTTTCCATTTAATATAATGATCATTTTATCATCTGCTGGTTTTTGTTTTTCTAAATTAACGGTAAAAAAAAATATTTCAAAAACACCATAAGTGTCAAACAATTTGGATCCCGATCAAGCCTGATCTGTATCCAAAATGTTAGCAAAGGTGATCACATGGGTGAAAGTTCAAAATTTCCAAAATCCTGAACTGTAGAAATTCAAAGTGTTAAAACTTGCAGGATGCCTACAAAAATGAAAAATTTCAAGTTTAAATGATTAATTGTGTTTAGATCACCTGAAAACTATTCTGAGAAGCTATTAAAATCTGCCTAATTCAGCATTTTGAGGCTGACTTTCTATAAAAAAATTAGCCTCAAAATACTGAATTCAAAATTTAAAAGTCGACACCAAAGAGTTAACATGTTATTCAGATGAATTTTTAATTCCTCAGGCCCAATGAGTTATTTTGAGTATACTAAATATCAATGCTATAGCTTGAATACTTTTAAGCAATCTTGTGATTAAGATCCCATTTTGTCCCGTAATATACAATTATTGACTATTGAGGCATTGGACATGATGTGATATCAACCTGAGAGTACCAATATTGACCGAGGGGGAGCAGAGGTCAATATCATATCATGTCCAGTGCCTCAATAGTCAACAATTGTTTTATTATATAATTTCTCTAAACAAAAAAGCAGCAACAACAACAACAACAACAACAAAAACTTGGCTATGGACTATGTCTATTACAGTCTTTAATTTCTTTTTTTTACATGATGACTGATTCTATTCAGTTAAAAAGGAATGAATGCATACTTTATTATCCCCCGAGGGATATAGTTTTGGCGTTGTCCGTGCGTGCGTCCGTCCTTCCTACTGATATGGATTTGGGGGGCTTTTTAGTCGTCTGGAGATAGACAAGGGGCCATTTCTTAACAATGTGCCATGGCCCTCTGTAAGTTGCCTCAAATGATTCAGGGGACCTCAGGGGAGGTAATAAAATAAACTTCTAAAAAAGTATGGTGATGGACGTCCAAACTGGAAATGGCCTGGAGTAATTTGTCAGTCTGATATTAACAGGCCAATTCGGAGCTAAACTGGCCTGTTATTTCGGACACTTGGCCCCTTATTAATGGCTCTTTATAAACTGGCCTGATATTCAATGTTGGGCGTAGTCTGTCCGTCCACACTTTTTGTCTGTCCGGAACCATATCTCAGTACCTATTTGTCAGATTTGATTCATTCTTGGTACAAATGATAAGTACCATGGACTTTCAATATCCTATAAGTTTGGTCAAAATCAACCCCTTAACACTTGAGTTATTGCCCTTGTTTTAAAATAGGCAATTAGAAGGCAAAACATATATTAGCTTTTTTGTGTGATGATCTTCACATTTCATCAAAGCTATTATATTTAACAACTTCTCACTATTAGACCATGATTGCCAAGTGCCTGTAGATAAGCATGGCAGTATCAAAGTTTTACCCCTTCCCCTTTGACCCCACCTAAGGGGTCAAAGGTCAAATATTTAAATTTCGAAATAACTAAGGCAATTTTTAATATTTTTTGCTGAAATTTTGCATACAGGCAGAGCAGCAATAGATATGAAACATATCAAAAGGGATTTCAGTTTGAAGGCCTGGGTCGGAGCCTGTTGGGTGGACTTAGGGGGTGGGGCCGAGGTCCAAATCAAACTTTTTCAGAATATGGTCATGTTGCATACCAAATTAAAGCTGATGACGCTGGCAGCAACATGGAAGCAAATATTTTGCCCAGAGACACACCCTCGACCCAGGGGGTGGGGTCAAAATAGGGCACCGTGAACTAATTATTTCTCCCATAGACCCCAATGGTGAACCCTAGTATTTGACAGTTTATTCTGCATCTCACAATACATGTGGGACATCACCATATGCCTTAAATTCAAGCCAAACCATGAATAAGGGGAATAAGAAACGAGAAAACATACATTCACATGCTTTTTTTTCAACTGTTGCTTGTTGATTAATGGCTGCCATATTTTTGGAAAACCCCATCCCAGTTCCTATTAGAAATCACAATTTTTACTTTTTGCTCTAAAAAAACAAAATATAAATGCATCTGGTAGTAAACTATGTACCAATTTGAAGAAAATTAATTTTTGCATCTGCTAGAGAATAAAATATATTTTTACTTTAGCCTCATCATCCAATCAGATGCATCCATTTGCCAGATTATAGCCTCGGAGTTCCTCTCAGCTTTTGACTCCTGGGATATGTTGATATAATTAGTTCCCGGTCCCCTATACTGCACCTTTTTTTTTTTTAAAGAAATCCTTCTTGTTTTGTGTTGCATATGATAAATTAGTGTTTTGTGATGAAAAATGTATAGTTTTCAACTTGCTTTTTGTTTCCTTATGTCCCAAATGTGTTAATTTCAGTACCTACCCATTATGGAGCAATATAATGAGCCACATAAAGCATTAACAAAGTAGGATAGTACAGCTGGCAAAGTAAAATTCACAAAGCTACAGAAAGAAATATTATTTTCATCTGAAACCATCAGAAACTACTTAAAGGACATTAGATTACTAGTTGAAAGAATTATTTAAGCTAAAGCCATCAAAAGCACCCTACACTGATGCACTTACCCCACCCACCCAAATTTTGCTAATTATCTACCCCCATGCTAGGACTTAGTCTCTGTCACAGAAATGTCAGTCTTGAGTTGCAGTTTTTGATTCAAATAGAAGAAATGAGCTTAGTAAAGGTTCATATGAGAAGATCATCCATAAATATCATTGTGTAAGACTATATTTATCATGAAACAGATCACTGATAAGCAGAGCCAAAAGTACAAAAAATATTGCAGGACCTTGTATAACATCTTACCCCCCTAAGAGTGGTTCAAGAATTAACCATAGGGGAAAGGTGGTTTCCAGCTGAATATTTTTTAAATGGGTGAGGGGGGTCTGGCAGTGTTTCTAGGCCTGTAGCACTGTGATTATTGCAATTTGTAAGGAGGTGGGGTGGTGTCTGTAAAAAAAAGAAGTGACATCTGCACCGTCCTCCTCTTATTAATTCTGGAACCACCCTACCAATACCAAAATGCATCTCACATGAATTTGGAGCATCCAAATAATACACACTAAATATCATTTTAACAACTGCATCTTAATTTGTATAGGGACATAACTCCTAACTATTGAGAGTTATCTACACAGTACTATGATGTCACCAACGTAATGTAGCTATAGCAATGACGTTAAATCTTTCAGAGTGCATGAAGTGGCTTGAATGTTGTGACTGTAACTAATTTAATGTGATAACTGTATACTATTTCTACCATTTTCTCTCTAACTTTATAACTAAAGACTGACATTTCTTACAAAAGACATCATGAAACAAAAAAAAGGAATAAGGAAAAGACTGAAAACCTGCTTCAAGAAAGGGCTGTCACCTCATAATAAGGGTATGAAAATGGAGTCAACAGACTTGAACTCTAGTAATGAGTTTCATTACATCAGACCAACAGCTACTGAAGTTATGATGGCAAAAGAGGACCCACTGAGACCATACTGTGCTTCAAACCAGGAAGATATGGATGGCAGGGCTTATTCTACAATGGTTCTACGACCGAAGCCAGACGCACCGCTTGAAGTTGAAAGAAAGAATTCTGGTTTTGGCGATAAGTATGTTGAATTGCATTTTCACTTTTCATTCAAAGTCTAATTCTGTATGTAGTGTCTGAAAGAATTTCAAGTGACTAATTAGACAGAAAAAATGCCAAAAAAATGCCAAAAAAAGGAGCAAAATTGTGAAAATTTCCTTCCAAGTTTTAATAATAATTCACTGTAAATCACAATAAAGGATTAAAATCAAGCTGATATTTTCTTTAAAAAAAAGGGCTTTCATATTCTTTGAACAGTACAATCATACCCAAAAAGAAGATAATAAGCAAGAAATCATAAAAATTTACTGTCAGCCAAAATTTCTACAATGCAAGGGAAACAACTCATTGCTAAAATGCATCACACTATCATCATACAATATGGGCTGCAGGTCCCCCCAACTGAAAATTATTTATCTTATTACCGCTCTTCAACAGATGAGATACAATGTGACATCAAGTCAGAAAAATGCAGTGCAACCATCCCAATGGAGCAGAGTATTGGGGATGAGAGACAGTGGGCAAAATCCTGTTTACTCCAGCTAAAAGAGGATCAGCTACAAGTACAATACATCACTACGGATCCAGACACCAGTGCGTTTAAAGCCGCAGAAGACCTCCATCTTGCAAATATGACGTCTGTTGCCCCAGTGCACCAAATTGATACACGACATCTTTCACAGAATCATCGAAAGCATATAAAGAGTAGAAGGTCTCTTCTTAACATGATGCCTGGGGTTACAAGAAGATGTAGAGAGAAGAAATTAAACAGCTTTGCTGTTGATCTAAGCATGCGCTGCCAATCAGAGTTTCAAAACATTCATAGAAAAGTAAACAGTGACACGCTTTTGCTTCAAAAACACATCAATATGACTTCTGACGCCATCATAGCATGCTATCAGGGTGACCACAGGCTATGTCTGTCACAGTCTACTGTCTGTATGGGAGACAGTGACAACAATTGGCTTGTTAAAAGTGAATATTTACCTTACTTTTTCAAATTGAAGGTGAAAATAGGCTCGGAAAAAGTATTACGGGACTGTATTGACTATCGTCTTGGGGCGAGCATTGTGGAAAAGACCAAACTTAATTCAAACTCACAAAAAGTTGAATCTGTGAATAATGTTATTAGACATGCATTGCCTAAAAATGTGACATTTGCCAGGAATTTTTCAGGAAGGGCTCATTGTGCAGTCTTCAAATGCAACAATGGTCCCGGAGAGGCAATATTGAAGCTTTGTGAAGCAATTGGCTGTTCTATCCCTTCAAATAGTAAAGTGTCGGCTGGACTTTTGGGTGAACAGAAATGTTTTGAAAACAACCAAGTGCGTTGTGGGTCCGCAAAAAGAAAAATCAAGCATAAATTTAGAAGAAATAATCTTTACAAGTTATATGAAAAGCACCACGAGAAAATATCTTATAGAAAAGCCCAATTGCTTCTTAAAAAGGCCAAAACAAGGCAATTGAGAGCCAAAGTAAGCAAGGACCATTTTTACACTTTGAAGCTGCACATTGAGGCAAACAACTAAAAAAACAACTAAAAAAGATCACACTTACAGTATAACAACAAAAAGCAATCATCCTATCCCAAAATGCAAGATGGAGAATGCTCCGTCGTGCAGCTTCCAAGTCTAAAACAAGCATTACGTGACATATTTTCTGAATGACGTTCGAAAACCAGGTGATCTGGGTTTATGCACAGTTTCTCATGGCACAGGTGACTGACGTCCATTAAATCACCAGCATCATTGGTACGGGGAAGCTCTGTTACCTTTTTATGTAGCATATAGGCCACTCTGTGAGCCAGTTCAACTTTTTGCTTGCCTGTTGTGCACCAGGTTACTGTCTTTCGACCATATCCATGGCAGTCAGAGCTACCCGACCACAATATGCAGCCCCCACCCCCCTTTACAGAGTACTTTTGAAGGCTCCTTTCAATTTTTTCCCAAAATATGTACATGGCATAGCATCTGCTAGAGAATAAAATATATTTTTACTTTAGCCTCATCATCCAATCAGATGCATCCATTTGCCAGATTATAGCCTCGGAGTTCCTCTCAGCTTTTGACTCCTGGGATATGTTGATATAATTAGTTCCCGGTCCCCAAAAGGTCAAACTATATATTTTTCTGAAAGTAGTCATGTTGCATGTCAAATTAAAGCTGACGACCCTGGCAGCAACATGGTAGCAAATATTTTGCCCACAGACACACCCTCCACCCAGGGGGGGGGGGGGGGGGGGGGGGGGTCAAAAGGTCAAACTATATCTTTTTCTGAAAGTAGTCATGTTGCATATCAAATTAAAGGGAATTGAGCACAGAGCACCATGAAAGCAAACATGCTGTCATTACACACACTAACGACCCCTGGGTGGGGTTAAAAAGTTATTTTTGTTTTCTTTTCTAAAAGTGGTCATGTTGCATATCAAATTAAAGTGGAACAAGTGTAGACCTACATGCAAGACAAGTGTAGACCTAGACACTTTGAATTTACACACACCCTTGACCTCCGGGGTTGGGTTTAAAGGTCAGATATTGAAATTGTGCAGATGTAAGTATATTTTTTTATAAACTAAACACTAAAACATACTTGAAAGGTGTTTGTTATGATCTGAATAATACTGAAGGTGAACTAAGGGTTAGATAAATGGGATTTATGTTTTGTGATTTACAAGTTTCTCTCAAATAACCCTTCGTCGGTCGAATTTGTCTTGTTTGTAATTACAACTGCAGACAGAGAATATCCAGATAAAATGCTGCCTAATGTGGCATTTCATCAGGGTCTTCACTGTTTGCAAAGACAAAAATGATCTTCAGGAAAAAAAAACTGCACTTTTGTTTAGAAATTAAAACCTGTGACCCCTTGGATTATACAATGGACCATTCCAAGTTTATTGCATCAGAATTCATTAGTTGTTCTGCTACAGCAAAGTCTGAATTACATGTATATGATGAAACACCAAATCTTGTGAATTTCGTGCTGCTGTCACTCACTGAATTGTATTTACAGCAAATCATGCAAGTTTCATGCTGAAAGCACACCTGTTGTGGAAAGTTTCTATGAAGTCTATTTTTAGTAACTAATATTGAATGGGAAAAACCAGCAGCCCATGTGATTTGTAGTTTTATGGGCTGGAGTGGATAGGCATCTGGGCCAATCAAAATAGGTTATATAATAATCAAATTTATTGACCGGTGGAATAGTTCAGTGACTCACGACATAGCAAAATAATAGACAATTACTCCGTATATAGATGGTTGGGTAATAATATATAAATATTACATTCCCTGAGAGGGTGATAGTCGAAAATATCATCCGAGGAATGTGATTATCAACCTCGGCTGCGCCTCGGTTGATAATCACATTCCTCAGGATGATATTTTCGACTATCGCCCTCCGTGGGAATGTAATATTTATTTTATTATACCGAACAGAACATTCTAGATCCTTTATTTTCTACCGTTTGTTTTCTCTTAGACTTACCATGGTGAGGGGAGTTCCAAAGGGAATGCATGAATGAAAGATATATTTTTCACAAAAATGGTTCTGTTTTTAACAGTTTGAATGCTTGAACTGATCACTGACGTTCGGTTAAATAAATTACGTCATAAAAACTGATGACGTCAAACTTCATACCAAGCAGCGTCATTTAAATGGAGATACTTTACCGTATGCGATTTTGATGCAAACTAGAAAATTTCGACTAATCCGCCCAAATTTGGTCTCAACATGTTCCGCTTGTCCTAACTAAGAAAACGAGTACCCACACTTTATGTTTCTGACCATGAACAGCAAAGTTATTGGTAGTTGAAAGTGGCAAAAATCTTGTCTCATGTCCGCCATTGCTGTAGAACGTATCCTGACGTGAATGAACCGTATGCGCATTGCCGTTGCGCATCAGACGAACGACTGATATTTTACAATATCACCCGCTGCTATGGCAAACGAGTGACAGTATTCGCCGTCGCTATAGCAGCGGGTGATATTATAAAATATCAGTCGTTCGTCTATGGAAGTCATGTATGGGGAATTCACGTGAGGTATAATAATTGTATTTATTATTAATTTAACAATTACAATGACGTAACAGATCGACATGCGGCCAGCGTGCCGTTGTTCATTTTTTATCTTTCCCACAGGCCGGTACGGGTATGTGAGATAGATAGAATTTTCTCACATACCAACGCATGCAAGATCGAGTGATCCCCATGTAAGTTCGCTGTCGGAAAAATCAGTCCCACATGCCGACCCATGTGAGATAAGCGTAACTAATACGAGATAAGCCACACGCGGCCGGTTGCTAATGTGAGATAACATTTTTGGCGTATGACTGTGTTCCTTTGAAAACGAAAGTTGAATTGTTGTCAGTCAGGAAAAAATTCAATGTTGAATTTTCAGCGAATAAAGTCGGCCTTCAACTTGGTTTAAAAGTAAAACTGCGCATTTTTACTTAAAACCTTTATTCAATGCTTTGAACATGTTGAGTGCATTGCGATTGACATATTTAATTTGTTTGGCAAGGCTGAATTATGAACGCACCGGGACGGGGAGCCTTGACGATGTAAAAAAAACAACACACACACATTTGCTCAACACAATTACTTCCTCGAGTTACTGTGGCTGATAAGCTAGTTCTTGTAAATCCATTTTGATGAAATAACCATTTGTTCATTGTTTAATGCGCTGTTTATTTGATGTTTCAAGTTGATTTGTACAGCGCGCGTCATTGACTATTTACATCGACCTCAGTGACGTCACCAACAGATATTACACAGTACTGTACCGTACGGTCGTGGTATATGAGAAAAAGAATCGATCATTGGTGCTCAGTGGTTCCAGAAAAATCCCAACCCTCGGGTCCACCGTTAAGTGGGAAACTCGGCAAGCCTCGTTTCCCACTGGAAAGGTGGGCCCTCTGGTTGGGATTTTTTTGTCCGCTGAACACCAATGATGGATTCTATTTATCTCACATGAGTTTAAACAGCAGAAATCCCGATCTGGTGTGCGAGAAGAATTTGAACTCCTATGTCACATCCAGCTAGAAGGTGGCAAACTCATGAACAAACCTTCAACTGTGCTAGGCAGTAAGTTAAGGGCTCTCACTGCTGCAGCATCTAACCTCATGTACTGGCCGAGATCAAAAGTAGATAAACTGTACTGACCAAAGTTACTCTCATCGGACAGGAGCTGAAATAAGTAAGAAATTAGTATGGGACTTGTCGTGAGAATACATGTGAACAGCAAAGGCACACAGCAGTCTGTGCA
The DNA here is from genome assembly GCA_964019695.1 of Loripinus fragilis. Classification (NCBI taxonomy): domain Eukaryota; kingdom Metazoa; phylum Mollusca; class Bivalvia; order Lucinida; family Lucinidae; genus Loripinus; species Loripinus fragilis. The sequence goes on from OZ026517.1 coordinate 37,655,575, forward strand.
TCTTCAAAGTCTGATCAGCGCCTTTCATAGGACCAGTTAAGCAAAAAAATTCAGCGTAAAATTGAAATTATTTTGTTATCTATCAGTTTAAACATATGTTTTTGGTGCTCAAAAGAACTGTCTTTAGAGTCGGTTCTTTTGAGTACCCACAAAATATACTGAACAAAAGTGAAAACGCTACACTTGAATTGTTTGCCATTTATATACAAAATGAAGCAAGCCAGTAAAACAAATGAAAGTGTATCTGATTCTTCAAAGACTTGGTTATGCATAACAGTAAAATTTTTGCGGATGTTGTCATAAGGAAACACATGGAAGCCATTTAAATGTGACAGGGGTCCAATTTTTCAGGTTGCAAATTTGAACAGAAATCTCACACTGTTTAGGCCTTCAGAAATCCACTACCAACCAGATCTGACTGCACGAAATGGTAGACTAGACATGTGACAACCAGCAATGTGAAGGACTTACCACAAGTGTGTTTTAAAAAGCGGGTTTTGCACCAAATTGCCAAGCTTGAAATTTTAACACTAAAATCTCCATAGGAAAATCAATGTGTTATTGCATCTTAGTCTGAGGACATTACTAGTTGAGAAATGGTAGGAACAATGTACTGATAAGTCTCCCTGATTCAACAAAACAAAATTATCGAAAATCGTGATAAATCGAAGATTACCAAACATTAGATATTCCCTATTTGTTTTTGTCAAAGGGAGACAATTTACAATTTTTTACAAATTTAATAAATTCGAAATTGATTTCTTGTTTGTTTGTTTGTTTTGATTCTTTACGTCCCATCAACAATCTTTCAGTTAAACAGGGACGGGTCTTACTGGGTTGAACCAGTACTTAGCTAGGATAAATGTGTCTTGCTCAAGGACCAAAACGCAGTGACGCCGGTGAGGCTCGAACCTGCGGCCCCTTTGTCTTAAGTCAAGCACTCTACCACTGAGCCACTGGGCTCCCGAAATTGATTTCTGAGCTTGTTTCAAGTGATTAGACAGTTTTCATTTGTTTTTATGCTACACAATTATGACCAATTCAGATAAGCATAACAATCTTTTTTGTGCATGCCCAATTGCAAAATTCAATGAATAGAGCTTAAAACACAAAAAGGAATGTAACTCAGGCATCAAAAGAGACAAATTGATAAAGTTTCGACGAATCATTTGCTGGATGTCTGGGAATCATTATTAAGCTTTAGTAAATATGTTTTGTTCAAAACTTTCTCACAAAATGTAAAATATTGTAGTGTAGCATTTTCACTTTTGTTCAGTATATGTTTTGGTTGAGAAATCAGAAAATAATTTTCAGTTACACACTCTTGTCTGGGGGCCTGGCCTTTGTTATTCCCTGTCTGCAAAGTATAATAGTTAAACTTGCTACATGCAAACTTTCAATAATCTATCTAGTCTCTGTAGCTGATCAGGCTGCATTGAACTATACCTGCAGGGGACAAAATGTTTCAATATTACCTTACAATTTTCACTCATCCTGCAAACACATGCACTTGTTCTTTAAAAGCATATGCAATAAATAACATAAGGGAGTAATATGCAATATGACTTCCTCGAGTAATTCTTACCAAAGCACTCGCCCTACAGGACCAGTGCCTTGGGAGGAATTACACATCCTTTCTAGATTTCACTCGTAATTACGAGCTGACGAGTGAAATTTTTGTCCCCTGACCTGGCCTCGAGGCTATAAAACAAGAGTTCATTCTCAGACTCAAAATAAAGCTCAATGATTGGCTGCTTGTGGACACGTGTCTGCAAGCAGCCAATCATTGCGCTTTATTTTGATTCTGAGATTGTACTCAAGTTTTATAATCTCGAGGCCTGGTTGTACACCTTAATAACAGCTATGCTCGCAGCAAGGCCTTTTTTTTGAGTAGAAATGAAAATGCCTGAAGACCGCTCCCATGATCGACAAGCCTCACGATTCAACAAGCATTCTCGAAGCTGAGCCTGGTAAACTTGATATCAGAAGACACTTACCTAGTATTCTCTACTTACCAGTTATATCAACAAGTGAGAGGAGTTTCCAGACTTAAATTTTTCATAACTCTTTGCATGCCAATTCATTTTGCATTCCCTTTTTTGTTATATGGGGAATTTTTTTTAAAAGTAACTTTTTTCAAAAAGCTTTCAAGATTACCGTCAGTTGAACAATTTGCTATTGGTTTAAACTGGAACATCACCTTACGTTATCCGAGGAGGACATTAGGTGGTGATCTGGTATAAACCAGGTGCTGAAGGGGGTTAATTAAAATAAAAGCAAAGTAAAAAGTCGTGAGATAAGTTTGTTCAGCGCGATCATGATTTCCAGTACTTTTGAAAACATGCCCCGAGGCTATAAAGCTTGTTTCATGCTCTAATCAACTGAGTAAGAAATTTCAACTGCTCATAAAAACTAAAATACTTACAAATGAATAAGTTTCTTGCTTTAAGTCTCTCAGATGTTGTATTAATCATGCCAATAAATGTTAAAATGTTAAAAATTGTTGGCATTTAAACATTTATGAGCAGGATAAATTTCGTGCTCAGCTGGGTTGAGTATGAAAAGTTTTATAAACCCGGGGCCAGGTTTAAATTTCAAAACTTTTTCAAGAATGCCCACTTTATACAATGACTTTCAAGCCTGTGCAAACCTTGCATAAACTGTAGATAGAAAATATATCCTATTCATCCGTTGAAATGAGAGATTATAAAAGAGTAATTAAAAAGATTTAATCATATAACGTCGTGCCTGGGAGTGAAATAACGCCATGCAATAACATCGATAAACCAATAGTTATTTACAGATTTTCCGGAAACGTTATGAAATCACGCTTTTAACGCCATGCATATGGCAAAACCCTAGCGTTTTCACGCCAAAAATATGATTTCAAAATAATTTTAATGTTATAGGATAAATAGAATCCAACATTCGTGCTCCTGTATTATTGAATTTATTAAACTTGTTGCGAAAAAGAGCTCGACAAGCCTCGCATTTTATCTCTTTTCCCCAACTCGTTTAATGAATTCAATAAAACATGAGCACTCATGTAAGATCCTCTATGTTTAATGTTGGGTGGTTGGATATTGGATAAAGCAGTTTAACTAGGACTACAGGCCTACCTCTAAATATTTTATTACTGCAGTTAAAGCAGCAGTGGCATGTACTTTGTCAACTTCAGCTGAAAACAAAAGAAAAATACAGTTAAACCTGTCTTAAGCAGCCACTCAAAAATAGACAAAACAAAGGTCTTAAAGACAGGTGGTAGCTTAATGCAGGTCAAAAGTATTGCAGAATGCTTTCTTGGAGCATTCTGCAATACTTTTGACCTGCATTAAGGGATAAGCGGTCTTGAAAACCAATTTTGATCCTCTTTTTGAGTGGCCGCTTTAGACAGGTTTAACTGTTCCATTGTTGGCAATATTTATCAGCAGGATAAAATATAACATATGAGAGTTATGAAGCATAAAAAAGTTTTTTTAACCTTGGGGCCTCGTATATCTTGGTTTAAACATTTAAATAGTTTTAGCAAAAGATAAATACAGTTTGAAATAATAATCATATAAGCAACAGAACTGAAGCATGTAGCTTACATAGTTCTCCAATGTGAGTATTTCAAACTCTGAGTCAATTTTCTAGTAAAACAAGTACGCTGCAGTAGACAAGCTACTGAAATATGGATCAAAATCTTACATGGCATTTCATCTTGGTCTTCACTGTTTGCCAAAGTACCTGTTGGCAGGTGTCCAGAATGAAAAGGGTAAAGACTGCAAGTCAATGGGTTTAAATTTTTGCATATTTTTTCACTATGATGGATTTTCTCATATATATTGATACAGTTAGCCTGGATTTCACCCACTTTTTATTTTAAGGGATCATGGGTCAAAATTTCTAAATTTCAATATGTTTCTGTCCCTAAAGATTGTTTTTATCTTACCAAACAGTGTATACCCTGATGAAATGTCACATCATGAGGCATTTCATCTGGGTCTTCACTGTTCAGGGATTTTCCTACCTTTCTGAAGTTGGGGCCAGGGGCCTGTTGAATTTGGGGAAAAACACATTTGGACCATCAAATTGGGAAAACTAGAACTGGACTGCCATTTTAAATGGATTAAAAAACATATAAGAAATTAGCAGTGTAAAGCTGCTTCAATTGCCCACCATAAAAACTTACGAAAATTGCATAAAAATGTGAATGAAAACATTCACATTTTAGGCAATTTTTCATGCACTTGTTACTTTGGTATTTTTTTTTCAGATTTTCATGAAATTTTCACCAAAATGTAGAACTAAGAAATTGGGAATGATATACACAATTTTGGGAAGTTTTAGAAAGGGTTAGAAAGGTAACCTATCAGTGGTAGGGATAGGAGTGAAGAAAACTACAGCCTCATTGAAACATGGATAACATGGGTGAAAGTTCAAAATTTCCAAAATCCTGAACTTTAGAAAATCAGAATCTAAAACTTACTGTATGCCTCCAAAATATCAAAAATCCAAGTTTAATGGTCAAATACCTTTAGAGAAACTGAAACTAAATCAGAAAAGCAATTATTACCTGCAGAATTCAGCATTTTGAGGCCAATTTTCTATGGAAATTCGGCCTCAAATTCTTGAATTCAGGAATAATCCTGAAAACTTGACTTACAAAGAGCTGAGGCACTGCCCTGGTCTGATTTCTTCGTCTTCAGTAGCCTGTTTAAATCTTGTACAATATCTTTGTTAGAGAATTCACCTGAAAATACAGTCAAACTGCATACAAGTTCAAAATATCAGGGACATCTACTTGATTATGAGAAACTGATCTTTCAAAGCAGACTGTTTAAATCTTCTACAATGTCTTTGTTAGAGAATTCACCTGAAAATACAGTCAAACTGCATACAATTTCAAAGTATTAGGGACATGTACTTGATTATGAGAAATTTATCTTTCAAAGCAGACTGTTTAAATCTTGTACAATGTATTTGTTCTTTTGGAGCTAATGCTCCATTTTCAATAATATTTCATAAGTATTTAAAACTTAACCTTCAACTTTTCTTGATTTTTTTTTTCAATTTTGTCTCGAAATAGAAAAATGATGTCATGATCTAAAAATACCCTATGGCATAAAGGGTTAAACCATACTCTGTCGGAAAAACCCCCAAGACAGGTTTTTTCCAGATGAAGCCCAGTTTAAACCACTGGTGTCACTGGAAATTGGAAGTTCATACAGTTTTACAGTACAGTTGTACAGTGTACATGTAAGCCCCTTAATGCACATAGCTCTTTGCATTTCAATGGCTCTCTGAAAAGTAAAATAACTAAACTTGCTACATACAAAGTTTCATCATACTCTCTAGCCTCTGAAGCTGAGCAGGTTTGCTTAACCCTTTACTCCATAATAACCCCTTTTGACATCTTTGAAATATCAATTACCATGTATTTGAAAATATTATGGAAAATGGAGAAGCAAATGCTCCAATTTCCATAATATTTTCATAAGTATTCAAAACTTAACATTAGATTTTTCTTGATTTTTTTTCAATGTTGTCTAAAACTAGAAAATGATGTCATGATCTAAAAATAGCCTATAGAAAAAAGGGTTAAACTGTACATGGTCTGAAACCCCCAGACAGGTTTTTTCCAGATGAGGCCAAGTTTAAACCACTGGTGTCACAGGAAATTGGAAGTTCATACAGTTGTACAGTGTATATGTACGTAATTCATCCCAAAAAGTACTCCGCTTATGAGACCATGCACACATACAGGACTTTAGTTAAGAGTGTGTAATGAAAATGTAATTTTCTTATTTCTCAACCAAAACATATGTTGTGGTTACTCAAAAGAACCGTCTCAATGAGACGGTTCTTTTGAGCACCCAAAACATATGTTAAAATTGATGGGTAAAAAATATTTACAATTTTACGCTGAATTTTTTGGTTTATCTCAACCTGTGCACATATAAGGTTGCCTATGGAAAGTCTTACTTTTCTTTCTCTCTGTCACTAAGAGACTACTATGATCCAGGACATGCTTCAGTTTCCCAGCATCGGATGTTGAATCTCCTTGTCCTAGAAGGCACTCCTTGGGACCCAGCTGAACTATCAGAGCCTGAAGGCAGACAGGGTATCAAATTAGAGGGGAATTATCAAATGCTTTCTTATCAGTAATACCCAACCTTTACAGTTATGTGTATGCTGACAGTTGATAATCTGTATGCTAACTTATGATAACAAATATTTGGTTAAACATGTACATGCATTTTATTTCATTGCATATTCTTTCCTTGAAAAGTAGCCCCTACGAGTATAGAAAGCAAATATAAAGGGCATTCCAGTGAAACTGCCAAAATTAAACTACTCCAATATGTTAGTCTTTTAACCCTTAATGCGCCAAGAAAAAAATGCATCTGAAAATGTTGTCTGCTGCAAATAATTGCCTAACATTACTGACAAATTAAGTATAGAAGCAAATAGTGTGGACCCAGAATAGAGGAGCAGTCTGATCTGGGTCCACACAGTTTGCCAAAGAGGCTTCTTAAATATTTCAGCAGATGAGAAAAGCAGACGACTTTTGTTGCGATTGGCGCATTAAGGGTTAAAATTGCCAAATTTTGATACTGTGAATATTAAAGGGGACGGCAACCCTGACAATTACTATGTTTTATATGAAAGATCTTAATAAGCCATGAATTTTGATACCAGTTTCATCTAAATCGGTTGAAAAACTATGAAGTTGTAGGCGTTTGAATATCTGCAAATGGACTGTAATGGAAGCGGCCATATTGTAGGCTTAGTGACGTCACACAGCCTAATTAAATATGCGTAATCAAAATAAAAGACAAAACAATGGATAACTTGCAACTATCTTTAATAAAACATTTTCCTTATGTATAAAGCTGCATATCTGCTGAAACACAGATGCTTTGATAGTATTGATAGCCAAAAATTAAGCACTTGAAAAAATTCTGAAAATTAATTAAATATTTAAAATGGCGGCTAAATGTTGGCCATATTGAGTTCTTTAAATGCCCATAGCTTCCCCATTTTTCAACCGATTTGGATGATACCTGTATCAAAATTCATGGTTCATAGAGCTCTTTGTGATAAAACATACGTATCATTAGGGTTGCTGTGCCCTTTAAGTGATTTCGCAGTCTCCACTCATGAAAGAACAAAGTGAGATTAGAAGAGCATGTGTGTTTTTTAGATAGAATATGGTAATAGGCTCACCTCAAGATTTGAGAACTGGTCATTATCTGTGAACTCGCTAACTTGAAACTTCCTTAGGGTTGCATCTGCATATCCTACACCAACCACCTGTAAGAACAAACAGGCATCGATAAACCATTTTTTAGTGCATAAAACTCAATTATTTTGAGCAAAAGTCAATTGTTTTTGTTTGTTTTGTTGTTTTATGTCCCAAGTCAACAGCTATGGTCATGGCGGAACGGTCAGTTCACCTAACCACACTTTTTCCTAGGCAAGCTTGAACAAGCAGTTAACCAGTAGTTCGTGCACATACTTTCACTTGTAACTGACAACAACCCTTCTTGAAGGGAGGAGAATGACCGTATAAAGTATTTCATGATCAATCTCCATGAAAGTATGGGACCAGGCCGTGATCGAACTCGCGACCCCTGGATCTGCAGTCAGACTCGCATCTGTTACCATACACGTTACCGACCGCGCTACACGGCCCTGTAAAAAAAAAAAGGCAAAAGTCAATTTTGGTTAAAAAAAATTGGGTTCTAAAAGTTTTATTTGTTTGGTTTGAGGTTTTACATCCCAGTTAACAGCTATGGTCATGTGGAGATTGTCACCTAACCACACTTTTTTCCTGGGTTAGCTTGACTAAGTAGTTAACCAGTATGTCATGCACACACTTTTGTTTGTGACTGACAACAACCCTTCTTGAATCAGGGGAAATAGAAATTATTTCATGATAAATCTCCACCAAAGTATGGGACTAAGCCATGGTCAAACTCCCATTCCCTGGATCTCCCTACTGAATGCGCTACAGGGCCCAGTAGGGTACTAATAAAAGTGTTTGGAGGTTTGGATTCTTTGTGTCCAAGTCAAAACAAGCAAATTCACAGAATTTATGTCCCCCCGCCACTTTATGCTTGTCTTTGAAGTTTGAATATATGAACTATCATGAAACAACTTTAGTTCGCAGAACAAAAACAGAAACAAAACATAAGAATTTTATCCAAAGCATATCCATATCTTCAGGCCATGACATAAGCACAAACAGATGTTTCAAAAAGAATAGTATAAAACTGTAGGAGCATTTGCACTCAAAAGTACCACATATATATAGACATTGATATAAAGATATTAATAGCACTGAAGGCGAAAAATGCTGGAAAAAAATTAATGTTAAGCTGAGGTTTTATATGATAAAAATAATCTGAGGATTATATCCAAACCACATGCATATCTTCAGAACATGACCAAAACACCAGTGAAGTTTCAAAAGAATTGGTATAAAACTGTAGGAGGAGTTGCACCCACAAGGTATCCCCTGTCCTTTCACTTTGTTATAGATAATGCCGGAAAAATGGCTAAGTTCAACTTGCAAAAAAAAAGTGACAAAAATCAGAAGATTGATTATATCCAAACCACATGCATATCTTCATACCATGACCAAAACACCAGTGAAGTTTCAAAAGAATTGGTATAAAACTGTAGGAGGAGGTGTGCCCACAAGGTATCTACTTCTATAGGGGGACGGAAAGATGGACAGAAAGACGGAAGGATGGAAAGGCAAAAACTACGGTAAATCTTGTATTAGTTCGTACAGTAAAAAATAATTATTTTTCGCTGTGTACAAACTAATAAAAATTATTTTTCTGAGAAACTCAACTGTACGAACTAATAAAATGAAATTCTGAAGATCGAAAAACGGGACCAAAAACATGCGAACATTGCCAAAGAGGGAGGAATTTCTGTTTATCCTTTTAGCCTAATTACAGGCTGAATGTCTGATCAGTATTTTCAATCAAACTAACATTCTTAATAGCATGGTGAAAGCTTGAAAATAAACAACCAAACATAAAAGTCCGGATTGCCGTTTCAACCGACTCACCATCTTGTCCTACCAAGGGTTGCGATTGTGAAAGGTAGATATGACGAAACCTTCGATGGTGAAGATGCCGACTCACATGCAATGTGCGTTATACCCGGCGATATCACCCGGTTACAGGCCAACTTTACATAGGCCTGCTTTACGGAAGAGATGTCACCTCGGACTTTTTCTATGACAATTGTCTTGATTGGAATCATACTCGGACCCACCGGGTCCGAGGAATCATAACAAAAATACAACTTCTGTTCATTACCGACGGCTAGTTCTACCACGTAACAGAGCAATGTATATCGCAGCTTTCGTTTTTGGTCATAATGTAGATTCTTATTTTCTTAGAGCCCTCGAAAATGCAGCATAGTAGTAGACAAGACAATACATGTACGTACATTCAGTCCTACAGGTTAGACGTACGCGTACACTCATTGATTTGGAATGAAAACTGAAAATGAAAATGGCGACTTCTAAATATGAAATATGAACAACTGGAACGCAGAACTCTCATGAATCAGAGTAGTACATTTCTCTGCCTTCATATTGTAAAAAGACCCACAACTTACGTTTTTGCGAATGCTTACTCCATTTAAAGGCTTTGTATGAACAGCTATATTTCTGCATAGGTTGGTTGGTTCGAGTCTTCATCATACGTCGTATTCCTTGTGGCGACATAACATGCTCAGCTTGTTCGCACACTCCCTTACGTGTTAGCTCGGACCCAATATAGCTCGGTTATAGGCTGTTAGCATTTTAAGATTATGATAATGGCAATCAATGTAGATCTAGAACCAGATTCCCGTACTTTGTCATCTTCGGTCGCTTGACCATGGAAAAGCCATTACATGAGAAAATCTGTCTTTCGTGATTTGAGGCTGACTGACTCTTTTACAGCCAGAAACAGGGTTGGATGCACATGCTAGTCTTTGCACTGCTATTTGAACGCCATGCTATCCCGTGTACACCTTGCTTTCCATGCGCGGATCCAGGATTTTTCGTCAGGGGGTGGGGGGGGTCCGGGTCAATCTGTCAATCTGACAAAAAAGCCCTGACAACGTTTTTTTAGTCCTCAGCTTATTTCACTGAAGTCAAATGGTTAATTTCGAAGAAAATTATCATTTTTCAAGGTTTCCAGAGGGGGTCGTTTAGTCGTCGTTGGGTGGTATTTTTCAGTTTTATTTAAATTTTGATAGACCATGATTCTGTAAGCAAACAGTGGCGTCAGGCGACCCCACGTGCGGATCCAGAGGGGGATTAGGGGGTCCGGACCCCCCCTCTGGAAAATCACAAGCTATATGGGTTTCTTTGGACACCCCCACCCCCTGGAAGAATTCGGACCCCCTCCTACCCTCTGTAATAAAACCATTGGATCCACTCTGTAAACTGTAAAATAAGTTGATGACTAAAAAACATTGTCCAGACTGTTTTCTGGCCGTCGGGCCTCGACCCCCCCCCCCCCCCCCCCCCCTCCCCCCCGCCTGACAAAAATTCCTGGATCCGCGCATGAACCCTATTCGACTTGTTCATAACGCCCGGGTCACTGTTTAATGTGTAATGTACATTTTCTTGCGTCAAGGCCATCATCACGTGCTACCCAAAACTTAACAACACGTGGCCGGAATCGATGTTCGCGGTCTCTTTGATCTTAAAAAGGATCATGCTGTCTTTGCCCTTGGCGTCAGCTGATATAATTAGCAGACGTTTTGTGAATTGACCATTTGTTTGTTTGATTTGATTCTTTACGTCCCATCAACAATCTTTCAGTTATACAGGGACGGGTCTTCCTGGACTGAACCAGTACTAAACTAGGATAAATGTGTCTTGCTCAAGGACCACAACGCAGTGACTCCGGTGAGGCTCGAACCCGCGGCCCTTCAGTCTCGAGTCAAGCACTCTAACACTGAGCCACTGCGCCCCCATGTGAATTGACCAGGCCCAGCAAAAAAATGAAAAATAAATTGTGAATCCAAACTGTTTGAAACTCTGATATGGGCGGAGACAGAGGGGACAGGAGGTCCGGACCTCCTCATGAAAATCATAAGTTGCCATTTGTTTCCTAGAAGAAAAACTGGTACGAACCTCCCTCGAGAAGCAATTCGATCCCCCCCCCCCCTCATGAGGACGCCGTGCTAGGCTCATCAGTGTCGTCTTTGTTTGATAAAAAGTTCCATCGGATATACAATGTATATATAGTTATTTTATTACGCTTATTGCGTGCGCGTTTTGGTGAAACTTGGAAATGAAATTGATGCACGCACATTTAAAGCACAGCTAATTAGTGGGGTACGTAGGTGTCTAGATTCTTCATCCACTCCAAAACTTTGAGTTACCCGACGAGATTGCACAAAAGCACAGGCTACCCTGAGCCTTCGCTGATAACATTTGTGATAAACACCAGCCGATATGGTTTCGTCATGCTCGGATCCAGTGATTCAAAAAAAAAAAAGACGCTTGGGCATATTTATGACACAAAAAGACCAGATAGGCTCAATGATCACAGACACGTAGGACGACACTGTGTGCACGCGCGCGTGGTTGTGTACATGTATTCGATTTTTATCATGACTGGACAAAATATCTCCGCGATTTGCATCAGTCCGACGTACATTGAACCTAGCGTTTATCATTGAATAAAAGTTTGGCATGCATCAATGCTGGATGCACGCGCATAAGCGACACTGACGATCGCACTGACAGGCGAAACGCTCCTTTTCCGCTGATATGTTTGTTAACTGACGTGCTCGGCGAAAAACGAAAGCATCGTAGACAGACACACTGATTGACCAAAAGAACGTAAAAAACGTTGTGTACAAACTATTAAAATTACAAATAGGAAAAATGACCACTGTACGAACTAATACATGACATTTTGAGCTGACCGGCCATGAATAATTTATGGTGTACGAACTATTCGAGTGTACGAACTAATACAAGATTTAACGTAAGTCCCTCCGCTTTTCTTCGAAATGGCCGCAGACAGCAAACAAACAAATAAACAAACACTTTTCGATGGTACCCAATTTTTTAAACACAATTGAATTTTGCTCAAAACATCTGAGTTTTATGCACCAAAATGTGATTCATTATTACACAGCCTTCACTACAGAGACTAGCTATAATATTGAAATTTCACCTGTAGTAAGTTAACCTATGATACTTTCCAGAATGCGAATACAAGGTTCATAAGGCAAGTTTGTGTAAAATTCAAGGACTTTTATAGGACTTTCCTACTCAGAGCCCTCACTAGGATTTTGAAAACAGGATTCCCAGAGCTCTCTTTTCCAAAAAGTGGGAGTCCCACCATACAAAAGAATATAGCCTCCTTCAAAAAAATAGGAGTCCCAGCCAAAATATGGGAGTTCAGAACTGCAAATCAGCAGTTAGTGAGAGCTCTGCTACTGTTTTCAAGGACTGAAAACTTAAGAAAAAAAACTGATTTACATGTTAAAATTCTACTTGGGAAATGCTAGACTGCTTTCCTAAAGAAATAAGTTTAAGAAAATTAGTGCAAAATTATGGTGCCTTTATTTGGTGCAGCATATGCTGCACCAAATAAAGGCACCACAATTTTATACTGATTTAGGTCTCCAAAAACAGTGTTATATCCTCCTGTAGATGGTAAAATTCGGGACTTTTCAAGGCCTTTTTGTGTTTTTCAAGTAATTTTCAAGGCAAATTCAATTTTCAAGGACTTTTCCAGACAGTCCTGTATATTCAAGTACTTTTCAAGCCTGTGCGAACCCTGGAATAACAAAGGTGCCGATCAGACTGGGCCGATGCGCAGGCTGATCTACACCTTTGTTGTCCAAGATTCCCGTAAACAGGTCTTCTCGCGTTGAGGCCCATATTATTATACTCTTTCCTTGCTAGCGGTGACTTTTGTTGTCTGCTAGTTTGGACTCAGATCAGAACCTACAATTTGTCAATCCTGATCTGGATCCTAACTGCTTGACATTTATCATCATCATATCATAATATTTTTGATTAACATGCAGGTGCATCATCCACATCAGTGAGCCCCCTTCCAGGTAACTGGCTAGCTGCACACATAGCAGATCTCATACTTGATCTCCAGGTGCTTGAGGGTCAACTGTTGTGAGCTTCCGATCACGGCAGTCTTTCTCTGTCAAGCTTGGGCCTCCCTGCCCCCACCTGCTATCAATCTGTATATCACATGCTGTTCTGGCTGCACCAGATGAGCATGCCACATGCCCAAACCAGCCAAGCCTTCTCTCTCTCAAAATGAGGTTGAGATCCTCAAGCTTTGCCAGTAGCTTGCTTGACCTTACCTTACACTGATAGTGTTTTCTGATTTTTTTTTTTGCTGAAAAAGTTAATTTTGAAAAAAGTCAGCAGATGACAACAAAAGCATGAAAATTACCTAGAGTTAACTAAATAATATCGTACCCTCTGTCCATTATCTGTAGCCAGTTTCACCGCTATTACCCCAACAGAGTTGGACAGGTCTGACGTACCAAAGAGAATCTCCTCAAACTGTGTTAAATTCCCGGGTGAAGCCTGCAAATCGTTCAATTAGAAATGAGTAAAACATATGGGACTTGATGGGAGAAAACCGTTCTTCGAGGTTTCCCACAAAGTAAGATTCAAACCAGCCTGCTCAGCTACAGAGGCTAGCTAGAAAATTGAAATTTTGCATGTAGCAAGGTTAGATATGATACTTTCCAAAACGCCAATAACAGAGGTGATGATCAGTTTGCATGGATGCCCAGGCTGGTATGCCTTTGTTGTTTGCAAACCATTGAAGACAGGTTTTCTCATGTCAAGGCCCATTTTAGAATGATTCTTAAATATTTAATTCTCAAAAATACTGAACTTAAGAAATTCAAATCCAAGTAAAAAATGCATCTGAAAATGTAGTCTGCTGAAGTGGTCTGCTGCAAATAACTGCCTAACATTACTGACGAATTAAGTATAGAAGCAAACAGAGTGGACCCAGAACAGACTGCTCTTATAGGAGCAGTCTTGATCTGGGTCCACACTGTTTGCCATAGAGAATTCTTAAACATTTCAGCAGATGAGAAAAGATGACGACTTTTGTTGCCATTGGCGCATTAAGGGTTAAAATGCATGTGATTGTTACAGGAATTATGCAAAATATGATTTCTATGAAAAATTATTTGCAGCAGTCGACTTCAGCAGACGACATTTTCAGATGCATTTTTTTCTTGGCGCTTTAAGGATTAAGCAGTATATGTGTTTTCAGCTCATTCTTGTATGTTTATTGAGTTATTTCTGAATTTCCACTATATTCCTTTTTTTCACAAGCTTCTCTGTAATTGATGGCTATTTTCTGTGGCAAAAGAATCTCTATTTCTATGGAAAGTCAGCCTCTAATACCTGAATTCAGGAATAATCTTGCACATTTTTGGCCATGTTAAAACCTTCCTACATCCCTTATTTGATTGACTAAAACATTATAGGGAACTGATTCCAACAGCACAGGGCCCTACAGTAAGTATGTTCCTATAGTACCTGTACTTGTAAAATCATGGTCAGGACAAGTCAATTCTGGGTCCTGGTAGCCAGATTGGGCTAGTTCAAAGAAAATTAAAAAATAAATAGATCTTGGTCTAAACAGTTACTCAAAGGTAATCTTTGTTGTTTATTTCAGTTTGAAAACAATTACAAATGCTTAATTGAAAAGAATCCATTTATGATTTCAGGTATTACCATGCCCCACTTGTCCGACCTGGTCCCATTTCATTCAGGACAAGTTGAAAATTTCAATTTACTTGTCCTTGGACAAGTGCAAAATTTGTATAAAGTTAATAAAATTTTGTGTTTCATATTTTGATTAATTATTATGAGTTCTCGTGTTGCATTGAAAACAGTGTGGATCCTGATCAGCTGGCTTCTTCAGAAGCCAGCTGATCTGGATCTGCACTGTTTACAAGAGAGTTGATATCTTCATGGTGTCATACTGTTTTCGAAAGTGTAAATTGTTTAAGCACAGAAAGGTATAAGCTAATCTGTACTACAATGTATCGGACAAGTAAAATTTTCGTTGGACAAGTACATTATGGCCATTTACTTGTCCCTGGACAAGTAGAAAATCTTACTATTTCCACACCCCTGCAGGTATGATGTGTTAATGCATACAAATAACTTGACATTAACACATTATTGGTCAGGGCTCAGGACAAGTACATTTCTCAAGGTCCTTGTCCTACTGGGCTAGTGGGTTAAGAAGTTAACATAGAGCCCTGCAGCAATTTATTCCCATTTCATAAAAAAAGAAAAGAAAAGAGAAAAAACCTTAAATGCCAAACTCCAGTCATTGTTTTTAGCACCACCCTTGTTCTTGTACAACTCCACACGATACTGCTTCACGAGTAACAAATCTTTGACAAACGACTCAAAGTTCATTTTACTGAGAACCACTGACTCCAATTTCTTCTCACCTGCAAAAATAATAACAATCATTAAACAATGTTAATACACATAGGTTTTGGACAGACTTTTTTTAATTAGTTGATTTACAAACCCTCCTACTGTAATTTCCCGGAAAGAAGAATAAAACAATTTAATTTCTGAAATTATTTTTTTTATCTTATTTGTTGAAAAAATAATATATTTTTGAGATTTTATCTGTGAACTTTTGGGAGTGACACTGTTAAAAGGGATTGTCCTGTTCAGATTTTTAGGAAAATGATGAAATATTTAAAGTTTTAATACAGATGTTGGTTTACCTTACTAGTTTTGGAGATATTGAAAATGACCCGTCAACTGGTCATTTTCAAAGCTTTTTTGTTGTCCCCCTGACCCTAAATCTGAAAAAATATCCCGTAAATCAACTAATAAAAAATTCGGACCTTATATGAACAAAACTTTTAAGGGTATTATTAAAAAAAAATGATTACACACTTAACTAAGGGCTGAATATTACAATGCATGATGTCTGCTTAAAAATATTGTGCCGCATAATCCTGTAATATAAGTGGAGCAAGTAAGATTTTACATTTTACAGCTTACAGAACACTGATTGAATACAGAACAAAATATAGAAAAAACAAGGTGTTAGACATATGGGACTCAATGCGAGAAAACCTGTCTTTGGGGTTTTTCGAACGCCAAAGGTGCAGACCAGCCTAGCCTGGGCATCCACTCAATCTGATCAGAGCCTTTGTTGTTTGCTCATTGGAAAGTATCATATCAAAACTTGCAACAAACCAAATTTCACTATCTAACTAGTCTTTGTAGCTGAGGAAACTGATTTGAGTCTGACACTTTGTCGGAAACTCCAAACAGGTTTAATAGTGTCAAGACTCATACATTAACCATGATTAAAATTTTCAGTTTGGGAGGCGTTGTCTATTTTTCAGGTGCAGATAGCATTCAACCCTTAACTCCATAACCTATTTTTAGAAAATGACATCATTTTCTAATTTTAGACAACATTGAAAAAATTCGCAAAAATTAAGTACATGTAGTTTTAGATACTTTTGAAGGTATTATGGCATATGAAGCATTTGATCAATTTTCCATAACATTTTCAAAAACCTGGTATGGCTGTATTATAGAGTAAAGGGTTAACACTTTTTAGTCTGATGGATTTCCATAACATTGCAAGATTTTGGGGGAAAAATTATACCTCTTTTAACAGTTTTTCAATTATCAAGAGTACTCGCTCAACATTTCCAGAGGTGTCAAGCTTGACTCCTTTTGAGCTAGTGGCTTTTCCCAGGGTAGAAACCAGTACGGCGCCGGAAGGGTTTATGATTAGTCTGTTAATTTTATGATGGGAGTACCAGAAGGCGCAATGGAAAGTGGTTCTGGAGAAGCCGGGAATCAAACCTGGGTCCCCTGGTTTACAAGGCATAGGCTTATCTCCTACATCACAGCGGATTCAATGGGATAAGCCTATGCATTGTAAAACAGGGGTGGCAGGTTCGATTCTCGGCTTCTCCAGAATCACTTTCAGTTGAGCCTTCAGGTGCTCGTGTCATAAAATAAAAACGCACAAAAACCCTCCTGGCCCAGTACTGGTTATAACCAAGGAAGGGAGCGCAGTGGCTCAGTGGTAGAGTGCTTGACTTGAGACCAAGGGGCGGCAGGGTCGAGCCTCATCGGTGTCACTGTGTTGTGCCCTTGAACAAGACACATTAATCCTAGCTTAGTACTGGTTCAACCCACTACATAACTGAAAGATTGTTGATGGGACGTAAAGAATCAAATCAAACAAACAAACAAAACCCAGGGAAAGCCACAAAAAGTTTGAGCTAGTGATAACAAGAAATGCACTTCAAATAAACTTTTTTTTGCTTTCCTGGGTACTAACCAGTTCCGCAGGTTGGTTTAAGATTTGTGTGTTGGTTTATGACGGGAACACCCAAAGGCTCACCGAAAGTGGCTTTATGGAGAAGCCGGAAATTGATCCTGCAACCCCTGGTTTATAAGGCATAGGCTTTTATACTACCTTTACCAATTTGAGCATGATATATCTTGTGATGTGCAAGGTCTACACTGATGTATGTGGTATAAAATAGTTATACCATGTTTGTCCACCTGTATGTAAGATAATCCACTCGCTAAAGCTCGTGGATTATCTCCACATACAGGCGGACAACCCATGGTATAACTATTACATCTCCTACACCACAGCGGTTTCAACAGATCCACCTAATCAGTGGATGGCAAAATTTTGGTTTTACCGTGAAATTCATTTTCCTTCTCACACTTTTTTCAATTATGATTTCAACCATTGCACATATACAAATTAATATGAATATAATCTGAAAATTTCATACATATATGGTTTGTTTACATATTTGTATTGTTTATCATGTGTTCATCATTGTGCACTTTTTATCGAAGAACTTATATATGAGCAAAGATCTGACAGAAGGGACCTTCTGGCAACAAAATTCAAAAGCGAGATATTTACAGAGAAAGAAAGACCTAACTGTTGTGAACAATTACAGAAAATTTGAAGAGATTATCTTTACAAATAACAAAGATATGAGCTTTTGAGCTCGTATAGATGATGCGTTTTAAACATGACGTCACTTAACGTTGTTAATGACGTTCTGACGCCAACACCATTCTGTTAACATATGACGCTAAAACAAAGATGCTAAGAGCAATATTTCAAGACTGCTCCATGTTTCTGTAGATCTGATGTGTATGCAATTGCATAGACTGCACAAATTGCCAACATACGCTCATCCGGTGTTTACAAAAGCATTTGAAATGAGGTACCCTGTTTTAAAGGTAATGTATAGTCCATATGCACAGCTGTTGCCATGGCAACATACATTATACGCATCACTTAATTTTATCAGAACTATTTGCGCCCTTGATTGTATTACATGTTAGAAGCAATTTGACTCTATTGTAAGAACATGCAAAATCTTGAAAATTTAGCTGTTTTTGAAATTTTGATTACACAAAATCTGCTAAAATGCCCGAAGGACCCTTTTGTCAGATCGGCGCTCATATATAATATTGATATGTTATTTATTCTCTTTATATATTTCTCTACAATGCATCAACACGGCCTCCAATCTCTGCCTCCTTCTCCAAAAAGAGCAGAACGTAAAGGGAGGCGAAGGCCCTTCCGGGAAGCAGGCAGTGGGCATAAACAATGGAACACGGTAAGTTGTGTTGACACATTTTCAATCAAAAGTAAATTCTCAGCGCAAAACTCGAAAATCTAAGAATGCTATGCTTCGGGCAATCGTTCAAGCTATCCGTAGAGCATGCTGTTTGCACATTTGAACTTTGTAAGCGTGAGAGCTTTTCTCCCGTTGCACAGTTGTCCAAGAAACCGTGGTTCCCGCATGGTTTTGCCTTCTAACCAAACAAATAGTAGCGTTTGGACCCTTATTCATACTACCGAGGCCCCTCCACACCCATGTTGTCCCAAATGCAATTTTTCGAGATATTTCAATGATAATTGAGTGATTTAGGGCCAAATTTCTTTAGGAGCAGGAGGCGAAGGGCAGGAGAAGGAGGCTGGGAGAGGAAGAGCAGGCGGCGATGATATCAAAATTTGCATTGATTTTGCTTATTTTTAATAATACATGTATACTTATCCAATCTATATCAAACTTGCATGTATGATACGAATGATTACGCTTATTCTCTCATTGTGTTGTTTGTTTAACCCAGAACGTCATGAGCTTGCTAGAGGTAAATATATTATAAGAGAGGTATATATAGCAATGTTTGTGATCAGAATAATTCAGTTAACAATAGCGTTTAATAATTCGTATCATACATGCAAGTTTGATATAGATTGGATAAGTATATTATAAAAAATAAGCAAAATCAATGCAAATTTTGATATCATCGCCGCCTGCTCCTCCTCTCCCAGCCTCCTTCTCCTGCCCTTCGCCTCCTGCTCCTAAAGAAATTTGGCTCTAAATCACTCAATTATCATTGAAATATCTCGAAAAATTGCATTTGGGACAACATGGGTGTGGAGGGGCCTCGGTAGTATGAATAAGGGTCCAAACACTACTATTTGTTTGGTTAGAAGGCAAAACCATGAGGGAACCACCGTTTCTTGGACAACTGTGCAACGGGAGAAAAGCTCTCACGCTTACAAACTAAGTTCAAATGTGCAAACAGCATGCTCTACGGATAGCTTGAACAATTGCCCGAAGCATAGCATTCTTAGATTTTCGAGTTTTGCGCTGAAAATTTACTTATGATTGAAAATGTGTCAACACAACTTACCTTGTTCCATTGTTTATGCCCACTGCCTGCTTCCCGGAAGGGCCTTCGCCTCCCTTTACGTTCTGCTCTTTTTGGAGAAGGAGGCAGAGATTGGAGGCCGTGATCAAATATTCCTATAACCCCAAGAAGTAAATGTTACAATCAAGGGAGGTAATTATATGAATATTGTACCAGGTATTGGATTTATCAAAAAGTATGCTGGGGGGGGGGGGATGGGATCAGTAATACCCTGGTTCAGTCAAGACTTTAGGATCAAATTTAACCCATTTCAGCCGAATAAACTTTATTATCACTACGGGTAGGATGAGCCTATTTAAAATGTTAAGGGTGTTGGGTGGTATTTTCATTTTTGTTCAAATTCTTATAGAAAATTCTGTAAGCAAACAATGGAGATCCCAATAAGACGCTGCTTTAATAGAATATCCCTTTTAATCTGATGGATTTTTCCCAAACATATAGATTCAATAAGTATTGGATAGCTCCACAGGAACTTGTCACAAACTTTTTTTATGAAAAAGTAGGCGTGTGTATCTGTCAACATAAAGTAAATATATGCCTACTTTTTGCTATTCTAAGGGTTTGTGACTAGTTCCTGTGGATAGTTCATATGTGACCCAAATCTCCATGTTGATAGAAATGGGTGGATTTTTGGCTCGGAGTTTCAAAGTTGTGTCAAAATTATTTTCAAGCCCTGCATATTTCTGGGGCAAAATTCTAACAGGAATAAAGTTATATAATGTCTACCCACAATAGCATTGGCATATTTTTCCATAGATCACTAATTTAAAATATAAATGTACAAAATTCATTGATACCTAACTTTTTGGACACATTGTTTTCAGGTGTATCCTTTGGAGCCAGGCCTCGAGTGCATAACAGAAAAAATAATTTTTTATTTCTCAACCAAAGCATATTGTGGGTCCTCAAAAGAACCGTCTCATTGCATATGTTGTGGGTACTAAAAAGAACCGTCTAAATGAGACGGTACTTTTGAGCTCCCAAAACATATGCTTAATATTATGGGTTTTACAATTTTACGCTGAAAATTTTTGTTTATCTAAACTTGTGGGAGCTGGTGCCTGTGATATCCAATTGCCCCCATTTCCCCTTGAATATCTACGAAATTGTACAATGCAAGGGTTATTCTTTCTTAAAGCTGCAAAGTCTGTAATTTTTGACCTTCTATTTTCTGAAATAATGTTTTTAATTTTCAAGAACACAATAAAATATTGCTAAAATTACCAGCTTCTTAAAGCTTAACTAATGTTCACTGTCAAACAGCAGCATTTATGTTAAAAATTAACTATCTTGAATTTATGGAGGGACATAAATAATGACCAAAAAGAGAAAAACGGTTTGGTTTAAGATTTGTGTGTTGGTTTTATGTCAGAAACACCCAAAGGCTCACCGAAAGTGGTTTTATGGAGAAGCCGGGAATCAAACCTGTGACCCCTGGTTTACAAGACATAGGTTTATCCCCAACACAACAAACTTTTTGTGGCTTTCCTTGGTATAAACCAGTTCCCGCGGGTTGGTTGAAGATTTGTGTGTTGGTTTTTTCGGGAACACCCAAAGGCTCACCGAATGTGGTTTTAAGGAGAAGCCAGGAATCGAACCTACAATCCCTGGTTTAGAAGGTATAGCGCTTATCCACTACACCACAGCTGCTTCTCAATAGATGACGGATCAAACCCACTATAAGTGGATGGCAAAATTTATAAAAAAGTTATGTTTTTAATTGTATTGATAATAATTCCTTTTTATAACTATATATGCGATCTGAAAATTAAACATACATTGTAAATTGTTTAAGTCAGATTCCACTTGTATTGTTTACCATATGTTTCATCATTTTGCAGTTTTTATCAAACAATCTATACAATATAAAAACTTGTTATTTGTTCTCTTTATACTGCATGAATCAAAATTTCTTTACAAGCATGTAAAAATTACAAAGGGAGGAAATCAAATTAAAATTGTAACAAGTATTGGATTTATCAAAAAATACAAGACCTTAGTTCAGTCATGACTCTGGGATCAAATTTAAGACTTAAGTACATGCCGGCAGGTCAGCCCTGGATCAGACCACTATGACGGTTCCAACTTAAAGACTTATCTCTAGATGAGAGGGATAGGGCCTGATGTTGTGTCTGATTGTGGTCTGGCCCACCAGGGTTTAACTGTTGAATTTCTTTTACTCTGGTATTCCGTTGAAAATAGTGTTGAGTCCTTATCTTTGTTTTATCTCCTTTTTATATCTTGATTTGTATGTACTAGGAGATGATAAATTAGTAAGTTAGGGATCTTTCATGCTAACCAAACATCTATTTGTTTCGATCCACATCAGAAATAAGGGTGAAGTTGGTACCGTCAAACATGTTTAAGCCCTCTAGTAATTTTTTTACTGACCGTTCCAAGGAGGCGCTTCCTTTGAAAATCACCCCCCATGGAAGGGTCGGGAGACATATTGTTTTTTCCCTTGCGTCTGTCTGTCACAAAATCGTGTCCGCTCTATAACTTGAAAACCGTTAGATGAAACTTCATACACTTGTAAAGCACATTCAGATGACGTGTCATGCACAAGAACCAGAATTCTGCTTTGGGTATTTTTAGAGTTATTTCCCTTTGATCATTTGCCATGCTATTTCATGTCCGCTCTATAACTTAATAACCGTTAGAGGTATTTTAACGAAACTTCATACATTTGTAAAGCACATTCAGACGTGTCATGCGCAAAAAACATAACTCTGCTTTGAATATTTTTGGAGTTATTTCCCTTTGATCATTTGCAATGCTATTTTGTGTCCGCTCTATAACTTGATAACCGTTAGAGGTATTTCTATTTGTAAAGCACATTCAGAGGCGGTGTCATGCACAATAACCATAACTCTTGCAAGTATATTTTTCAAATTATTCCCCTTGTAACACAACTTAATGTAATTTTGTGATTTTTTTTATTCCTAAAAAGGGGAGACATCTGTTTTTTCGTTGAAACATTTCTAGCTTTGTTTGTCTGTCATACTGTCTTGTCTGCTCCTTGCATCCTTGTGGTCAATTGCTCGAAAAGGGCTGAGCTCTTGGCACTCTTGTATGTGTTTACTTCTGTTTTTGTCGCTTTCCAATATGGTGTCCTAGGTTAGGTGTGGTATTTTATTTGTATCAATTCCTGATCTTTGCCTACTTCCTTACTTAAATTGCCTGCAAAAGTAGCTTATGAATAATTCACTTACCGTAAAAATTCTATTTGAGGCTGGGCTTTATTAGAATCATTACCTTTCAAGGAAATGGGGTGGGTGTTTATTAGAGGCTACGAGTGCGGGAAAAGTCATCAAAAATTCCGTAGCTCCAATTCATGCTAGAGAACCTCTGTACTCTAACAGCGCAGTCGTCGCGTGGTGGTCACAGTCGACAAGTGGAAAAAATGGCTTGTTTATGTGCACCTTGCTGTTGAAAAGGGTACTAAATTACTTCTGAGAGTATTTTTTGCTGATTATTGTCACTAATATATCCAGCTTTGTATCTGGGTAACAATACGTGTGTGGGTTAAGCGATAGTCAATACAGCACCTTATTTATACAAAGAAGGTGATTTTTCTTCAAAAAAAAAGGATGAAAGATTTTTTTGTTTATATTCTGAAATTTATGCTTACTTTAGATAAAACGCTAAATACCATGGCTTTAATGTGCAAAAGTTTGAAATCTGTGGGTAGAGCATTTTGAAAGTTTTTCAAGTATTTAATACTGTCCACACGGTTTTCCATATCGGGTGTTCTGGCCCAATGATCAGGTGCTCTTGTACACAGTCCTCTGGATTAGATAAAAGAGAACTGTACGCATATGTCGCGGGTTGTCCTTGCTATATTTGAATAAGCACATGTGTTTTGGGGTACGTATTGCATTTTCGACCAACGAAAACCCAGGCAAGCCTGTGCAGACGGGCATTAGCCTTTGTTACTAATCATACACAAAGTATTGATGAAGATAAAGACTCGAAACAAAATTTGAACCTCTAGTCCAACTAGATGCGTCGAAAGTAGCGCAACGACAACTTAGCAGGTGGCATGCCCCCATTAACAAATTCAGACGTGCTCAATCTTCCAATCTTATCCATGGCCAGTGGATTTAACTTGTTGCATGCTGGGATATTTTCTATGCTTTTCGTCATCTGCTGATTTTACCTGATCTGGGTCCAAACTGTTTACTAAGGTTATCAGCAGGCGGCACTTGTATATAAAGAGTGTGGTTAGTCGCCCTTATCAACTAGCTCCCCGGGCAGTCCAAAATCACTTTCATGGTATTGACCAATTCGCGCCGGTTTAAACCAGGGGTGGGGGTTGACAAGTCAAGAGTTCTTTAAAATTGTAGGTAAACTTTCCAGTATCTCACTTCTGGAAAACGGAACAAACCTTAGTTAGTCCACGCGTTGAACTAAATATTTTTCACATTTTGGTAAATTTGTTGGAATTCCTTTGCTAATTTACAGCCACAAAGCGATACATGAGTAGGTTCGGGGCATTTTCTTTTTTTGGTTTAAATTTTTGAATAACATTATTTTTTTTTTTTTGGGGGGGGGTCAGAAATATTAATATTTTGGGGGTATGAAGATTCTGTGGATATTTGGGGGGGGGGGGGGGGGTCAGGACAAAATATGACTAGTTTTTGTGGTCTCTTCTATGTATGTTAGGGTCTTTTCTTAAGGTAAATGTGCAGAATGAGAATATTTTTGATTGGCAAAAAATTCAAATATTTTTTGGGGTGCTTGATATTCCCGATATTTTTCAGCGGCAAACGGTAGATGCTGGGCCCAATCCTACGTATGAAGAAAAAGTGAGAGTACCCCCCCCCCCCCCCCCCCACACACACACACACTCACCCTGGGTCACAGTCTATAATGAGAAGTTGCTAGCTAGGTGATCTGTGATGGCGGATTGAGATAATTTCTGGCGATTTTATAGAGGATGCTACTTGTTAATCGTACATGTATTAAATCTGAACATATGTTGATCTATGCTCTACGGGAGTTTGGTTTATTCTATATTCTTGAGCTCCTACTAAATGGTCCGTGATCGTAGTAAAATTATGGGTTAATCTCAAAATAGTTTTCAACCCCGTAAGGCCAAGCTACCCACACCATAATCTAATATTCACACGCAGAACCGGTCTCATCCAAATAATGTTACATGGCAATGTATCAGCTGATGGACAACGCCAAATATCTCCTCAAAATTTTCGGAAGATAAAATAAACAAGAATATTTAACAATGAACTTTAAAGCGCATTACATATTTTCCTTTTTCAGTATAAATGGGTTAGCACACAAGATCTTGGCGTGAAGTTATATTTAATGCATGCATGTATAGCTCTCTAATGAGAATAGGCCTGTATTTGGGATAAAAATTGCATCTTCATACCTGTTCAGCCAATGCTCGCATGAGCCTCGGCTGTTCGTCCAGAATCTCCTGTGCTGTCTTAGTTCCAGAAGCATTTATAATTAGCCTGCGAATACTTAGTAAGCACGTAAAATCGGGCCACTATCGGCCTGCAAGCAAACGCCATCCGAACGGCGTTTCGCTGGCGGGCCGATAGTGGCCCGAGATTGGATACTGCATGGCTGGGCATATCAGCTGCCGAGGTCGACCGTTAAATAGTTTTGCTGTCACTGGTAGAGCGGCAAACAGTATTGACCCAGATCAGACTGAGCCTACACTGTTTGCAAAAAATATTTCTAAAATGTTCCAGCAAAGGACAAAACAAGTTTTATTGTGATTTGAAGCGTACTTTAGGCATTAGAGATTTTGTTTATTTCCAAAATGTAATGCTTTTCTCTGAAAAGTGCGCAGACCCTGATGAAAAGTCGAATTATGGTTGCGGCAATTCATCGCGGCCTTCACTGTTTGCCACAGTGCCTCTTTTTGGAGAAAGTACAATGGGTCAACAGAATTACTTTAGCTTGCTGTACACTTCAAAAGTTGTCGTAAGTTACGTTATACGTATCGTGTTCCAAACATAGCAACGTTTTTGTCTTAACTCTTTGGATGCTGAGTAACGTTTTTTTTTTGTCCTATACAGTTCTTAACTCTTACGGACCTTTCTTCTTCGGGTCCTGCCAGTCGTTTTGCTGAGCTTGATCTGGGTCTAAACTGTTTGTATGATCAATCTCAGACATTTTCATTTTAAAATGCTTCCAGAAACACGCTATTAACGTTTTGCATGCTGATTCTTTTTTTTCCGCATACTTTTTTGTTATCATAACCAGATTACAGCTATACCGAGCCAAGCCACTATCGGCCGGCCAGCTAAACGCCATTTGCCAGATTTCTAATATAATAGGAGCTTACTGGGTACAGGCTCGAACAGTTTGGATCCAGATCAGGCTCCAAGTTTTGTCAAAAATAGTGAGTATAATCAGAAAATACCACAATCACAAACCGAAGACAAACCCATGGTACCGCGAGGAAGAGCCACACAACCATCACGAGACACCAGGAAGACAAACTAAGCAAAGCAACCTGCTCTCTCTTCCCCATGAAGATGATTGCAAAATAAGAATGGACATAAAGCCTGGTCTCAAAGCCCCCAGAGCAATCTGATACCAAAATCGACTCTTCCCAGCTAGTGTCAAATAGTTTGATCCAGATAGGGTTGACATTTCAAGCTTTCGTCCGACCATTCGTTTATTCGCAGATCGGCCATCTATTGGCCTCTTTTTTATTCTACGTGGTAAGCTAATATGGCTAAATATGACATCCACATAATGTAGTCCCTCCCAGGGGTTTGAGAAACAGGGGAAATGACATTTATTCAAGGGGAACAGGTAACAAAGGTCACATTTTGAGTGGAACAGGGTACAAAGGCAATATTGGGGATCATGGAACCTAAGAAAACAATTTTGAATTCTTGGGGAACAGGAAACAAGTCTATTTATTTCAGGGGAACAAGGGAACCGTTATCCCCCTAGGGTCTCATAAGCGTTCCAATTTTCAAACCATCTACCAGTTTGTTTGTCTGTTCACCCGTCTGTCAACACGTCATATTTAATCGTGTCTCTGAAGCACTGACAGCTGTGAACGTCAAAACATGCATATTATTTGTCCTTTGCATACTCTTCAAAAATATACCCCGGCATCCAATTTAGGTTACCTTGCACCCCCCCCCCCCCCCCCCCCCCCCCCCAGGACAATTTTTCATGGGTGCCAAATTGTTTATTGGGACCCCCTGGATGGGAAACGAAGGTGTCCTAAAAAAAAATTTGGTTTGGGCTATGTGAAATTGCATGGTTTCTATGCCAACCCATAGCGAATTTGAGAAGGGGGGTCTGCCTATAAAATTACTCATATCTCAGCTGTTACTTATTCTAGACTACTAAACTTAATACCAAATTAAAGCTTAGACATATGCCTATTATCCCCTTGTTGCATATGGAAATTATCTAATTTGCATATTCATAAATATTTATGAAAACATTAAAAATGTGTTTCACGAATGGGGGTATACGTACAAGATCAATAATATCTCAGCTGCTTTTAGTCGTAGAGTACTAAAATTTGTACTAAAATAAAGCTAAGACATAGGCCTTTCATTCCATGGTCAAATATGCAACATACCTTATTTGCATAATTTGCATATTCATGAATATTAATAAAAGCGCTAAAAATAAGGGAAAATCATTACAAATATAAATATGCTGATTTCATCCCAATATTGTCATTGTTGCATGTTTTAATATAATCAATGTTACAATTGGATAGGTCCAATCATCCAGTGGTCCTATATGTATATTATCTCATTTGCATATTCATGAAAATGCATGAAAACTTAAAAAAATGAGGGAAAATCACGTAAAAACTATAAGCCTAGGGGAGGGGTTAAGGTACGATCTATCCTGCACTCCTAGGGCCTTTAAAATTCATGCCAAATTGTTCAGTGGGACCCTTAGAATGTGAAATGAAGTTATCCTCACAAGAAATTAGGTATGGGCCTCGTGAAAATGCATGGTTTCCATGGCAACCGCTTATATGATTCTCGAGATTGGGGGGGTAGGCCTACAAATTCAATCATATCTAGGGTTCTACTTATCCTAGAGCACTAAAATTGGTGTCAAATAAAAGCTTAGACACATGTCTTTCTTCTTGTGGTCAGATTTGTAAATCATCTAATTTGCATATTTATGAATATTAATGAAAACCTACAAAAATGAAGTAAAATCATAAAAAAACAACATAAATGAACATATTTCAGCACAAAAACATCATCAAACCACCATTTTTGCCAGTTTTTATATCCTCAGTGATTCAAATTGATAAGCTCTTTCATCCGGTGGTCCTACATGAAAATGATCTCATTTGCATATTCATGAATATTAAAGAAAAGTTTTGTAATTAAAGAAAAAATCTTAGAAAAATTAAGGGATGTACATATAAAATGACAAATATTTCACCTACCATGTGTTCCAGTCTATCAAACTTAGTGCCAATTTAATGCTTAGACATTGTACTTTTACCATAAGGTATAATATGAAAAATATTTATCATGAATATTCATGAATTTTAATGTAAACAGAAGAAATGAAAGAAAAATTGCGGAAAAATCAAGGGGGTGCACTTCCAAAATTACTCATATCTCAGTAGTTAAGTGCCCAATAGTGCCAAACCTGATTTTAAGTCAATGCATAGACACAACATGTTTACCAAAATGATCCAATTTATAACACATCAAATTTAAATTCTCATTAATATTGATGAAAACATGAGAAATTAAGAGAAAATACAGGAAAATTAAGGGGGCATAGCTACAAAGTGATTCATATCTCGGCTTCCAATTGCCCAATAGTAACAAGCTTGGTACCATATCAAACAGCATAATCCTAAGTAAAATTGAGTAAAAGAAAAAAGTATAAAATTTATAACAGCTGAGATATGAGTAATTTTGTAAGTACACTGCTATCAATTTGTATACATTTTTTACTTGTATTTTTAAAGTTTTTATTAATATTGATATTAAACAAATTAGTTAATTCTTATATCTTCCCACTAGGTAAATCTGCTATGCATAGACTTAAATTAATTATATTGTTTGCTACTCTAGGGCAATTAGCAGCTAAGATATTGGTTATTTTGTAGGTATACCCCATTCATTTTCGGCGATTTTTCTCTTTATTCTAATGTTAATATTAATTTTCATGAATATGTAAATGCGACAACTGGTAAATATTACCATTGAGATAAAGGGCTGTATCATAGCAATAAGTTGGCACCTTGTTTGCTACGTAAGGGCTATAAGCTGCTGAGATATGAGTAATTTTGTAGGTATATCCCCTTCATTTTCAAATATTATTCTCAAAATGCTCATTAAAATTTGATGATTTGTTAAATAAACTATTGTCTTAGCATTAGTTTAAAACCAATTTTGGTACTCTAGGGCACTTAGCAATTGAGATATTATTAGATTTGTAAGTACACCCCCTTGAGTTTTCCGCAATTTTTCATTTGTTTCTTCTTTTTTAATTAAAATTTATAAATATTTATGTTAACTATTTTTCAAAGCTGAACTTAAGGTAAAAGAATTATATCTAAGCATTGACTTGGCACCAAGTTTGATACACTCGGACGCATAGCTGCTGAGATATTGGTAATTTTATACATACGTCCCTTAATTTTTCTGAGATTTTATCTCTCATTTCTAAAGTTTTCAGTAATATTCATGAATATGGATATTAGCTAATTTGCATATATAACTACCAAATTAAACTGCTATGTCCAGGAATTAGTTTGGTACCATGTTTAGAAATCTAGGATGAGATGTTGTTAAGATATGAGTATTTTTTGTACGTATACCCCCAAACTTTACAGTCGGCATAATGGGTTGCCATGGAAACCATGAAATTTCAAAAAACCAAATAACATTTATTTTTGAGGACAATATTTTTTTACATTTAAGTGGTCCTATTGGACAAATTTATGCCCATAATAAAATGTCTGAGGTGTTCAATTTAGGTCTGATTAACCCTGTTGCATACTATAGTTTACCCATGCTTTTTTCCATCATTTTAAGATTTCATTAATATTCATGAATATGCAAATGAGATAATTTTCATATAGGACCATGAGATAATTTTCATATAGGACCACTGGATGAAAGAACTTATCAAATTGAATCAATGAGGATATAAAAACTGGCAAAAAAGAAGGTTTGATGATGTTTTTGTGTTGAAATATGTTCATTTAATTTTTTTTATGATTTTACTTCATTTTTGTAGGTTTTCATTAATATTCATAAATATGCAAATTAGATGATTTACAAATCTGACCACAAGAAGAAAGACATGTGTCTAAGCTTTAATTTGACACCAATTTTAGTGCTCTAGAATAAGTAGAACCCTAAATATGATTGAATTTGTAGGCCTACCCCCAATCTCGAGAATCATATAAGCGGTTGCCATGGAAACCATGCATTTTAACGAGGCCCATACCTAATTTCTTGTGAGGATAACTTCATTTCACATTCTGAGGGTCCAACAAAACAATTTGGCATGAATTTTAAAGGCCCTAGGATTGCAGGATAGATCGTACCTTAACCCCTCCCCTATGCTTATAGTTTTTACGTGATTTTCCCTCATTTTTTTAAGTTTTCATGCATTTTCATGAATATGCAAATGAGATAATATACATATAGGACCACTGGATGATTGGACCTGTCAAATTGTAACATTGATTATATTAAAACATGCAACAATGACAATATTGGGATGAAATCAGCATATTTATATTTGTAATGATTTTCCCTTAATTTTTAGCGTTTTTATTAATATTCATGAATATGCAAATTATGCAAATAAGGTATGTTGCATATTTGACCATGGAATAAAAGGCCTATGTCTTAGCTTTATTTTAGTACAAATTTTAGTACTCTAAGACTAAAAGCAGCTGAGATATTATTGATCTTGTACGTATACCCCCATTCGTGAAACACATTTATAATGTTTTCATAAATATTTATGAATATGCAAATTAGATAATTTCCATATGCAACAAGGGGATAATAGGCATATGTCTAAGCTTTAATTTGGTATTAAGTTTAGTAGTCTAGAATAAGTAACAGCTGAGATGTGAGTAATTTTATAGGCAGACCCCCCTTCTCAAATTCGCTATGGGTTGGCATAGAAATCATGCAATTTCACATAGCCCAAACCAAAATTTTTTTGAGGACACCTTAGTTTCCCATCCAGGGGGTCCCAATGAACAATTTGGCACCCATGAAAAATTGTCCTGGGGGGGTGCAAGGTAACCTAAATTGGATGCCGGGGTAATACACTGTTATTTGTGACCCCATACCATGATCAACACAACATTTGCAGTAGAGTATGCAGCAGAGATATATGAAGTGTTATTGTTGTCCTCCTCAAGCACGCACTATGTCATAAATCGCACGTTTCATTGAATTTTATGATTCTGTAAAGCGCATATATCTTTTTTTTATGAAATCAATAAAATTTTAACCTTGATCTACATATCACCTGGGCGTATCACTCGCCAGTGACCCTGGTTATTTTATGCACAAAAATACATGTATTGCCCAGCAGTGATAAATTAAGTAGCAAACCTTGCAATGGTTATAAGAGAGTGTGACACAGCCTGTTTTATGTATTGGCATTGCTTTGAAATTGTTGCCGAGACGGTTTGGCATCGCTGGGGACAAATAAACAGCAGTTCAATCGCTCTGGCTTTGTTAAAACCGCCCGTGTTCCCATCAACTGCGTACAGATACAGCTTGACGAATGCGTACAAATAAAATATTTAGTCACTAGACATATGGGACAGTCCACTTGACTACTCAAAATTTGCGTACAGAAGAAAAATGGCTTGCCCGTTCGCAAATGATAAACATAAACAGTTCAAACTTTCTAGTCCTCCACTTATACGTATTCTTCATTATTTGACTGACATAAAATGATATTTGATGACTTTAATAGCACATTTATAAGTCATCGAACGCATTTCAGGCACATAAAATCCAATTGACTAGCCAGAAACTGACTGGTACTCTGTTGGTTTTAAAATTTGAAGGCTCTTATTGGGCCAGAATGGACTACAATACCTAAGCAATAATTCCAAATGAAAAAAATATCGTGAAAATTAAAAGCTGTAAAGTACTGGCTCATAGAATGGATCACAGTAAACCAAAATAGTATATTTTGTGCACCCATCGACTGCGAACACCACGTGATGACTGCGATGTTCGAGTACAGAGGTTCTCTAGCATGCAATTTCTCGGTTGAAAAAGCTGGTAGTGTGGCAAAGTGCGTAGAAGACTTTTAACTCTGTAAACATTTTTTTTGGCGCTAGGTATCGATAAAACTTTAAATATGCAATTTCCAGGGCAAAAAGAGTGGCTTTAACATGGTATGGAGTAGGGCTGGCTAATAGACGGCAAAATATTTATTGACAATCAGTTCTTGAATTTTGATTTATAACCGATTAGGCCAGATTTTTTTTTATTAGTTGATTTACGGGATTTTTTTCAGATCTAGGGTCGGGGGGACGAAAAAAAATAAATAAAAAAGCTCTGAAAATGATCAGTTGACTGGTCATTTTCAGAGCTTTTTATTTTCCAGAGTTTTTTTTTTTTTTTCAGAGCTTTTTTTCTTTTTTCTTTAATATCTCCAGAAAAAAAAACAGTAAACTAGTAAGGTAATCTTTAAATATTTCATCATTTTCCTAAAAATCTGGACAGGACAATCACTTTTAACAGTGTCACTAAAAAATACACAGACAGAACCTCAAAAAAATATTATTTTTTTCAACCAAACAAATAATATTTAGAGTCGGCGGATAAAATAAAAAAAATTTTTATAAATTAAATTTTATTTTTTTCCTACTTTCCGGAAAATTACAGTAGGAGGGTTTGTAAATCAACTAATAAAAAAATTCTGGCCTTAGTAATCACTCAAACTTAAAAGAAGGTCTAGGCTCATTTTGACAACTCTTGCATGATCAATGGTCTGATCAGCACATTTGTTTTTTGCTCATTGGAAAAAATCATATATCTAGACTTGCTAAGAAAAGGCATTTAGGCAAGATTTTTTTTATTAGTTGATATACGGGAATTTTTTTCAGATTTAGGGTCAGGGGGACGAAAAAAATAAAATAAAAAAGCTCTGAAAATGACCAGTTAACTGGTTATTTTCAGAGCTTTTTTTTTTCATTTTCAGACCTCTTTTTTTTATTTATTTTTTTTTATTAATATATCAAGAAAAACAGTAAAACTAGTATGGTAAACCAACAGTCTGTATTTAATCTTTAAATATTTTATCATTTCCCTAAAAATCTGGACAGGACAATTACTTTAAACAGTGTCACTCTCAAAAATACAGACAGAACCTCAAAAATATTTTATTTTTTTCAACAAAACAAATAATATTTAGAGTCGGCGGATAAAATAATTTTTTTTTTTAGAAATTAAATTTTATTTTTTTCCTACTTTCTGGAAAATTACAGTAGGAGGGTTCGTAAATCAACTAATATAAAAATTCTGGCCTTAGAAGTGACAGGTGTTTTCAAATGTCACTATCATTTATATAGATCCTATGCCTAACCACCAATTTTAGACAATTTGCCCATTGATTTATCACTTGTGCTGCTTTGTTAGCCAAACTAGTCATCAGACATACGGGCGCGTGTGTCCATTGTGTGCAAAACATGACATGCCAATCTTCTAGCGAGACACAAACGCAGAGTAAATCACGATCTTTGCCTCAATTTCCATGTGTTTTGAGCGGCTGCTAAAACCCCTTCACCACGCGAAAAGTGATTCAGCAAATATGCACAAAGCATGTGGTCTGAAAGTTACTCCTTGGGCTGTCGCATGACATTCTCCCACATTTCAATAACTGTCTCAAAAAAAAATATTTTAATCCAAACTGGAAGAAAGTACAAAGTTTGTTTATCTTTCTACGAACTCCAATGCTGAACCGGATGTCGATCTGATTGTTTTTGTTAATTAACCGGCGGTAAAGAATTTGATCGTTTGGTAGGACTTCCAATGCCCAACCAGATGTCGATCTAATTGTTTTCGTTATTTAACCGACGGTTAAGAATTTAATCATTTGGTAGGCGTGAATAAGGGAGAAACTAGAAATGTGTCCCATGGACACAGATGCCCCCGCTATTGCCAAATTCACATAAATGGGTAACTGTCATTAACAAAGGGCAATAACTCCTGAAGGCATGATGCAATATGGGCCATTCTTGAACTTGAAGAAGAAATTATGGTACTTAATAATGAGACCAAGTTTCATATAGTTATAATCAAAACTATTCATCTTAGAGAGCAGACATCGTTTCAACTGATGATTTTTCATAAACTAAGGGCAATAACTCATGGTACTAAACAATGCGACCAAGTTTCATATGATTCTGATAAAAACTATTCGACTTAGAGTGCGGACATCCTTTAAAATGGTGAATTTTCATAAACAAAAGGCCATAACTGCTGAAAGCATGGTGCGACATGGACCATTATCGCGCTTGAAGAAGACATCATTGTACTAAAAATGTGACCAAGTTTCATAAAATTCTGATAAGAAATATTCAACTTAGAGAGCAGACATCGATTCAAATGGTGAATTTTCATAAACAAAGGGCCATAACTACTGAAAGCATGGTGTGATATGGACCATTATCAAACTTGAAGAAGACATCATGGTACTCAACAATGTGACCAAGTTTCATAAAATTCTGATTAAAAGTATTCAACTTAGAGAGCCCAAGTCGTTGGGACAGACGTACGTATGTACGTAAGTAAAGTAAGTACGGACGGACGGACAGGGGTAACTGTTATGGCCGGGGCATAATAAACTTGCATTTTTGGTAGGAATTAGAAAATGCAACATTTTGCATCTTCCGACCAACGGGAGCATGGGACCATCAAGTGAATGATTTGGTGGAAAGATGTATCCCATAGCATCTTTAATTACGACTGAATATTTTGTTGAATAAGCATCAAAAGTTATCGTGTGACTGCGAAAATCTTTATTTTGATCCTTATCAAAGTTTGAGTAGTATAATTGTGATACTTTTCAAATTCAACTTAAAAAAATCTTTCAGAATCAGAGTGCCAAACAATCTGTATCTAGATCAGGCCAGATGCTTGATCTAAGTTCAAGTTGTTGGGGAAGATCATCAGCTGATGACAAAATTCGCCCGATAGAAACATGTATTAGTCTTTGATCTAAATTTCCTTTTTGTTTGTTGGATTCCCAGTCAACAATTTTTCAGTAATGTTGGGACTGGTCTTCCTGTGTTGAACCAGTACTAAGCAAGGATAAATGTGTCTTGCCCAAGGACACAACGCAGTGATGCCGGTGAGGCTTGAACCCGCAACCTCTCAATCTCGAGGCAAGCACTCTACCACTAGGCCACTGCACTCGCAAATTTAAATTTCTAAGGTTTTGAATATTTTACCTATAAACCATTGGGTAAGGCTTTTAACAATCAAATAATTTTGAGTTCCATAACAAATCTTGTGTGGATCCAGAGGCAGGGGGTGGGAGTTCTGCCCTCCCACAACCCACCTGGAAAATCACAAAGCTGCAGGCCAGCATTTTGTGTAGGGCCATCATTGGCCCACTTTTTCATCATTGGCCCACTTTGTTATCATTGGCCCACTCTGTTTACTGGGTATCAATGTTCTGCACAAGCCCCGGCAGCCGGCGATTTCATCTACTGCTTTAAGCTGAGGAGCTGGCTTCTTTAGTGCAGAATGTAGATATTTCACTTATTCTTGTGAATGAAACTCCTAAAATAAAGGCTTTTAAAAGTGGTGGCTACTGTCTTCTTTAAATCTTCGAGAAAACACTGGGGTATAGGTTATCACATCAAATAGATCAAATGTTTGGACCTGGACCACAGGTCGAAACATTCTGGATTTGCGCATGAATACACTATTACATGAACATAAACAAAACCTTTAGAGACTATGAAAATAGGTTAATAGGAAAATAGGTCATAACTGGCCTTCAGATTTATGGTGTGCCCAGGTCATCAAAGTATGGCCCATCACTTTCCAAGCCAGTGGGCCAAATGGACCCATCCTTTTTAGTTATGAAAAAATCTCACAAAACAGAAAGTACATGTTGGTACTCAATACAGTAAACCATGTCTTAAGCAGCAACTCAAAAAGAGAATGACAAATGGGAGCTTAATGAAGATAGAAAGTATTGCAGAATGCTGGAGCATTCTGCAATACTTTTGACCTGCATTAAGCAATATTCGGTCTTGAAAACCAATTTTTGGTCTCTTTTTGAGTGGCCGCTTAAGACAGGTTCTACAGTAAGTTAATAGGAAATAGGTTAATAAGAAAATGTTAATAAGAAAATAGGTTAATAGGAAATAGGTTACCAGAGCCAAGATATTTGACAACAGCTGTGGTCTTGAAAACTTCCTTTGCAACAAATAAGGCATCTTGTCCATGGACAGAATAATATTCCTGAAAGAAATATACATGGGTACACGGGACTGTTCTTTTGAGCACCCAAAACATAGGATAAAAATTATGGGAAAGAAAATATTTACAATTTTACGTTGATATGTTTGTTTGTTTGATTTGATTCTTTACGTCCCATCAACAATCTTTCAGTTAAACCAGGACGGGTCTTCCTGGGTTGACCCGCACTAAGCTAGGATAAATGTGTCTTGCTCAAGGACCACAACGAAGTGATGCAGTGAGGCTCGAACCTGCGGCCCATCGGTCTCGAGTCAAGCACTCTACCACTGAGCCACTGCGCTGAAACATTTCGCTTATCTAAACCTATGGTACAACTTTCTCAAAGCATAAACTTAACCTGAATGGAATTTCCCACTATATCAATCGGACCAGTCCATTTCTGCTTTAAGGGTTGTTGGGTGGTATTTTTCATTTTTAAACAAATTTTAATAGACTTTTCTGTAAGCAAACAGGAGACTCCCAGTCTTCTGGTGTCTGATCTGGGTCTGCACTGTTTGCCTATGTCCCACAAAAAGGACTCTAGGTTTGTATGTGTTATAAAAATCAAATCTCAAGGTCCAGATAAGGATAGTTTGAGCACCTAAAATTGCATTTATTTCCTTACACATTAATTTAAACATATGTTTAGGGTGCTCAAAAGAACCGTCTCAATGAGATGGTTCTGTTGAGTACCCACAACATATGTTTTGTTTGAGAAATAAGAAAATAATTGGCCGGTACGCACTCTTATCTGGAGGCCTGAAACTTAAAACTTGCAAAACCTTGATGCGTGAAAACCTGTCTTTGGAGGTTATGAACAACACAGGTGCAGACCAGCCTGCTGATCAGCGCTTTTGCTTTTCGCTTTTTGGAAAGTACCATATCTAAACTTGCTGCAGAGAAAAATTCAATTTTCTGGCTAGTCTCTGTAGCTGAGGAAACTGGCTAGAGCTCTGTCGAAAACACTGAAGACAGGTTTTGTCGAGCCGAGGTCCATATATTAATGATTTCAACATAGGTTTAGTTAGATAAACAAATTTTTCAGCTTAAAATTGTAAATATTTTCTTACCTATAATTTTTAAGCACATGCTTTGAGTACCCACAACATATGTTTGGTTGAGAAATAAGATTAATTTTATGGTACACACTCTTAACTAACGGCTTGATTTCAAGTTATAATTGTCAACTTTTTTCAGAAATACAAATCAGAGAATCCATTATATTCTGCTTAACTCAGTATTTTCAGGCTGAGGCCTAAGTTACAAAATGTTTGTTTGTTGAGCAATTTAACCCCCTACCGAAAAAAAGTTTATGATCTCAGTATAAGGATTTTTTTTTGCCTTTCATTTCTGCTCCCTGAGCAAAATGCCTATATTTCAAGTTTCGTATCTAACACTTCACATATTGGTGATGAATTCTGTATCTTGCGCCGAGACATTGTAAGTGAGCACAAATTAGGCAAGAATTTTTTTATTAATTGATTTACAAACCCTCCTACTGTAATTTTCCAGGTGGAAAAAAATTAATTTCAAAAATCATTTTTTTTATTTTATCACCGACTCTAAACTTTGAAAAAATAATATAGTTTTGAGGCTCTGTCTGTGTATTTTTGAGAGTGACACTCTTAAAAGTGATTGTCCTATGTAGATTTTAGAGGAAAATTATGAAATATTTAAAGATTTAATACAGACTGTTGGTTTACTTTACTAGTTTGTTTGTTCTGCAGATATTAAAGACAAAAAAAAGCTCTGAAAATCTGAGCTTTTTTTTTTTTTTTCATACCCTGACCCTAAATCTGAAAAAAACATTCCCGTAAATCAACTAATAAAAAAATTCTGGCCTTAATAGAGGAAAATATGCGTGACATGGCTCACACAGGTTTGAACACAAGTTGAAATTAGTGGGCTTTCTTGAAAAGTCATTGAAAATATAACACAGGTTTATTAAACAAATAATTTCAGCGTAACATCATAAACTCACACATATTAAAACTGATAGATAAGAAAACAATCATAATATATTACACTGCAGTAAAATCTGTCTAAAACCACCACTCAAAAATAGACAAAACAAAGATTTTAATGACAAACAGTAGCTTAATGAAGGTCGCAAGTATTGCAGAATGCTCCCCTTGGAGCATTCTGCAAAACTTATGACCTGGGTTAAGCAATAATTGGTCTTCAAAACCAATTTTTGGTATTTTTGAGAGTGGCAGTTTTAGACTGTAAGACAGGTTAGTCGACCTGAGCCATAGACTCAAGGTGAGCTATTGTGATTGTTGGATCTCCGATGTCTGGCATGTGTCGTCCAGTCATGTGTCATCAACAATTGCTTGGACGGATATCTCCTGAACTACTGGCTAGGGGTGTCAGGTTATAATTTTCAAAATCTATTGTATCATTTTGTCCGAAGATCTGTTACCTTTACACACAGTGTAGACCCTGATAAAGATGAAATGCAGCATTATGCTGCTTTACATCTGGGTCTTCACAGATTGCTGAAGTACTTGTTTAAGGTTTTTTTCAGAATACAAAGGGATATGCAATTTTTTGGAGCATAAAATTGTCACATTTCCTTCCCTACCAGTTTAAACATGTGTTTTGGGTGCTCAAAAGAATCGTCTCATTGAGAGGGTTCTTTTGAGTACTCACAACTACATTTTGATTGAGAAATATGAAAACACTTTTTTTCAGTTATGCACGCTTATCTTACGGGCATTTCTTAATTTTCAGCGTCAATTTCCTGAAAAGTACAAAATCTACAGCAAACTCTTCAAGGATTTCCACATGCTGGAAGACTTTCTGGTTTCAACTTACCGTCCTGTCGAAAACTCTAAGGGTTGTCACAGGTTTCTGAAAGGTAGTAACATAAAACTAATTAAACATAGGATTAGATATAAAAAAAAAAATGAGCGTAAAATTGTAGATATTTTCTTACCCATCAGTTTTGACATGTGTTTTGGGTTCTCAAAAGATCCGTCACACTGAGACGGTTCTTTTGAGTACCCACAACACATGTTTTGGTTGAAAAATAAGAAAATTATTTTTTTAATTACACACTCTGTATCTAAAAGACTAAAGGACTGATTAAATCAGTAGCCCCTTTTCTCTGGTATGAACTTAAGAACACTTAAAACAGACTTGATTTGTTATGTTTAATATTGATTGGTTGAGTTGTACAGATTTACAGATTCTTGGACACCCCTGCCCCTTCACAAATCTGCTTTAAACTATTGTACATACATACTGTGTACATACATGATTTTGTACCAGGGTTCATACAGGCAGGCTTGAGTAAAACTCATGGACTTTTCAAGGACATCTAAAAGACTTTCCTACAGTTTTTCAAGGTCTAAAGTTTATGAAAAATACAGATTTCACGGCCTCCAATCTCTGCCTCCTTCTCCAAAAAGAGCAGAACGTAAAGGGAGGCGAAGGCCCTTCCAGGAAGCAGGCAGTGGGCATAAACAATGGAACACCGTAAGTTGTGTTGACACATTTTCAATCATAAGTAAATTTTCAGCGCAAAACTCGAAAATCTAAGAATGCTATGCTTCGGACAATTGTTCAAGCTATCCGTAGAGCATGCTGTTTGCACATTTGAACTTAGTTTGTAAGCGTGAGAGCTTTTCTCCCGTTGCACAGTTGTCCAAGAAACGGTGGTTCCCGCATGGTTTTGCCTTCTAACCAAACGTATAGTAGCGTTTGGACCCTTATTCATACTACCGAGGCCCCTCCACACCCATGTTGTCCAAAATGCAATTTTTCGAGATATTTCAATGATAATTGAGTGATTTAGAGCCAAATTTCTTTAGGATCAGGAGGCGAAGGGCAGGAGAAGGGGGCTGGGAGAGGAGGAGCAGGCGGCGATGATATCAAAATTTGCATTGATTTTGCTT
This sequence comes from Loripinus fragilis, assembly GCA_964019695.1. Taxonomy (NCBI): domain Eukaryota; kingdom Metazoa; phylum Mollusca; class Bivalvia; order Lucinida; family Lucinidae; genus Loripinus; species Loripinus fragilis. Next base: position 37,695,714 of record OZ026517.1, read on the forward strand.
ATTTTTAATAATATACTTATCCAATCTATATCAAACTTGCATGTATGATACGAATGATTAAACGCTATAGTTAACTGAATTATTCTGATCACAAACATTGCTATATATACCTCTCTTATAATATACATTTTGTATATACCTCTAGCAAGCTCATGACGTTCTGGGTTAAACAAACAACACAATGGGAGAATAAGTGAAACTCTTTTGTTTCCTTTATAATGCGTGTACGGACATTATCAGATTTGCAATAATTAAGTTAACATCTTTTGAGACTGCTCTTATACACGAGTTGTTATATCAGTTATATGATGGTTAGGTTTGGTTTGAATTCCTCTTTTTTCTGCGTCTAAGTCTTTCGCACCATCAGTAATTGTTGCTCTTAATCAAAGCTTGAGAGGGGGTGGGTATAAAACAGAGGTTCGACCCAGTCTGAGATTTTTGATAATCCTTTTCTCAAGAACTTAGGGAGAAATACACAAGTATCACTAATCTGTGAGCATTACATGATTCCAATGAGAAAAAAAGTGAACCACACATTACGTTGGTGGTGGCATTTAAAGCGAAGTAATTTCGATTTATTTAAATGGTTTGAAATATTCATACATGTACATGCAAGTCTGATATAGATTGGATAAGTATATTATTAAAAATAAGCAAAATCAATGCAAATTTTGATATCATCGCCGCCTGCTCCTCCTCTCCCAGCCTCCTTCTCCTGCCCTTAGTATGAATAAGGGTCCAAACGCTACTATACGTTTGGTTAGAAGGCAAAACCATGCGGGAACCACCGTTTCTTGGACAACTGTGCAACGGGAGAAAAGCTCTCACGCTTACAAACTAAGTTCAAATGTGCAAACAGCATGCTCTACGGATAGCTTGAACAATTGCCCGAAGCATAGCATTCTTAGATTTGAGTTTTGCGCTGAAAATTTACTTATGATTGAAAATGTGTCAACACAACTTACGGTGTTCCATTGTTTATGCCCACTGCCTGCTTCCTGGAAGGGCCTTCGCCTCCCTTTATGTTCTGCTCTTTTTGGAGAAGGAGGCAGAGATTGGAGGCCGTGGATTTAAGTGTTAAAATTCTACTTCAGAAATGCTAAACTGAGATAATAGAGAAATTAGTACTAGATGATTAGTATAAAATCATTGTGCTTTTATTTGGCGCAGCATATGCTGCACCAAATAAAGGCATAACAATTTTTTACTGATTTAGGTCTCAATCAACTGTGCTCAGTCCTACAGAAAATGGTAGAATTCAAGGACTTTTCAGGGCTTTTGAGTGATTTTTAAGTTCTTTTCAAGGCAGATTTAATTTTCAAGCCCTCTAAATTCAAGTACTTTTCAAGCCTGTACAAACCCTGTGTACCCTTTCTAACAAACAGTGTAGATCCAGAAGCCAGCTGATAAGGATCCACACTGTTGTCATCCACACAATACATTGATAATAATACATGAAGCACCACTGAATTATCTTGAAATCAAAAATTCAAATAACGAAAGAACAACCCACAAAGTGCTCAGTAAGTGCTTAACCCTTATGTCCCTTAAAGCCCCACCTATAATTTGCAGCAGACGGCAATTTAAAATTTTGATTCTTTTTCAAAAATAACAAATAAGGCATGATATTTCATGAGAATTGTCTGCTGGCAGACGATTCTCATGCAATATCATACCTTATTTTTGTCAACAACTAGGAAAGATGTCGCAAAATTTGTTGTCTGCTGCAGTCGAGATTGGGGCTTTAAGGTTTAACCCTAATACTGCAACTATTTTTTTGTTCTGGCAGAAATGTCATATCCTTTTTTACATCTGCAGGGCTGGAAAAATCCACTCGTCCGCTAGCCATGGTGAGAGCCTTATGCTGTAGGACAAGTAGGTATTTTGACTGTTTCCAATGTTAATTATTAAATTTACCAATGTAGGATGAGTAGAAATTTTAAGAATTTTCCACCCCTAATCTGCTGCATACCAGTATTTTGTTTGTTTTAATGCTTAGGGTTTCAGTAAACAATTTTTCAGTCATGTCAGCAGGGGACAAAAATTCCACTCGTCTGCGCGTAATTACAAGTGAAATCTAGAAAGGGCGAGTAATTCTTCCCTAAGCACTCGTCCTGTAGGACGAGTGCTTTGGGACCAATAACTCGAGGAAGTCATATTACATATTACGGGACGGGTCTTCCTGGGTTGAACCAGTACTAAGCTAGGATAAATGTGTCTTGCTCAAGGACCACAATGCAGTGACGCCGGTGAGGCTTGAACCCGCAGCCCCTCTGTCTTGAGTCAAGCACTTTACCACTGAGCCACTGTGCTCCCTATTTTGCCATTGTTCTGTTGAAAAAAAAGAAAAGAAAATATGTCTTATTTGGGGCTATAGCAGTAGACTTACCTCTGGCAGTGACCTGTGATATGCCAAAAACCCCTGTTCTTGTGGCAGGTCTGAAAAGGTGAAAATATTAATTTTGAATCTGTTTTTATTTTTTTTATTTTTAATGTATCATGATGATTGCTTCACAATACAATGTATCACCATACATTCTTGACACAATAAGAAAGTTACCTAGAAATAAAATTAGGAGCTAGAAATTACGCCCTGTAAGCTTTCAAACTGACCACCACCATTGTCAATGTAAAAAAAATTGAAATACTTCCTGTGGTCAACTTAAGCATGTCCTGTCACTAGTTTCAGTGTGGAAAAGAGAAGTTTAACATGTTACTGCTATGGGTTGTGTCCTGCTTGCTCAGTGGCGAAAACATAAGTAGAAAGTCGTCAAATACAGGCAAATTAGCTGTTTATTCCAGATGCAAGCTTCCAGTGACCTTGTAAAAGAATGGGCTAACTTTGTAAAAATCTGGCAATGCTATTCCATGTAGATATGATTTACCTTGCTAAACAGGCCAAACGTGATGTTGAAAAAAGCTTTGCTTTGAGATGAGGACCGTAACCAAATCGAACACAGAACGAGATTTCTTCCGTTTTATGTCAAAACGAAGAAAGTATGCAGATGTTTTGCCAGTTTTAGCTCAGAACAAGCGCATTTTACACATGGCATTTACATAACAGCCCTTATTCTTCCTTCAGACGTAAAAAAAAATCGAACCGATCATGTTCTATGAAGGAATGGTGCCAAAGTTTTCAGGCGCAGTAGCGCCTGCGCCATCGCGGTAGTTGTAACGTCACGCTCTAGTTCCTTGGAGTATACAATGCTAGTGCATGCAGGCACAGAGAGAAATGTGTGTAATACTGTAGTATATACTGATACACACAAAACCACCACCAATTTTGCTGAAACAATGTGTAAAAACAGATATAAGGTCTTTTGTAAACAGTAAGGACCCAAATCTGCTGGCTTCTTCAGAAACCACCTGATCAGGATCTACATGATTTCCATACTACATGTGAGTTTGTAGTAATTAATCAAAATATTATAGAGTTGTTTTAACTTAAATTAGTGAAATAAATGGCCAAGTCTTACTTGTCCTAAATGAAATGGGATAAGGACGGACAAGTCGGGCATTGTATTTCAACATCCTGCTGAGGGAGTTACCCTAAGCTGCTTGTTTGTTTTGATTGATTTGATTGTTTACGTCCCATCAACAATCTGGGTCTGCACTGTTTGCTTCTAAAACAAAATTAATCTTCAGAGAAAGAAATACATTTTTGGGGGAACGGGGGATTTTAGCATAATACTGATGCCCTAAAATATATACAATGGACCATCCTGACATTATTGTACAAAATGTATGTAGGGCCGACCTTAAAAAAATGTTGGTTGTTTTGATTTTGGTAAAAGAATGAGCTAACTATGTAAAAATCTGGCAATGCTATTTCATGTAGATATGATTTACCTTGCTAAACAGGCCAAACGTGGTGTTGAAAATAGCTTTGTTTGTAGATGAGAACCGTAACCAAATCGAACCCAGAACGAGATTTCTAAAGTTTTATGTCAAAACGAAGAAAGTATGCAAGTGTTTGCCAGTTTTAGCTCAGAACAAGCGCATTTTACACATGGCATGTACATAACAGCTCTTATCCGCCCTTCGCACGTAAAAAAATCGAACCGATCATGTTCTATAAGAAATTATGCCAAAGTTTTCAGGCGCAGCAGGGCCTTCGCCGTAGTTTTAACGTCACGTTCTAGTTCCTTCGAGTATACCATGTTAGTACATGCAGTGCATGCAGGCTCGGAGAGAATTGTGCGTAATATTGTAGTATCTACTGAAACACACCAAACCACCACCAATCCATCTCAAACGCTGATCACCATGTACAAACTAGCACACTTACCCCTGCCCCACTCCAAGTCCTCACCTCAAAGACCCCCATTACCTTTAGCTCAGCAATTTGCGCAGATGCGGTACAGATGTAAATACTTGAAGTGTATATCATTTATCTACATGTTTGTTTGTTTGATTTGATTCTTTACGTCCACTCAACAATCTTTAAGTTATGCGGGACGGGTCTTCCTGGGTTGAACAAGTACTAAGCTAGGATAAATGTGTCTTGCTCAAGGACCACAACGCAGTGACGCCGGTGAGGCTCGAACCCGAGGCCCTTGGGTCTCGAGTCAAGCACTCTACCACTGAGCCACTGCGCTCCCTTTTTTTTTATCTACATGTATATATGTGTCAGTACATGAGATTTTGTCACTTATCGCATGTGCCTCGACTCAGATTAGCTTGCGCATTTTTAAAGTTTCACCAGACCTTTTTGGCTGCTCGCACACACTGCAAAGTATGGATGTAGATAAAGACAAGACCAAACTTTAGACCACCCGCTGGATACGTCAGCATAAGCGTATTCAGAAGGCTTTTGCGATACGTATCTGTATATATCTCATGTACTAACACATATATATAGATGTAGATAAATGATATACACTTCAAGTGTATTTAATTATGGTATATGCTACATTTGATTAAGGTATATGCTATATTTAATTATGGTATATGCCATATTCTATTATGGTATATACCATAATTAATTATGGTATATACTTTAATTAATCTTTTTGCTTCTTTTGGTACACCACAGATAAATGATATACACTTCAAGTATATTTGGGCCAGTGGACGAGGCCTGAGGCTTACATCTGTAGGGCATCTGCGCAAAAGGCTGAGCTAAATGTTGTGGGGGTCTTGGGAGGTGAGCAGGGGTAAGTGTGCTAGTTTGTACACTGGGAGCAGCGTTTGAGTTGGATTGGTGGTGGTTTGGGGTGTTTAAGTAGATATTACACACAGTTCTTTCCGCGCTTGCATGCATTGCATGTACTGACATGGTATACTCCAAGGAACTAGAGCGTGACGTTACAACTACCGCGATGGCGCAGGCGCTACTGCGCCTGAAAACTTTGGCACCATTCCTTCATAGAACATGATCGGTTCGATTTTTTACGTCTGAAGGAAGAATAAGGGCTGTTATGTACATGCCATGTGTAAAATGCGCTTGTTCTTAGCTAAATCTGGCAAAACATCTGCATACTTTCTTCGTTTTGACATAAAAATGAAGAAATCCCGTTCTGTGTTCGATTTGGTTACGGTCCTCATCTCAAAGCAAAGCTTTTTTCAACATCACGTTTGGCCTGTTTAGCAAGGTAAATCATATCTACATAGAATAGCATTGCCAGATTTTTACATAGTTAGCCCATTCTTTCACAAAAGATCAAAACAAGCGAGAGTACCTACCTTTGTTTGGCTTTTCCGTGACGTTGCCACTACCGCGAAAGGTCCCGTATGTGACGAAGGAACAAATTTACGTTGACGCGCTTTCGCAGTAGTTCCGCTGATGCCCACCCGTGATATGGTGATTAAAATGGCAAATAATCTTTGAGTGGAAAATCATGAAAATGTAATTCTTTATGTGGTTTTCTGTTAGCGTCTGTTACATACTTCGTTGATACATCTTTTGGGCTCAGTGACAGCAAACTTATGGCTGTTTGTTAGTTGCAGAACTGCGACTTTATATTTTTTTTCTCGATCTGGCTGAATCTAAAGTCGCAGTGTTTTTGTGCTCTATCTTGACCAGTGATGGAGTCCCCTTTTGTTTTGGGGAAAACTCGTTTCCTTGACAATCCAACCATTTAGACTTCTTCATGTGTTTTACATACACAACCAAAGTTATAAAAATGTTACCATTGACTTCGTTATTATGACACGATCAATGCAATCTGTAATATCATGTTCTTGTTGTTGTTTTTCGGCTCATCGCAGCCATTTTGCATGCTTTTCACGAACTAGGGGTGATGACGTTTTTGCGATAAAATTCGGATGTTGAATTGATGAGACGAACTTAATAAAACGTTGAGAAATATAATAAAACCCGGTACTGGTTATAATCCCCATGACTAGGTAAGGTATGTCAGCGCTTTTTCAAAAACTCAGTACATTATTATAATAAGACTAACAGTGGATTGTGGACATTATAAGAAACAAGTAGGTGTTTGAATTTTGAAAATCAGGGCAAAATTGTTAAAGCTATTGATTCTGTTAACTTACTCAATGTTGGTACGCTCGCAGCAGTCACGTTTCTGTATTATTGTGCATTGTAGCGCCCCCTATTTTCTATTAAATTATAACGAGTAATGAGCTATTTCAGAAAATGAAAGTCGATTTCCAAGAATGGTTTGATTTCAGTTTAATATAGCATGCCAAAGAAAAAGAGATACTTACTTGACAGAAATCCTTAACAATCACATACCCCACCCGTATAAATCTAATTTTCTGAAAGGAAGCTTTGTCATGTCCCAAAATGTCATAATCAGACCGAAAATGGACTTTTCCAACAAGGCGGACAATTGTTATTCTGATCATGTGCTCACGTGACAAGTTTCCCGCCAAAAGTAGCAAGCTAACGCAAGAGTACATTGACCTATGAACCGAGAGAGGGTCAGCTTGTTTACGACAAGAAGCGATGGATTGGAAAGATCAGAATCAAAATTACTTTTGCACAGTGATCAGTAAGATATTAGTGAAAGAAAATATTTTTTATTTCATGGCTAACCTTGCTGCACGCTGAATAGCTTTACTATAACACGCTTAAGTTCAAATAGGCTATCAGTCAATACAGACAGTTAGTACCCATCGTTTTAAGGCGCCACGTGAATCTTATATAGAGACATTGGGTGCTTTGACCTTCTTTTTGAACATGTGCGCAATGGTTTATGATTAGAATTGTATAAAGATGTCATTGTTTGAATATGCAAAACCATTTGGATTTTTTTCTATGTATTTAATGTTAGCGGAAGTGGGGGAATTCCTTATCTGAAAATAGTCAATTTTCAATCCAGTGACATCCGTCGGAATACAGAACCAGGGTGAAAAATTTGCATACTAGGTGGAAGATTGACCTTTATTCGTTGACATTCATCAAGATATTAAAAGAAAACCTATTACAAATGGTGAGAGAGGTCACCATAAAAATCAACCTGTATGCACAAAAAAGGATCCCATCCATTGCCGTTAAGAACTCCTCGGACACAGTTTGCACATGTCCAACTGGGTAGTTCTCGATGGCAACAAATTGGTAAAAGGTGGCCCCAGTTAGATCGGTAATTGGTCATCTTTTTTGCAAATATCTACATGTAACAAATGTATGGTGAGATGGTTTTGGATTATTTTAATCTCAACAGACCAGGTATGATCAATTTTTGGCCAATTATGATAATAAGGAAGGTAAAAGAAAACATTATATAAGTCTGATTTTGGTATTTAATGTTGTTAAAACATCTGTGTATTCAGAAAACGGAAAGTGAACGGGTCATTATCGGTACATAAAATACCAAAACAAATTCGTGCGTGACTTTAGTTTCCCACAGAAAAAGCATGCTCTTCAGCTCAGAAGACAAAAATGACGCCATGTTTTGAAAACAAATAGTGTAAACATTCTGTGTGGACAGGAGTATTTTATCTTTTTAGAACTAATCAGGTATGCATCCGCGGCAAACCAAACTAGCAACATATAGATAAACCTATAAACATACACAATGGAGTAGTGTTAGAGGAAGACACTGTTTGGAAATGTGTTTTCAACTTGGTTTACGTCCACGCTAACCGTAAGGGAAAAGATAGAGGCTTAAAAAATCAGGGCTATATGATAACATAAAATAAAAATCCATCATATCGCCCTGAATTCAGTGCTAGGCTGTTTGTGTACTTCACATCCATTTGTTAGTTTTGCTCCTTCAGAAACATAGACTAGGCAATATTGTATGTAATTTCAGTTTTAGCAACAATATAAATACTACTTCATGCATGGTACACTGATATAATTCGCTTGTGAAATTAAAATAGCTATGATTGTACGCGGAATATTACAAAACTCTGTGTGAAAAACAGTTTCCTTGCGTGAAATACATTTGTTTTTGGGTGAATGGGCATGCTGAGACAAGTTTGTATAAGCATATTTAGATGCAAGGTGGAGACCGGTAAAGTGCAGTGTAGCCCTGTCTGTTCCTCTTCCTGCTCCTCTCTAAAAAAAGCCAATACTTGTAGTTAACTGTTTACATTTAGTCAACTTGTCAGGCTACCCAGAACACTTTTTGCTTGAATTTTAAAGCTCATTCTTGTTAGACACGAAAGATTTACTGAACCTATTGATTGTCTACCTAGTTTAAGCTCCTGGTTTGGTTGTACAGCCATTATTCAGAGTGTGGATCAGAATTGTGCAATTTCGCGGGAAATATATTGACATCAACACCGCTTCTATAAAAGGTGAACACTTAGATAAACTACCACTGTTATTTATCCGGCATTGCTGTTGTTGTTTCATAAAGCACCGCCGCTGACTTAACGGCGCACCCCTTTGCAGCGGTATTTTTTAAAAGGGCGGGTTGGATAAACGTTTATAACTGTGAAACTACACATCATTATCAGTACCGAATCACAAGGATTCAAATGACGTACATGCAGAGGTTAAAAACCCCACTCACAGTCGCTCTCAGGCCTGCCTGCCTGCCTGCCTGTGTTGGTGTGTGTCTGTGTGTGTGTGTGTGTCTGTCTGTCTGCCTGCCTGTGTTTCCGTCCGTCCGTCCGTCCGTCCTTTCGTCCGTCCGTCCATCCATCCATCCATCCATCCATCCATCCATCCATCCATCCATCCATCCATCCATCCATCCATCCATCCATCCATCTATCTATCTATCTATCTATCTATCTATCTATCTATCTATCTATCTATCTATCTATCTATCTATCTATCTATCTATCTATCTATCTATCTATCTATCTATCTATCTATCTATCTATCTATCTATCTATCTATCTATCTATCTATCTATCTTCCTGTACACCTAAACCTCCAAGTAGGACGTAAGGTGGTGTTCCGCTATATAATAACAAAAAGGATTTAAATGAACTGCCTGCCTACTGTGAGCTTCCCGTAAGCTTTAGTTGGGGGGAATGATGTGGATTTTTGTAGTAGTGGAAGGTGTTCTCTCTATGTGTTATCAGTTATTAATAGCAACTACATTGGACTTATATTTCATTTATTCACTTAAGTTTAAACTATTCACAGTAGATCAGTTTCAGTATTTCTTAAGTCTATGTAGCTTTCTATTGTCAGGCCGAGCTCATATCACATACGTCGAACAACCTCTCAGGATAAAGTAGATTCACAGTAGATTTAGAGTTTTGAAATAGATCTAGATTTAGTTTACTTGGCAAATCTAGATAAGTAATTTAGTCAGTGCCTAACACGGTGCATAACCGTATCTGATTCTATCTGTGCAGCCCAGACTCTATCTGTGCAGCCCAGACTCTATCTGTGCTTGTCTCTGACTCTATCTGTGAAAATCTGTGCAAACAACACAGACATGTCATGCAACAGTGAGAAAAAATATGGGAAAAGCGCGTAAGTGAAAGGTGCCATAGCCACCACGGAATAACTACTGAATAAATCATGAATATTTCGATGGCAGTTTACTGTCATTGGAGTTCAGTTCCTGTCACGATGGCCCACAATTACCGTGTTGTTGGTCAGAAAAATCGCATCGTCACGGAAAACAAAGAAATTGTCAGCTAAGCTTTTGTGTGTTGCGATTCTATTTTTGTTGCAAGTTGAAAAATATATCCCTCGATAGTAACTCTTAAAATAAGACGTAGAGAAGATTGTTTTACAGAAATATCAGCATGCAAAAAACGCAACCCTGAATTTCCGATGCCACGGATTCTATTTGTGACTTCAAAGCATTGTCATTTTATGGCACCGGATAAAATTTGACACTTAGGCAACGGACTCTATCTGTGCTACAACGGACTATATCTGTGCTTTTTGCAGACAAAAGCTTGTAGTGCACTCAATAACTTTAGTATCCGTTGAGATATTTTGATAATATTTGGTAGGCATGTATATCAGGTCTAGACGGTGTGACATAAACAAGAACGGTTGACCTCCCTTGCTGTCCTTTATAGTTATCTCCCTTGAATTAACCTTATAGGGGATGGCTTATGCGCGCAATAACTCTTAATTAACAATGTTTTATATCGAAGCACATACTCCTTTCGTAATAAAAATATAGAATTTAAATCAGAATCTTAACACATCTTTAGATAACCAAAAACTGAAATTACTATGAAAAAATGTACTAATCATGCAAGAAAACGAGTTTTCTGGTACGATATCAATGTACCCTTCAACATTGCAGCCATTGTGTACTCATGTAGACAAACTCGTCACAAGTAATCTCCAAATTTGTTTCCCAGCCCCATATCTTAGTTTACATGCTAAATATAGCCACATGCCGAACATGCCCCGAGGCCGAACTAGCCCTGGTCTCCCCTACATGCTACGCCAGCTGAGTGACCACTTATCATGCATATTTATTTATTAAATGTGCAATGGTAAATCGTACCATATATGAGCTTCGACACAAGAAAACCGGTCGTCGGTGGGTTTGCGAACAATAAAGGCTCAGGTCAGCCTGTGCATCCGCGCAGTCTGATCAGCGCCTTTCTTATTCGCTTATTGGAAAGTATTATATCTAGACTTGCTACGTTCGAAATTTCAATTTTCTAGCTAGTCTCTGTTACTGAGCAAACTGGTTTTAATCTCACTTTGTCGGAAACCCCGAAGACAAGTTTATATAGCGCAGATAGAATCCGTGCAATGTTTTTGCTCTGCACAGATAGAGTCCGATACCACGCGCAGATAGCTGTCCGTTGCCTTCATAAAAGGTAAACATTTTTATTTATTCACAAATAAAGTGCAAAGTTCCGTCATCGAGTCGCTATCTGTATTCAAAATGAATATCGATGTCCGAATTATATCAAAGACCTGTACAAATTCAAGAAAGTAAGGCTTTAAACAGTAGTCAAAGTGGACACTGTGCTACACTTCACGCACAACCCATCAGCATTCCATCGTGTTCTAAAGAACTGAAATTAAGATCGAGCCAAATACGAATATAAACTGGTAGACTAGTGTTTCGGAAGTGCCGTGAACAGACTGACTTTACTAAATGTGAGGTGATTCAGAAGAGTTTACCATTTTATCTACCCCCTCTTTCCTTCGTGTCAAAATCCCACAGATAGAGTCAGAGACAAGCACAGATAGCATCCGGGCTGCACAAATAGAATCCGGGCTGCGCAGATAGAGTCAGATACGGTTATGCACCGTGCCTAAACAGTTCAGTAGATTTTATCAATCCAGGGGAAGCTATCCAAAAGAGCATATCTAAAATCCAAAGAGTCGCTTCCCTTGGTGCACAAAAGTGAAAGTAGAATTTGTTGTCTGCTCGAGTTGACCGATCTGAGATTGATGCTCGAAATGCATGATCGACTCTTATTTATAGTCTCAGCCCATCTCCAGCCAGCCAATCAACTACCAGAAAGAGGTGTAGAAATCTCTATCAGCCAATCGCTGCACGGATAGACTGATAGATTTCTCTAGCTAAGTTGTACAACAATGGCGGATGTCTACCCACTTCACATTTGTGATACCAAATTCTGGTTTATCTCTGAGGAATATGCGGTCTATCCTGGTGGATAAATAAACTTTAGACCTTCTTAGGCTTTGTGAAATAGATTAACTAATGGACAATTGAAGGTAAGAGAATTTCTATCGCTGGATAGACATTTCTTTACATTCAAAACATGGCGCCTTGCGAACTTTCATTATCAAGTTCATAATTATCTTAAACAAGAGTCTTCCCGATCTATCCTTAGTATGAGCAGGAAGCCCAGACTTTATTCTAAATGAAGGAATGAACGGCGCAGTCCAAAACTATCCGTACTTGAGAGTATTCGTAGTGTTTGTTTGACAGACGCTGACGAACGCTCGCAATGATTAACACAGGCAAAAATAGTTCATTCTCCAGTATCCGATGTTTGGCTTCCTAAAGCCACAGGCTGCAATAAATGACCCCATTTATTGCTTATCTTACCACTTGAAACAACTTGATTAATAATTTAAGGTTCACAGGAAGAATGTTTATAGACGGAAAGACACATGTGCTTGTGTGTAACCTAAATCTGACACACCTTGTTTTGATAGATAAATAGCAGTAATAGCCACGGGTATTACATTCTCCCCACCTTAAACATTATACTCCGCTATAATGGCTAATGGAGGGTTAAATGTACTACATGAAAACCAGATTTAGTATAAGAGATAGTAAGGCTTAATTTTCTTGCTCAAATTCTGTAGGGGTTCAGCAACTCGGCCCTTAAGCTGCCTTTTACTCATTTATTTATGCATATGATGGAAATCTACAAATTTCGATTTCAGTTTTCTTAAAGTCAGTTCATCATATTAAGGGCATAACAGTCTGCTACATTTCAGTTAATAGTCACAGTGAAAGTGTTTATATCGTTAAATCCCTCAACTATTGTGTAGTTCAACTGCCGTCTCTATCAGACATTACAATACACAATTAACATTGTTTCTACCCTATTTCAGGTACGGTATATTCATCACCGAGTCTACACAGTCTTCTCACTTGCCCTAGCTGGGGGTAATACCACCAAGTGATCGTGCATCCTACAGCCATTTCAATACCTACAGTGACGCACCTCTGGTTGATCAGGCCAGATCTCACTGTAAAATTCCCACCATGCACGGAATTTCTCAGGTGCAGTCCCGAACCGACAATAGCATATTAATGATCCTAAACACTGACCACTCTACTTAAACATTTGTCACATTTTACAGTCTCAGATGCTGACTGTCGCAGAGCTGTAATCCAAGATTAACATGATTTCCTTAATTCAATGCTGCTGAATACAGAAACTTTATGTGCTGACCCCAATATTACACAGACCAAAATAACCTTAACGCCATTACTGCCATTTAAATTTTAAATACATATACTTTTAACATCTTTCAAATATACAGTCCCATACACAATCATACGAGAAAAATATTTGTCACAAAATAGAGTTTGGAAACTTAAAATTTGAACCTGAACAACATTTAACATCAGACAATAGTGACATTTTTATTAGTTAAATGCAATTCATTTAACAGGTCAGAATCTGCCAGACTAACCCATAATGTCATCCCTTTGTTATTTGCTATCAATAGAGAAATTTGCGCTTTAAAGTCTTCCTTCCTTAAAGCTCAATTTGCACTATTGTCTCAATAGCCAGTTTATATATATATATAATGAACATCAGGAAATATTAAACCACATTTAAAGGCATTTCGCATCCATTCTTTTGCAATCACTGCCCAAGATGATTAAGCCAAAAACAGGACAGGATAGATGATTCCATGCAGTTAAATATACCTGAAATTTAAATATTAAGGCCAGACTCTTAAATATTTTTGCGAAAACGTAGTACCTGAAAAAAAAAATCTTTGTCACAGTTTTCAGAGGGAACTGTCCAGTTTATCATAACTGTGCATATATATAGACTGATAAATACGGCTGAACCTGTCCTTAAGACCACTGTGTTTAAAAATAACTTGATCCAGAGATGCAACTTTTATAACCTTCAGTTTACCTTTTTTCTCAAATTTACCTGTTCTAAACAAACACTGTTTTAAGCAGGCAATTTTGAACATGTCCCAATGGTGGTTGCTTTTCTAGACAGGCTGACTGCATATAATCAATGATTCAACAACTGTCTTGAGCAATTCTAGTCTTTCATTTTTTTATGGATCGCCCCACATGCACAGAATAATCAATTTATTTTTTCCTCAAAGGGCTGCTGGTCAAAATTTCTACAAAATGATACGCCTCTGTCCTTAAAGACTGTTTTCATCTAGCAAACAGTGCAGACCCTGATGAAATGCCACCATATGCGACACCCATCCAGGTCCTCACTGTCTGCTGTTTCCAGAACAAAATACTTAGGTCAAGTACCTAAATTTAGATAATATTCAATATTCATGTGATTGACTTTTATATGATGATTTATTTGAATGCTTGTGTTTCAATAAATTTTATAACTTGTTGTTCATTCTCATCCCCTTGTCTCTTTGTGTCTATGTTTCCCATACATGCCACAATGTTTAACTGTGACATAAAATCTCATCAGATTTGGCCCATTTGGAAATAATTTTCGATAAGATTTTCAAATCACACATAAAGTTCAAATTGACTGACAACATATTTAATGAAAAGCAAACAAGATTCACTTCTTTAAGAGTGACTTATATGCTTTTCAATTTAATAAAACTGTAAAACTCTTTTGGCACCTGAAAATTTCTTATCTCACAGATTTATGATCATTTTTTTTAACTCACAGATTATGCTCACAGATTTCATTTAAATCTCACGGATTTTTTTTTGAACTTTTGATTCTGGCATGTATGGATTATGACATATCACTTAAATATCTCTGTTTCTTAAATGCTTATGTGCATTATAGTTTTTCTGTTTATTACCACAGTACATGTACTCCCCCATGGATTGTTGATGTGGTTGGGGATATGGTTGCTGAAACAGTCACTGTTCCCTTCTGTTTCCCTCCCTATGTGGACAGTCTCTTTGCAGGTGATGTGGAGAGAAACAAATGTAGCAAAGACGCTGGCCTTTCCTGTCCCTAAGGCCCTGATCACTACTTGTTTGGGTATTACACTGTCTGCTCAACATGTCTATACAGTTTTGAAGTTTTCTGAGGATGCCTTGCAAATTATTGTTGTCTCTACTGTAGCTGAAACTTTCCTTAGCCTGCGAATCCCTGTCTGGCTCTGCAGTGGCTTGACGGACCAGATTCTTGGCTGAGTCTTCTCATATAGTTCTATTATAGACACATCCTGAGTTACAGAAGTACAATTCTTAGAAATGCATTTGTATTTCAATTCAGGGGACACTGATTTATATAACTGGTTCAGAGCTAGCATCTCTTTGGCTTCATTGTTCAAACTACTATAGGCAAGCTGGGACATACGGCGTAGATCATCCCCTAACTCGGCTTTAGACTCATTCTGTCTACGCACTCTGGCTTCAAGCCTTGATATCCACATAGGCTGTTGACGAGCGTTACTGAAACGTAGACCTAATTTTACTACCAGTGTGTGATAAGATGACCTTTCTGCTGGTATCAGTGTCATGTAGTAGACTTGAGCATTTCCTCTTAAGCTAGCAGCTAAATACAAAACTCTGTCCTGGTAAGACCATCTTCCCAGCTCAGCGCATAGTTCAAAATGGTTGAGGTAAGACTCCCAGTCTTCATCTCCATTGTATGTTTGTGGTTTCATATGTGGTGATGTATGCAGGATAGAACAGCTTGCATTACGGCTAATATCTCCTTTAGCCTGTGGAATCAATTGGAATTCCTAGGTACTCGCTCTCCACAGTAGGTCTTGATTGTGGCTCTTGTTCAGGGGCGTCTTCCAGTTCAGGTATATCGTCGATGGATGACAGCACTGATGCTGCTTGGTCATATACATCATGTTCTTGCTGCTGATCCAGTTCCTCAATATCAACGCCTGATCGGTTCTCCTCCATTTCTGTATCATTATGCCGTCTGTTAAATTCTATTTCAGAGTCACTGTCTGCCATATTCTACAGTTAAAATAAGTTATATTTTACACAATTAAATTCCGTTCATACAAGCTTGTTTTCTGTTTCAATTTTACCTCTTTTTTTAGTTTGATTTTGCTATTTTTTTATATTTTTCACTGTTTTTCTATTTTTATTTTATTTTTATAATGTTAAGTGAACAACTCAGATCCGATCTTCTAATATGTTGATTTATTCTATGCAATGTCACAACTCACAAGTTTTCTTGGCAGTGGGTTCGTATCACTGGATGTGTTTTTGAACTAACAACATCCCACTTCTCTGACACCAGTGTGAGCTTCCCGTAAGCTTTAGTTGGGGGGAATGATGTGGATTTTTGTAGTAGTGGAAGGTGTTCTCTCTATGTGTTATCAGTTATTAATAGCAACTACATTGGACTTATATTTCATTTATTCACTTAAGTTTAAACTATTCACAGTAGATCAGTTTCAGTATTTCTTAAGTCTATGTAGCTTTCTATTGTCAGGCCGAGCTCATATCACATACGTCGAACAACCTCTCAGGATAAAGTAGATTCACAGTAGATTTAGAGTTTTGAAATAGATCTAGATTTAGTTTACTTGGCAAATCTAGATAAGTAATTTAGTCAGTGCCTAAACAGTTAAGTAGATTTTATCAATCCAGGGGAAGCTATCCAAAAGAGCATATCTAAAATCCAAAGAGTCGCTTCCCTTGGTGCACAAAAGTGAAAGTAGAATTTGTTGTCTGCTCGAGTTGACCGATCTGAGATTGATGCTCGAAATGCATGATCGACTCTTATTTATAGTCTCAGCCCATCTCCAGCCAGCCAATCAGCTACCAGAAAGAGGTGTAGAAATCTCTATCAGCCAATCGCTGCACGGATAGACTGATAGATTTCTCTAGCTAAGTTGTACAACAATGGCGGATGTCTATCCACTTCACATTTGTGATACCAAATTCTGGTTTATCTCTGAGGAATATGCGGTCTATCCTGGTGGATAAATAAACTTTAGACCTTCTTAGGCTTTGTGAAATAGATTAACTAATGGACAATTGAAGGTAAGAGAATTTCTATCGCTGGATAGACATTTCTTTACATTCAAAACATGGCGCCTTGCGAACTTTCATTATCAAGTTCATAATTATCTTAAACAAGAGTCTTCCCGATCTATCCTTAGTATGAGCAGGAAGCCCAGACTTTATTCTAAATGAAGGAATGAACGGCGCAGTCCAAAACTATCCGTACTTGAGAGTATTCGTAGTGTTTGTTTGACAGACGCTGACGAACGCTCGCAATGATTAACACAGGCAAAAATAGTTCATTCTCCAGTATCCGATGTTTGGCTTCCTAAAGCCACAGGCTGCAATAAATGACCCCATTTATTGCTTATCTTACCACTTGAAACAACTTGATTAATAATTTAAGGTTCACAGGAAGAATGTTTATAGACGGAAAGACACATGTGCTTGTGCGTAACCTAAATCTGACACACCTTGTTTTGATAGATAAATAGCAGTAATAGCCACGGGTATTACACTACCTACCTGCCTGCCTACCTGAGCGCGCCAGCCCGCCCACCAGCCCACCCAACTGCCTGGCAGTATATACAGACTGCTCTAGATCCTGTCAGAAAGAACACTGGCATTCACATGAGCAAATGTGCAAGAGGACACAAAAATACATTAACCAACAAGTTTCAGTCCTACCTGGTCTATCAGACCATGACATTGTGCTGTCGGAAGTAAATAGCTGGCCTGAACTCATAAAGCAGGTACCCGTGACATTCCCCTTTGCAAAAACAATCTGACTGGAACCAGCTAAAGCAGTCAATGAGAGATCTACACACTAATCTCCAGTTAGACCTTTCTATCACAGATAGTCAAACGCTGTGGGATAAGTTTACTAGTAGACTTCAGCAGGGGATTGACAAATACATTCCCACAAGAAGATCAGCTATTAAAGACAGATTCACCTGGATCAACCAGGAAATTTGCAGGCTCACGAGAAAAAGGGGCAAACTCTATAGGCGCTGACCTGGGTCAGGAAGACATGATGGCCATAAGAAATTCTCAGATCAAAAACATTTTGTACGCAGATTAACAGAAAGGATATGAAAAGGACCTGAAAGACGTATTAGATTAAAACAACGATGAAAATGACCATGATGCCCCTCCCAAGGTCAAAACCAAGAAATTGTACTCATTTCTAAAACACTCTAAACAGGATTCTAGTGGAATTGCAGCACTGAGGGTCAAAGACAAAACATACACAGCAGACCCAGATAAGGCAAACACCCTAAAATAACAATTACATAACGTATTCAGTCCCAAAAGCGCAACAAGTCTCAAGCATCATGCACAGGGTCTTGCAGGGTTTACGTGATTCTGGTTTGAATCCCCCATTCAGAACCAGCCCAACAAACCTGGACAATAACTGGCGGAGCTGAACCTACTTGATTTCCAGAGAGTTGAATAGCATTGTTAAATCTGTCTACGTTTTACAATATGTAGCATTTAGGGGAAAACTATATAAGTAGTATTACTTTCGTTCTAATCCTTATAACAGATGATTTATAATTGTACAATTATCTTTCTGAAATAAGACATGTTTAATCTAACCAGCCCACACCCCAAAATGCCCGATACCCAAGTTTCAACCAGTGGTATAGAAAAACTGCTCAAAGGTCTAAATCCCAATAAGGCCGCTAGTCCAGATAAACTAAAACCTATAGTCCTACATATCCTTCACAAAGAACTCGCCCCATCCTTAAACTGATTTACCAAAAATCCCCTTGATACAGGAAAGCTCCCATCCATCCGGAAACAAGCCAATGTATCCCTTATTTTCAAAAAAGGGGACAAAACTGAACCAGCCAACTACCGGCCAATCTCCCTTACTCGTGAGCCTGTAAACTGCTTGAGCATGTTGTGGCTTCTGGTATCTCCAAACACTTCACTGACCAAACCATTCTATTTGAACTACAGCATGGGTCCTGAGAAAAGAGATCCTGCGAGACACAACTCACAATGCCTGTTGACGAACTCACTAAAACATGCAATTCGAAAACAAATAGACCTTATCCTCCTTGATTTTAGAAAGGCTTTTGACAAAGTTGCAGAGACAAAATTTCTTCTAAAACTATATTTTTACGACATAAGGGGAATACTCTAAACTGGATAAAAGACTTTCATGACAACATAACTCAATCAATATTAAATTGCTCAAACTCTGATAACATCCCAGTGTCTTCAGGTGTCCAGCAGGGCTCGGTTCTCGGACCCATTTTGTTTCCAATACCTGATCCGAAACACTCGCATCTCTTCAAGAAATCATTATCTAGCGTACAGACAGATCACGGACACCACACTAAGAGACTACTACAAGTTAACATTTTCCCCACAGGCAACCATACACTGGAACGCACTACCACTTCATGTACCCGTCCTGCCTACCATGGCACAGTTTAGCACAGTCCACTTAACTCCTTAAATACCAGCATCTGTTTTTATCTTTTAATTACCCTAACACCCTCCATCTCACTGTACAATCTTATCTCACCAGCTTTTACTTTGCTTTCATTTCAATTAATCCCCTTCAGCACCTGGTTTATACCAGAACACCACCCTACGTCCTCCTCGGAGGTTTAGGTATAATAGAAGCTAGATAGTATTATAAACTATTGGTTTAATGCTAAAATGATCCCTCTGGTTATAGAATTATGTTCAAATAAAGACAAATTTTCAGCATAAAATTGAACATATTTTCTTACCAATAGCTTTAGGTGCTAAAAAGAACCGTCTCATTGAGACGGTTCTTTTGAGTACTCACAACAAATGTTTTGGTTGAGATATAAGGAAAATATTTTTCTGTTATACCGGGCCGCGTAGCGCAGTCGGTAACGTGTCTGGCTACAGATGCGTGTCTGACTGCAGATCCAGGGGTTGCGAGTTCGATCCCGGCCCGGTACCACACTTTCGTGGAGATTGATCATGAAATAATTTCTACGGTCATTCTCCTCCTTTCCGCTGATTTATTCAAGAAGGGTTGTTGTCAGTTACAAGCGAAAGTATGTGCACAAATTACTGGTTAACCGCTTGCTCAAGCCTGCCCAGGAAAAAGTGTGGTTAAGGACATATGCTACTAAATACTTCCCATATTGAAATATTTTCAATACTTTGCATACAGTTTTTTTATGCATGGGCTATCCATTTATGAAATAAAAAGGATATGTCACCGTGCTTATTTTTTCAGAATCTCATATTGAAGTTTACAGCATTTGACCAATTTTCTAGAAATATAAAAAATAACACTAGTCCTAATTATCGAGCTAAAACGGTTGTAATCTTCAGCCAGCTTCTTTCTTTTAACTTAAATTACTGCCCATGACCTCAAACTTTTAAGAAAATGTGCATATTTCCTTGTTATCCCGTTCTGTGACAAGATACTGCATGATATATTTTGACAATTCGTCAAAAAATGGAATTTGTTCTTAGAATAAATCATGTATTAAAAAATCTGATATTGAAAACCTTGAAAATTTATCTTTAATTCATGGACTATTATAATACCTTTCAGAAAAAAGAATAAAAATCTGGGGTCACCGAACTAATTCTCTTTCTAGAGGGCCAAATTTAACCCCATCCCCATAGGTTTCATGCGTTATTCAATATAAAAAGTTCAGGGATGACCATTTCGTTCGTTTTGATGATGCCATTTTACTAGTATATGAAGTAAGTTAGCATTAAAATGTTAAAAAAAAAGAAAAAACACACTGAAAATATGTGCGCATCCGGGAATCGATCCTGGTCCTCTGGCTTTGTAGCCAGACACGCTATCCACTAGGCTACGAGGTCAGGCTGTGCGCCACTCTAAATAACCATCTAAATAGTATAGACTCGGCCACTATCGCATTCGTAACCAGGGTTAGTGTGTACGTCGGTTGATTTCGACTGAGCTACATTTATCTGTCTTTAGTGCTGAGACTATCAGTTCTGAAAAGATGTCAATAGATATTTCGAACACACTTTAATTAGTTATTTTGTGAAGAATAATGTCGGAACACCAATATGACATAAGAATATCGGAAGCTGTGTTGATCCGAATCCGTTAAGGGTTGAAAGACAGGACCCAGACAACTTTCCCCCTTTGCAGACGCGGAAAAGGTGCGCATTGGAAATAGCCGCATATGTCTTTAAGTGAACTGACCGTCCCGCAATGACCATAGCTGTTGACATGGGACGTAAAGCAACAAACAAACAAACAAACAAACTATTAATTAAAGTCCTGTATGATAATAATAATAATAATGATAATAATAATAATAAACATAATAAACTATTGCGCAAGTCCGGTGCTGTACTAACATCCTGTTTTCCGAAGCTCCCGTTTTCTCTTTAAAAACAGTGGTTTGTTGTGAAATTGGGGTTTAAAACTTTAGATATTCATTGAAAACCAAGATTGAGGTCCAGTTTAATTCATAACTTTGGTTTATTGGACGCTGTTTACTTATTTTACAACTTCTTCATGTATACACAATAGATGACCTTGACCCTTGATAGAGCTTGGGCGGCCATATTTGTTTTTGACAGATAACTTCCGTTTTGAGTTTGAAGATGTTTGCAGGTATTTTGCTATTGTTTTCAGCCTTTTCCCTGTACACAACTGTTGTACAAGCGAGAGACTCGCAAGCTACATTTGTTTCACACATTTTGCAACTGCGTGGCAATGCTTATGGCATCTCACCATGCAAAATCATGTGCCTTGCTAGTGTATTCAGGCATACGAGGTGGAGAGTGCCGTACAAAACCAGTCGTAAACTTTCGCTGACCTACCTTAGTTTGCTTCTGGTAACCTTATCTTCCGAGATTGAATTAAATCCTGGCCCTTCCTTCCTGTGTGGTTCTTGTGGCATTGAAGTACTGGATGATGATGCTGCTGTATCTTGTGACAATTGCGATTATTGGTATCACATTCAGTGTCAGAACATTTCAACTGGAACTTATGAGACTTTACAGGCTGGTGACGTGTCATTCACATGGATGTGTATGAGGTGTGAAGCTCAAAATTATTCTAATCATAGCAACCAATCATTGACTTCTTTTGTATCTAATAATAGTTTTGACGCTTTGCAGACTGACTCCTTTGCATCCAGTTGTGATATTTTGCAGTCGGACCCCACTGCATCTAGCATGAGCTCTTCTCTGTCTAGCCCTTCACCAAACACACAAACAAACACCACAAACAGAAAATTTCCAAAGTTAAAAGTTTTGAATATTAATTTTCAGTCTGTGCGAAATAAGAAACCAGAATTACATACATTATTAGACACCGAGCGTCCAGATGTGGTCTGCGGCACTGAGTCCTGGTTAACTCCAGACATTTCAAATAGTGAAATTTTACCTCCAGATTTAGGATATACCATGTTTAGGCAGGATAGGATAGGGAATATTGGGGATGGGGTAGTCATTCTTGTTAAAGATGACATCATTGCATCAGAGCAGAAACAGTTCCAAACCGACTGTGAGATATTGTGGATCAAGATAGAGCTGGTAGGTACGAGGCCCTTACATATTGCTGCATACTACCGTCCTAAAGAAAATGACGCATATAGCGCAGATGAATTTAGACGATCTTTAGAAATGGTAAGTAAAGAAAAGGGTGATATCTGGGTTCTTGGAGATCTCAATTATCCAAAGTTGGATTGGGATAAAGATGATGTCCCTTATATCAAAGCAGGATGTGCCCACACCAAGTTGTACGACAGTTTTATTGAGACTATGTCAGATTTCAATTTTAGCCAGATGGTGCGTGAACCTACTAGACAGGGTAATATCTTGGATTTGTTCTTAACCACCAATCACACTTTAGTTAATTCAGTCAAAATTATACCAGGTCTGTCTGATCATGACATCGTTGAGGGTATAGTAGATACAAAACCTGCTTCTACAAAGAAAGCACCTAGAAAAGTACATCTCTCTAGGAAAGCGGACTGGGATTCCCTTAAATCATATATGAAAGACTTCTGTAACTCCTTTGTACTGAGTTACGAAGGTAAGTCGGTGGAAACTCTCTGGCTTGAGTTCAAAGAGGCACTCAATGCAGGAATTGGTAAGTTTATACCTACTAAATTTGTTGGTCAAAAAAAGCATTTACCCTGGATAACACAGCCTATCAGGAGGGAAATCAGAAAGAGAGACAGGTTATATAAAAAATTTAAGAGATCCAAAGCTCCCAAGGACAGGAAAGCATTTCTGAATAGCAAGCACGGCGTCAAAACAAAAATCAAATTGGCCTATGACAAGTACCTGGAGGACATTCTTGGATTGAATGACGATACAGGTAATCAACCCTTTTGTAGGAAGAAGCTATTTGGTTTCCTAAAAAGCTCACATGCAGACGCACAAGGCATAGCTGTCCTGAAGAAAGGAGATGCAACTTGTACAGGTAATGTGGATCAGGCTAACCTACTAAATGCACAATTTCAATCTGTCTTTTCAATCAGATCACCACTCAGACTCGCAAAATTATGCCATAGTAAACTTCTCAATGGCACTGCATCCCTGTTAAATCTACTACCGGAAAATGTAAACTGCAAGTATCCCTCTATGCCTGACATTGATATCTCTGCTTCAGGCATAGCTAAACTTCTTTCAAACCTGAATGTGTCCAAGGCAGCAGGCCCAGATTCCCTCAGACCTATTGTCTTGAAAGAGCTCGGCCAAGTTATTGCGCCTGCGATTTCCATAATATTCCAAATTTCATTGGATAGTGGCACCGTTCCCTTAGACTGGAAAAAGGCCCAAGTATGCCCTCTTTTCAAGAAAGGTGACAAGACAGATCCCGCCAACTACCGTCCAATATCCCTGACATGCATATTATGTAAAACCATGGAACACATTATAGCATCCAACTTGTGCAAACACTTTAACAGAAATAACATTCTTTATGACCTCCAGCATGGCTTCCGTGAAAAAGGATCCTGTGAAACCCAACTAATCCAGCTTGTGGAAGACCTTGCTAGAGGCATGACTCAAGGTAAGCAGTCAGTGTCACGACCTAGGCGTTACCATGGATTGATTGATTGATTCTACCTTTCTCTGTGGACTGGTGATGAATGACTGTCTGACTGGATGACTGATCAGTCAACCAATGACTGGTTCATTGGTTTGAATCTTTCAGGCGGTTATATACTATAAACACATACGCACTAATTCCAAACAATGGTAGCGTGATAGGAATTATGCATATGAGTTACACCAGGAATGAGTATGATGCTCAAACCTGTATCTTGTGTGATGTGCAATGTGGTGTTGTTCAGTACTGACACTGAATTTGTGTGGTATGGGGGAAAGGACTAGCGCTCACTTTAATCAGTAGATGAAATTGAGACTCTACTGTTAACGTACTGAATGCTTAAAAGATCATTAAATACGACTACACTCACAAATGATCACTTAGACACACACGTTTAATATATGTCTGGGAAATTATATGGTTGGACGGGGAATGGCTCACTATTATGACTGATCAACTGTTTGCACAGACTGCTGACTGCATGCACGACTAATCAAATGATCCTATGATCACCTACTACGACGACAGACAATGAATGACCACGGACACTACAGACATATGCTTCCTATGTATGTAGGTGGACTTCAGTGGATTCACGGACTGTTAGTGCATTGGTAAAGAATGATGACTTAAGAATATTAAATTGATGAATTATAATTGAAAAATAGTTTCTAAAAAAATGTTACAACATCAGATAATCAATGGCTGTCTTATAACACAATGTAACTCATTGAACACAGTTAACTTGCAGGGGTACCTGGCTCAGCCTGTACATTATCTCCAATGCAGTATTCAGTTCCTTAAAATTGGGATAATATCATAAAAATGGGGTAAATTATGGGTGGAAATGGGGGTGGGTTTCCTAGTAAAAATGGCAGACAGCTGAATAAAATTCCTCTTAAATAATTCCTAAGTTCTCAAAAGTATCTGATGCTAGAAAATAAATTCAATAAATTTCCCTTTCTTTTAAATTCTTTTTGTAGTTTTAAATGTCTTTGGAAAAGGGAAACAGCTAAAATACCAAAAATAGAAAATCACCTAAAAAGCAAGTGTTCCCTATGAAGAAAAATGTGAAGTCCCTCAAACAATCTGTGGGAGAGCTTATATACTCCCACAGAATCCCGCATCCCGCAACCCCGCAGTTCCCACATTTTCCCCCCACAAATCGTCCCGCAACAGCTTCCCGCAACAAGAAACTGTGGGAAAAGAGCCATTTTTACTGGAAATGTCTGCCCCCTTCTGCTTTAATCTTAAAATACCATAGATAATCAAATTAAACTTTACAAAGTAAATATGCAGAAATGTACTATGATGATTAAACTTTATGACCTGCTAAAAAGATTTAGACCGGTAGCACTAATTTTAGGAGAAATCGTCCATAGAAAATGTCTGTTTACAAACACAATTGATTTTACGCTACGATGACCTTGCTGTAATATTGAACTATTTAGACATTCTATTTATAGTGTATAACGTCGGTTAAACGCGACGTTGCTAACGTCGCTAACGTCATTCTTATAGTAACAGTCTATTGTAATGGCAGACTAATAAACTACGAAAATAGGAAACTTGTTATTAAATTAAGAGACACAACATTGGCGACGAAGATAACGGACGCATTTGATAGGAAAAGCATATTAGTTACACCTCACAGCATTAGACGCTAGAAATGGCTGAAGGAGGAAGAAATCTCCGAATAAATCCGTTTACTGTGGGAGACGACCACATAGCAACGGGAGAAAAATGGGAGGAATGGCTGGAAGAACTCGAGAGAGAAATGCGGTTTTTCCGGATCAGCGAACCAGAGGACAAAAAGGATGCAATGCTTATTTACGGAGGTGCTGAAATAAGAAGACTAGAGAAAAGTCTACAAGACCCAAGAGAAGGTGACATTTATTCAAAACTGAAAGGAAAACTTGACAATTATTACGCACCTAAGAAAAATGCACATTATGCACGATATCTTTTTCTGAAAATGAAACCGCACCACGAGGAGAGCACTGTGGCATATGCTGCTCGACTGCGGGAAAAGGCAGTGAACTGCGATTTTCATGATGTCAATGAACGTATTTTAGAACACATTATACAAACAACAGACAATGCGGAGCTCATCCGAAAAGTAATACACAAGAAGTGGACACTGCAACAAACATTGGAAGAAATGCAGATACTTGAAGATACATCTACACAGGTAAAGGCCATGGGTCAGCACGATGCTGATAGCGTAGCAAAAATCAACAGGAACAAAAAAGACAGAAATAAAAGTTCACAGCGTGAACAGATGGGGAACATTACATGCAGATATTGTGATAGAACACATCCACGGAAAAAAGAACTATGCCCTGCATATGGAAAATCATGTGACATTTGCAATAAACCCAATCATTTTGCAGTAGTATGTATGTCAGATAGAGCTTCAAATAAACAGCGAAAAGGGAAAAGACCACAAAGAGGCCATATTGGATCTAACAGGGATGTCAAGAGGACAGCCAACGATTCACAATCAGACGATTCTGACAGTGATTTTGAACAAGATGTGGATTTTATTGATGAGTCTGTCAGACATTTGACAGTGGGAAAAATAAAGATCAACAAGGTAAGCGATTTTGACAAGACTGTACCAATTGTTGTCAACGATGTTATCGTCCACATGGAACCAGATAGTGGGGCAGATGTCAATGTAATGGATGAATACCAATACCGTGCCCTCAAACGTAAATCTTTTGATGGCATTGAACTAAAAGAGAGTAACACGAAGTTAAGCACACTTCAAAATACACTTGGGGTATCTGGTGAATTCAAAGCCACTGCGAGAAATCAAACAAGAGGTACAGAGACAACATTTGTGGTAGTGAAAGGTAAAATAAACTCTCCACCGCTACTGGGCAGAAAATCACTCTTCGACCTGGGAATGCTTGATATAAGACCAGACGGGACACTGAAAGAACCAAATGAACTCAGAATACAATACAAGAAAAGTGTTCGATCTGTTCTCGATCAACAAGAGAAATTGAAATTAGAATCTCTTTTGGAACAGCACGACTGGATCTTCAAAGGAATAGGGAAAATATTTGACAAGAGAAAGAATGAAGAATTTCTTGTCAAACTCTCGATGAAACCGGATGCTACACCTATTGCCCAGAAACCCAGACCTGTTCCATACTATTTACAAGAACCGTTACGAAATTGGCTAGATGAGTGTATTAAGGGGGAGATATTCGAGAAAGTGGAACCAGGAGAGCCTGTTACATGGTGTTCACAATTGGTTGTTCTGCCGAAACCCAGATACTCAGGGGTAAGTAAAGATAGCTTACAACCTCATATGATAAGAGCATGCGTCGACTTGAGAGTCCCAAATAAATGTATGGAAAGAAATAGAATTTTGCAAGCACCTGTGGTTGAGGACTTCACTTGCAAATTTCATGACTGTAAGGTGTTTTCCAAACTTGACTTGAGACAAGGGTACCACCAGCTGACTCTGCACCCTGATTCAAGAGCCGTGGCAACATTTAGCACGCCATGGGGAAACATGAGGCCTTAGAGACTGATATTTGGAGCAAAATCATCACAGGATCTTTTCGACGAGGCAATGTTCAGAATATTTGGAGACATTCCCAAGTGCCTCAATCAAAGAGATGACATCCTGATTGGTGGATGCACACTTGAAGACCACAACAAAACCCTTGAAACCGTTCTGCAACGTGCCAAGGACTTTGGCATTACATTCAATAGAGAGAAATGTCTATTTGGGGTTAGCGAATTAGAATTTTACGGCTATAAATTCTCAAGCGAGGGACTCAAACCAACTGAGGATAAGGTTAAGGCAGTTAAAGACTGCAAACCACCAGAATCCAGAGACGCAGTAAAAAGCTTTCTTGGAATGATTGGCTATCTTTCAAAGTTCATTCCACGATATGCAGTGTTGACAGCACCACTAAGACGACTGACAGGAAAAGACATACCATTTTCATGGGGGCCTGAAGAAGATGCAGCTTTCCAGAAGTTAAAAGACAGCATCACATGCGACGATACAATGTCTTACTTTGATCCTAGAAAGCCAATTATAGTCCGCACAGAGGCCAGTTTCCACGAAGGACTATCTGCTGGACTTTTTCAAAGGACAAGCAAAGGACTACAACCCGTACACTTTATCAGCCGATCAATGACCAATGCAGAAAAGCGCTACAGTCAAACAGAGAAAGATGCACTGGCTGTAAAATGGGCAAAGTCGAGATTCGGAATGTATCTACTAGGTGCACCACGATTCAAAATTATCACATCACATAAGCCTTTAATTCCAATGTTTAACAAATCCTGCACAAAACTGCCACCCAGAATTGAAAAATGGATTATGGAGATGCAAGATGTAGACTACGAACTCGTGTACGAGCCAGGCAAGGATGAGGCAGATCCAATGGACTACTTGTCAAGGCACCCTCTACCAGATACTGAGAGAGATAACACTGAGACGATCATTAAAGCATTAGTCACCAATGAACACGGAGTGGTAATGAACAGCATTAAGGCAGCAACTTCCAAAGATTATGTGCTACAAGATGTCATGACAAGAATGAAACAAAATGACTGGGACAGACATAAAAACAGGCCAGAGATAAAGCCATACTACATGATAAGACATGAATTATCGAAAGCTAAAGGCATCATACTACGAGACAGACAAATAGTCATACCAGAACAACTTCAGAGACAAGTTATTATGGCTGCTCATAGTCTAGGACATTTTGGAATGACAAGGACAAAGCAGATGCTTCGAGCCAAATACTGGTTCCCAAGACTAAATAGCATGGTTGAAGATGCTATATCCAGATGTTTTCAATGCCAACTAGCAACAGTGGAACACAAACAGGAGCCTGTCAAACCAACTGAACTACCACACTCAGCCTGGCACACCCTTTCTATTGACTATGGAGGACCATATCCAGACGGTCACTACAATCTTGTAGTAATTGACAAGAGGATAAGATTTCCTGCTGTGGAACAGACGACATCCACCTCCTGCCGGGTTACTTGCGACAGGTTGTGGAAAATATTCGCAACACATGGAATCCCAGAAAGAGTTGAAAGTGACAATGGCCCGCCTTTTAATTCAGCAGAATTCAAAGCATTTGCAGAAGAAATGGGGTTCAAACACCATAGAGTGACACCAGAGCATCCACGTGCAAATGGAGAGGCAGAGAGCTTCATGAAAGTGCTTAATAAGACAGAACAGATAGCACACAACGAAGGCAGATCAGGCTGCATTGCCATACAAAATATGCTAATGGGGTACAGATCGACCCCACATCCCGCAACAGGCTATTCACCATACGAAGCACTCATGAGACGAAACATAAAGACAAAACTGGACTATAAAACCCCATCAGGAACAACAGCTATTCAGAAAATGGAAACCCAAATAACCAGACGGGATATTGAGTACAAAAAGAAATGGGACAATCATCACAGACATCCCATTTGTCGGAAAAGTAACTTTAAAGTTGGAGAAAAAGTGCTGCTGAAAAGAAAGAAGATCAACAAATGGTCTGCAGCTCATGAAAGGGAGTACTACATGATTGTTGGGGTAAATGGATCAGCAATCAAGGCTAGAAGGAAATCTGATGGACGGATTATAACCAGAGACGCATCCAAATTTAAACGGCTAAAGGAACCTCAAGATGAGCACTGGAGGGAACGTCTATTGCGCTCATCAAACCATAAACAACAGAAGACAAATACTGGAGAAGAAGACGACATGCAGAGGAGAAATGATGAGGGAAATGATGACCATAGAGAGACAAACCAAACCGATGAACGTCAACAACGGGGCGATAGAAAACACCACCCACACCCACCACAACGACGTGAACTACCGAAGCGGAACAGACGACCCCCACCTAGACTCAGAGACTTTATTCTATAGACAACAAACATTTATTTCGTCAATAGGCAGAAACCTTAATATTCAATTCAATTAATTCAATTTTGATTATTTCTATAAACAAAATATTCAATTCAAATTATTCCATATGTGATGTATTCTAATCAGAGACAGAAACGCTATCTTTTGATAACATAGAAGAAATGTAATATTGAACTATTTAGACATTCTATTTATAGTGTATAACGTCGGTTAGACGCGACGTTGCTAACGTCGCTAACGTCATTCTTATAGAAACAGTCTATTGTAATGGCAGACTAATAAACTACGAAAATAGGAAACTTGTTATTAAATTAAGAGACACAACACTTGCCAAGCTATTTTTGGAAGCCAATATTTACTACATCGCTGTTCTATCAATCGAGAATACACACTAGCATATAAACTGTCATGGCCGCTAAGAAAAACAAGCACTTCAAATTCCGATTTTTAGCGAAAATAAGCTCCAAATGGATATGTCAGACACCAGTGCTGGTTGAAATCAATTCAATGTAGACTGCTTCCAAGAATAGGGTGAGCAAGAGTCTCTTTACTTCAATGATAAGTGAAATATTCTGGGTCAGAACCGAAGCACATGTGAATAAATAGACAATACACAAGTCAAAGCTCCAGAGCAGTAGATTGCTGAGAAATGGAAATAGAGCTCTGCGGTCAGTAGTTCCCTCAAAGTGTGGCCACCACCTAAGAGAACCACTGACAAGCAATGTCTCTAACAGGCTATCATTCAGAATAAGATGCCAAATCGGTCCATGCTCACAAACAGCATATGCTCAGATTTCCTCAGCAATGTATTTCTCTGTCATAAGACTTCAAGTAAAGTAGCTGCAGCCAGCACACCCCCTGAACACCACAGTCAGATCTTATCTTACTGGATTTTAGCAAGGCCTTTGACAAGGTGAACCATCTTAAATTGCTGTATGAACTTCAACTACATGGCGTTCAGGGCAAGACACTTTCTTTCTTTCTTTCTTTATATTCTGCAACACCTTTTTAATTGGGAGAACACAGTGTGTAGTCCTTGATGGTGACAGTTCGACTGAACTTCCAGTCTCATCTGGGGTTCCACAAGGATCAGTCTTGGGCCCGATACTCTTCCTGCTTTACATTAATGACCTGCCTGATAATATACAATCTAATGTCCGTCTATTCGCGGATGACACGGCAGTGTATTTAACAGTTCAAGGACAGGAGGATGCAGATATTCTCAAAGATGATCTTAAAATGTTCTCCAGGAGTGGGAAAAAGCATGGGACATGGAATTTAATCCATCCAAGTGTCAAGTCCTGCACATATCCAGGTCTCGCAAGCCAATCAAACATTCCTACACTATGCACGGACAGGTCCTGGACTCTATAGACCATGCACGGTACCTTGGTGTCGACATCTCATCTGACCTAAATTTCAACCATCACATCAACCGCGTCACATCAAATGCTTCAAAAAGTTTAGGCTTTCTTAAAAGAAACATCAAAACAAAACATCCGGGTATACGCGAAGCAGCCTATAAAACTACAGTAAGACCGCAGGTTGAATATGCTTCATCGGTTTGGAGTCCGTACACTAAAAAAGACATCCATAAGGTAGAGATGGTTCAGAGAAGAGCCACTCGCTGGATTCTCAGCTCCTACTCTCCTTACCAAAGTGTTACGGAACTCCAACAACAACTAAACCTGAGAACGCTAGAACAGAGAAGAGTTGATGCTAAAGTTATAATGATGTTTAAAATTATACATGGCCTGGTCGCCATACCTGTGCCACCATACTTCGAACAACCAATGAGATCGACACGACATAGCCACCCCCTTGCATTACGTCAGATTCATACAACAGCAAATTATTACAAATTTGCCTTTTTCCCCTCAACTGTTGTTTATTGGAATCAGCTCCCAGCCCAGATCGTACTTCTGCCCACTCTGGACCAGTTCAGTGTGGCAGTACGGGCTCATAATCATCACATCCCATAAATCAACATAAACTGTTTTTATCCTGTTTTTAGCTCTTCCTGTAAATGTACTTTTAACAACTATCTTCTACCATTTTTCTTTTTCTTAAACTTTGTACCGTGACTGTAAGGCGTAATCAACCTGCACGTAATCCTCGCGAGGGGGTGTTGCAGAATCTAAAGAAAGAAAGAAAGAAACTATTGGTGTGGTGCTTAAATTAAAAACAATCTTCTGGTTACATTTTCAATGCAAGCCTTTAATGAATCTTTAGGTTTTTGCAACCGTTCATATCCTCATGAAAGACATAAAATTGATTGACAGCTGACAATCTCACTTGCCCATGCAATACTCTTCGAACATCAAATTCATTTGCCAGAAGTGACAATGGTGTTGTGATTGACAGAGAGGGACACCCGAGTCGCACATGCAAAACACGCCTCTTGTTTGCTCAATTGGCTGTCCGTGTTCACACTGGCTGTTCCAATTTTCCGTTTTACACTCGAACAAAACCGTTAATACGATTGCATATTAAATACAAAGCTGTTTTCCCCCTAAATATATTTTAGATATTTATAATAAATGTAAATATAAGCAATAAATGTTCATGGAATCATGAATACTTCGGGTCTCTTGCAAAGTTAACATGAAGCCCTTCATTGAGACGGTTCTTTTGAGTACCTACAACATATGTTATGGTTTAGAAATAAGAAATTTAGTTTTTCGATACGCACTCTTAACTAAAGTCCAGCTGAGTGAGTACTTTGTGTCATTTATATACTGACGAGCTTTAAAAACGCTACACTTGGATAGCAGCTTTAATGTTCGTCTTAAAAAAGAATGCAAAGCAATCAATTTGATTGTATATTAAAGAGTGTGCATTTATGAGTAACACATGAGAAATTTGTCTACTTCAAATGAATTTAAAGCATTTAAAATGTAAATTCCCTGAGATTAGGGTCAATTTTTCATTTTACAAAATTTTATCAGTGAAAGATCCCCTATTTCTTTAAATCAAGAAACACCAGAAGCATCAAATGTGTGTCATGAAGTTTGTAAGTCATCGTGAAATGGCTTTCATTTTGATAGGCAGGTCTGTGACACAACAGTTCTGCTTTTTTTAAAGTTAATCTGTGTGTACCCGTTCATTCGATGACTTAAAAACTCTGCTACTTAAGAAATGTTTCAGTGAGGAAAACTTTACTTAGCAATTCCATCGTCCAGTTTAGTTGTACAATTAAAACTTAAGTGTTGACTGAAGAAGCCACTTCATGATGACATCATCGAGGCAAAGAAAGTTTACATTTAACTGTCTTTTGTAAGATAATGCAGGAAGTTAGTGTAGCGTTTTTAAAGCCCTTCAGTATAGTATTGCAATCGTCTTGATAGCAGGGTGTGTTTGTTGCTTAAACTAAATTGTTGAATTCTTGTATTTATAAGCGATACATGTTCTTCGTTTATCTATGGTCTGGTTTTGTGTTTAAGCAATTGCAGAATCTAGGGAGAAGGTTTGGTCAGTAAATTAATTTAAGCGCCCAGTGGCTGCGGCTACTGTCCGTTCTGAGATGAAGATTCTGCTGTTGTTACTTCATAGTTTAATGTCCTAGTCTTGTGATACAGTGGCAGTGAGTACTTCGTGTGATTTATAGTAATGCAATCGTCTTGATAGCAGAGTGAGTTGGTTGCTTAACTATTATAATAATTGAATTCTTGCATTTATATGTAATTTACTTCGTTTATCTGTGTTTCTGGTTTTGTGTTTAAGTAGAATCTAGAGAGAAGGCTTGGTCAGTAAATTAATTTAAGCACCCAGTGGCTGTGGTTACAGTGGCTTCTTCTGTTGTTACTTCATAATTTGTTGTCCTGGTCTTGTGATACAGTACCACAGGTTTAGATAAACAAACTTTTTGAGCGTAAAATTGTAAATATTTTCTTATTCATTCATCTTTTTTAACATATGTTTTGGGTGCTCAACAGAACCGTCTCAACTCTCGCTGAGACGGTTCGTTTGAGTACCCACAACATATGTTAAAACTGATGAGTAAGAAAATTAGTTTTTCGTTACGCACTCTTAGCTAAAGTCCTGCAGTTCTTTGTGTAATTTATAGTATCAGTATTGAACTCTTCTTGATATAGACTTCGAGCTAAAAAAGGTCCTGCCCCCCCCCTAGGGAATTTCGCAGACATATCCTATCTTAAAGAAAATTTCAAGTTGCATCTTTTAAGAGATGTTTGCACTCTGTGCTCCGGGGCGTTAGTCTGTTACAGCCTGTTACACATGTTACTGTAACAAACTAAGGAAAAAATCAAAATGAAAGTTTGAGCTACAGAAAGAAGACATGAAACCATCTAACTATTCAAATTTCTTATGTAGTTTGCAAGCTGGATGCCTAAGCTACATAAAAGCAGCATTTTAAACAAAATTACAGCCTTCAATGGTGTTATATGCGTTACATAGATTAAATTTCCCTTTGAAAGTTGAAATCGTGACTAACGTCATTCATTTTACAGACGATTTGTGCATTTTTACAAGTGTTTTTAATCTTAGTTTACTAAAATACTCATTTGACTAATAGAAAAAACAAAGTTTGCTTTTCTATCTCAAATACATTGTTTTATATGAGCTATTAAACAACCCTACCCCAAATTTTAAGTATCCAATTTTGGTATCTATTATTGAAGAAAAATTTATGAAAATATTTGACGCTCGTGGATATCTTACATTTTTGGCACTGTCTTGCTAATGCAATAAAGAATCATACATTTGCAAGTTTGACATCAGGATCAGAGCACTTATTAAAGTATGTAACGTATGTTACATGGCATAATGAGTGGGCTAGGAAAATTTCTTGAAAGTAAGAGATGATATTTAACAAAAATACCGTTTTTTCACATGTTTTCCTATTAATCTCTAGCCTCTGGTGCCTTGGTCTTAGTAATTACAGTCATTGCTGATACAAGCCCATGGAATTGTGTAACCTATGTTATATATAACCTTTTTAATCACATATTTCCTAATGCCTATAATATTAAAATATATAGACATATAGATAGCAAATAATAGTTCTCAATTAAATGACACAATTTAATAAATATTCCTCTTAAATAAAATTATTCAAAAACAATCTTTATTCAAGTCACCCTCACAATGTCTATCATTGTGTTTGCTCCTATGTCAAAACAATCACCCATTTCATCACAACCAGTAGAATCATGGCATTGTATTAGGACTGCAAACTGAGTACAATCCTGTTCCTCTCCACCCCTTTGGGAATTGTGCAGACACATCCTACCTTAAAGAACAATTCAAGCTGCATCAAATAAGAGATGTTTGCACTCTATTAACTAGGGGGTTAGCCTGTAATGGTATGATACATATGTTACCATATCAATTTAAGAATAAATGAATTGAAAGTCTGAGAAACAGAAAGTAGACATAAAACTATCTATTTATTTGAATTATTCATGTAGTTTGCATGCTGAATACCTTTGATACATAAGAAATTGTTTTTAACAACTAAACAGCTTCCTTTGGTGTTATATGTGTTACATAAGTTAAGATTACTTTTTAAAATTGGTAATTGTGACAAACATCACTTATAAGCATTTCATGTGATCCTCCTCTTTTGCCATCAAAAGACTTAATTTTCTTTGTATGTGTGGCCAGTGCTTGACTCAGCCAAACTTGAATCCTTAGCATTCTTCAAAAGAGCAGAAACAGCATGTCAGTGTCATGGGATCAAACACCTGATTAAATATGGGTTTAATGCCATTTCACATATATGCATACAATGGAGTATGACTCTGGTATATATCTCTTCCTGTGAAGTGGCAAGGTCAATCTAACTGCAGCTGCCTCTGCATCCGTGCTAGTCAAATGATAACTTTGCTCTGATTTTGCAAAATCTATGTCTCTACCGGGTACCTCTAAGAATACTTTAAGATTTCTGACATTGGTCAAACAGAAATTTGATAGGCTGCTTTTTTGCATCATTTGCCATGGAACCTTTCCAGTCTTTTGGTGCTTAAGTCCTCAGGTCTTAGATCAATAGTATTTTGCTGTGCCCAAAGAACTTTATAAGTTTTCTTTAGTTACAATGTTGACTCTTGATGGTTTTGGTAGACCATCTGAAACAATTTCTGTTACACCTTGAAAGTTATCTGGTATAAGAGAAAGAATATAAAGTTGGACATTGCCATCAATTATGTTTGCAGTTGGTTGTTTTTTTGATGTCAGTACATTGAAGCATGTTTTAAAATAATGTAAAACCTATGATTTCTCAGTTTTTGCAGCCATATAATTAGCTGTTGCATTCAAAAGAAGGAAAGTGGACTATAGGTAGAATGGGATAACCAGTAGTTCTATATTTTGCTCTATGGAAGATTTATACAGAGTAAACAAGTTGATAAGGTGCCTCATTTCATGATCCATTGAAAACACTGAAATTGAAAACACTTGCCTCTGACTGTGTAATCAAAAAGGATGTCACGACAATGCCCTTGCTCATTCATTATGACGAGTTATATATGTTACATCCTTTAATAAGTGCTCTTATCTTAGAAACTTAGTGAACCATTGAATTGAAAGGGTCTAATTTGCGCTCTGTTCATCCTGAATTTCATTGCTTTACCTGCTGTGATACATCTAGTTCGTTTATCTGAAGGGAAAGTTCAGCACTTCAGAAGTACCAAGACTTCAAATAAGTTTTTGAATGCTTGGGGAAAGATAATAAGTGCAGAGACATTATTAGATGAAAATATGTGGGTTGCATGTATGGAAAGGCTACATTTATAAAAGTTAACTAGCTAAGATATGATTCTTCTTTTTCACAGAAATATCAAGGTACATCAGTGCAGGTACTCATTGCTCTTAATGGCATAGTTTTCCTCCTTGTAAAGCTTTAGTCTTTCTCCTACTTTCAGAGTATCACTTGAAACACATACTCAAAGAGCCAACTATTAAGAATTCATATCAGTTTCCGAATGTTCCAAGCCATAAATAAAAGTTGATAATGGCTCATCAATTTTGAGTGAACTGGTGGTAAAATTGAATAACAGTAAATGATTGAAATATTGTGTGATGATTCTACTAGTTGCAAGGAGGCGTGTGATAATAATGATTACCACAGAAGCAGACAACGACAAACGTTTAACATGAGTGTTAAATCGATGAGAAATAGTTTGGACCATTTCATTTATTGTATTTTCGTGTAAAAATGTAAAACTATCTTTTCTATTTGTGGCTCTATATTTAGCATTATATGCACAGTATTAGGAAATGTGTCCAAAAGGTCATTGATAACATCTGTAACACCAGTCCATGGGCTTGACAATCAGAAATGAATATAATTTCTAGTGTTTTGGCACCAAAGACTTATAAGTACACATTAAGTGTCCTGATCTTTAACTTAATGACATCTTG
This sequence comes from Loripinus fragilis, assembly GCA_964019695.1. Lineage (NCBI taxonomy): Eukaryota > Metazoa > Mollusca > Bivalvia > Lucinida > Lucinidae > Loripinus > Loripinus fragilis. The sequence goes on from OZ026517.1 coordinate 37,733,014, forward strand.
TAGATATATGAGCAAGACAGACTTAGAAAATGTAAAACATCCACACGCTGTAATCGCTTTCATGTGTTTTACTTAAACGGTAATAACAAAATTCGCTTCTCTGTAAAACTGGGAGTAGGTCTGTGTATTAGCTCCTATAAGACAATATATTTAAGATAGAAAAGCAAACTTGTTTTTTCCTATTCATCAATTGAGTATATGTTTGTAAAATCTAATAAAACAGTTTGAAACCAAGTCATAGTAGTTGTTTAACTACATGACGATAGCCAAATTATAACTTTTAAATTATAATAAGGTTCATGTAACGCACATAACACCACAGTTAGCCGTATTAATGTTAAACAGCTTCCATATGTAGTAAAGACATCCAGTATAAAGACTATAAGAATGTCAATTAATTAGATAATTTTAATGTCTTCTTTTGGTAGCTCAAACATTCAAATTTCTTATTCTCAAATTGATATAGTAACATATGTAACAAGCTGTTACAGGCTAACGCCCCAAGTTACAGAGTGCAAACATTTCTTATTAAATGCACCTTGAATGGTTACATAAGATGTAATTTGTCTGCAGAATTCCAAAGGGGATTAGGATGGAGCAGGCCCTTACTCAGCTTGATGTCAAAATACTGTTTGATGATTTTACTTATCACGCTAACATATGTAACGCTCTCTGATCTTTAAAACTTGATGACAACTAGCAGATCTATAAGTCTTTATCATAGGAGCCAGTTCAAAATCCCTAAACAATGTAAGATATCCAACAGCTGCGAGTTTATTTTCACAATTTTAGCTCAAACTTTCAAACTACATTTCCGTTATTTGATATAGTAACGCATGTAACACGCTGTTTCAGACTAACGCCCCAACATAGAGAGTGCAAACATCCCTTAATTGATGCAGCTTGAGTTGTACTATAAGAAGGAATATGTCTGCAAAATTCCCTTGAGGAGATTAAAACATTTTAGGCATATCTTACGTAAAGACAATGAGCTTGCCCATTTATTACATCAGGTAACATATGTTACAGCCTCTGATATTAAAATTTTTGCAACAAACTTGCAGATTTATGAGTCTTTTTATATAAGCAAATAAATCCCAAACAATGAAACGCATTCATCAACTGCAAATATTTTTAACTATTTTTACTTTAGTTTTAATACCAAACATTTCACCTTAAAGCTGGGTAGGGGTAGGGTTGTTTAATTGCTTATTTCAGAAAAAATACTTAAGCTAGGGAAACAAACCTTAATTTTTCTGTTAGCCAATTGCATAAGCTAGTCAGACATGGTTAAAAACATTTTGAAAAACACACAGAGAATTTGTGAATGTAAATGATGTGAGCCACACTTGCAAATTTTAATGGGTTATCTGATTTATGTAACGCATATGACACCTTAGGAAGCCGCAATTTTGTTCAAATGGCTGTCATATGTAGTTAAGATATCCAGTATGCAGACTATATGAATGATTTTTAAAAATAGATATTTTAATGTCTTTAATTTGTAGCCAAAACTTTCAATTTACTATTTCTTAGTTTGATCAAGTAACGTATGTTACAGGCTCTTACAGACTAACGCCCCGGAGCACAGAGTGCAAACATCTCTTAAAAGACTCGGCTTTTAATTCTCTACAAGATAGGATATGTCTGCAAAATTCCCAAATTCCCTAGGGGGGTGGGGGGAGCAAACCCATTCTCAGCCATCCGTCTAATAGCAGAGTGAGTTGGTTGCTTAACTTAAATTGAATTCTCGCATTTATAAGTAATTTACTTCGGTTATCTGTTTTTTATAGTATCAGTATTGAACTCTTTTTGATAGCAAGTGAGTTGGTTGCTTAACTTAAATTGAATTCTTGTATTATAAGTGATACTTCGTTTATCTGTGTTCTGGTTTTGTGTCTAAGCAAATGTAGAATTTATATATAGGGAGAAGGTTTGGTCAGTAAAATTAATTCAAGACGCCCGATGGATTCGGCTGCTGTCCGTTCTAAGGCGTATATTCCATTGTTTATTGTTGCCATTGCTGCTCCGTGAGTTTTTTGGTGGGTTGTGGGGATCCTTGTTTTGTAATGCCGTACTCAGTGTCATCTCTAGTTTTGCAATCAGCCGAGAGTTGGTTTACTTTAATTCTGTTCTTGCTGCCATGTGGCTATTGGTGTTTTGTGTGTCTTCCTCGCGGTGCCGTGGGTTTGTCTGTTGTCTGTGATAATGGGATTTCCTGGTCATACTCACTTGCTTAAAGTGCATATTTACTTAACGGATTTTGCCCAGCTGACTTATTCCATTTGAATTATATAGTTTACAACCAACTGTGCTCTTTCTAAAATAGTAAGCGAGTATGAACAGGAATTACCACAATCACAAACCGCAGACAACCCCATGGCACCGCGAGGAAGAGCCACTCAACCATCACAAGACACCAGGATGACAAATTAAGCAAAGTTTTTGTTTTGTTTTTGTTACTTTACGTCCCATGTCAACAGCTATGGTCATTGCGGGACGGTCAGTTCACTTAACCACACTTTTTCCTGGGCAGGCTTGAGCAAGCGGTTAACCAGTAATTTGTGCACATACTATCGCTTGTAATTGACAACAACCCTTCTTGAATAAATCAGCGGAAGGAGGAGAATGATCATAGAAATTATTTCATGATCAATCTCCACGAAAGTATGGTACCGGGCCGGGATCGAACTCGCGACCCCTGGATCTGCAGTCAGACACGCATCTGTAGCCAGACACGTTACCGACTGCCCTAAGCAAAGTAAAGTAGTAGTAGTAGTAGCCTGAATAGTAGTCATGTTCTTATGACCTGCTTCAATTAATATCAGCTGGGTGGGTGGGGGAGGGGGGTTGGATGATTTTTTTGGTGGGGGGGGGGAGGGGTCATGAGTTTAAACTTGGCCCTGATGGGAGGGGGGTCAAATATTACTTCGTCCTCTGTTGGGGGGGGGGGGGGCGGTCATACAATCAAATGTCAAATTTTTTCTGGGGGATTGCATTTTTGTAAAATGGCGTTGGCTTCTGAGGGCTGCTGACCCCCAGACCCCTAAATATATACATGTGTTATATCTATAGTTGCGACTTCATTTTTCCTCTATTTTACTATACCCGCTTTTTCGTTAGATAAATAATTATGGTATAATAATTTCGTAGCAAAGTCGGTCCGTCTTCCATTCGTGTGTCTGTCCGTCCGTCCGTCACGTTTCTTGTAATTGCATCTCCTCCTAAACCATTTGACGTAGCAACCTCAAACTATGCAGGTGTATAGGTCACATGCTGTAGAGGATACTGGACAACATTTCGTGTGACCCAAAGTCAAGGTCAATGGTCAAATAATGTATTTTCTTGCAATTGCATCTCCACCTAAACCGTTAGACGTAGAAACTTCAAACTATGCAGGGGTATAGGTCACATAATGTAGAGGGTACTGGGCAACGTTTCGTGTGACCTTGACTCCAAGGTCAATGTCAAATAATGTATTTTCTTGTCATTACATCTCCTCCTAAAATGTTGGACGTAGCAACTTCAAACTATGCAGGTGTATAAGTCACATAAAGTAGAGGGTACTTGGAAACGTTTTGTCTGACCTTGACCCAAACTCAAGGTCAAATAATGTATTTTCTTGCAAATGCATACCCTCCTAAACCGTTGGATGTAGCAAATTCAAACTTTGCAGGTGCATAGGTCATATAATGAGGATATGAGGATACTAGGACAGCATTTTGTGTGACCTTGACTCCAAGGTCGTGGTCAAATAATGTGTTTTCTTCTTATTGCATATCATCCTAAACCGTTGGACGTACCAACTTCAAACTTTGCAGGTGCATATGTCATATGATGTGGAAAATACTGGGTCATTTTTGTGTGAGACATTGACCCCAAGGTAAAGATCAAAGTCAAAAAGCGGGTATTTGCGATGGTGTACCATCGACTGCTGCTCTAGTTTGTTGTAATTTCTCACCCTCAAGATCTTATTTTGTCATTATGTTATTATTTCATAAAATGGTCTATATCATTTTCTTCATGTATGGCATCAATGACACTTTTTAAATACAAAACAAATCTGAGGCCCCTAGAATTCTAGCATGTTCAGATCTGGCTCAGGTTCAGATTTCTGGACTTTTCCAGTGTGAGCAGCATTGCCATCTTAAAATGTCATTAAACACAAGGTATTAACACTTACCATACATTATCACTCTTGTAAGCTTCTTATATTTAACTGTTGAAAAACACTGATCAGCCTGTGCATTGTACTAAATTGATAAAATTGAAGTTTAACACGCATTTCTTAACAATGATAATATCGACAGAGGAGATCACCAAGCATGCAATTGTTTGTTTTTATAATAATGTGATTATAACGAGCCAGTTTAGCGGCTCAACATCAGCGCAGTCTGGTCAACGCCGCTGTTGCGCACTTTTTGAAACTACAGTAAAAGCCTATGTAAAGCGGCCACTCAAAAGTAGACAAAACAAAGATCTTAATGACAAATGGTAGCTTATGAAGGTCGAAAGTATTGCATTCTGCAATACTTTTGACCTGCATTAAGCGATAATTGGTCTTTAAAACATTTTATGTCTTTTTGAGGGCGGCCGTTTTACACAGGTTTTATTGTACATGTACTTTTACTCCACGTGCAAAATTTCAACATTCTAGCCAGCCTCTGTAGTTGAACACGCTGGTTTGGTTCTTACTTGATCGTACATCCCACCGAAGACAGGTTTTCAAGCGTCGAGGCCCAAATGACCCAGACACTGTTAATGCCAGTTCTGGCAGCAAATCACTTTTGTTTGTAAACGTTTTTGTTGTAGTCTATCCTTGGATGATGTAGGGTGTGAGACTGCCAGTATTTAATTGAAAAATCTGAGAAACACCTCTTGTACAGAATCCATTTCCATCGTTTGTTGCTGTAATATAAATAATTCTTTTATTCCCTGTCTGGGTGTCCGCACGTCTGCAGCCAGCAGTAAATGTTACAACTAACACGCCAGAGAATCTCTGTACTCGAAAGTTGCAGTCATCGCGTGGTGGTTGCAGTCGACGAGTGCACAAAATGAGGGGGTGGACAGGGGGGTACCACATTCCCAGTTCCCTCCCCCTTTCCCCCCACTTCCCTCCCCCATCTCCCCCACTTCCCTCCCCCTTCTCCCCCACTTCCCCACTCTATTAGATTTTTCCCTCCCCCTGATAAAATTTTGTTCTTATTCAAGAACTAAAGCGTACATATGTAAGTGAAGAACTAAGACTAGTTCACTATAGACTCAGCTGTCGTATTTTCATGCAAAATTACCAAGTAGGCAATGAACCAGACTATCTCCAGATGAATGTCTTTTCTAGAGCCAACAAAGGAAACATTATTTATACTAGGCAAAACAATAAATCTCTTGTTTATGGTAGATAGATAGATAGTGCACTGGGGTATATATATTGAAGAAGTGCTAATCGCCGCAGCCCTCTGTTAATTGACTGAGGATGCTGGCAAGTGTACAGTGTTTTTGTTTTCTGTGTCTCACAGCTTTTTTTTGTTCTCTCTCTCTTGTGTTTTATTGTATTTATTGTATGCATGAATATGATGCTCTCCTATATGGAGGAAATAAAGAATCTATCTATCTATCTAGTTATGCAGCTTTGCTTAGTTTGTCGTCCTGGTGTCTCGTGATTGTTGAGTGGCTCTTCCTCACGGTGCCATGGGTTTGTCTGCAGTTTATGATTGTTGTATTTCCTGATCATACTCACTTTTCTTGTAAATAGTTTGTTTTAGAAGAACTATAAGGGAGATAAGGACGGCTTCATATGCATGATTTTGAGTAGGCAAGATATAAGCTCTAAGGAACCTTCATGAAACTCTTTCACATTTATAAACAGCTGACAGTCAGTTAGAATGATTTTTTTTCTGATTCTAGTATGACCATTGTATGGTGTAGGCCTAACTCTTTTTGAGCACGAATCTCAATACTTGATTCTTGTGAATGTTACTTTAAAATACGCCATGCATCGATATTTTGACAGATCAAAACACTAGCATACCTTGGAGGTCAGCCTTAGTCTTTATAATCTGTGGAGCGCATGGTCCCAAACTTTCTGGTCTGTCAGAACGATCATCTTTTTTAATTTTTTGTTTCTCGAACACTGACAACTCTCATATCAAAATACGAAATACCGTGCTTGGCACAACGATCGGTAAACTCGTGCTGTCAGTGTTTGTTTTGTTTTTAACGTTTTTAGCAGTTTACAAAAGTCATTCTCTAGCGCGGACAGGGACGCAACTTGCCTTAAATTAATAGTCTGCACTTAAAAATAGCGTATGCCAAGATGAGACGCCGTAAGGATGAGAGTATATAGTAATGCATAACACCGTTTCTACTGAAAATAGCGTTTGCCAAGATGAGACGCCGCAAAAATGAGAGTATATAGTAATGCATGACACCATTCTACTGAAAATAAAGTATGTCAAGATGAGACGCTGTAAGGATAAGAGTATATAGTAATGCATGACACCAGTTGAAACGCCACAAAATTAAAATGCGGCGCCATGATATAACACACTCTAGGTAGTGGTGTACAATATAAACTCTTTAAAAATCATGGCCTCTTTTTACTTCGTTTTTGGGTGCCGAACTTTCAAAGATTCTAATGCCACCATAAACGTGATAACACCTGCCACAAATGGAACTAGGCAGATTAGAATTGCTTTTCTACACACACTTTGTATACGTATTACCAAGAATAAAACTGGCATATAATAATTCCATAGTTTCGGTTTAATACGAACGCTAATGCGTTTTTGCGTAGAGGGTCCCTGACGCAATAAATAAAATAGTTATCGACGGCAGCTGAACGCTGTTTAAATGAGTAAATTCCATCCGGCATTTCAAAAAGGAAGAGAAGCAAAGGGACACAATCCAGTACGGAGACTGATAAATATTGATAGAAACAATCAAGATTGCTAAGACGCCCGAAATTACTCGAAACGGCCAAGACTTGAAAGTGAACTGCGTCCCTTTTAGGCCCTTATATGACTTAAAGGGTATCGTTATGGATCATTTTTTATGAATTTTCTAGTAAAAAAAAGCAATTTCGCCCTCCAATCTTTCCAGACCCCACCCCCACCCTCAATTGCCCCTCTTCTCGCTCCCTCTACTCCCGCTTCCCGCCCCCTCTACCCCCGATTCCGCTCCCTCTACCCCCGATTCCGCTCCCTCAACCCCCGATTCCGCACCCTCTATCCCCGTACCCTAGCCCCCCCCCTGTCCACCCCCTCCAAAATAGCTGTTTAAAACGATATAATATTTTGGTCTGAAAATATTCATTGCTCCCTCTGGGTGCAAATTCTTTGCTTTAAGAGTGGTTCCTATTTCGAAACGGGACGTAATTGTAGAGAATCCTTGCTTGATACAGTTGTCTCCTTTTGATGTACGTAGCTTTTTCAAAGTTTTGGCTACGCCATTTGATATGGAGCAAAGAGATAGTTGCGTTTTAAAAGTTCTTCAGAATATGTTGTTTACATCCAATCTGTAAGGACATACAATGTGCCGATGCCTAGCAAAAGGTACAAGTGGGCATATGCACCAATCGCAGACTCAGACAAGAAGCACAGTCTGATCAGTCATTGATGGATGGTATATGGGTAGCCAGGTATCCAATGTTTCTTCAGCCGGAAAACTACGACTCTGATTAGACTGTGAATGCTCAGACTGATTTGAATCTTAGCTATATACACATGCCAAGGTGTATGTTTGATACCGGCTCCTATAGATCTAAACAGGATTACTTTGAACGAAAGATAATGAGCCAGGCGTGCCCCTGGCAATGTTGGCTGCATTTATTCTTCAATTAGTGCCATTATAAATGGACTTGAACTCTTCTTCTCTCCTTAACAACAAAGCATTAACTGACCTTCATTAATAGCAATAATGACTATAGGTGTTTATTGTACTTTGCTGTAATAAAGTGTCTGTTTCTTCTGGGCATTTGTTTCAAGATTGTCACTTCAAAATCTTCTGCTTTTCTTGTCTGCTGTAATGTTTAAGAAGCCTCTATGGCAAACAGGAGCAGTCTGTTCTGGGTCTTTGCTGTTTACTTCTTTACTTAATTCGTCAGTAATGTTAGGCAATTATTTGCAGCAGACGACTTCAGCTGACGCCATTTTCAGATGTTTTCTTTTTCAAGGCGCTTTAAATGTAAATTAGAAACTTTCACCGAATCCTATCTGCGTAATATATCGAGACTGTGCATATAGATATTTGAATAAATCTGTTAAAGTGATCAGGGGATTCGCGTGTGGATGGCAATATCGTGCAAAGGCTCATGCACGGAGGAGGGGATTTGAAGGGGTGGTGCCAAAAAATGCTAACGTTAAGATTCTAGGCCTTTAATCAGTTATCGATAAAACCATTTTTATTAAAATTAAAATATTAAGAATTTATTAGATAAATCGTTATTGTTAAACCCTAAAATCATTAGTCACTTAAAAAGTCTTCAGTCACTGATTATTTAAGCTTAAAGGCAACCATACGCATGTGCAATGAACGGAACCTTTAACCCTTTTGTAGTTCAGAATCCCCAAAAACGTACTGTTTGAAAGACAAACTCGATCTTTCGAGAAGGAAATACAAGATGAGCTGCGACATGTGATTTTCAACAATGTGGTATTTTGACAAGTGTAGACTCAGACGAGTCTGTGCAGCCTCTGGTACCGCCACTGCCTGGAATGGATTAAGACAGTTTCTCTCACGACAAGGCTAATTTTTGGTTGCGATGCGCAGTCTCGTCAGAGCTCTACCAGCTTATCACCAACGCGATAAGTACCAGAATATTATGATGACGTGACATATACAGTCAGACATAAGTTAAGCATCACCTCAATAGTTTCCTGGAAAATGAAGGAAGCTTTCCAGTCATGAATATTTTCTTGTTTTATTTATTAAATTAGATAAAGTGGTGACAATTTACAGCAAATTTCGATTCAATTATCACAAAGGTAAACTAACAGGCATGGTAAATGCACACTTACCCCTAAAAATGTCCCTATTCTCTAGCCCATTATGATATTTTCAAAACGCTTAGACATGTAAAGTGTTAGTGTCACATTGTTACAATATCAAAGACAAATTCTGTCTGAAAATTTCAGATTCATATCTCTAAAAGAATAAAAGTTATGGATGTGTAAAGAATGGCTTGTTATATAGTGATAATGCAAAGATTATTAACTCGCGATTATCTTTCACTATGATCCTCTATAACTGAAATGTAACCTTGAGTTCGACAGAATCAGTTTGACAATATTTTTAAAAAATAAGTCTAGATTACTTCTGCGTTTATTTGAATTCAACGTAAGCATTTTGGGTTAAGCTGTGACACTTTTAGGGGTACACCCCCCAAATAGGGGTCGGTGTATACAGGACACCGTAGAAATTCAGCAAAATGACCAAATGACATTCTGATGTGTCTAGCAGACCACATGAAGACAAGGGTAACATAATATTACAAACTGTTTATTCTTCTGAAAAAAATTGTACTTGAAAAACGTCTCTGAAATAATGTTCGGGTGATGCTTAACTTATGTCTGAGTGTATATATATTTAAACGTGCTTAGGCCAAATAAAAATATCTGTGTTAAGGGTAACCCGACCCTACCTAAATTTACTGGTGAAACCTAGATTTATTTTCAGGTTTTCTGGAAAAAGTATGATTTTATGCATTTTGAAAGGCGAAATGCCTTTCAAAATGCATAAAATTATATTTTTCCAGAAAAATATAGATCTAATTAAAAAAAATGTGTGCCAACCCTATCTAAAATTTTCAGACCCGTTACCCGAAACACACTTATTTTTTTTATTTGGCCTTAAACTTTTCTTTCGCAAGTAGTGCGATCGGATTACTTGATAAGTAGCACTTAAAATTGAACTCGTTAGCTTATTAAGGTACGCTGATTCCAGCACCTGATTCCAGCCTGATTTGAAAAATTATTGTGTCATTATATATCGTAGGAAAAAGTAACATCTAAAAAGTTTCGTGGTGGAAAGAAGAAAAAAACCCTGAGCTGATAGATTGCAAGAATCATGCAAGCATGCAAGACTCCTTTGCTTAAAGACATATGTTTTGAGGAGAATAGTGGTACCACTTGCGAATTATTGTCACAATGACCTTACTTAGTCACGTTGCGAGGCAGATAAAATATCAATCATAATTATTGTGGTAAAGAAATTATTATAACTGGAGCATGAATGTTACTTATTTGTTGTGTAACTTGTTAGTGTGACTGACATGATTATTTATGACAATACAACTTATGGTTACATGCTGGAGTCATTATTGTTATTTGAGATATATTTACTGTCAGCATTATTTTAGTCATGCAGTATGGCTGTCATAAATGGTAAATACATGTAGGCCCAAAATAGCCAAAATGGCTACAAAAAGTATTCTTGCTATTTTTGAACATCTATTTGTCAGCTGTTATATCCACAATGTCATTTTATCCCCATCATCAGAATCGATCATGCCATCAATCGTAGAGTCATCATCTTTATAATAATGGATAGGCAGCACACAAGGTTACCCAACCCATTGTAATAAGTAGACAAATTTGCCTGTAAATAAACACAAATACACTTCTGCAAACATCTATCTCACTGATATTGGAATGAGCTTCATCATCATTTATTGTAGCATACAGTTTTGAAAGTATGCCTTATATGTTTACATTTAACCCCCCAGAATGGGCACCAAAGTCCAAAATTGCCTTTTCAGAATCTGTACGATCCAATTGGATTCATACTTTTCATTTACCCAAGAGAAAATTTATTTGTCTTTCACAAACTGCAAGGATTGTTTTTTTTTGTTTATTTTGTAAAGTGTCAGTTAATTGAATTTAATTGCAGGTACAACAGCGACTTGGCATTCAGAACACAACAAAAGTAAAGCAGCCAGCTCTCCCTCTTCCTGAGCGAGATGGCGAAACTAGAAACGACACAATGTACTGCAAAAGAAAACAAGGACTTAACATTAAACCTCCACAAAAAGGGAGAAACAACAAACAATGAATAAACAACAGCAGAACCACTGCCTTAGAACGGACAGCAGCCGAAGCCACAAGCCACAAAACATAATAGCCTTATCAATAGTTGCTTTATTAAACTTTGGATGCAGATGTTTCGATGTTAAAGTATAAATTCAAAGTAATTTCAAACTAAACATTCTGAATGTTTTAAGTTAAAGTATTCGCTGCTACTTATCTCTATTTCAATAGCCTCATAAACACATTTATGTTCTCTTTCATTTTATTCAGACGAAACATAAATTATTCATTATCTAAACTTCTGAATTTGGGAAACCAGATATACTACCTTGAACTATCAACTGATATGATGTACATGTGTATTTGCCTCAACATCAATATTTAGCGTCTTACATGTACATCATAACCATCTATACATCTTTGTACTATATCTTTAAGCATAAAATATCTAACTTAGATTCCAATACTCCTGCCTCCTGAGATTGTAAAAATTCAAATTATTTATATCCCTCTGCAGGGCATGTTATTACAGGTAATCTAAATGTCATTCCTGACGCTAGAGTTCGCAATATCATTTCTAAAGGTCCTAAATATAGATTTCCCTCTAATATTGATTTCTCTAAATGTCGTAGAGAGATCGCTGCTTCTTTAAATGACTTCAGTAATCGTTGGTGCAAACGGGAAAATGTTGAACCTGATGCTTTGAAGGAATGGAAGATTAACATTTTTAAAATTATTGATACTCGTATTTCATTTTACTCTCGTAATACACATCTTTTGCCCCCTAAACCTAAATCTTCTTTTAGTCATCTTAAACGAGGTATCCAGGATTTTCATATGAACTATGTTTTGGTTCCAGCAGATAAAGCTGCTAACAATGTTGTAGTTGTTTGACGATTGTATTATATTAATACTCTTAAGCGTGAGCTTGTTGACACTAATGCCTATAAACTGCAGCCTTCTTTAAGTGAAAGGGTGATTGTTGATGGGCATGTTGTCATACAGCCCTACATTTTGGTGTCAAAGCTAAAGAAAATCAAGACAAAGTTCCTACGTTGTACTGGTTACCTAAACTCCATAAAAAACCCTATAAAGCAAGATTTATTGCAAATTCTAGTTCTTGTATAACAACAGAACTTTCTAAATTGTTAACCTCGTGTCTTACAGCTGTTAAAAAACATGTTATCAAATATTGTGAAAAGGTATATGAGAGATCTGGTAAAAACCTATTTTGGTCGATTAAAAATTCAGGTGAAATTTTAGATAAACTTAAAGCTAGAGATTTCAATGCGACCAGTTTGTCTACTTATGATTTTTCTACTCTTTACACTACTTTACCTCATAATTTAATTAAAGATAAACTTATTGATCTTATTGAAAGTACCTTCCAGAGAGAAGGCTCTCCTTACCTTGCATGTAGTGACAGAAATGCATTTTTTACTTCAGAAAAACCTAAAAAATATCATGCATGGTCGTGTCAAAATGTATGCGATGCGCTGACCTTTTTGTTGGACAACATTTTTATTCGATTTGGCACCAAGCTCTATAGACAAGTTGTTGGGATTCCTATGGGCACTAATTGTGCTCCCCTGGTTGCAGATTTATTCCTGTTTTGTTATGAAAGGGACTTTAAGATGTCTCTTTCTGATGATAAGCAGGCTGATGTTATTGATGCGTTTAACACTACTTCCAGATATTTGGACGATATTTTAAATATTAATAATGTTTATTTTGATAATATGGTTAGTCAAATATACCCTTCAGAGCTCCAACTTAATAAAGCCAATGCCTCTGATACCGAAGCCGCGTTTTTAGACTTGCATTTGTCAATTTCTAGTGATATTGTTTCTACCAAAATTTATGACAAACGTGACGACTTTGATTTTGAAATTGTCAATTTCCCATTTTTAGATGGTGATGTTCCTCGTTCTACATCCTATGGAGTCTATATCTCTCAACTCATTCGTTTTGCTAGAGCATCTAGCTATGTTGTTGACTTCAACACTCGCAATAAATTGTTAACTCAGAAACTTCTTAAACAAGGCTATCGGTATCATAAACTTCGCAAAACATTTTCAAAATTTTATAGACGATACTATGATTTGATTTCTAAATTCCAAGTTGGACTTAAATCTCTCTTGCGCCAAGGACTTTCGGAACCTGATTTCTATGGTGACTTGGTGTATAAGTTGAAGAAGATTGTTGGCTCTAATAATTTTTCAGCGCAGTTCATTAAAATAATTTCCCATTATAAAAAGATTGGCTATAACATTAATGTATTGCAACAGACTGCATGCTTGGTAGTCAACCCAATCACGGTTGGCAACTTTGCTTTCCTCTTTAATTGCACGCCGGTGGGTCGGACTTCAGACTCTATGATGGTTCCGACTTAAAGACTTATCTATTGATGAGATGGTAGGGGCCTGATGCTTTGGCTGTTTGTCGGGCCCACCGGGGTTTACCTGTTGGATTTCTTTTGCTCCGGTATTCAGTTTAATTTACTGTTGAGTCCTTATCCTTGCTTTATCTCCTTGTTATATCTTGATTTATATGTTTTAGGAGATGATGCATTGATAAGTTAGGGGTCTTTCATGCAAACCAAATATCTATGTGTCTTGATCCACATCTGAATTAAGGGTGAGGTTGGCGCCGTTAAACCGGTTTAAGCCCTCCAGTAAAATATTTTACTGACCGTTCCAAGGCGGTACTTCTTTTGTGGATCTTTTATGTTTTTGTTCTGTCTTGTGTTTGCTATGTTTTGTGCGCGTCTGTTTATATGTGCTTTTTTGTCACCTGCTGGGAAAGGGCTGACCTCTTGGCTCTCGTTTGTGGTGTCTTCTGTGAGTTTGTCACTTTCCCATTGGTATCCTGGGTCAGGTGTGGTACTTGATTGTATCGATTCCTGATCTTTGCACCATTACTTACTTTTAACAACATATACGTGTGTGATGGCAAGCACAGACCCGAGCGCTTTCTCTTTATTCATAAGACAAAATTTCATAACAATAAATTTACAGCCACCCAGTATCCCTCCATTCAAATCTAGTTCCTTGCTTAGGCTACCACAAAGCAGTCCTCGGTTCGAAAGACAACGTAGACATAAAATCATGTCTCAATTTTACAGCTGATAACCAATCAAATATCATGTTAAGAAAAATATTCTTGGGACTTTGAAAAACCCTTTGTAAAATCTACACAACGAACCATTTTTCGAACAATGATTGGGGTGGGTGGGTGGGTGGGTAAACGCACATAAACCCAACACGATTTCTCATTTGGTCTTTCTAGCCTGAATGACCATGTAACATCTCAAACGATCATTTACAGCCTTGCTGAACTATCATTGCACATAAATCATGAGTTTCTTGACCTTATATATCCTTCACTAAAGAAATTCAAGGAATTTCTCGTGAGGAACAAGTGAGTTCTTTACCATATTTTCTGTAACACAAGATATTACAGAAAACAAGTATACTCTCTTTAAATCTCACCGTTCTTCAATACTTGAAGAATCCAAATAAATATCGCATCGATTAATAAATATTTATATTAACATATCTCAAATTACGTTTGAAAGTTTAGATTTGTGTAGTATACGAGCACATAGCACGCACTACTTTATGACTATTGCTTGAAATGAATTATATTCATTCCCACAACTGGCTTCGATAAATTTAATGCTCATTAAAGAGGTACGTGCATTAAGGTGCTATATTGGCCCCCTCTAGAGCCAAAAACTGAAAGTTGCTTTTCACCAATTTCATCTTGTTGGTCTATTAGAAGAATAGACCAAGTGTAAAAATCTGGATTAGAAGAATAGCCCACGTGTAAAATTCTGGCATTTATTTTACTTCTACCGGTTGCTATGGTAACCAAAATGGCCCACAAAATAGGCTTAAAATAAAGAAAATGCCATTTTAGGCCAAATTTGAGGCTTTTGGAGACCGATTTTTTAAGAATTAGATATCAGCACAATCAAATACCAAACAAACCTTTTAATATGTTGTGTGCCGTGATAATTCTCATAATCAGTTATAATATTTTTTGGTATTTGCTTGTGCTCTATATTAATTCCTCTGTTACAGGTCTCAAATATGCTCCAAAATGGCCATTTTCCCTATTTTCAGTCTAATTTGGCGGCCAATTTTGTTACAATAGCAACCGTAAAAGTCGAATCAATGCCAGACTTTTACACTTTGGCTTTTGGTCTAATAAACTTATACAAAGAAACTTGTGAACAGCAACTTTTATTTTTTGACCTCATAGGGAGGTGAAAATAGGAGATGAACTAAATAAGCTCTAGCTTTCGTTCTAATCCTATTTATCATGTTTGTAATTATTGTATATGTATGTATCTATTTGAGAAATATATATGTTTAAACCAAAATAGCCTCTTAATGCACGTACTCCTTTCAATATTATTTAAGAGTCCAATCAGCACCTTAAGCGTTCCAACCATTAATTTGTTTAATTTGGCCAAACTAAGAAGTAACAAGTAAACGATATTAAGTAGGAAATTTTAGCTGCTAGTAATAACCAGAAATTCCAAAAACTATAACTTCACTTTATTTTCATATTTTTTTGAACAATGGAGACAAATGACAGAAAGAAATTCACTTGATTCAAAATGATTGAGTTCTGGGTTGATGTGAAACCCGTTTAAGCCCTCCAGTAAAGTATTTTACTGACCGTTGCAAGGCGGTACTTACTTGTGGATCATTTGTGTTTTTTGTGTTATGTGTTTCACATGATTTCGCGTCTGTTCATTGCTGCCTTGTGGTCACCTGCTGGGAAAGGGCTGACCTCTTGGCTCTTGTTGGTGATGTTATTGTATTTTTGTGACTTTCACATGTAGTATCCTGGGTCAGGTGTGGTACTTGATTGTATCATTTCCTTTTTTGTCGGCTTTCTTACTTTGTCCTTTCTTGCAATGTTCTTCTCTATTCTACACTACCCTACCTCACTTCTCAGAGCTTATAACCAATTCTACACTACCAAGGCCTATACAACTCTTTGCTATGACTGTCCTAATTTCATAATTCATAATTCCCTACACAACATTGCATCACCTTATCCTATGCTACCCCACCTTACTCTCAACTACCCTATCATACCCTAGTCATCATCCACCCTACATAATCAAACCTACCCATAACCTTGACCTATGATTATCCTACATTTTCTTAAAACGTATCGTAACATAACCTACCCATAATCACACCCTATCCTACCCTGTCCCACCCAGCCATACTATAACCCATCTAACACAATACCTTAACCTACCACACTAAAACAGGTTCGACTCACACTCTACCTATCTTTACTACTTCTATTCAAACTGTATCATATTTAAAATCGTACGCTACCCACCATTCTGATGCCCTGCTTTGCAAACCCTACAAAAATTTTCCCTTCCCTACCCATAACCTGTTACTAACCTGTCTTGCCAGGCCCTATCCTACAATAGCACATATTCTACCCTACACACCCAACTTGCACATATGCCTCCATTCTAATAACATACCTTACCCATACTCATATCTATCCATATCCATAGAGGTGTGACTCGATGTGTGTGTAGGATGTGTATCTGGGTGTGGGTTGTGTAAGAGTAGAGGTAAAGTAGGGTATAAGTGTGGTCAAATAGGTTACGCTACTATAAGCCCTGGCAAACCAAAGTCCTAACCCATACACACACTCTTACTATATCTACCCCTACTTATAACCTACCTGACAGCTACCCATATCTTCCAAAGTATTTGTAGGACAAAGTGTGAGTAGGAGTAAAGGAGGATTTGGTAGAAACTGTAGAAGCCAGTGTAGGATAGGGTTAGGGATAGAGTACCCCATTAGCATTACCCAAACTAAACACATACTCAGGCCCTACCCCAAATCATACTCATAACCTACCCTACTCTCTTCCAACTCATACCCCACCAATACCTCCGCACATATCCTCCTTTACCCATATGGGTAGATGTTATGATCCTATATGGGTATGGTTAGTGTTTTGAAGGTACAGGTAGGATACGAGTATAAAAGGGACTAGGGTAGAGTTGTGCTTTGTTTTCGAATCTTACCATACTAATACCCTACCCTTAATCATACTCTAACATACTGTATGGATAGGGTATGTGTTAGTAAGAGGCTTGCTGTGGACGTTGCATGCACTTGTATTTATTTACATATAAATATCACAATGCTGGCACCAATATATGGATGTTAAGGGTGTTGCATATTGTTCTGTACTATTATAAAAGCATGCACATGCACACAGTTAAAATCATAGCAATAACGGCGAAAAAGAACTATTTAGAAACCTAGATATAACAGTCGTTTTGATGACTTTATGGTGGTGTTATATTAATACTATTTGTCATTTGTCTTAGCTACTATGACTTGCTTTTTTCAATGTCGTAAAAATGTTGGAGGAAGAAACATCCTATTTGTATTAAAAAGAGCACTAACTCTAGATTAACTTTCAAATTCAGATACATTGAGGGTAAGTTATAAATCACATTAGTTTATTACAAACCACTTTACCTGTTTTAGCTTCATCCATTGTAAAACAGAAAAAAATTGATGACATTCTCCATTTCTATTCATAAAAAGACAAAATTGATTAAATGTTGAAATTCGGAGGATTAGGTATAGTCGATTTGTATTACATGTATCTAAAAATAACATGCGTAACATGGATATGAGCTGGGCAGATACCCACATACTGGAAGTTGGTTTAAATAATATTTTATTCAAGATAAAGTACAGCCAAACCTGTGTAAAATGGCAACTTTAAAAAAGACCAAAAATTGGCTTTCAAGACCAATTATCGCTAGATGCAGGTCAAAAGTATTACAGAATGCTCCAAGGGGGCATTCTGCAATACTTTCGACCTTCATTTAGCTACCATTTGTCTTTAATATCTTTATTTAGTCTATTTTTGAGTGGCCGTTTACACAGGTTTTACTGTACATTGATACATAATAAATACAATGTTATGGTGGTAGGCAGTGGCTTACTTGAATTATCTAGACATACATATTATAAAAGCGTTTAAACGCATTATATCAACAGAGAGAGAGAGAGAGAGAGAGAGAGAGAGAGAGAGAGAGAGAGAGAGAGAGAGAGAGAAATTATTTAGGAGCAAAAACAATGAAATGACTGGCTACAGACGTTGAAAAATCTCGATGAACATAATTTCGAAGCTGATATTCAAACTTTCCAGACTTTACTAGATTGTCAAGAGTAGCTGGCAGATATCTTAGCCTATCGAGTGAGCACAGCAGACACGCAAAGAAGAAATAGATACGATTTTCAATGTCATCACAGCGACTTGAGGGGGTAGGAAGAATACTTTCGATATAAATCAGAGTTGCGTGAGCTGCATACTGCTTGTAATATTTGACCTTTGCGTGTCCAGCATTATAGGGGTTATCTCAGATTTTTGTTGATTTTATATTTAACCAATTTATGGCGAATGTATTTTCCCATCGTTATCAATTGGACGAGTCCATTACCAATTTAGGGTTGTTGGGTGGTATTTTTCATTTTTATTCAAATTTTAAAAGAAACTTCTGTAAGCAAACAGTGGAGAACCTGATCATATATCATTTCATCAAAATGCGGCGTCTGAGCTGGTTTTGCACTGTTTGCCGATGTCCCACAAAGAGGACGCTAGGCTTATATGGGTTAAACGAGGCTACAAAGGGTAATTTTTTTATTTGGTAGATTGTTCCAGGCGCGTATTGTAGAAGGGAAGACGAAATTTGAGAATATATTAGTGGTATGGAAATTCCAAAAGTCAAGAAGAAGGCAAAGACCAGGAATCGATACAATCAAGTACCGCACTGGCCCGAGACTTCATATGGGAAAGTGACAAAAACACAAGGAAACATCACACACAAGACAGCTAAGAGGTCAGTGATCACAGGGCTGCAAGGAACAGACAACAGATTGGCATTAATATCTGGTGACGGCAATATGCCACCTCTTTGGTTAGATGGAGACTGCTAGGCAAAGATGTGGATTGACGATAACGATGTTTATAATGATGAAGATGACGTGATTATGAAAATGCTTACTTAGTAATTATTGAAATGAACGATTCTGATGGGGAGGGATAAAATGACATAGTAAATGTAACAGCTGTCAATCAGATGAGTCAACACCAGTATTTGATAGCAGTTAAGACAGCCATCTTGCCAAAGATGTAACTATTAATAGCCAGTGCATGAGATTTCCAACAATTTGACATTTTGACATGTGTAAACTCAGGCGAGCCTTGCAGCCCCCTGTTAAACTTAGAAACCTCAATTGGCATTCAGTCAGTAACTTAACAGTCATAGGATATTCGAGCGACTAGCAAAGGCTCTGATCAGACTGCGCGTATGCGCAGGCTGATCCGAGGCTTTGCTGGTCGCATATACCACATTGTTGGAAATCTCATGCACTGGCTCAATTTATTATTGTATTGTCAAAAGAATCATGGCAACTTTTTTGAAAATTAACAAAAGCATGCAAAAATTGTATTTCAAAGTCGTAGCTATCTTGGATATAGTATGTGAAGACCTTATGTTTAGCTTTTAAATATCAGAAATAAGGATATTAAATATAGATGTTACGCTCATAAAGCTGAGACTGAGATGGTGCGAGGCTGATACTACATAGGCATTTTGTCTTTTTTTATGGCGGCCACCTGAAAATCCATCCGGAATGGCAGGTTGGACCCATGATATCGAGTGTAAGCTTATTGATCCTTAATCAGGTGTGGGGTGGGGGTGGAGGAGGGGGTCTACTGAACAATATCATACTACTCCCAGAGGGTCCTTAGGGGTTCATAGTGGCCCCTCATAGCCAATGGACAATAAACCGTGTTGGGTTTCTGCTGTCGTATAGCCATTTATATATATTATACTTTCAAAATATTCGATTATCTTTTTTTTAATTCTTCAGTAGGGGTAGGCTTTCCTAAGATTCTTTTGAACTGTTTATGTAAAACCAAATCCTCATAAAATACTGGCTCTGATATGCCCTGGTGCAGAAGCTGTCAAGCGAATATTTTATTTACCAATCTCCAATCAACTCAGAGTGTCTGTGAACATATTCACATAGAAAAGGGAATTTAACAAAATGGAAATTATCTGATTTATATAACATCGGCCTGCCAGCGGAACGCCATTTAAATGGCGTTAAATGGCATTTCGCTGGTGTGCCAATGATGGCCAAACATTTATAAAATATGCTGTTGTAAAACACATTTTACGATCCGCCCTGACCGATTTTGCATGCTGATCATCATATAACATACTGCACCTTCTTCGTTTGGCGAGGTCAATGTTTCATTAGATTTTAGTTAAAAAAGATGATTGTGTTGTATGTCTACTTCATTCATTTATCGTGACATACACCGTACCAGTTAACATCAAAGGAATAGTTGAGTCATGCCACGAGAGAATTATATTTTTTGTCCTCCTTCAAATTGCAACTAGCTGCTGAATCGGCTACTTCCATATTTTGAGTGTACGAACAGTGAATTACTGAATGCGCATACTTATACACGTATAAATTGCAAGTCACCAAAGTGTTGTATCAGGGCACGGACTTTTACGATGATTCGAAAGCGAAGACAGTGCGCAAAAGTTACTTTTAAACTACATAAATAAAAGAGCCACGACACGAGATATTCCCAACAATGTGGTATGTGCGACTAGCAAAGGCCCAGATCAGCCTGCGCATCCACCCAGTCTGATCAGAGTCTTTACTAGTCGCTTAATTGAATATTCTATGTGCCATGAGTGATAAGCTACTGACTGAACATCATTTGGAGCTTATAAGCTTAAAAGGAAGCTGAATAGGCTCGTCAGAGTCTTCACTTTTCAAAATGCCACATTGTTGGAAATCACACGTCGCGGCTCAATTATCAGTGCATCAGCGAATATACAACGCTAAGCTGCACGTAGAACCATTTGATCGCTTGGAATACATATAAAAAGGTGGAAAACGTTGTGCCTATTTTCAAACGATCACATGGTTTTCTCCAATTTTGGATATCATTGGACTTTGTCAAATAGTGAGGACCCATTTGAAATGGCACAGAATAGGCATTTCATCAGCGAATGCACTGTTTGATAAGATATTCAGGTACTGAGTACATATTAATTTGGTTCCAAATGCGCTAACCTGTGACCCCCTGATATGATTAATGAGTTGTTTCAAATCAGATGGAGGAATTCATTAGTGGATTAATTCTTAATAGAACCATTGTACAAAACTCAGACCACAGAAACAAGTTGTACCATAAAGCATTACTAAGTATTGTCTTCGATCATATGGGCTTAGTATTAGAACTAGCTTTCTATTGAAACCAGGCGACAAATTAACACGCAAAGTTTCAGATATAAAGCATTTAACCATTTTCTCACCAGTCACGACTTTTGTTGTGTTTATAGTCTTGGGCAGCCTATATTGCAAACAATGTTCCTGGGGGTTCACATTATTTGCTTCCATGATAAAATATAGTCTAAGATACAGCAGACATCAAAAGCAGACAGCATTTTTAAGATAGAATATTGTAGGGATAAGAGGTATATGTATATGAAGCCCTAAGACGCATTGTAGTACTCTTAATCATCATATTCAACTTGGTGTCTGTGCCCGCCAACAGTGCATTCAAAAGTTAAAACAATGTTAACGAGCATCCTCAGACATAAGGAACGAATAAAATAGTGTTTCGAGTGGAGACTAGACACCAAAATTATATGCCTGAAATTTTCCCGCTGCCAAACTAAAGAATAATATTTGCTGAAATTCAGTTTGGTATTTTTCTTTGATTGTTAAAGTGTTCTTTGCACGTAATGAAGCCCTACCGACTCATATAGAGAACAAGATAACACTTTAATATATTATATAGAAACGAATTCTTTGAATGGTTTCAGTTGAAAGCAGAGTGACCTAAAGTTATGAATTTGATCCAAAAGCTATAATATGAAATTTTATAGTTTACTCCGCTCCTTTATGTGCTTCACAACCAATCGGTTTGCACAGAAATTAAAATTTTTGGCCAACTTAATCACATATTTGGTCAAAATGTGTAATATCTATTAAGTAAAATAATGATGTAAACCCGTGAGGTGGCCAATGCGGCTATTTTCAATGGGAGGGGAGGAGGAGAATACTTTAAGTAGTTCATAGATCATATATTACAATTGTAAAGAAATTAAGTAGTTCACTCGCTGCGCTCGTTCCCACTTATAATTGTGATATTTGATCTATGACCCATACTTAGCTTATCTTACATTTTCTCTTTACACTGCTTCATAGTGTTGTCTTGAATTTATCAAAATAAACTTTTTCGAAAACAAATATTTCAGGAAAATCATTTTGCCTGATAGCATGTCTAGGGTGAGATGATGAGGTATGAAATAACCTAACAGTTACAAAAGATGCATTTGTTGCTGATAAATAAATACATTGCAGAATCGAGCCAAATGATAAAAAATAACAATGGAATTTCATTATATTTTTGATAATAGTTTTGGAGCCTAGTTTGTAAACATATGATTTCTCTACTCTCTATACTCCATTGCCTCATAATCTAATCAAGGAAACAACCAACTGAATTAATTGCACAAATATTTAGGACTCACTTTACTTGGCTTGTAATGAGAAACTCTTAAAAACCTAAAATACATAATTTGTGGTCATAACAGAAAGTTTGTGACGCTCTCCATTATTTTCTGTATAATGTATTTGTAAGATTTGACTCGAAACAATATTGACAAATTGCAGGTATTCCAATGGATACTAATTATGCTCTCCATGTCGCAGATTTGTTTTTATTGGTTTGAGAGAGACTTCATGTTGGCTCTCTCTGACAATTATTTTCAAGCTGGTTTTATTGATCTATTGTTGAAGTCACTAACATCAGAACATACTCTCACAAAAAGAATAAGAAGCGAAACATATACACGTATTCCATATGAAGTGGAGTAAGAAGCATCTCCAATGAAAGTGGAAATTAACTTTCCAAATTTAAATCATCTCGTTTATCGCAAATTTGGAATGAGTCTGTGCAATTTGTTATTGACAAGTCCAAGTCCAAGAAGGAACTTTACTATCGAAGGAGTTTCCCGTCTGGAGGATGTATCTGACTAGGGTAAAGTCATGTAGCTTCAGACATCAGGTAAATTCGGACAGTGACCTTGTTTGTTTCGTATTTTAGTTATTGGGATAAGAAAATAAAATAAATAAGCAAACAGTGAAAATCCTGAAGAGATAAGGAGCCGTCTCTTCTGGATTTCCACCGTTTGCAAATGTAAGATTGTCGAAAGTTACCTGAATTTACCCTAACCATTTGTTCTAAAACAGAATTATCAATGTTTAGTTCTTGGGGGTAGAGTCTAATTCCTAAATAAATCAGCTTGATTATTGTCAGAAAGAGCCACCACAAAATAAAAACAAATCGACAACAAGAGGGACATAATTAGTATTCATTGGAATACCTTCAAGTTGTCCTACAATTGAACTCCTGTGTTAATTTCCAATACATTGTAAGAGCCCCTTTCACATCTGTACTTTTTTAAGATGAAATAATGTCTACATGTAAGACAGTTACTTTAGGTTAGCAGCTTTTTGTATGGTTGGATTCAGATTGAGGGACATGGATCCAGACCCCTGGAAAATAACGTGCTATCGGTTTCCGTAGGAATAAGCATAAGGACCAACATGGAAAAGCTTGGACCCCCATCCACAGGTAAATTTAACTTTCCCAGTTTACCATGGAATAAATAATTGGACCAATGAGGGGGTCCAATCAATTGTTTATTCCATGGAAAACTTGGCCTGATGCTTTGGCTTTTGCCAGGCCCACCGGGGTTTACCTGTTGGATTTCTTTTGCTCCGGTGTTGAGTTTTATTTACTGTTGGCTCCTTATCTTTGCTTTATCTCTTTTTTTATATCTTGATTTATATGTTCAAAGAGATAATGCATTGATAAGTTAAGGGTCTTTCATACAAACCAAACATCTATGTGTCTTGACCCACATCTTAACTAAGTGTGAGGTTGGTGCACCGTTAAACCGGTTTAAGCCCTTCACGTTTCAATGCGGTGCTTCTTTTGTGGATCATTTATGTTATTTCTGTCTTGTTTTGTTATGCTTTTGTGTCGATTCCTGATCTTTGCCCTCTTTCTTACTTTGGAAACTCTGTAAACGGACCCCCTCTGTCAAATCAAAATACAAAACAAAAAGAAAATTGTCAGTGTTTTGTGGGCTTGGACCACCACCATTACGAAAATATTCTAGATCCGGCTTTGTTTTTGGGAATGTTTTGGCGTTTCTTTTATGAGGTGTAACCGGTCCTAAGCTGAGTGTGTGTCATGCCAGAGCGTGGGCAAAAGGAAGACATAATGCCATTTTAGAAATGACCAATATCACAATGACTTGTCCATTACCAATTATGTATAACATTATTAACCCTTAAGCATCAACTTGAATAAAGAGTTGGCATCCGAATGTCTCTTGGGGGAAGTATGGCTTACAATTTCAGGAGTACGAAATATTAAACCATATTTGATTTCTAAAGAAAGCAATGTTGTCTGCTTCAAAATTTAGCTGGCACTTTCAGGGTTAATCCTAGAATGACAGAGTACTTACGTACTTTAGCATTCTGAGCTCTTTGCATGCTCGGTTATTTTTTTTAAAAAAATATGTCTTCTGCTGAAATTTTGCAAAAATATTATTCCTCTTAAAAATCGTTCAAGATACCACCAGAGTGTCAAACAGGTTGGATCTAGATCTGGCCCGACATTTTGGTCTTGGTCCAAACTGTTTGTAAAGGTTTTCAGCAGACGTCACGACACTGAGTTGCAAAGAGTTAATAGGATATATATTTAGGATTAAGTCTCCTCTTTATATGTCTGTGATTTTGATTAGTTGCTTTGAATGGTCGTATCACGCCAGAAAAGAGTGTGCATCCCTGGTGGAGCCTGATCAGCTATAAACAACCGCGCCAGTACCACATTAGCAATATAATCTCCAACGATACGTCTCAAAATAAGCTGTTAAAAGCATAAAATATGCAGTCCATTATTACATCCAGATACATGAAAAAATTACATGAAAACTTGCTCATTTCACTGAAACAATGAATGTAGTTGAGAATTTGCTTAAAAAAGCTTTGGTTGAAAAACTTATTTATTGAAAAAAACATAATTATGTTGTAGGTATACATTGGAATTTACGGACGAGTACCGAAGAGCAATAGGGACAAGCCGATAAATTTCTTCTATGGACGATTCCAGTGTGTACAAACCACATATGTAAGGCTAGCTTCAAAAGGGAATCCAATACTGCAATGTTTTGAAATTGATTTGCTTATTAAGAAAAACAACAACACCCTGTATTATTATTGGAAGACGCTATTGACAGACGTCTGGCAGCAGCGAAAAGTCGAGGAAATCGCTGCTGCCAGACGTCTGTCACCAGCAAAAAATCGAGGAAATCGCTGCTGCCAGACGTCTGTCACCAGCGAAAACTCGGGGAAATCGCTGCTGCCAGACAGACAGATTTTGTTTATAAATGTATCATATGAGTACTCGGTCCAATATTTAGAGGAAATTTAAGAATCAGGAGTATTAATTTGGAAATACCATGTGATATTGGTACCTATTATGGCATTCGCTCAATGTCTTTTTACTGATACATGTACAGCTATGAATTTGGTTAGATATCGATATTTTGGTATGAACGTGTGTACGCTTCCATATTTCATTTTTGCAGTCGGTTAGACAATCTGTGATACTGGGGTACGCAGACTAGTCTGGACCTATTCGGCGATGCGGTAAATACCGAAATATTATGTGCTGGACCTTATTGTGCTTGCTGAGCGGTAGTTTGAGCCATGCATAACTCAAATCAGCACGCTGGCTATTGTGCAACTGTATTCTCTCTCACACACGCGCGGTGAGGGGTGATTGCCATCCCATAACAGTTGTTCCAACCTTTTGTCGGGCCTGATATGGGACCAAACTGTTTGTAAGGGTTAACAGCAGTCAACAAAGTTCACTATAGACTTCAAGCTAAAAAGGTACTGCCCCTTCCCCTATTGAATTTTGCAGACATATCCGATCTACAAGAGAATCTCAATCTGCGTCTTTTAAGAGATGTTGCTCCCTGTGCGCCGGGGCATAAGCCTGTAACAGCCTGTTACATATGTTACTGTAATGAACAAAGAAAAAAGAAATATTAAAGCTTGCAATGTGGTTATGTGCGTTACATAGATTAAATTTCCCTTTGAAAATTGTAATTGTGACTGAAAACATTTACGTTTACAGGCGATTTTTGCATTTTGAAATTTATTGCTTTAAATGAACTGGTAAACAAACTACCCCAAAATTTGCGTCACCAATTTTGATATCTATTATCGAAGAAAAAATATATGAAAATACTTGACACTGTACTGGTGGATATCTTACATTTTTTGAATGCCTTGCTAAAATAATAAAGAAACACATATTTAGGCCAGTAAATTTAGCCGAAAATGACCCTTGACCCAAAACTAATTCCTTGAGAAATGTTATCAACAGTTTTAATATCAGGAAGGTGTCCTGTTTTATAGAAAAAAAGTCCTAAAATTAAATCTGAGGGGAAATGGTATTTTTTGGGGGTTAAAAAAATACGAAAAATGAAGAAAAATCGCTGAAAATAGGCAATTAATATCATGTAACTGGTACCATAGGATCTAATTTGACCTACCTTGCTACCCCAGGACAAGTTTCCATGGGTTTGGATTGTTCATCGGAACCCCAGACATGCCCCAAAAATTTGTCCCCAGAAAAAAACTTATTCTAGCTATGTCTAAATGCATGGTTTACATAGCAACCCATAATGCTATTCTCGTGAATGGGGGTGTACCTACAAAAACAACCATATCTCAGCTGCTGTTTAGTCTAGACTACTAACCGTGGTACCAAATTAAAGCCTAGGCAATGATCTTTCATTACATGGTCAGATATGCAAATTTTCTAATTTGAATATTCATGAATATTAATGAGAATTTTAAAATTTCGGAAAATTGGGAAAATATCCGTAGATTAACTGATTTCTGCCCGAAAACATCACTGATGTACATTGTATGTTGCTATCTCATAAGTGAAACAATTTGACAAGTTCTTTCATCTGGTGGATCTAGATGTAAATTATCCCATTTGCATATTCATGAATATTTATGAAAACTTGAAAAATGATAGGAAAATCATTGGAGAGAAAAACTGGAAGCAACGACTAGAAATTTGGGCCCTGTGATAGTAGACCTACCTTACACAACTATGACAATTACTACTGGATCCCAATGAATAGAAATTTGGACCCTGTGATAGTTGACCTACCTTACACCCTTATGACGATTTCTACTGGATGCCATATTGGACCACCAAAATGCAAAAGTATTGTTCTCAAAGTTTAACCCATTTGGGTTATGTAAAATTGAATGGTTTCTCTGACAACCTATAAAATAGTTCTAAAGAATGGAATGTAACTACAGAAATACTCATATCTCAGCAACGATTCACCCAAGAATACTAAATTTGGTATCAAACTAATTCTTAGTCATAGAATTTTTCCTGGACTGTCAGGTATGCAAATTATCTCATTTGAGTATTCATGAATATTTATGAAAACCTGAGAAATTAGAGAGAAAACTCAGGAAAAATGGGGTATACAACTCAGCTGCTTATTGCTCTAGCATACAAAACTGGTACCAAATTAATGCTGAGACAAAGCTCTTCTACTCTGGTTAAATATGTAAATTACCTAATTGTCATCTCCATTAATATTAAAGAAAATTGTAGAAGTAAGAGAAAATTTGTCAAAAAGAAAAACAAGGGAAAAGGCGTGGTAAACTCATATCTCATAATTCTTTTACCCACTTGTTCAACATTCAAATGACTATTAAAATTTATATATTCATGGAATCAATGAAATATTGGAAATAATAGACAAATCTCAGAAAAAAAGTGATTATGCTTTCAAAATTACTTATATCTCAGCTGCTAGATGCTCTAATTTACCAAGCTCAGCTCTTAATTGATGCTTAGACATAGTCCTAATACCATGTTTTTTCAATATACATATTATCTAATTTTTTGTTCATATGAATTTTTGAAACATTGAAAATGTTAGAAACATCGCAGAAAAATGGAGAGTATACATACAAAAATAACTTGGGCCAAAAAATGTGAGTTTACTATTGCATGGAAAATTAAAATAAGGTAGGTAGGTCTGATTTGTTTTCTAAAAAAAAGTTATATATGGGATAAATGGGGAAAATATGGTCAAAAAGGGGGAATCCCTATATAATATTAAACAAGAGGGCAATCATGGGTGTCTCTGGAACGCTCACCTGAATCGTAGCCCTGGGGGCACTTTGTTAAGCATAGTTGAATGATTTTGAGCAATATAAGGAACATAGATCAATCTGAAACATTTTTTGTAATTATTCTGAATCTGGATCAATGGATCAGATGTTGTGTAAAGAGTTCTATATTAAAATGTTCAGAACAGCAGAACTGGTTGTGTAGCTCTAGTAGAAGGCCTTACAAGGAATGCCATTACAAATTGTAAGAAATGATTTCCAATTTGGACCAGTACAATGTAGTTCATTTGTTGTTTAAAATATATTCCTTATCTAAAGCTCTAGCGGCCATCTTGGCTGGCAGAGCGGAATCATCTGGGCAATTTTTAGAAGTCTAAGAATTACCGTAGCTGAGGTAGTGGTTATTTTGTGGGTAACACCGCTATAAATTTTCATTTTTTTCTCATTTCTAATATTCTTTATTAATAATGGTGATTTTGCAATTCAACTATTTCCAATAAAGAACATATGATTAAGGCTCTATGTTTTAGCATTATGATAATACCATGTTTGCTGCTCTTTGGCAATTAGCAGCTGAGATATTAGAAACTAGAAAAGGTGTCCATGGGACACGGATGCCCCCGCCTATTGTTTTTATTGTTGTGAGATCAGGAACAAATATGCAATGCATCTCACATGTGAAGTGACGATGTGGAAAGATTGAAATCTGAAAATATATCTATGAAACTTATATAGTAACATTTAATAATCCCCAAAACAGAAACAATGGATGCACACACAAAGACATCGTATTATATACAAACCTTATGCGGATTATATACAAACCTCATTCATATCGTAGGTTCCCCAAAACAGAAACGATGGATGCATGTATGAAGAAATACAAACCTCATGCATTTCTTAGGTCTTTGACAAAAACACCTGCTGACAAAAATACCCGAAATTTGCACATCTTCAGCCTTGACAAAAATACCTGAAATTTGCACATCTTCAGCCATAGTGTCTATAAGCTTCTGTAGTAGTCGAGCCTAAAAACGACTAAGTTCAAACTGCGAAAAAAATATAAAAAAATTAATCTACAAGGTACATAGTGTCTATAAGCTTCTGTAGTAGTCGAGCCTAAAAATGACTAAGTTCAAACTGCGAAAAAATTATAAAAACTGCGAAAAAATTATAAAAAATTAATCTGAAGATTATATGCAAATGTAAAGCATATATTCCGTTCTTGACAAAACAACTGTAAAGTTTAAAAAGGATTTAGTAAAATTTTAGGAGGATTTGTGCCCACAAGGTATCTAATGTCCATAAGCTTCTGTAGTAATTAAACCCCAAAATGACTAAGTTCAAACTGTGAAAAAAGTGACAAAAAATGATCTGAGGGTTATATCCAAATGTCATGCACATCTTCAGTCCTTGACAAAAACACCAGTAAAGTTTCAAAAGGATTGGGATAAAATTGTAGGAGGAGTTGCGCTCACAAGGTACCTAATGTCCATAAGCTTCTGTAGTAATTTAGCCCAAAAATGACTAAGTTCAAACTGTGAAAAAAGTGACAAAAATTGATCTGAGGGTTATATCCAAATGTCATGCACATCTTCAGTCCTTGACAAAAACAACAGTAAAGTTTCAAAAGGATTGGGATAAAATTGTAGGAGGAGTTGCGCTCACAAGGTACCTAATGGCCATAAGCTTCAGTAGTAGTTGAGCCCAAAATTGACTAAGTTCAAACTGTGAAAAAAGTGACAAAAATTAATCTGAGGGTTATATCCAAATGTCATGCACATCTTCAGTCCTTGACAAAAACACCTGTAAAGTTTCAAAAGGATTGGGAAAAAATTGTAGGAGGAGTTGCGCTCAAAAAGTACATACCTAAATGATGGACGAACGGAAGGACGCACGGACAGACGGACGGACATGGGCAACGCTTAATGCCCTTCCCCATTCTACGAATAGCGGGGGCATAATTATGTAGGTAAACCCAGTTAATTTTTCTGCGATTTCTTATGTTCTCTTTAAAGATCATGAATATCAAATTTAGATTACTCTCGCGTTGAACCAATAGATAAAAGGAATGTGTCTTAGCATCAATTCAGAACCAAGTTCGGTAACTTAGGGCAACTAGCAGTTGTGATATGAGTAATTCTGTAGTGATACCCCCTTATTTTTTCTGCGATTTTTCAATAATACCTTATGTTTTTATCAATAGTCAAAGATATTTAAGGCTAGTTATTTGAATGTTGAAACACTGGGTAAAAAGATTGTATCTTGGTATCAGTTTGGTACCATGTTTGGTTATCTAGTGAAATTGGTAGCTGAAATAAAATCAATTTTTTAGGTATACCCCGTAGTTTTTCTTAGAATTTTCTCTTATTTCTTATGTTTTCATTGGCATTGATGGATATGAAAATAAGTTAAATTGCACATTAAACTACAGTGTAAAGGGACAATGTCTCAGCATCAATTTTGTACCTATTTGTGACATGTAGTTTAATTAGCATCGGAGATACAGGATATTTTGTAGGTATACCCCCTTAATTTCCTGCAATTTTCTCTAATTTCTCAAGTTCTCATAAATAATCATGTATATACAAATTAGATCATTTGCATATCAAACAGTCAGGTAAACGTTAGATAACTAAAAAACAACTTGGTACAAAATTTAGTATTTTAGGATGAATTGATGCTGAGATATGCATATTTTTGTTGGCACACCCCCATTATTTAGGATTATGGGTTGCCATGGAAACGAATATGCTCTCTGCTGACCACTCAGTTCACACACATATAATTAGAAATCCATCTACATCTGATTTATTCAGCATTTGCTTAAAAAGATTGTGAAATTTATAAGCATATTTTGTCAAAAATCATTATTTCCAGTTTTCAGGTACCCCACCCACTAATGATAAAATCTTAATTCTTAATTTTCTCGAATTTGGCACCGATATTTTTTGAGGACTTTTTTATGGTTATTTACACTACACAGTCATGTGCTTTGGTGCTAAAATAATTTCTCAAGGAATTATCTTGACCTTAAAAGCTAATGTTCCTGGCCTAATTTGAAAGTTTGACATCAGGATCTGATTACTTATTAAAGGATGTAACATATGTTACCTGGCGTAATAAATGAGAAAGGAAATTGTCTTGATGTAAGAGATGATACTTCAGAAAAAAATGCTATTCGACACACATATGAATCTCTAGCCTCTGGTGCAGTTATCTTAAGAATTGTAGTCATTGTTGATAGCAAGCCCATGAACTTGTGTTACAGATGTTATAATAATATTTTCAACGCATATTTCTTAATGTGTATAATGCTAAATTATATAGAGATACTAATATAAAATAATTGTTTCACATTCAAATGAGACAATTTAATAAATATTCCTATTAAATAAATATATTCAAAACCAATCTTAATTCGAGTCAACCTCACATACAATGTCTATCATTGTGTCTGCTGCCATTACCAGAGTGCTAGCATATAAACGCTTTGATAATATACAAAGAGTTTCTAGCTTGGCAAGAAACAGCTCTATAACTTCTCCCTGATGGATTTTCTTTGACCTTTTAAGCTGTTACTCATATATTGAAAACGTTTCTTGTGTATTATGTTAACTACATTTGATATCTTTATAAAAGAAAAGAGGGTTTATGGTAGTTTGTGTTTTGATTTACTCCCTCAGCAAATGAGCCAGAGTAAAAAGAAGTACATAGAACTGTGCCGGCATGCAAATAAGTACAAACAGGTCGTGTTGGAGACCTTATCTTGAACGTTTAATAGTATTTGGAGAGTAACGTATGTAACCTGGGCTGTAAAATAGTGTAAGACACCATAATAAGGAACTTCAATTCATTTGAATAGCAGCCTTATAGATTTGGTATATTCATTGAGGGATGTAATACATGTACAGACAATAACTGCCATACTCATACTTGGAAATAACATATAAAACACTAAGTAACATATACAATGGCAAAAACTCAAGACATTTATAAAATGCTAAGATTATGTAGCTGTGTTATAAGAAGTTCTTCTACCTGTGCCAGACTTAAGA
The DNA here is from genome assembly GCA_964019695.1 of Loripinus fragilis. Taxonomy (NCBI): domain Eukaryota; kingdom Metazoa; phylum Mollusca; class Bivalvia; order Lucinida; family Lucinidae; genus Loripinus; species Loripinus fragilis. Next base: position 37,765,463 of record OZ026517.1, read on the forward strand.
AAAGTGTCAATATGTCATACTGGAGACATTATCAGGAAAACTTAATGTTTTTTTTCGGGTAACGTACATAACATGATGTTACACGCTAACACTGCCACTTTCAGAGAACAAACATACTTCATTTTGTGGTATATATAATGTAGTATTTGGAATTCATAGTATAAAACTTCCCCCTGGGGGTGGGGTCTATAGCCAGCATAAGGCCTAGAGAATTACATTTGACATTTTTGTGTGATATGGGGCTACCATGTTCAACATCTAATAACTCAAAAAGTATACAAGATAGAACAGTTATTCCTGCAGTTTTGAAAAGGTAAATAAACATGCCTTAATATAATACCAAATAAATGAACATAAACTGGTTTCAATAAAATTTAAGACAAACTATATTAGATTCATCTATCATTTAAAAGGGGTTCAATGAAAAACTGTAACATACACTACATCGGGGTGACTATATTTGTAATCAAATATCAATATCTGTGGCCCAGTAAAAGCTGACTTAGAAAATATAATCAATATAGAAATATTACGCTATCTTTCGCACTTTTCTGAAGTCTTAAAAAGAATGTTAATTATCAAATATAAGAGCTGCTTAGTTAACATGTATTTCAAAATTTCCAATATCATGAAACACGTTCATGATGCTTACATAAATGAATTATTTCAAGTTTAAATGCTCAGCTGAAGGTAAAACTGCCTAATTCAGAATAACTTTCAATGGTTTTGAAAATAACCATGATACCATATTTATTCTAAATATTCGGCGGATAGTTTGATCACAGATCAGTCAATGAGTACTTTCAATAGGATTTACACTGTTTTTCATTCCTACCTATCTTTGGTACACCTCATCACGTTATTACAAACGAATTTGCTCAATTTTTAGGAATATAATTATCAGACTAATAAGGGTAAATATGGTGCATATTAAATTATCTCCATGTAGGAATCATCGGTTTCCGAAATATGTCTTACATTAATTCTATTACGGTTATCACTGAAGTGGATAAGCCATAAAACGTGACCAGTTGGTGGTCCTCTGTGGACCAGACACCCCTAAACGGATACTATAGCAAACAGGGAATACCCAGATAAAATGCCACTCATGGCGAAACTTCATCAGGGTCTGCACTGTTTGCTTATACAAAATCGATCCTCGGAGAAAGAAACATATTTCTAATTCATAAAATGAAATATACAATGGGCCATCCTGACTTAATTGTGTGTAGCTTTATGGAAAATTCCATTAGTCTGTAAAGAGTTAACCAATAAGTCCTCAGGAAAATTAAGATGTTTAGGATTTTTTTTTTCATTTATGAACATGTAAGGGGAATGTTTGCGAATAAGAAAAGCTGATCATCTGAAGCAACAGAGACTAGATTGATCAAATACAGGTCATTTTGATAAAATATATTTTCCATCGGTGGGTGGAACTGGTCCTCAGACGGTCAAAATGTAACTGGTCATGGAGATTAGTTCATATACTAGAATAATGCTTTTGTGAACGCCAATTCTTGTACGTTAACAAATAAAAATAATAATAATAATAATAATAATAATAATAATAATAATAATAATAATAATAATAATAAATCGAGCTTGATAACTGTCAGTTGAATTAAAATACTTTTAGGTTATCTTGTCAGATGAGAATGGCACTGCGGCCGAACAACAACAACAGCAACAACATAATATTAAACCACATTTTTGGAAAATTACATGTAACTTATGTTTTGCAGTCGAAGCCAATCAGTATGTTACATGTATGCTTGCGTTGATGCTTTACGTTTCATTCAACAATTTTTCTATCACGACTGCCTTTCTTCTGTCTTCTTTGGTTGATCCAGTACTAAGCAGATTGTATAAAAGTGTCTTACTCAAAGAATCAACACAGTGCCCTGATGGGTCTCGAACTAGCGATCCTCGATCACCATTAAGCAAATGGAAAATAAAGAAGATACTGATTAAATGCAGAACGGATTGGAAGAACTACAGACATACACGGTCCAGTTAAATCCCTAGGTCCAGTCACCCATATTGTGGCAATATTTTCTTTCGTATGCTAATATTCTAAAATTAAGAGAATAAAAGATCCCACATCAAAGGTACATGTATCGGTAGTCCGTTATTGATTTCGATTAATATAGTCATTTTTGACCAAGAAATGGAAAAAAATAAAACAAGAAGAAAAAATGATCAGACTGGAACACAGCTACCCCGTTATAAAATATATCTTACCCGGTAATCTATTGCATTTATTTAAAAACTCTCAGTCGAAGCCACAGGTAATGCTGCGAGCAACGAGGTACTGAAGGTTTTTTTTTTTTAAACTAATTAAAGGGAAATGGGATTTTTTGTGAAAATTTTAAAGTATTTTAGGGTTTTGGTGATACAAAGCTTTCTGATTGTGGTTGAATTTTGGTGAATTTACCAATTTCTTTTCAGGGATATGGGATACTTTTCAAAATATTTAAACCGTGATATGGAATACCAGGGACCTCCTTCCTGGGACTCAGATACAGATCAATATGAGAAAGCACATACTGTTGGGTTAAAAAAAACACAAAATACCATCCTTTGGCTTTCTTTCGAAAAGATCATGTGTGCCCGCATGCGCCTGTACCGAACAATGAAACGGACTCTAGCGACAGAGGTACATGACAGCACATCTAATACTCAAAGCCAAGACGGGGTGGGGTGTTTGAGCTAGGAGAACGTGCACAGAAATTGAATTCAACAACTGTCTTCGCTTACATGTGTCACAACGATCTTGCTAAGGCATGATCATACGTGAATCTTCTGCCAACGCATTCTTTTGGAAACGATCGCATTTTACGCCACGGTACTAGTCATGCTAGTAGTCTTTGTCAATTGAAATTCTAGAAAACGGGTCACGTACTGTCGTCTGTCGGCAGCTACATGTAATTCATGTGCCATTCACAGATCATTTGATTTCCAGCCATCTGTCACCAGCAAATTATCCGATTTTTCGCTGCTGCCAGACGTCTGGCACCAGCGATTTACCCGACTTTTCGCTGCTGCCAGACGTCTGTCACCAGCGATTTATCCGACTTTTCGCTGCTGCCAGACGTCTGGCAGCAGCCACTCCGATTATTATTACTTTGCTTTATTTCTAACTTATACAACATCTAAATTAAGGGTGAGGTTGGCGCTGTGAAACCAGTTTAAGCCCGCCAGTAAAACATTTTTAAGTGGATACTTCTTTTGTGGATCATTTATGTTTTTCTGTCTTGTGTTTGTTATGCCTTTTGTGCACGGTTGGTTATTTGTGCCTTGTGGTCACCTGCAGGGAAAGGGCTGACCTCTTGGCTCTCGTTTGTGGTGTCTAACTGTGAGTTTGTCACTTTCCGTCAGGTGTGGTACTTAATCGCACCGGTTTGCAACCTTACTTACTTTTATAAAGTCTGAGGAGATATGATATTTATTCATAAAATCCTATGCTTTTTTTATATTATCAATACTGACAGATGTCTTTTGACTAAATCAATCATTCCTCTCAAATACTTTTTCTTCTTCTGCTATCTCATCATGTAGATGTTTGAGCCGGCATAAATTGAAATTCTGGACAGGAATATGTTTACAGTTAGCAAAAGATATGATGTGGAATGGTAGTGGTTGGTATGGATTCATAGAAGTAATATCAACATCTACGAAAGCTATGGTAAAGTCAGGTAACCTCGGACATCAAGTAGTTTCGGACAGTCGCATTGTTCGTTTCATATTCTAATTATTGGAATGAAAAAAGGTAAATTAACTAAGCAAACAGTGAAAATCCTGATCAGACGGCTCATAAGGAGCCGTCTCATCTGATTTCCGCTGTTTGCAAATGTATGTCCGAATTTACCTGTTGTCCGTCGTAAGCCGACTTTACCCTATAAGACTACATGTACTTGGAAGAAGTGCACGGACTTATGTCGTGTTTTTGGTCCCGTGGGATTTTTTTGAAGAAAGCAAACGACTATTCTATTTTGTTTTGGGGATGTATGGTGAAGACGAAAATGGTTGTTGGCAGCCATGGAATCGTGGCAGACACCAGTTATGACGTCATCAATATGGCGCATGTCAAAAGCTTAGTTTGAGGAAAATTCATCTTATTTTAAGCATATGAGATTTCGTTATTGGTTCTATGCCAGTCAAAAGTTGATATTGCATAAAAGACACAAAAAACAGCACAGACTACACAAATGATACATTTGTGTACATTTTAATGCATTTTTATTGAAATAACCTAGGCATTTGTCTCGTATGCAAATCATGAGTTAGACAGTGCCATTCTTCGGAACAAATTTGGGCGAATAAAAGGATAATACTAAACTTTGTAAGTAGTCATTGTATCCAAGAAAAAACTATGATAGGTGCGTTCATCTGTGAACTCAATAGTATTAGACTAAATATTGGCATAATCAAAGCACTGAGACTACTAAGTCACTAAAAAAATTCAATTGAAAATTGTCATTATAATGCTGTTAAATGTATAATGAGAAAGAATGACAAACACAGTAACAATCAGTTTCTTGTAAGAACTTAGAGGTTATTTTTGCAGTTACAGATATATTAACAATGAAAATGCAATGTATGAAAGTGCCTGTCATTACAGACAAGCCCAATGTCCATGAAAGTGAAGCCATCTGATACTCAGTATTATTATTGTGGTCCCTCGCATGTATAATATTACATTCGCAACGAGGAAAAGCAAGGCTTCACACTTTTCAATAAATCGCCCTTTTTGTTCCCTATCGTCCCTATAGTAAAATTGGTAAAAAAATGGGCACTCTTGAAAAATTAAGCACATATATTAAAAAACAATCGATATTTCCAATTGAAACTTTGTGTAATAGGACCAGATCATGCTTTGGAACAAATCAACAGATGGATGAAAGTGACTAGAGGCCTTGTTGGCATAACACTGAATAAAAATGCAAGAAATCAATTCTTCCTGATCTCAGCCAATATTGTACGATTGACAGAATAAGCAAAGGAAATGACTAGAGATTCAGAGGCAGCAAGAAAATGCCGCCATGAGCTGTCACGGGCTATTCTGAAAATGCAAGCAAAGAATGCTCAAAAGCTTGTCAGCATCACAGAAGGATTTATAAATCCATTTAGCTATCAAGAAAATGATATGATAAATCTGGTAACAAGCGCTGTAATGCTAAAGAAAATCAAATAAGATATATGCCTTATTGAAGCTGAAGTTTCAAAGATAGAAACCTTCATTCAATAACGTCTCAAAACAGAACAGGTGAACATTTGGGCAAAAAAGCAAAAGTTTCAGCTTCAAACTTGGTCTGCCTCTTAAAAAATGTACATGTAGCAATATCAAACAAGGTTTTAGAATTAAAAGCAGAAAGAGGGTTATAAATTGAAGAAGATTGTTGGCTCTGGTAATTTTTCAGCGCAGTTCATTAGAATAATTTCCCATTATAAAAAAGATTGGCTATAACATTAATGTATTGCACCAGACTGTGTGCTTGGTGTTCAACACAATTACGGTTGACAACTTTGCTCTCCTCTTTAATTGCACGCCAGTGGGTCGGACTTGAGGCTCTATGAAGGTTCAGACTTTCAGACTTATCTATTGATAAGATGGTAGGGCCCTGATGCTTTGGCTGTTGTCAGGCCCACTGGGGTTTACCTGTTGGATTTCTTTTGCTCCAGTATTGAGTTTTATTTACTGTTGAGTCCTTATCTTTGCTTTATCTCCTTTTTATATCTTGATTTATATGTTCTAGGAGATGATGATTTGATAAGTTAAGTTTGATGAGAACGGTTAAACCGGTTTGAGCCCTCCAGTAAAATACTTTACTGACCCATTTCAAGGTGGTGCTTATTTTGTGGATCATTTATGTTATTTCTGTCTTGTTTTGTTATGCTTTCATGAACGTCTGTTTATATATGCCTTGTGGTCACCTGCTGGGAAAGGAATGATCTCTTGGCTTTCGTTTGTGATGTCTAATTGTGACGTTGTCACTTTCCCATTGGTATCCTGGGTCAGGTGTGGTGCTTGATTGTATATATTCCTGATATTTGCCCTCTTTCTTACTTTTTTTGTTTTGTTTTGTTTTTGTTGCTTTACGTCCCATGTCAACAGCTATGGTCATTGCGGGACGGTCAGTTCACTTAACCACACTTTCCTGGGCAGGCTTGAGCAAGCGGTTAACCAGTAATTTGTGCACATACTTTCGCTTGTAACTGACAACAACCCTTCTTGAATAAATCAGCGGAAGGAGGAGAATGACCGTAGAAATTATTTCATGATCAATCTCTACGAAAGTATGGTACCGGGCCGGGATCGAACTCGCGACCCCTGGATCTGCAGTCAGACATGCATCTGTAGCCAGACACGTTACCGACTGCGCTACGCGGCCCGGTCTTTCTTACTTTTATTGGCGTGAATTGTATCAAACTCTCGCCCTGGTATGCATCTTCAGGGGGTGCTTAAGTAATTATGAGCTGTCAATAGTGCCATGATTTCTGTTTGTGGTAGACGAAACAATACTGTACTGCTCTGCCAAGAGTAAATTAATGGACATATTAGAAAAGATGTCAAATACAGAGACGTCTGATGTTGCACCTCCTGATATACCGCAACCAAAGAAATGTGTAACGATAATTGATACTATGGCTGATGTTCTGTCAATGGACAAATTTAGCTGGATTAAGACGTGCAAAGATCTGTCAGCTCATTTCATTGCTTTTATACAAAGAAAATATGATGAATATGATGAATTATTAAATTCTGTTTACAGGTATGACATTCCAAGATCACTTAAATCAGCAACAAGGCATTTGTTTGTTTGTTTGATTTGATTCTTTACATCCCATCAACAATCTTTCGGTTAAACAGGGACGGGTCTTCCTGGGTTGAACTAGTACTAAGCTAGGATAAATGTGTCTTGCTCAATGACCACAACGCAGTGACGCCGGTGAGGCTCTAACCCACAGCCCTTCGGTCTCGAGTCAGTTATCTACCACTGAGCCACTGCGCTCCCTATACAAGGCATTTGTGGTTTGGTGATTCTTACCCTGTGGCATATCTTATCACAGACACTACAAAATTTCAAATGCTCCACTGAAGAAACTGTTATCCCGCACAGCAACAAAGGATGAGCTTACAGTATTTTTGTCAAAAGAATTGCTGAAATTCTCAAAAGAGAACAAGTTGTATACCGCTGTATGGCAAAATCAAGCAGATGCATCACATAGGGGTGGGATGTAAACCATCTCAGTAGAAGTAAAGAAGAAGCTGAGACTCCATGCCGTTGATGCAAGTCAAAGTGGTGGAACACAATGAACATTTTTTCACTGGACACATATGTACTTGTTCTTTGCCTAATAGTATACCCAGAATTTCTAAGGGAGACTATTTTCGTGACAGGCATCAGGAAAAGACGGAGGAAATTTCAACTTAGACCAATCCATTTAGCTCTTGATGACTTGAGGACTCAGTTTCTCCTCGGTCTACATTCATTTTCTGGTGCTGATATCACTGGAACAGTAGCATAAAAAGAAAATTGGTCTTTTTTGAAAAGCATTTAAGGATTGTGATATGGGAATTAAACAGGTATTTGCTGATCTTGGCAAGCAGACAGTTCTTGAAGACCACATTGTAAGACAACTTGAACACTATGCTTGTCTGCTTTATCAGCCAGACATGACCTTAGTTACTGTCAATGAGTTAAAGTGGTAGATTTTTCAACGTAAGCAAGTGGAAGCTGAGAGGCTAACACCAACAAAGGCAGCTCTAATCTAGGCTATCAAAAGAGCACACTTTCAACATATCTGGTATAATGACACAGTTGCTAATCGGAATATACCATCAGAGTGTGGATGGAGAGAGGAAGCTGGGGGGATTCTCTCCTGTAATGACTACAATGGATACAGCTCTTGAGGTAGTATAACAACTATGTAATGTGGCTGTACATAAAAAACAAAGTGCACAATACTAAGATGCAACTGCAAAAGCAACAAACTGTTTTTTTCTGAATTGTATTCTTGTGGAACTGAGGACGAATCTTGTATCAAGCTTATGCTAGATGATCAAAGCATTGATGAGGACTCTTGTAAATATTGATCCTGTTTAAAATAATATTAGGCAAGGTAGATTTTCAATGAAATAAAACATGGCTGCCAGTTTGATGACGTCATTACTAGGCTCTGTCATATTTTAGAGGTGACTAGATATCACTGATCATTTTAAACAAATTGATTTATCAGTTGTCAAAATGACCCAGCATTAATTATAGTATAATACAAAGTAGATTTTGCTCAAATTCAAGATGTCAGCCATTTTGGTGACGTCATCATTTAGCTCAGCCATTTTTCTTTGGTGTGAGTAGATAGTACTTATCATTTTGAACATTTTGATGCCTCAAAAATTGAAATCGACACACTTTTATGGATATTATGAAGCAACGCAGATTTGTATTAAAATTCAAGATGGCCGCCATTTTGATGACGTCATAATCTGACTCTGCCACATTTTCAGAAGTGCCAACAACCGGTTTTGCATTGCGTAGGGTATAACAATCAAAGTTATCATAGTGGTTTGCTTTTTTCAAAAAATTCCCACGGGAGTACACATGTCCGTGCACTAAAACAGAGTTAAATAAAACCGAGTCTGTTGTTTTCTTATATTGTAGATTATATCTATTTCTGAAGGATTCGTTTTTCCACAGTATTTAGAGGTCGCAACAGCTTTCGTTGTTTCTGTACTTCTCCCCGTGCATCGATATATAGTGTTGATATTTTTTCATATTCTGGTCCTTCAGGAATATTGGGTTCTGACGGAAAGCAGAATACCGCTTAAGTCGGTGCTATGGGTCGTGGGAATTGTTGCACTTTCCATTAGTTCTTATGAACAGATTCAATAAAACCAAGGACGATCTATTTAGGAAGTCCCTGATAAAACCGAGTTTGTGGTGTTCTTATATTGTAGGTTCTCTCTACTTCAGAAGGATCCGATTTTTGCAGATTATGTTTGACTATGCTTGTATGAAGAGACCTAGCTGCACAAACATTAAGTCTGATTATGACATTCGATGCATATGGGCCTCGATGCGAGAAAATATGTTTTCGGGGTTAGCGAACAAAAAAAGGCTCAGACTGATCAGCGCTTTTGGTATTCGATTATTAGAAAGTATCATATCTAAACTGGCTACAAGCAAAATTCCAGTTTACTGGTTAATCACTGTAGCTGAGAACGCTAGTTTAGGTATGATCTGGTCGGAAATCCCGAGGTCAGATTTTCGTATGCGCAGGCTGATCTGAGGCTTTGCTGGTCGCAAATACCACATTGATGGAAATCTCATGTCGCGGCTAAATTAATATATACGCTGTGGAATCACCCAGTGCTGTGACAACAACAATGACAGCATATAAACATGTATGTGAAAGAATCCATGCTGAAAGCATCCATGCTGTACCAAGATCCTTGCAAACAGTGCGACAAAATATAAGCAGATTGACCGCAAAACCGATTACATTGTTACACCTGATATTGTCAAAGACAAACAAACAAAGCTAATGATCAACTACAGTAAAACCTGTGTAAAACGGCCGCTCTCAAAAAGACCGAAAATTGGGTTTCAAGACCAATTATCGCTTAATGCAGGTCAAAAGTGTTGCAGAAAGCTCCAAGGGGGCAATCTAATATACGATCGACCTTCATATAACTACCATTTGTCATTAAGAGCTTTGTTTTGTCTAATTTTGAGTGGCTGTTTTACACAGGTTTTACTGTACAACTGAAGGACCACCTTGGGGACTTGAGGAACTTCATAAAACACAACCTGATTATTTCTGGAAGAAGAAGTCACAACTATTTCAGTAAGATAGATTAGTCCTGATGTGACATAATTTTCATTCAATCATATGGTAACAGCGAAGGCACTTTTCATGCTGCGCAGATCAGGATCTTCGATGTCCATTAAGGACAATGGCATACACAATATGGCGTGGTGGCTAAAATCTGCGGGTGCTTTGAATTTTGCGCTGTCACAAGAACAATGTCCAATTTCGCTCTGAATTTCAGAAATAATCATAAGATATATGTAATATAGTTTACAATTTTGCTGCTGAATGAAATATACACAAACAGTAAAATAGTCAAATATTACCTTGAACTTGGTCAATTTTTGCACACAGAATTCTCATATTTTCCTCCATCAGAAATTTAAGTTTTTTGCACAAGCATGTAGTGTGATATGTGATCTAGTACAGCTGGAATTTAAAATTTACAAAATTTTATTCACAAGGTCACTTTTCTTGCTAATCCGATAACACCTAACACTCATATATAATAGCCACTGACAATAATATACATGTCAGTTATTCAGGTAAGTAAGTTTACATACACGTCCACTAATCTATCTCCTTCTTCGGCAAATACAATGAATACAAAAAACATGAGTGGAGATTCGTGTATAATGGAGTTTTTTGGTTTCCGTAAAGGCGGTAACTTTAATATTCATATCTGGGCGTGGTTCGGCTATTTCATCTGCACAAAAAGGGATATCAGGTTCTATCGGTAAAGAGTTATTAAGTTGTTTTAGCCATGCAAAGAAGCGTGATTTTCATGAAAATCCTGACCATATTTACGCTGAACTTACGTTTATTAACCCTTTAAGCGTATATTACAAAAAAAAAACGTATGCCTTTGTCGTCTGCTGAAATATTTGAAGACCCTTCCATATACAGTGTAGATCCAGATCAGACTGCTTCTATATCAGTCTGGTCTGGGTCCACACTGTATGCTTCTATAATTATGTTAACCAATAAACAGACATTTTTGGTATGCAGTTATTTTGCTGGTGTTTAAAGGGTTAATTCATATGATTTGTGTTTTCGCTGAGGTGTTCTGGCGCAAGATGATACTTACTTTCGAATAAAACCACGCCTCATTTTCAGCTATTACCTATGTCTTTAGAAGGTTGACCAGTCCTAATTTCCCATTCATGATGTGCCGCTGTTACAGTACCCAAAAAGTCCTATAATAGGTAATATATCGTTTTCTCTGGTCACTATCTATATCTTGCACTCTGAGAGTTATTTTATAAAAACCTGGAGAATGCTATTCGATGGGCCAATCACTTGACTTAAATTACCTGTGGGCGCTTCAGAAGGCTATCATTTCCAATTAATAAGAGTATAAAACATTCTTTTCCGTATATTAACGTTTGCCAAGCCCGAGTGTGATACTCTGGTGCAGACCGAACCGCGAAGCGGTGAGCGCTGCAACACATTATCACACTAGGGCTTGGCAAACGTTAATATACGGAAAAGAATGTTATATCATCATTGTTATATAGCTTCCTTTCAAGCACAAGCAGTCCAAATAATTTTATAAAATTGTATACAAAAAATGTCCACCGTAATATCATGAAGCGTAAAACGATATCACACCGGATAGGCGGCAATCGAAAACGTCAATATTATCGACAAAGGTAGACTTAAACTTGTAAAAAAAAAGAGGTTTTTTTATTGCCATTAGTTGCCCGACTGGCGACAACTGGCAATCGAAAACACAGGTTGTAGCGATATCTGACCCGCGTTCATCGATTGTTCGTCAAGATTTTTCGATTGCCGCATATGAGTCATAATTTATTTTCGTAGAAATTTGGCTTTGAAATGTTGAAAAAATAAACAAATTTATATCTCATTTTTCCTTCTCTCTTTGTGTTGCTTGATGTTATAGCTATACAAAATCAGTCGAGATACAGCTTAATGAATCTTATTTTGTTTGAAAAAATATTTTGATGATGATAAGATATGCCATTTATTCCCTACTGTAACAATAATATTTTCTTATTTCTAAACATATGCATTTATATTAACCATCTGATTGGATGTTTATATTAATATTTAGACATGTACGTATTGAAAATTATAACATTGTCCTACTCTAAATAAAATGTCCTATTATAATTATCCATCCAAACCTGTTATTTGAATAAATCACCTTTATTGGGCGGCATTACATTATTTTTGAAAAAAATATTTTTGTAATGCAGTATTTAAACCCCAGTTCTAGTTTATAAAATAAAGATAATAAAGTAATGTTTTCAATCAGTTATAACATGATCTAATTACTTAAAGAGTTTCCTCATACAGACTTGATAAACATGTGTTACAGTAGTAAAATGTGTGTTACACGAGTGAATTTTTGTCTGTTACAGGAGGGAATAACCAAGCATATTATATGGAAAAAAAAGTTTTTGTATTAAACAAAAACACATATATTGACAAAACATTAACGCAAATAAATCAAATATTATGTTTGCTTGAATTGAACAAACACATTCACTTCTAACAAAATGTAATTCAACTTTGTTCAAAAATATGATGTTACATGAAGGAATTTGTTTGTTACATGAGTGAATTTTGCTGTATTTAGTCATTGCCCATGTTTGTACTGCTAAATTACGACATCTAGTTAACATATTACATAGCATATGTTTATTTTTAAAAAGTTTGGAACATTTACATAATTAAAAATGTAGTTCTAAGCTACTAGTTGCTTATACAATTCACAATTTTATTAGCTTAACATTAAATAATATTTATTCCCTCATGTAACATTTTAATCCCTCATGTAACGTTACAGTAGTGAATGTTACATGAGTGATATATTCATAATTAATCTGTAAATAAACATATAAGGAATACATTGACATCCCAAGCGGTACAAATTAAGAAACTATACACTATGACAATGTGTATCCAAATTCTCCAAAAACAATTGTATTTCAGACAAACAAAATATCACCGTTACATTAGGGACCATATGCATAAATTACGCACCTACCTGCAAACCTAAAAATAGATATTTCATGTCAAACAATCGATAGTGTTATTCCTTTCACTTTTCACGCTGACAGGAAATGGCCACTCTTCAAAATGGAGTTGGGGAGTAAATATTATATCTCTGGGATGTTACATTACTTTTGTAGAATAGGTTTTCGTTACAGGAGTGAGTGGAAGGCTGTATTCAAAGTTTGACAGATGATTTACATATCTAGTTGTCAGTAAAACACAGTATTATATTTTTGAAATGCACACTAAAACATGAAACTATCACCAGCAAAAACAAATCAGTAAAAATAATAGCTTATGTGTCTTCTGTACTTCAGAAAACACCAGTAAACTTGTCTGGCTACAGTGAAAAGGGGTCGTTTTGGCCAGTTTAAACCTTAAAAAATTATCTTTATAAAATCTTTGAATCAGAATCAAATACATCAACATGCTAAATAAAGTTAGTTTTAACATTCTAGGGCGAGAGTTGGACCATGGTACGTTCTGTTTTCGAGTAAATTGTAAAACTCAAGAAATTCGACGAAAATAAATTATGACTCATATCTGGTATGGAAACATTTTTTTTTCAACAGGAACATGAAAAATGTAAATTATTCCTAGTAGCCCTTGTTTCGGTTTGCTTTGGCGATGTATTCAGTAGGCCTATATTCAATAAACACTGCACATAGGCGGCAATCGAAAACGATAATACTATCGACGAACGTAGATCTAAGATCGTTAGAAACAGAGGTGTCGCCCGAATGTTAATTATTCATAGTAGCCCTTGTTTCGGATTGTTTTGCTACGTATTCAGTAGGCCTATATTAAATAAACACTTCAGATAGCGGCAATCGAAAACGTTAATACATCGACGAACGTGGATCCAGGATCGCTAGAAACAGTGATTTCGACTGCCGTTTGTCGCCCGACTGGCGACAAATGGCAATCAAAAACACAGTTTCCAGCTATCTGTGATCCGTGTTCATCGATTTGTTGAGCGTTTCGATTGCCGCTTGTCCGATATGATAAAGGAGCGTATTTTATGCTTATTGAAATAGTTTGGTCATTTCTCCATAAAACATTAGCGACGATATATCTTAAACTTGCAGACGATGTCCTTGAGCGGGCTTTAATGGCGTTGCAGCCCTCTGCTGCCATGTATTAATGGGAATGAAGTCCGCGGACAGTGATTTGTCGCATTGCGACACGTTAAATTTAGCTGAATAGTACAACGGTCAGCGATTGAAACACGTCAAGTTTCTATAGTAAACACTCATAAGGTATACAACAATATAGAATACATTTCTCTTAAGATCACTATAGGTTAACAAATAGTTAAGATTAAGGCCATATTTTAAATAAAAAATCATATCTTTCGGCAGTCTTAATTGTTTGAAAATTACTGATTTGAATGATGTGTCGTTTTCAGTGTGTTGCACATTGAGGATTATGGTCATCAGTCTGGCGGTTTGTACAACCGTTTTACTTCATTGTCGTTCACTGACTTTTAAAAAATCGCTGTGTAATTTTTTGCGTTAAATGTCAATTCCTGTATTGAAATGTATATCACGCACTAATATAAAATGTTTATTTTATTTATTGCCTAAGCTTTTCTTCAATTTCTTAGTTTGATTAAAACGTCAAATTGAATCCAAGGCTGTGAAAGCTCACACGCTCTTATGTAAGCATTCCTTTCCATTGAATCCAGTGAGCAGGCATCATGCCACAGACGATCTATTGGTGTAAAAGAGAAGCTAAATGAGTAATCGAACAACAATCTCCAAATTTGGAAACATCTAAGAAAATGAGAGTACTTGTAATCGCATAATCGATGGGGTGCCATCGCTAACACCCCACGTTCTCGAAGAAATTTAATGGTAATTGACCTATTGACTATACCTCAAGATCACAAGTTTGACCATACGGTGAAAATTTAACTTGTATCCTGGTCTGCTCATCATCCCCTTCAATTTGATATGCCACACGACCATGTTTGGAAAAAAAATTGACCCCAAGCAACCCGAAGTCCCACTCCTGGAGTACAATCTAGGCGGCATAATGAAAATCTCATTCTTTTATTTTTGAGGACAAACATAAAGTTTGGTATAAAATTCTTTGAAATTGACTTTTCAAATATGATAGTTGACCTTTGAACCCTCCCCTGGGCCCCAGGGGGATGGCCCCAAAAAAGTGCTGTCGCACAACTCACTCATATGAAAATTTCGCACACCAAACTTGGTTGGATTTCGTCCAATGGTTAAGGAGGATAGAGCATAATATACAGACGGATGGACGAACGAACGGACAGACGGGCAGAGTCGATAACAATACCCCCTTTAAAAAGGGGTGGTGATAATAAAGAAGAACACCATGTCACGTGCACTAATTGAATTCCGCTTTATATTCATACTAGGAAGTCCGGCTCATAAATATGTATTACAACTATACATGTATGTATTATTTGTATTTTCCTACGCAGGATATGGATTGGTAGCCCTGTTTACAGGTGTAGATAAACATGTACATAACGCCTGGTCGGCTATTATATGAGTGTTATGTACTATCGGATTAGCAAGAAAAGTGACCTTTTGAATTAAGTTTTGTTAAATTTAAATTCCAGCTGTACTAGATCACATATCACACTACATGCTTGTGCAAAGAACTTAAATTTCTGATGGAGGAAAATAGGAGAATTCTGTGTGCAAAAATTGACCAAGTTCAAGGTAAAATTTGACTTATTTACTATTTGTGTATATTTCATTCTGCAACAAAATTGTAAACTATATTACATATATCTTATGATTATTTCTGAAATTCAGAGCGAAATTGGACATTGTTCTTGTGACAGCGCAAAATTCAAAGCACCCGCAGATTTTAGCCACCACGCCATATTGTGTATGCCATTGTCCTTAAGTTAAAGCTAAGTAATTACAAATAACTTAAGAATCTTCAACAGCTAAAATATATCACCCTAGCCAATAAAAACTTTGCTAGCATACGTGAACATGTTTGTTTTAGGAACAGTTTCGTGTGGCACAGCAGAGCTGGCTTCCACGGATAATCAAATACATGTACTTGAAGCAATCGACGACATTCTTAAGGCTTCTAATCGAGTGTTTGTTGTGTGTGACTAAAATATATAAGCCTATTTCGAGAGTTTTCTTACGTAAACATGTGGGCGGATCCAGAGGGGGGGGGGGGGGGCAGGGGGTCCGGACCCCCTGAAAAATCACAAAATATAGGGTTTCTTAGCAATACTGGTCCGAATCCCCTGATCACCAAGCCAGCATTCAATGTTGGGCCAACATCGGCACCCAAGCGAAACGCCATTTCAATGGCGTTTCGCTGGCTGGCCGATGATGGCCCGTTTATAGTGGTATTTGGATCCTTCCTCCCATCATCAACAACAAAAAAAAGTTGGACCCCCTCTGGCAAAACTGTTTGGATCCGCGCATGCGTAAATATGTAATTTACTGACCCAGAAGCTATAACGTTTCTTCTAGAACACAAGAAGAAGGGTGCCAATTAACAATTTTTACCCAACAAGTGAATATACTCATAATCGTGAAGTATCTAGCAAAGTGGAGTGCTCAGTTCACTTGTTGGGTTAAATGTGGTAATTTTAAAGCTTTTTCAAAACATTACAAAGATTCACTGTCAATCTATTAAAATACTCATCAGAAAATTAAAACGCACCTTCATGGTTGTGTACAATTGTCTCAAAACTGCTTTCAAAATGCATGAAGAGTTAATGAAAGATGTGAGTAAGCGTAGCAATCAAGCATAAAACTATCATATTTGTAGTTTGTAATGCATGCAGAGGGATGGCCCTCCCCGACCCTTTGTATGTCAGATGACGGGGAGAATAAAGTGTCAAAAGGTTAAAATACAATGAGCCAGTGCATGAGATTTCCAGAGTGTGGTATGTGCGACCAGCAAAGCCTCAGATCAGCCTGCGCATACGCGCAGTCTGATCAGAGCCTTTGCTAGTCGCTTGAGTATTCTATGATTGGTAAGCTACTGACTGAGCACACCATTTGGAGTTCCTAAGCTTAAAAGCGGGCTGCACAGGCTCGTCTGAGTCTACACTTGTCAAAATGCCACATTGTTGGAAATCACATGCCATGGCTCATTAATAATAAAAAAATATAATTATATAATTCAGCGTCACTGTGCATGCAATAAAAAGTAAGTAAGAACAGGAAAGAACAGGAAAGAACACAACCACAGACCAACCTACGGCACCACAAAGAAGAGAAACAGAACAATAACAAGTAAAGCAACCAGGCCCCAAGGTTATAAAACCTTTTTCATGCTCAACTCAACTTAGCACGAATTTTCAACTGCTCATAAAATTAAAATACCAACAAATGAAGTTTATTGCTTTAATTTTCTGAGATGTTGTATTTATCATGCTTATAAATGTTAAAATGCCAACACTTGTTGGCATTTTAACATTTTTGAGCATGATAAATTTCATGCTCAGTTGAGTTGAGCGGGAAAAATATTTTATAACCTCGGGCCCAGCTGTCCATTCCTCAGCGAGATGATTGCACAACTAAAAAAGGACACTAAGTACCGCATTACAAAACAAGGACCAAACACAAAACTCTCACAAACAATTGGAGCAATAATAAACAATAAATCACCAAAAGCAGAACCACCGTCTTAAAACGGATAGCAGCGGAAGCCACCTGGGGCTTGAATACACTTTACTGGTGCCAAATCTTTGCCCTATTACCCCGGCATCCAATTTAGGTTACCTTGCACCCCCAGGACAATTTTTCATGGGTGCCAAATTGTTCATTGGGACCCCCTGGATTGGAAACGAAGGTGTCCTCAAAACAATTTGGTTTGGGCTATGTGAAATTGCATGGTTTCTATGCCAACCCATAGCGAATTTGAGAAGGGGGGGTCTGCCTACAAAATTACTCATATCTCAGCTGTTACTTATCCTAGACTACTAAACTTAATACCAAATTAAAGCTTAGACATAGGCCTATTATCCCCTTGTTGCATATGCAAATGATCTACTTTGCATATTCATAAATATTTATGAAAACATTAAAAATGTGTTTCACGAATGGGGGTATACGTACAAGATCAATAATATCTCAGCTGCTTTTAGTCGTAAAGTACTATAATTTGTACTTAAATAAAGCTAAGATATAAGCCTTTTATTCCATGGTCAAATAGGCCCTCATTATTCACTATTCATTATTTTTTTGGCTCATTATTCACTATTCATTATAAAAAGTGCCATTGTTCACTAGTCATTATACCCCATCCAGACCCTCGTATAAAGGAATTGTTATTGTGTCTTGGTAAGACTACAACAGCCTGCTTAGTCTCAGCAGCCCTTCTAAGAGTTGAATTTGGCATACAGAACCCTATAAACAAATAACCACTGCAGCGGACAACTAAGATTCTGATTTGAATGCTCATCAGTGCAGTCTGATATGTGCCTTTGTTGTGCGCATAACTGTATCAAATAGATTTTTGCAGGACGAGGCTCACCCGAACTCATTGCAATTTTGATCTGATTGGGCTCATTATGTCATACGTATGGACAATTAGAGCATGTGCGTTCTCGACTGACTTTCTTAAGCTGCTTGATGGGTCATCATAACTGTGCAGTATAAACGAGTTACTTTTTTTCTAACTCAATATTTGCTGCCATTCAACAGTCCAACATACCCAGCCAACAATCAAGCTCCTTCCAGCCCTCTAGTTCCTCCCAACAGCGTAGTACCTTCCTAGTCTGAAGTTTCAATGCTTGCTAGAATGTTTATTTTTCTTGGTTTATCATTTCTCGCAAAACCATCGTGCGACAGTCGCACGACCTTCGCGCGACAGTCGCACGACAGACGCACGACGTTCGTAAAAACGTCGTGGGGCGGTCGATGGTAATAAATGCTCGCTATTTCATCAGGCGAACATCGTGCGAGTGTCTCGCGAATGTCGCACGAATGTCGCGCGAATGTCGTGAAACATTCGCCAATGATTCGTGCGACAATCGTACGACATTCGTGCGACTGTCGCAAATATGTCTTATTCATCTATTCGGTGTGACCGCAATGTGATTATGGTTGCAATGTCGTATTTCTGTCGCCAAAACGGGTCTCAAATTAGTCTCAAAATAGTCGTAAATTGCTCGCATCCCAATGAGATACTAGCTTAACACTGATCGCTTATATAGCCAATGGTTAAATTCAGTGATTTATTGTTTGATAAATCACTGCAAGAACTGGACACGGACGTGACGTCATTCGATCGCCAGTTTGATTTCATGACGTCATCTATCACATACAGCCTTGTAACGTTGACAATAGACGGCGTAACCTCGTTTTTAAAACTAGTGGACATTCAAAAACCTACATAAAAATACGCGTTTCATTCCAAACAACAGTTACGGGAATCTCTAACACTCTGTACAAGATGACGGAATCGTTATAGATTCTGACGGATTCGTCCATATTTGAAATCTTATGTGTGTTAGATTCGAAATAAATTCGCACTGGCAGTGATTTGTTGCTATAATATATCACTGACTGGAGGTCAGTCTTAAAGAGACTAAGTCTGCAACTACGAACATTTTACGATTTTTTTTTTCTTTTTAAATCATTTGAAAGGCAGAACTAAGTTAAGTTTTCACAATTAATCTGTTCACTTTAGCTGAAAACTGCATGGAAAAGTGAATTATCTTATAAAAACAGGTGTTTTTTCTCTTGTTGGTAACTATTTGCGTCCCTCCAATAATTATAGGCAGTCAAGTTTGAACATAAATGCTGTTGTTTTGATGCTGATAATTTGTAAAGATTTGCGAAGTTGGTAAAATGTATACCTGAATTTTAGTTTTTACTGTGTTCTTGAAAAATAAACACATTATTTCAAAAATTAAAAGATCAAAAGTTACAGACTATGCAGCTTTAAAGTGAATAAATCGCACTTCTACTTTCAGCAGACCGCATTGCGAGTCTAGATTATGCTTCGGGCTTTACGTATAAACGTATATATGCTGTTTATAGATAATCATGCAGTCTGCATAAACAAGGATTGATCTATCCTTATATGTATTAAAACAAAACATATGTAAGGTAACGTGTTGAACAGTACGTTTTGTCTTTGGCACCGGTCAATATTAATCAGGTTCATGCCAAGCTCAGATGCCAAGAGCGCTATGGCGTCATCTACATTTCTTAAATTGGTAATAATTCTTGCTTTGTTCTTCTGAAGGAATTCTGGCCTTGACAGGGAATAGAAATTAGTCTTATCATTAGTCATTATTACGCAAAGGTCACTACCGTAGATTTTATCCATGATTTGATTAGTTCTAAGCAGTTAACCTCCTTTTCTCATTAATGTCTCATGAGGCGCCATGGCAGAGAGAACAGCGACGAATAATGTTATGATCTTCGTATTCCACACACCTGATTAGTTTAAATATACAGCCTGGAATTTCCAGTACTTCCTTGGGTCGTAAAAATAAAAAGAAAGCTTGCTAAAGTCTATATGTCAATAAAATAAAGTTTTAATGTAATTCCATTAGTTTTCAAATAAGGAATAAATCGATACAATTTTCTAATTACCTAGAAAACAAATTTTGCTAGTACTATTCGGGATTAGAACATAGTGGTAACTTCAGTGCGCGTGTTAGCCTGTAATCAGGTTTCACTTAAAAAGTATACTTAACTACTAAAGAAACCTGACACATACTGTGTGTCATTTTTTTGTAGTACATGAATACGATGCACACTTGTCTTTCCATTGCGTAAAGCTGAACAAAGGTAGACTAAGATGCACTGAGATTATTTGAAAAGATGAACTAATTTCAGACGCCAGCTATCAATGCGTCACACGTAACCCCTAAAATCATTTTTCGCAAGAACAAAAAAATCCCGCAAAATTCACCAGAAACCGCTTAAGTGTGATTCTTTGTTATTTCATTGACATCTTTTTGGCATTCAAAAAAAAAGCATACAAGCACTGTTCAACCCAAAAGTCTATTTTAATTTTCGTTACGTCAATTTTTCCGTTTTCAGCGTTTTATGAGCTTTTAAAAACACTGCCACTTTATCAACTTTTTTCACTTTGTATGATGTTTGGAATGCATCTTGACAACGATTGAGTCATTTCGAACTCCGTAGCTACCGCCTACTTCCATTTAGCGACGTCAAGCGTTACAATGACATGCTGATATGTGTATACTGCAAAGCTTGAAATTCATACGCGATTAAAGTAAAGTGTAGCCAATTGGCACTATAACAAAGTACACAGCACACACTAAACGGCTTCATACGTTGACAAAGAAAAAACGGTTATATCCATAGTTACGTTGTTCCTTAAATGACGTAAAACTTGGTTTATTCCGCTTTTACCATTTAACGTGACGCTAAACATAAGTTCTGATTTTTGAAAATGCATTCTCTTACAATAATTGATTGACTCCAAGTCATTTCAGTTTCTAGAAATTGCTTAAACAAAGGAAAACGCACTGCCGTTTAGACAACGTCAAAATCAAAACTTAAAAACCCCATATCATACGTCACAGCAAGAAATTGCATTTTTTTAAAATGCACTTTTGTCTGTACTGGTATTGGCATTGCATACATGAAAAAAGTTTTCAAAAAAAATATCTAGACATATGTTCCCGAGGCAAAAGTGTTAAAAACGGTGTTTTTGATGTCCTGACGTCATGTTCTATATTTGATGATATATTTTTTTCGAAGAATACTTTCTAATGTCTTGTTATCAAAATAAGCATATCGGCTTAGCTCTATAATTTGTTATTTACGAGTTTGCAGCAAGTAAAAAGTGTCAGGTTTCTTTAGTAGTTCAGTATAGTAGGATAAGTGCATTGGAATCCATCAAAATATATCCATTGTCAGTGGCGGATCCAGAGGGGGTTCAAGGGGATCGCTCGATCCCCACCCCACCCCCATTTTTAAATATCCTATGAAAATGAAATAATTTGGTCTCAGTGAGACCAAATTATTTCATTTTCATGGGATATTTAAGAAAAAATGAGATAAATCAACAAAGCGAACCCCCACGCTTTTATACATATGGTTTAAACTTTATTTTATTTGTATAATATATGACAAGTATACAAACAACACAGTATACGATTACAATACAATCACTATACAAATGGGATTCAGAAGAATGTCAAATGACTTATTTGAATCTGTATCCCAAGAGTTCACATTACTAATATATGTACTATCATGTCGTAATTGTCATTTATGTAGAGAATAATGGTCGCACTTTGCAGCTGTTTAGCGAAAGGGGTACTAGTTGGCTGTTGAGGGCTCCACGGGGAATGGAATGTAAAGTCATAATTTCAGTGGCCTGTTGTTGGACTAGATTCATTTATAACTATTAGATTTCTGAATGAACTACTATTGGGCGTATGCGTACCCGCAAATTAGTATCCGCAAATTAGAGTCATATTAGGTTTTTACTTAGTTTTGATTAATTGTGTGTGCAACTATTGTAAGAACTTTCAAATGCGTACCTTTGTTTTTTAGCAGAAACGTTTTGTTTTTAATATATAATCTTGCACAGCTGAAAAGAGTTCTGCATTTTCAACATCCGTCAGATCAGTATTACCATATAAGAAAACATTGACCGTTGGTTGACAGTAGGTCGAGACTCTGTCTAGCAAAGCATGCCTTAATTGTCCATAGAGATTGCAGTGTAAGAAAAAGTGTGAAGTATTTTCAATCTCACCGCACTCACATACAGGATTATCAATGATGTTTTTCTGGAAAAGATGATACCTCAGTGAGCAGTTCAATCGTATGCGGGCATGGTATATTTGTCCTAATCGTGAACCAGAAAAGTAGTAAGGTGGTGGTTTGGTAATGTTGCTGTTGAGTTTATGTTTAAAGGATTTAACCGATGGAGAGTTCTTAGTATCGTCTGGAAGGCTGTTCCAAATACGCGTGGTTGAAGGGAGAAATGAGTTGTAGTATTGTTGGGATCTTGCAGGGACTGTCTGAAGGTTCGTTTCGTTACGCAAGTTATATTGACTCATATTACCAACAGTTGGTGGTACAAGTGAGGAGAGGTACTCAGGTACCAAAGAATTGTTCATCTTATAGAAGAGGACGAGTTTGTGCTTTTCTCTTCTCGATGTGAGACTTTCCCACCCTGTGTCAGACAATAGAGATTGAATTGATGCAAGTTTGGTTGCTCCTGTAACAATGCGTGCAGCTTCATTTTGAATTTTTTCTAACTCGTTAGCCTCTTGTTGGGTACAATTGTCCCATACAACATCGGCATATTCAAGAAGAGGCCTTATGAAAGATATATATATATGGTTTGGAGAGACTTCCTGTCAAGCTGAAATTTTAGTCTGCGCATAATATTTATACGAAGCCATGCTTTAGTTTTCACAAGTTCTAAATGATCGTGCCAGGAGCAGTCCTGTGAGAATGTTAGTCCTAAATGTTTATGGGAATTAACGTTGTTAATCAGGTTCTGGTTCATGCTGAGTGGTGGGTGGAAAGGTTTATTATGTTTACGTGATAGTATCATAGACTCAGATTTTGATGGGTTAAATGATACAAGCCATCTGACTGCCCAAGCATGTATTTTGGCAAGATCAGCGTTATACATATGAATCCCCCTTTCCAGAAATCTTGGATCCGCCCCTTGATTTGAACATAGTTGTACCTTCAGTGCTTACCCAACCCTACATGTAGCAGGTTTCACTTAAATAGTACTAGGATAAGTGCATCGAAATTCATCGAAATTTATTCCATTGTCCATGTCAATAATACGGGCCAACAAACAAGATTTCGGTGCTTAGGCCAGAATTTTTGCGGGAACTTTTTTTCAGATATAGGGTCGTGGGGATTGGATATTTTCAGAGTTTTTTTTATATCTCCAGAAAAAACAGTACAACTAGTAAGTTTAACACACAGCAGGTATTTAATCTTTAAATAGTCCATCATTTCCTAAAAAATCTGGTCAGTACAATCACTTTTAACAGTGCCACTCTCAAAAATACACAGACAGAACATCAAAAATTTTTTTTTTCAACAAAACGAGTATTGTGTAGAGTCGTGGATAAATTAAAAAATAATTTCAGAATTACAGTAGGAGGATTTGTAAATCAACTAATAAACAATTTCTGGCCTTATCACACCGGAAGTAGCATTGTTTTCCTAAATCAGGTTTATATTGACAACGTGCCGAACGACACGTGCATTAATTGACACCACTATCTTAGTGCATTTATTATCACCCCTATCTGACCTGGTTATTAACCTATTGCAGATACTTATAATTCATTAAATCCATTGATAACACATCGAACAAATAACAAATTGCATTTATACATAATAGGATTTGAACGGAATCATGCATGTATTATAGGTTCATCGCCTCAGACATAAAGTATCATTAATCGTTCAAATGGTTCAACAGTCTCGAAAATCGGATCAAAATGCTATCAGTTGGTGCAGATTAATTAAGAGGATATATCTTTCAAAAGCTCTTACTTGCATGGAAATTTTCCTGTATAAACAAGAATTGCTTTTTTGTCAAGGAGACGGATACTTTTGGCCACATTGTTGTATGAACAACTTAAACATCTCACTTAGATCACTTTACGCCCCAACATACAGCTTTTGAGCAATCGGCAGCATGCTTATCAGTCTTTTTAGAGTTACTTCCAGGTTTAATACCGTTAACAATGCTGTGACACGCTGGATGAACTTTAGAGAAAACCATTTGCATGAGCATGACCTAAAATTATTCGACCACAATATTTAGAAGTATTTTCGCCCAAAATGTACAAATTTCTGGTAGAAAAATATAAATTTTCAATTTTTGCCTATGAATTTTTCAAGGTCAAATTGAAAAACTGTAAATAATACCAGAAATACATAATATTTGGGTCAAAATACTTCTAAATATCATCACCAGTAGATAATAACTCACAACGACGTTTATCATAAAATTAATGACGTTACAAACGTGTCTGTTTACTTGAGATTGAAACAGGATTATATAAACCTATTCATGCAAGCAACTTTGTTAATGTACTTTAAACTTGCATCTAAAATTCGGTGCCATTTTGTCTCAAACTTACAAAGATATGACACTATATCGGCACATGTACCAAAACGTGTATGGCAATTTGCTTCAGAAAAACTTCAGTATACAGGAATGGCATTTATGTAAGCGTCTGTAGCTCGGGAAAATATAGTGAGTGTTTCTTTATATTTGGTGCCATTTTAAAGACGACAAATAGTTCTTTCCAGAAAGGTATGGCAATTTGTCGAGTATATATGTGAAGAAAGTTATGAAGTTACTTGCATTGATATTTGAACAGCCCTCGTATATCCCCTTAATGCTTGGTGAATAGTTGGTTGATTACACGAGACTTTCATAATTGTTTGCGAAACCATACATTTCTTATCGATGCTGTAGGACTCTATGAGCTGAGCAGTCTGTGCTTACCAGATCACGTGGTGTTCTTTGAGTACACCATTCTTCAATTTGACAACTTATCCGGTTTTGAGATAGATAGATAGATAGATAGATAGATAGATAGATAGAACTATAAAACTCTGACATTGATGTTACTTTTATCGTTGCTATGGTAACAAAAAGTAGGCTAAAATAAACTGAAAATAGGAAAATCAATTAGGGTCAAATTTGACAGATAAATTAACACAGAGCACATGTTATCTAACAGATCTTAACAGATGACAACACACAACATATTATTTTTCTGACATTTAGCTGTAGTGTTGATATCAATAACAGCCCTTTGAGGAATCAAATTTGAACCAAAATGGCTATTTCCTGTTTTAACTAAAACATTTTGGGGAACATTTTCTCTTACCATATGAACGTAAAACATATGTCAAACATCTACACTTTTGAAATTATTCTAATAAACCAAGCAGAGGAAAGTTTAATTTAGTTAAAAGCACCTTTTAATTATGGAATTCAGATGGTGGGATAGGGAGTGGTGATTACCCCCCATCTAGGAAGATAGAGCTTGGCGGTATATTAAAATATAATGTTAAATAAATTGCTGTTGTGTTGCCATACTAATATACCATCTGAGGGTCAAACAGATTGGATCCAGATCAGGTCCGACGTTTTGTCGGGCCTGATCTGGGGCCAATATGTTTGCAAAGGTTATCAACAAACGACACTAGTTGGCTCGGCCAAGTAAGTATGCTTTACTTAGGAGGAGAGAGCTAATTGCCCTGTTTAAAATAAATGATATTCAGCAAAGCCCCTTTATCTTAAATGTGAATCAGATTTGTGACAGTCCTCTCTTTCTCACCATTGTAATATAAAATCGTTTACCATGGTGACAACTTGTATAATCGACTGCATTAGCGAGGAATCTTTTTACCATTAAGCTTTTCGCATTCGATCATACCTATTCAAGAACATTGCTATTAACGCTGAGCTGCCTTTTAACTTTTCTAAAATGGAATGTTCCAGTTGAAAATCTCTGGAATAATCCATTTAGTTATAAAAATAATTTGCCAAGGAAAGCAATAAAAATCTGATCTGGGACCATTTTATTTGCACATGCTTTTCCTGCCTGTAAGGAGTAATTTTGTTCAGGTACTCAAAGGTTTAAACACAGCGGATTCATTCTTTATATTGCAGCTATTATTACTTTTCAACAGAGCATTTCATAATGTGAGCATGAAGACCAATAAATAATAGACATCTACCCACTTCTCCGACGAATAATGGTGCTTGACAAAGGTCTTACATTTAGAATCCATTACAAAATTTCCTATGAACATGCTTATGCCTTCAATCTGTCTGCGTCAACGGTCGCAAATATTGTTAAGGATTGTCATTAGTGGCAACGTAGCCACTTTGTAACTTTGTTGCATTTTGGCATTTTCTTTCATAAAAACATAAAAAACAACGTGGGTGTCAAAACATAAAAAACTAAGAACGCTTGCATGGTCCAAGATGTCGTACATCACCTTGTTCACGATGTGGCGAGTTTTAGTTGCGAGTATTTCAACGGCTTACAGCATTTTGGAATCAGGTTTGAAGTAAGACTGATATCGAGAAAACTAGCACTGGTATACCAGTCCAATCGGAACTGCCTCGGCCAATTCCGTAGAATCAAACCGCGGATGTATATTGAGGATCTATTTTTATGACGTGACGCTGAAGTTACATTACGTGACGCTGACGTCAGAGAAACCATGCCCGCAAAATAACAAGTCCGATTTGCAGCAAAACTAACGCTGTCTGGTGCTTTCCTTTGGCTGGGCCCACCGTGGCTCAGACTTGTCGATTTATTGTTCATTGTTGCTCCCGTTGCTTGTGGGGTTTGTGTTTGACCCTTGTTTTCTTATTCAGTACTTTGTGTTCATCTCGATGAGGAAGAGAGAGCTGTTTGCTTTACATAAATTGTCTTCCTGATTATTGTGACTGTTAGTGTTCCGAGGCTCTTCCTCACGTTGCCATGGTTTGGTCTGTCGTATGCAAATTGTTGTATTGCCTTATCACTTACTCACTTAAATTTTGTGTTTGATGGCGTTTCGCCTAGCAGCTCAGGATATGCTGCACACAAGCAAGTTTGGCTTAGTTGGACCGTTCAGTATAGGTTTTATATCATATATTACAATAATAAAGGAATTAAGTGGGAACTAGCGTGCTCGTTCCCACTTAATTCCTTTATAATTGTAATATCTGATCTATGACCTACTTATAGTTTTCTCCTCCTTTTTAATGACTGCGCCTTTGGAAATGGTCCCACTTCACGTGTTTACATAATGATTTACTAATTAGATATTACACATATTGACAAAACATGTGATTAAGTTGGCCAAAAAAGTAAATTTCATAGCAAACTGATTGTTTGTTAAGCACAGGAAGGGGGGGGGGGGGCGGGAGTAAAGTATTATCTTGCAAACGGAATCAAGGTCACCAAAACATTCACGCCAACGTCAAAAAACAATACCCTCCTTTCTCATTTAAATGAAAGGACAATATGCATTATGACTACTAAAAAAAGCCTCATATCCCTAGACAAGGTACATTTTGTTTGCAATTTGATTCATATCAATTTTGTTTTCGATTCAACTTGCTTGTATTTCAATAAAACACGCATCAATTTAATCATCTTGACGTAAATAGTGGCAGCGTTGAGATTTCAAGACTTCTCTTATTACAACAGATTAATTCTGAACGAAACCTCGGAAAAGACCTTCTCAAAGTTGGAAATAACAATGTCATAAGATTAGCATGCGTTGGTTGTGTTATCAGATCAAATTCTTCCTGTTGTTTTCATAATCAGATTTGGTTATACAGCGAATCACGCTTAAGACTCTTACAGGCTTCTCGCTGATCTGTGTATATCTAAAAGTAATGCTGAACAATAATGAATATTTTTATTAAGCAAATACGCCGCCGATCTCGCATGACTTCTTGCATTAAGCAATATTTTATCAGATACCTTTCATATAAACAGACGTTGACCTGATAAATGTTGCCTGTCGACACGTGTCTTTATCAGGTCAGCAGACGCTTAACCCGCTGCTTATTGCTGGTTCAAACCAGGAAGACCCGTCCCGACATTACTGAAAAATTATTGACTGTGATGTTAAGAATCAAAACAATCAAATAAACAAACAATCAGGCATTTACGAACAGTACCATTTTCTCAAAGGGAGAGCTCAAATATATGGTTACGTTTGTTATGATTTATTTGACAATAAAAGAGCTTTCTGTTGTTTCAGATACTAAGGTTTCTGAAAAGAAAAGAGGACAGAGGAAAAGTCTCGAGCCTCGCCACGAGAAATCTCGCCTTCTTTGTGTCCAACCAAATCACAGGGTGCAAAGTATTGAGTTTTAGCGGACAAATTTTTTGATCTTTTAAAAAGAAATGTGTTTGCAGAAATATTGTCATGTATGAAACAGGGCACGATGTGGAGACATTATTCAGGTTTCAATGTTATGCTGCTAACATCGTCTTGAAATATCGACTGAATTTTAATTTACAGGAATTTAGTTCAGAGTGCGTAACGAAAATTAAATTTTCTTATTTTTCAACCAAAACATATGTTGTGGGTACTTAAAAGAACCGTCTCAATGAGACGGTTCTTTTGAGCACCCAAAACATATGTAAAAACTGATGGGTAAGAAAATATTTACAATTTTAAGCTCATTTTTTTTTATCTAAACCTATGGACTGAAATATGAGTGATGTTCAGAAAATTTCCCAGTAAGCATATACATAAGCGGGCCAGTATCAGTGAAACGCCATTTATTTGCTGGCTGTGTACAGCTTTTAGTTTTCCGGACAGGGCTCATGTTCAGTCATTGTCATATTCATAAAATAAATGTGATCCTTTTTTATATTGCTGTTACTCTGGTGGGCAATGTAGAAACTACATTATGAACGTTGTGCAACAATGTACATTTCACGCGGGGTACAACTTTATTTCTAGTAATGCACGCCTACCAATCGGTCAGATGCTCAACCGCTGGTTGAGCGAGAAAAACAATTCGAGTGTCTTCAGGTTGAGATTTCGAGGAGCTAAAAAGGTAAACAAATGTTGCATGTTCTTTGCATTATAATTAATATTTCTTGTCCAATAATTAATATTTCTTGTTTTTCTCTCTCAACCAGCGGTTGAGCATCTGACAGTTTGGTAGGCGTGTAATGGATCTGTATTGTATTGTTCACGAGCAAATACTTAAAACATGTGCTCCCAGTAAAGACTCGGATAAGCTTGTGCAATCACCCAGTCTGATCAGAGTTTTTGCTGTATACATGAAGTAATGATAAGCCATTGGCTACCCATTGAATGCAAGGTGAAGGCTTTGATCAGCCTATTATAAGGTGGCAAGTCTGGTTTAGATAATTTGGGTTCGTATGCTGCTCCTTAACCCTTAAAGCGCCAATCGCAGCAAGGGCCGTCTGCTTTTCTAGTCTGCTGAAATGTTTAAGAAGCCTCTATGAAAAACAGCGTGGACCCAGATCAGACTGCTCCTATAGGAGCAGTCTGATATGGGTCCACCCTGTTTGCTTCTATACTTAATTTTGTCAGTAAAGTTAGGCAATTAGTTGCAGCAGACGACTTCAGCAGAAGTCATTTTTAGGACCCATTTTTCTTGGCGCTATAAGGGATAATACTCGTCACTGGTTTTGTGGTGTACGTGCAATCTTGCTGAGGTGAAGAGGGCTAGTTGCCTTGCATGTTTGTCTTCAATTTCAATTCCAGGGGCATGAAATCACAAGAGGCTGCCCCCTTTACACTTGAAAAGTCTCAAATGGAAATATACAGTAAAGCCTGTCTTAAGCGGCCACTCAAAAAGAAGCAAATTTTCGCTTAATGCAGGTAAAAAGTATTGCAGAATGCCCCAGGAGAGCATTCTGCAATACTTTCGACCTTCATTAAGCTACCATTTGTCTTTAAGACCTTTGTTTTGTCTATTTTTGAGTGGCCGGTTTTACTGTATGCCCTTTTTATGCTAAGATGTTTTTCACTTTAATCATATTTATGCATAAATCTCAATTTACAGCAGTAACTATGATTCAAGGGCAATACAAAATAATCAAGTCACGTCAAGAAAACAGTAAAACGAAACTACTGTTTTAAGGATTCGCAACCATTTAAGACTCAAAACACCATACTTTAAAACATGTCCTCGGGATTTTTGCGACTATGCAGAGCTAAATGATCAGCTACAATTGATTTTGTGCTTTTCTTGTTTATGGAATCAATAAACATTTTTCTTAAGAAAAAGGCGGGTAAATTAATTACGTACCAAAGTTGGCCCGTCATCTGTCTGTCCGCCCGTGCGTGTGTGTGTGCGTCCATCCGTCACGTTTCTTGTAAATGTATTTCCTGCCAAACAGTTAGACGTACCAACTTCAAAGTTTGTAGCTGCATAGTTCACATGATGTAGAGGATCGTGTGACCTTGACCCCAATGTATTTTCTTGTAAATGCATCTACTCCTAAATCGTTTGACGTAGTAACTGTAAACTTTGCAGATGCATAGGTCACATGATAGTAGGGTAGTAGGTACCATCTCCCAGACCTTGACCCAATGGTCAAATAATGTATTTTTTTTGTAAATGCATAGATCTCCTACTTAACCTTTGGGTGTAGCAACATTAAACTTTTCATGTGTATAGGCCACATGATGTAGAGGGTACTTGACCAAAAGGTCAGGGCGAAAGGTCAAATATTGTATTTTCTTCCTAAGACTCAGTGACTGCCCTGGCGTAAAACTTTAATCCGTTGGTTGGTGCCTGATGCTTGTTCTTGGCTCAACCATAGCTCAACTTGAGGTTTCCTTTAGCTCTGACTATATGTGAGTCATGTGTTAATTTGATTTGATTGTTTCTCTGTGGTGATACACTGTATTCGTAAGAAGCCTCCATGCGAGCTAAACAATTTTGTGTTTTAACAATAACATAATCTAGGGCGAAAATTTGGTACCAGTAACATGCATTCAATAATAGCTGTATTACCTCGGGGCCAGGTAGATTTGACCGTCTCTACAAGTGTGCAGTGGATGAATATCCTATTGCACGTTACCAACGCATTCACAACTTAGCTGACATGTTGATTTTTTTCTTACAATGCATGCATGCGATAGTTCTTATTGCTGTTACAATCTAAGAAAATGTACAAAGTATGAAACATGTGCGAAATTAAAGATGTTTCATATCTTGTACACAACGGAAAACGGTTAATTGTGTGCTGTTCGTTCAATATTTCATAGATTATGTCTGTAAGGCAGTCATAACTCCCATCTGAATTATGATTAATTAATGGTATTTCTTGATGTTCTGAAATATTAATATGCCTTATTTATCCCTTTGATATGAAATAGGGAAGATTAACTCGTCGGCGGTAGAGTAGTATAGTACTTAATTGGCATCGACTCGAGAAAACCTGTCTTCGGGGTTTTGCTGCCAAGTAAGGTTTAAACCTGCCTGCTTAGCTACAGAGACTAGCTAGAATCCTGTTACTCTGCATGTAGCAATTTTTACTTTGGTACTTGGCAGAAAAGTTATAACAAAGGCGCTGCACACACTGTGCAGTCTGGCCTGCGCCTTTGTTGTTTGCAGATAACAAAGTCGTGTTTCTCGCACCCGGGAAAGCCAAAATAAAATACGAACACTAATGGTGCAAATCAGCCTGTGCACCAATGCAGGCTGATCATCAGGCCAAATAAAAAAATATGTGTGGGTCAGGTTATACCATGAAAAAAATTAGGGTAGGTACATGTAGGTAGGATACTTTTTTTTTCGAATATTGAAACCTGTTTGGAAATGAAATAAGACAAAACATATTAAAAGGGTCTATTTTGTTTTGATCCTTTTTCTTCCAATACCAAAGACTGAATGCATAGAAATTTAGATTGCCTTTCAGTTGGTAATTTTGAAATGTATTTTTTCTCTGAGGTCTGAAGTTGGAAGAGAATAGCAGAACAAAATCATTTTGTTCTGCTTTTCTCTTCCAACTTCGTTCTGCTATTCTCTTCCAACTTCAGAACTTGGAGAAAAAAGTTTAGAGAAGGGTGTAAAAATTTAGGGTAGGTCGGGTAACCTGAACCATACATATTTTTTTCTTGGCCTCACCATTGTTTTTCGTTGCGTAAATTGAATGCTAGATACACAGTCTAGCCAGTATATGTAGCTGCGGAGGCTGGTTTAAGCCTTACCTGTTCGAACCGTGAAACTGGTTTAAGCCATCCAGTAAAATATTTTACTGACCGTTCCAAGGCGGTACTTCTTTTGTGGATCTTTTATGTTTTCTGTCTTTTGTTTGTTATGCTTTTGTGTACGTCTGTTTATTTGTGCCTTGTGGTCACCTGCTGGGAAAGGGCTGGCCTCTTGGCTCTCGTTTGTGTTGTCTTCCTGTGAGTTTGTCACTTTCCCATTGGTATCCTGGTTCAGATGTGGTACTTGATTGTATCGATATCTGATCTTTGCACCCCTAATTACATGCATAGTATAAATGCCGACACGGTATCATTTGTTGGGTTCAAGGTCACATTAAAGAAATAAGAATCTTGAGGCTTACTGAATGATGAGCAAATGCATGCTTCGGGTACATGTGCACACAAAATTGAAGCCAATTTTCAATACTGCGTAGTTTACATATTGCGCTATATCTAGAGCATTTGAGCATAGTTACAGATTGACTGACATCAGTATTTACGTCATCTAAGCGTTTTGTTGTTCGTGCTAACTGATCTTTTGCTTCGATTGATAAGCTGACCTGTAAGCTGATTTGCTATCATGCACTTTTGGGTAGTACATATTCTTATCCGTCCTCAAATGCCGTTGAATCTGGTCTGTATCATTGCTATTCATGAAATACTAAATAATATCATATACAGTAAAAAGAATCAGATTGGTAGGACAGGGGGTCCGGACCCCACCCCCTGAAAAATCACTTAAAAATAGGGTTTCATAGCAATACTGATCCGGTTGCCCTGAAAAATCACAAAGCTATCAAGCTAGCATCCAATGTTGGGCCATCCTCGGGCCGATGATGGACCGCTTTTAGTGCTGTATGGATCCTCTTTCCCCTTATCATAAAAACAAAACAAACATAAAAAAAACTTGTCAGAGTTGGACCCCCTCTGGCAAAAATTTCTGGATCCGCGCATTATTTAGAATTTACTTGTGCCATAATTAGCAGCTTTTGGCTTAAACAATATTTTATTCAGATAATTTACATGTAGACAGAGATATACAATTCCAGTATATTCAGGATTTGACAGTAGGCTTTAAGCTTATGTGTTAGCCATTTTCTAACTGAATAGTATAATATTAACATTAAGGACATCTATCACAAATTAGCAGCTTTTTCAGCTTTGTGACCATATTTTTATCAGCTAGATTAGCGGTGGTTTAATCTAATCTACATCTACACAGTAGTGAAGTTTCACCAGTCTAATACTATAAGCTGCTAATCGTCTGCTTGCGGTTCCAGGAATATTGCCTTAAATTCAGTTTAGCCAAATAAAATTTCCGACCCTTATCAATTGGACCAGTCCACTTCCATTTTAGGATTGATGTCTGACATTTCTTTATTGTTTGCATATGTCCCATAAAAAGGATGCTAGCCTAAAATCTAGCTAGTTTTGCCTTTCATAGTCTACTCCTGGCTAAATTCTAGTTTAAACATATTTTATTTCCAAAATTACAGCAACGGGGTTGGGTCACAAGTTCTCGCAACATTAGTTATGTCCCTCCCCCTACATATACTAATCTAGACATGCAAACATGGCTATTATACACAAATGGTCTATGCATTGTAATAAATAAATAAATAAATAAATAAATAAATAAATAAATAAATAAATAAATAAATAAATAAATAAATAAATACATATTTGAATGCAAATTGGTATGAGTTAAGTTGCAGCTTCTCAAAGCCAAAAAATGCGACTCCAGTCATCCAATGGATGACTTGTCTTTAACCCTTAAAGCGCCAAGAAAAAAAAGTATCTGAAAATTTCCTCTCCTGAAGTCGTCTGCTGCAAATAATTGCCTCACAATACTGACGAATTAAGTATAGAAGCAAACAGCGTGGACCTAGAACAGACTCTGATCTGGGTCCACACTGGTTGCCATAGAGGCTTCTTAAACAATTCAGCAGACGAGAAAAGCAGACGTCTTTTGTTTGGTATTGGCGCATTAAGGGTTAAGTATCAGATAATCACCCTCTAATTTTGCTAATCATTAGTTATTATCATACTTTATTGGTTTATCTTACAATAAAAGCAAACCATTATACATGTACATCTAAATTATACACACTCAGTTATACACATCTAAATTATACACACTCAGTTCTATTTGACTAAGAGATGCGTAAGCTCCAAAGAAATACATTCAAATGTTTTAGAAATAAGATAAAATAAAGGTAAATACACTTTTCAACTTACACCCAACCTGTCGAGCCCACCAGTCCATGAGGAGGAGACCACATTGACAGACAAAGTACTTTACCAGGAGTTGACTATGAAAGGGAAAACTAGCTAGATTTCTCCCATAAAACTACCTAAGATTATGGAATTTCTGAAGTTCATATTCAATCTCTAATTGGATTGTTTTTGCTTTGTTGGGAATTTACCCTGTGAAATGAATGACAACTCTTATCAGCTCCATGGACATTGCCTTTCCTGATGATTAGCTAGATTAGGTCAGTAATCTAATTTGTACAGTAGCTAAGCTCTACCCACTTACTACCTCATGCTACTAATCTTCTACCAGGGGGTCCAGGCTTGTTTATTAATTTTCAGTATATTGTTGATAAAATACAGGATCAGGTTTGCCTTACTGGAAATCCTGCTTGCCTGAACAGAGGGGGATCATCAGCTTTCCAGCGGTACACCTATAATATATTAAAAACCATGCTCGGATCCAGACAGTTTTGTCAGAGGGGGTCAAACTTTGATAACTTTTTCCATCCCTTTCCCCAATATGCAACATAAAACAAAAACTTCTTAATGACATCACAATATGAGTCTTAGATCTGTATCTGTAAGTGTTTTACGGTGATATAATAAAATCCGCATGTCTTTGACCTCAAACAATGGCGATAAGATAATAACAACTATAGAAAATAATGTACAGATCTTATGTTTAATGGCTCGCGTATCTATCGTTTGATGTTTGAATTGCTTCTCTGAATCAATACTTCAGACATTTACCAAGGTTTTTAGATGAAGTCTTATAAATTCATTGTTGGTGAAAAGCTGACTTAGAAAGTATATGCCATGAAATGGTTATTCACTTACCAAATAAGCTTATTTTGAGTAATCTTAATTTCATTGCACGACAACTGAGTCAAACTAGGGTTTCAAAAAGAATACGCATACTCAAATAACATATAATTTAAGACATCACTAAAATACGTATATTTAAAATTGAAATACCTCTGCGTCTGATGTAAAAAACCCTTTTATTTGCCTTTTACATAATGGAATTGACCATTTCTTCGCCAGAGAAAAATGTTTAACCTTATGTTTGACTTCTATAAAAGTGCCTTTGCATGTAAAGCATGGCAAACACAAAACATAAATAACAAAAAATATCCACAAAATAAGCACCGCCTTGGAACAGTCATTACAAATATTTTTACTGAATGGTTTAAACTAGTTTTATGGGTTGAACCTCTCCCTTATTTCAGATGCGGATCAAGACAAATAGATGTTTGGTTCGCATGGAAGATCAATAACTTATCGAGTTATCATCTCCTATTAAATACAAATCATGTTATAAAAAGGAGATAAAACAAAGACCAGTCAACATAGACGGATGGCTGAGAATGGGTTTGCTCCCCACCCCTAGGGAATTTCGCAGACATATCCTATCTTGTAGAGAATTAAAAGCCGAGTCTTTTAAGAGATGTTTGCACTCTGTGCTCCGGGGCGTTAGTCTGTAAGAGACCTGTAACATACGTTACTTAATCAAACTAAGAAAAAGTCA
Organism: Loripinus fragilis; assembly: GCA_964019695.1. NCBI lineage: Eukaryota > Metazoa > Mollusca > Bivalvia > Lucinida > Lucinidae > Loripinus > Loripinus fragilis. Next base: position 37,801,757 of record OZ026517.1, read on the forward strand.
ATTGAAAGTTTGGGCTACAAATTAAAGACATTAAAATATTTATTTTTTAAAATCATTCATATAGTCTGCAAACTGGATATCTTAACTACATATGACAGTCATTTGAACAAAATTGCGGCTTCCTATGGTGTCATATGCGTTACATAAATCAGATAACCCATTAAAATTTGCAAGTGTGGCTAACATCATTTACATTCACAATCTCTCTGTGTGTTTTGCAAAAAAAAATTCAACCATGTCTGACTAGCTTATGCAATTGGCTAACAAAAAAAATAAAGTTTGTTTCCCCAGTTTAAATATTTTTTCTGAAATAAGCAATTAAACAACCCTACCCCTACCAAGTTTTAAGATGAAATGTTTGGTATTAAAACTAAAGTAAAAATAGTTAAAAAATATTTGCAGCTGATGAATGTGTTTCATTGTTTGGAATTTATTTGCTTATATGAAAAGACTCATAAATCTGCAAGTTTGTTGCCAAATTTTTAATATCAGAGGCTGTAACATATGTAACCTGATGTAATAAATGGGCAAGCTCATTGTCTTTACGTAAGATATGCCTAAAATGTTTTAATCTCCTCGAGGGAATTTTGCAGACATATTCCTTCTTATAGTACAACTCAAGCTGCATCGAATAAGGGATGTTTGAACTCTCTATGGTGGGGCGTTAGTCTGAAACAGCGTGTTACATGCGTTACTATATCAAATATAGGAAATGTAGTTTGAAAGTTTGAGCTAAAATTGTGAAAAAAACTCGCAGCTGTTGGACATCTTACATTTTTTAGGGATTTCAAACTGGCTCCTATGATAAAGACTTATAGATCTGCTAGTTGTCATCAAGTTTTAAAGATCAGAGAGTGTTACATATGTTAGCGTGATAAGTAAAATCATCAAACAGTATTTGGACATCAAGCTGAGTAAGGGCCTGCTCCATCCTAATCCACTTTGGAATTCTGCAGACAAATTACATCTAATGTAACCATTCAAGGTGCATTTAAAGCTACATAGTCTGTAACTTTTGATCTTCTAATTTTAAAAATAATGTTTTTATTTTTCAAGAACACAGTAAAAATACTCAAATTCAGGTAAACATGTTACCATTTTCGTAAATCTTAACAAGTTATCACTATCAAAACAACTGCATTTATGTTAAAATTCAACGGTCTATAATTATTGGAGGGACGCAAATAATTACCAATAAGAGAAAAATACACCTATGTGATAAGATAATTCACTTTTCCATGCAGTTTTCAGCTGTACTGAACATTTTTATTGTGAAAACATAGCTTAATTCTACTTTTACAAATGACTTAAAAAGAAAATAAAATTTTTCGAAAAATGTTCATAGTTACAGAGTATGCAGCTTTAATAAGAAATGTTTGCACTCTGTAAGTCGGGGCGTTAGTCTGTAACAGCTTGTTACATATGTTACTATATCAATTTGAGAATAAGAAATTTGAATGATTGAGCTACCAAAAGAAGACATTAAAATTATCTTATAAATTGACATTTTTCTTATAGTCTTTATACTGGATGTCTTTACTACATATGGAAGCTGTTTAACATCAATACGGCTAACTGTGGTGTTATGTGCGTTACACGAACCTAAATATAATTTAAAAGCTATAATTGTGGCTATCGTCATGTAATTAAACAACTACTATGACTTGGTTTCAAACTGTTTTATTAGATTTTACAAACATATACTCAATTTATGAATAGGAAAAACCAAGTTTGCTTTTCTATCTTAAATATATTGTCTTATAGGAGCTAATACACAGCCCTACTTTCAGTTTTACAGAGAAGCGAATTTTGTTATTACCGTTTAAGTAAAACACATGAAAGCGATTACAGCGTGTGGATATTTTTCATTTTCTTAGTCTGTCTTGCTCATATATCTACAAGATGTCATTAAGTTAAAGGTCAGGACACTTTATGTGTACTTATTAGTCTTTGGTGCCAAAACACTAGAAATTATATTCATTTCTGATTATCAAGCCCATGAACTGGTGTTACAGATGTTATCAATGACCTTTTGGACATATTTCCTAATACTGTGAATATAATGCTAAATAAAGAGCCACAAATAGAAATGATAGTTTTACATTTTTACAAGAAAATACAATAAATGAAATGGTCCAAACTATTTCTCATCGATTTAACACTCATGTTAAACGTTTGTCGTTGTCTGCTTCTGTGGTAATCATTATTATCACACGCCTCCTTGCAACTAGTAGAATCATCACACAATATTTCAATCATTTACTGTTATTCAATTTTACCACCAGTCCACTCAAAATTAAGGAGCCATTATCAACTTTCCAATTTTGCCATTTATGGCTTGGAACATTCGGAAACTGATATGAATTCCTAATAGTTGGCTCTTTGAGTATGTGTTTCAAGTGATACTTTGCAAGTAGGAGAAAGACTAAAGCTTTACAAGGAGAAAAACTATGCCATTAAGAGCAATGAGAACCTGGACCGATGTACCTTGGTATTTCTGTGATAAAGAATCATATCTTAGCTGATAAACTTTAATAAATGTAGCCTTTCCATACATGCAAACCACATATTTTCATCTAATAATGTCTCTGCACTTACTATCTGTCCCCAAGCATTCAAAAACTTATTTGAAGTCTTAGTACTTCTGAAGTGCTGAAACAGAGGTAACGCTTTCCCTTCAGATAAACGAACTAGATGTATCATAGCAGGTAAAGTAATGAAATGCAGGATGAACAGAGCACAAATTAGACCCTTTCAATTCAATGATTCACCAAGTTTCTAAGATAAGAACGCTTATTAAAGAATGTAACATATATAACTCATCATAATAAATGAGCAAGGGCACTGTTGTGACATCCTTTTTGATTACACAGCCAGAGGCAAGTGTTTTCAATTTCAGTGTTTCAATGGATTATGAAATGAGGCACCTTATCAACTTGTTTACTCTGTATAAATCTTCCTAAGAGCATAATATAGAACTACTGGTTATCCCATTCTACCTATAGTCCACTTTCCTTCTTTTGAATGCAACAGCTAATGATATGGCTGCAAAAACTGAGAAATCATAGGTTTTACATTATTTTAAGACATGCTTCAATGTACTGACATCAAAAAACAACCAACTGCAAACATAATTGATGGCAATGTCCAACTTCATATTCTTTCTCTTATACTAGATAACTTTCAAGGTGTAACAGAAATTGTTTCAGACGGTCTGCCAAAACCATCAAGAGTCAACATTGTAACTAAAGAAAACTTATAAATTTCTTTGGGCGCAGCAACATACTATTGATCTAAGACCTGAGGACTTGAGCACCAAAAGACTGGATATGTTACATGGCAAATGATAAAAAAAGCAGCCTATCAAATTTCTGTTTGACCAATGTCAGAAATCTTAAAGTATTCTTAGAGGTACACGGTAGAAACATAGATTTTGCAAAATCAGAGCAAAGTTATCATTTGACTAGCACGGATGCAGAGGCAGCTGCAGTTAGATTGTTCTTGCCACTTCACAGGAAGAGATATATACCAGAGTCATACTCCATTGTATGCATATATGTGAAATGGCATTAAACCCATATTTAATCAGGTGTTTGATCCCATGACACTGACATGCTGTTTCTGCTTTTGAAGAATGCTAAAGGATTCAAGTTTGGCTGAGTCAAGTTGTTTGACGCTGGCACTGGCCACACATACAAAGAAAATTAAGTCTTGTGATGGCTAAAGAGGAGGATCACACGAAATGCTTATAAGTGATGTTTGTCACAATTACCAATTTTAAAAAGTAATCTTAATTAATGTAACAAATATTACACCATAGGAAGCTGTATATTTGTTAAAAAATCTTTTCTTATGTATCAAAGGTATTCAGCATTAAACTACATGAATAATTCAAATAAATAGATAGTTTTATGTCTTCTTTCTGTTTCTCAGACTTTCAATTCATTTATTCTTAAATTGATATGGTAACATACGTATCATACCATTACAGGCTAACCCCCTAGTTAATAGAGTGCAAACATCTCTTATTTGATGCAGCTTGATTTGTTCTTTAAGGTAGGATATGTCTGCACAATTCCCAAAGGGGTGGAGAGGAGCAGGGCTGTACTCAGTTTGCAGCCCTTATACAATGCCATGAGTCTACTGGTTGTGATGAAATGGGTGATTATTTTGCAATAGAAGCAGACACAATAATAGACATTGTGAGGGTTACTTGAATAAAGATTGTTTTTGAATTTTTTTATTTAATAGGAATATTTATTAAATTGTGTCATTTAAATGAGAACTATTATTTTCTATCTATATGTCTGTATATTTTAATATTATAGGCATTAGGAAATATGTGATTAAAAAGGTTATATATAACATAGGTAACACAATTCCAAGGGTTTGTTATCAGCAATGACCGTAATTACTAAGACTAAGGCACCAGAGGCTAGAGATTAATAGTAAAATATGTGAAAAACGGTATTTTTCTGAAATATCATCTCTTACTTCCAAGAAAATTTCCTAGCTCATTCATTATGCCATGTAACATACGTTACATACTTTAATAAGTGCTTTGATCCTGATGTGGAACTTGCAAATGTATGATTCTTTATTGCATTAGCAAGACAGTGCCAAAAATGTAAGATATCCACGAACGTCAAATATTTTCATATATTTTTCTTCAATAATAGATACCAAAATTGGATGCTTAAAATTGGGGGTAGGGTTGTTTAATAGCTCATATAAAACAATGTATTTGAGATAGAAAAGCAAACTTTGTTTTTTTTCTATTAGTTAAATGAGAACTTTGGTAAACTAAGATTAAAAAACACTTGTAAAAATGCACAAATCGTCTGTAAAATGAATGATGTTAGTCACAATTTCAACTTTCAAAGGGAAATTTAATCTATGTAACGCATATAACACAATTGAAGGCTGTAATTTTGTTTAAAATGCTGCTTTTATGTAGCTTAGGCATCCAGCTTGCAAACTACATAAGAAATTTGAATAATTAGATGGTTTAATGTCTTCTTTCTGTAGCTCAAAGTTTCATTTTGATTTTTTCCTTAGTTTGTTACAGTAAAATATGTAACAGGCTTTCAGAGACTAACGCCCCGGAGCACAGAGTGCAAACATCTCTTAAAAGATGCGGCTTGAAATTTTCTTCAAGTTAGGATATGTCTGCAAAATTCCCTAGGGGGGAGCAGGACCTTTTTTAGCTCGAAGTCTAACAGTATATACAACTGAATACCGGAGTAAAAGAAATCCAACAGTTAAACCGCGGTTGTCAATTAGTATTTCACTCAATACCCAAAGCTATTTATCCAACACAGAACATCTGTATCTGATACCAATATTGCAGAGTCATCAACATACAAAAGATTTTTGTCAAAAACAAATTAAGTACAGAAGGTGTCTAAGTATTGATATCTGGTGAACGAGAAAATTGCGCTTCGCTGGGGGCTGATGATGGCCGGCTATTAGTTATTTGAACCGCGACATGATATTGCCAACAATATGGTATGTGCGACCAGCAAAGCATCAGACCAGCCTGCGCATACGCACAGTCTGATCAGAGCCTTTGTTTGTCGCCTGAATAATATATGACTGGTATGCTACTGACCGAACATCATTTGAAGTTTCTAAGCTTATAAGGAGGATGTACAGGCTCGTCTGAGTCTACACTTGTCAAAATGCCACATTGTTGGAAATCTCATGTCGTGGACTATTTACTGTTTTTAGGACTACTGTTATGTGGACCCCCTCGAGAAGCAACTGGACGCTCCCCTCTGTAACCAAATAAATGAATGAATGAAATACCATGTTCTACTGTATCAATATAGCTCGATCATGAGCAACGAATTGTAATGCTAAGCATGTTAAGCGATGAAATAGCTGAGTGTAATTTCACCCTTTATCGGTTTACTAATGCTCAATGTTATAATCAGGTTTGTTATGCCTTTGTGCGCGTCTGTTTATATGTGCCTTGTGGTCACCTGCTGGGAAAGGGCTGACCTCTTGGCTCTCGTTTGTGGTGTCTATCTATTAGTTTGTCACTTTCCCATTGGTGTTCGGGGTCAGGTGTGGTACTTGTTTGTATCGATTCCTTTGCACCCTTACTTACTGTTGTATATTCAGTCATGATTGAACAGTATCGAAGATTTGTACTACCTCTTGTATCCAGTGGCTGGTTTTCCGTTTGGGTGCCAACACGTCTTGTCTGATCAGATGTCTGCACATCTATTACTCTAATGCTTACACTATTCCGTTTACATTATGTACATGGGTTTTCCACTTACGCTATGCATCCATTGCAATAGGAAAGTGTCGTTGTGTACTGACGAGCTTTGGATTGTCTGTCTAAAATAGTTAATATTTCTTTTGGAATATTGCGCCCAACCTTAATAGATATACCAGAGGTAATTCCCACCATTCCTGTTGCAAAAAATCAATACCACATTTTTCGTTAATTTTCCCTTTGAATCCACATCACATCTTTGGAGAATTGCAATATTGTTTTATAAAAAGTTAGTAGCATTTTTTCAAAGTAAACAAAGTTTGAACTACATGTATTTGGTTAAGTTGGTTAGAGAATGAAGCATAATGAAGCCTATATCATACAATCTACGAAATTACACTGATAGATATTCTTTTGTGAAAAGAAGAAAATCGCCAAACGAGGATCGAAATGTCCTCATTTGGTGAGAAAAATATGCAAGCTGTGCCAGGGAGATCCCCGATTGGGGTCAAAAATGTTAACCTCCCCAATAGGGGACATGACCAAATTGTCTGGCAAAAAAGAAAATCAATCAGTGTCACTGATTAATATTTTTTTCTAGATCATTTCAAAATGTGAACGGTAAAAACTTTGATTTTTATATACTAAAGGGGTTAGCTTAATGATGTATATGCTTAGATTAATATCTTCTCGCACAGGTTCATTTTTATAAACGTACCCCAAAAATAGCCTATTTGCCCCCTCCCCCCAGATCGGGATACAAATTTACTTATATGGAAACAAATTGCGACAGGTAGAAATGGATTCCCCTTCTAGTCCGAGAGCCCGTAATAGATTTAATCAAGTGGTTGAGGCCAAAAGGTTTGAAGGTGTGTTCTTATGTAGAAAAATGTGCTGAGTTCAAAAATTAAGCTCTTAAAAAATCGGCTGGTACACAAAAGTGCTATGCGCAACGGAATACCCCGGGGTATGCAATAGCTCAAAATAGCGCTAAAATGGGGGTACCCTTGCAGGTTTATACTTTAAACCATGTAATATAAGTAGTAAAATGCAAATTTTGGCAGCAAACAATATATAATGATCAATGTTCAGCATAAAATAAAACAAGGTTAGCTTTTAAAAAAGCTTAGAACCATCGCATGACGTTTTACAGTTATTAAAGAAGAACTTATATAGCGTTTTAATATTGCATTTGCTGAAGCCACTCTTTTCAGCGTTTCATGTTCTTCAAGCTCTGGGTATTTTTGTTTTAGTTAACGATTTGTACATAGGTGATGCATTGGAAGCAAATAAAATACATGAAATATGCATATTCCAGTAAGACTCTGCTCATGAACACACTGAATAATGATAGTTTGTAATCGCTGGTGTAAACGAGAGCATGTTGAGTCTAATGCCTTAAATAGTTGGAAACTAAATATTTTTAAAATTATTGATGGTAGAATTTCATTTTATTGCAACAATTTAGATCTTCTACCACCTAAACCTAAATTCACTTTTAGACACTTGAAGAAAAGGATCCAGGAATTCCATAGGAAGTTTGTTTTGGCCCCCGCAGATAAGGCTGCTAACAATGTTGTGGTCGTTTGAAAAAGATACTATATTAACACCCTAAAGCTAGAACTTAGCACTGCCAAAACATATGAGCATAACAGGCTTGATGAGACGTCTATCGTTGATAGGCATCGATGCCATATGGCAGCTAAGTTTGGGTTGTTTGTTGATGAGGACCATAGCAAGCTTCCTACGTTATACTGGTTACCTAAACTTCATAAACGACCCTATAAGTCACGTTTTATTGCAAATTCTAGTGCATGTACAACTACTGAGTTGTCTATTCTTTTGACTTCTTGCCTCACTGCGATTAAAAACCATGTCATTAAATATTGCACAACAGTTTATGAAAGAAATGGTAAAAATTTATTTTGGTCTATTAAAAGTTCAGGTGAAATTCTTAATAAATTGAAGTCTAGAGGTTTTCTAGCATCTGGTTTGTCTACATATGATTTCTCTACTCTCTATACTACATTGCCTCATAATCTAATAAAAGAAAAACTAACAGAATTAATTGAACAAATTTTAACAGAGAGGGCTCACTTTATTTGGCTTGTAATGATAAAAATGCCTTTTTTACTTCTGAACAACCTAAACGATATAAATTGTGGTCATGTCAGAAAATGTGTGATGCGCTCCATTATCTTTTGGACAATATATTTATAAGATTTGGCTCAAAATTATATAGACAAATTGTCGGTATTCCAATGGGTACTAATTGTGCTCCTCTTGTTGCAGATTTGTTTTTGTTTTGTTATGAGAGAGACTTTATGTTATCTCTGTCAGACAATAATCAAGCTGATATTATTGAAGCTTTTAACTCTACCTCCAGATATTTAGATGACTTACTTAATATTGATAATCCTTATTTTGAACAAATGGTAGGTCAGATATATCCCACTGAACTTCAGTTAAATAAGGCAAATTCTTCTGATACTGAAGCTCCGTTTTTGGACTTGAACTTGTCAATAACAAATGACATAGTTTCTTCTAAAATTTATGATAAACGGGATGATTTTAATTTTGAAATAGTAAATTTCCCATTTCTTGATGGAGATGTTCCTCGCTCTCCTTCCTATGGTGTATATATTTCTCAGCTTATTCGTTTTGCTAGAGTGTGCTCTAATGTTGATGACTTCAACAACAGAAACTTATTTTTAACTGCAAAATTATTAAAACAAGGTTATAGATATCATAAAATTCGAAAAGCATTTTCTAAATTCTACTACAGACACTCAGAGTTAATTGTTAATTACAACATTGGGTTGAAAACTCTTCTGCAACAAGGCATATCAGAACCTATATTTTATGGTGATTTAGTATATAAATTCAAACGAATTGTTGGAAAACCTAATTTTAGTGATCAATTCAAAAAGATAGTAAAACGTTATATAAGGGTTGGATATAATTTGGATGTCATGCGACAGTCTGCATGCCTAGTTTTAAACCCAATCATGGTTTATAGCTATGGTTTCCTCTTTAATTGCACGACGATGGGTCAGGCCTCAGACTCTATGACGGCTCTGACGTAAAGCTTTAATCGGTGGGTTGGTGCCTGATGCTTATCTGTAGCTGGACCCACCGTGGCTCAACTTGAGGTTTTCTTTAGCTCTGACTATCTGTGAGTCATGAGCCCTTTTCTTTGTTTCATCATGGAGTGTTAATTTGATTAGAGTGTTTTCCATGATGATACATTGCATTAGTTAGATGGCCTTCATGCGAGCTGAACATTTCTTGTACTTCAACAACAGCAGAATCTAGGGCGAAGATTTGGTACCTGTAAAATGCATTTAAGCCCCCCGGTGGCTTAGGCTGCTGTCCGTTCTAAGGCGGTGGTTCTGTTGTTGTTGCCTTTTTGTTTATTGTTACTCCCATTGTGGGAGTCTGTAATTGTTCTATGTTTTGATGTACGTTACTTTATGTCCGTTCTAGTATTGCAATCATCTTGATGGGGAAGAGAGAGCTGATTGCTTTGCTTAATTTGTCTTCCTGGTGTCTCGTGATGGTTGAGCGGCTCTTCCTCGCGGTGCCACGGGGTTGTCTGCAGTTTGTGATTGTGGTATTTCCTGTTCATACTCACTTACTATTTTTAACCCCCTCAGTAACCCCCAGCAGTATGTATTAAGTCATTCAATCGTATTCCTAAATCGAAGACAATGCACATAATGCCTAGGGGGCATTAGAGACTGACCCATCTACATATAGTTATTTCGTCAAACTTAGTCTAGAATATCCAAAGGGTCCATATTTGACCAGGATTCTAACTCAGTGGTAAGGTCTCTAATAGGCATTTTCGCTTTTAGAAGCAATCCGGTATCCAAAGCAATGGTTGAATTTTGGAAGTAGCATGGTCGACGGGAAGTCTGAGAAAGAACAGTAAAATACTCTGCTGCTGGGGAGTTAACAATCGATCCATTTCCGCAACTTGCTAATGGAACAGGCCCGAATCGAACACGCGCCCAATGGAAGTATACTAACGTATATCACCAGCGCTGACGCGCTGGTGAAATAAGACATGACAAGGACGCTTTCTTACACTACATTATAGCAAATTATAAAGCCCACGAAAACTAATGACTTTTGTCTCTGGTTTTCGAATTATTTTTAATTTGATTAAACTAGCGCAGATATATAATTCAATGTTATGTAATACAACGGTGTTGTCATCAACAATTATTGTAGTTTCAAAAAATGATAGAGTATAGTCAAGAAACGCATAATCACAGACGGCAGGCCGACCCATGGCACCGTGAGGAAGGGACACAACGTATACATAATCTAAGCTCTTACAGTACAATATATCTGTATATTTGGAGTTCTTTTTCCTTTCAACGTGAATAGATTATGCTCAGATAAGACTAAGATTTGCCTGGATATTGGCCCAGCCTATTAGTTTCTAAGCTGTTGACTCTATGTATAGCTAACTATCACTACATGGCCAGCCACGACTGAACAGACGGTGCTGGTCAATATTCCACATGACTTATATTCTATGTCATAAGAATGGCTTGATAACCCATATCAAACTCTTTTGCTGAATCTTAAAAGAATGGATGAGTATGGAAAAAGTAAGTGAGTGTAATCAGAAAATACCACAATCACACACTGCAGACCAACTCACGGCACTGTGAGGAAGAGCTACAAGACACCAGGAAGACAAGCAAAGTAAAGCAACCAGCTTTTGTTTCCCCATCAAGATGATTGCAAAACTAGAAAGGACACATAAAAATGTACAAAAAACATGGAACAAACACAGAACCCCACAATGGGATCAACAATGAACAACGAATCAACAACAACAGAACCGCCGCCTTAGAACGACCAATCCCATCCTTGTTATTTATACGAAAAAGCAAAATAGCCAGAACGTCAGTATAAATGCATTTGACAACTATACAAGTTTGAAAATTAATTCACTAGCATGCTTAAAATGCAAAACAATACAGGTATCAGCTTCTACATTTCATCAATTTAGGTCTAAGACATATTGACGTGTCATTTGTCCATCAAATATTTTGTATCTGAAGCAGACTTCATCAATCCAAAATACAGCTCACATGGCGCTAGCATGCTGATTTCGGCACCACACTTCTGCCAGTCATCTCAAATGAGGTGTTTTAAATCATTTTGACTTTAATGTTTGAGTAAAATATTTGGTATCCCCTATAAAGGTCCAGATACATTTGCCTCCCCATATACCAAACCATGATCTCTGGTAATATCATTAGTTGATGTACAGCATAATTTGCACGTTTGACAAGACGAGACAGCGTCACATCAAAGTTGAAGGCAAATTTACATGAGGTTGTACCAGAAAAATTCCAGCGACAATACAAGCATCTACATTTCTGGGAGCATCTGTGATTATCCTCAACTCGAGCTTACTGATAAGAGTTGATTTGTTAGTAGATATTTTAAGTCCATCTATATGGGCAAAAGTCAAAGGGACGGATGTAAGGTGATAAGCAAGCACCCTTCCCAGATCTAACTGTAACTATTAGCAGATAAAGTATGTTCTTTATCTTTTTGTCTCGTGTCTGAAGTTTCTTGGCGAAGCACTGCATGCAATAGTTTTACTTTTTATCTGCGAATAGGTTATTCGAATTTAATTTATCACCATAAGGGAGCATCCTGTATTAAACTCTTTATACCATTGTTGTCGCTGTGTCTGAGTTGCTAAAATGCTCCCTGCAATATTCTCAGATATTATCTTACCTGTGAAATGCAAAAAAGCGTTTGCGGATCTTTTATGTTTTTTTTTCTATCTTGTGTTTGTTGTGCCTTTGTGCGCGTCTGTTTATTTGTGCCTTGTGGTCACCTGCTGGGAAAGGGCTGACCTCTTGGCTCTCGTTTGTGGTGTATAACTGTGAGTTTGTCACTTTCCCATTGGTGTTCTGGGTCAGACGTGGTACTTATTTGTATCGATTCCTGATCTTTGCACCCTTACTTACATTCATCTAGAAAATCTGTAAGAAAAGTGTCCATAGTAGTCACTATCCCAGTGATAAGCTTGTTCAGGTCTACATTGTCACGCTTAATTAGGCTTGGTGTCATCTGCATTCTCTTTCAGTACTGACTTTCAATTAAATGGCTTACACGCTCACTTATTACAGACCTAGTCATTATCCATTTCCTTCTTGCACTCACCAATTTACCGAATGATGCCATCCCCCTTAATCTGGATGAAACATCAGCATTGGCATTATCTGCTCTAAATTCCAATCCACAGGGGTCCTAAAGAATGGTTTGTCCGTACATCAGATGGACATAGCCAATGTCTCCGACATTGCACACGCAGCTGGGTGCGCCTCATTGCTGTAAAGAAGCTCTATATGATATCTCGTCATCCATTGAGCATAATTAGGACAACTTGTAGCAAAGAATATGATTGCACACAATTTACCTAGACAGAAAGTGATACTTTTTGTACGGGTGTGCGAGTCAGTATTTTGAAACCAACCCCAATCATATACCTGGCCTTAAAAAACAGCTTATTCATATACTTGATTTCACAGAAAGTTGACCTATTCATATACTGTTCTTTGAATTTATATACCCTTTCAAATCCTCTGTAATCGTGTGTGTGTGTGGGGGGGGGACTCAGGGTAATTTTGGTACGGGTGTGGGCGTCAGTATTTTGAAACCAACCCAAATCATATAAAACAGCCTATTTCACAGAAAGTTGACCAATTTATATACTTTTCTTTGAATTTATATACCCTTTCATATTCTCTAGTTTGCAAATGACCCTCATTACGAGACAACCTGCTTTGTGTAAATGTGAAAATAAGGCATGACAGGTATCTGTGCGAAAAATATGTTCATATACGTGGGTGCCAGAAAATTTGGGCCATTCCAATTCCAAAAATCACGCCGTTCATATACTTTTTTTTTAACAAATGGGGGAGGGGGTGTTATTTTATACCTGGTGCGCTGAAAAAGGGGGCTATTCGGTACGCACATCTGAACTATGTCATATATAGTGTAATAGGGTAGACCTGTATTGACTCGCAGTTGACAGAATTATTAATTAAATCTATATCATATTTATTTTATCCCACCCACTCTGTTCAAGTAAACATCGTTAGCCTTGATTTATTTATTTCTTATCGGCACGTTAGATACAGCTTCTTAACCAAGGCATAGATTGATAAAGTTTTAAAATTATCATCTGCACGTATCATATACTTAAAGTAACTGTGTAGACTCCAAAATATTTGATCTTTCACGCTGCGTGACTCGCACTGTACAGGCAGTCGCCTTCTTTAGTTACTGCTGACGTCATTTTGACGCTCCTCATTGATTGGTCGGTTTCATTCCCTTCCTTACGGGAACGGCCGAATTCCTGTCCGTAGTATTCCGAAGTTGTATCCGACGTTGCTCGTAATAGTTCGTTAATTAACAAGTTTAGCTTTTTGGAAAGTCATAAGAGTTACCAACCTTTACAACGTTGCCACATCACCAAAACATCAAATTCTGTACTTTTTACACCTTTCATTGTATTTCATTATTTCTTTGATTGAATTTGGACAGAGTGATTAGGTGAGAACTCCTGTTTATTATGCTTCACTATATATTGAAATATTTAATTCCTTCTTTTAACTGTGATGTCTGCTGCCCTCAGATTATTTAATAAATTCTGCATACAAAACCTTCCAATTTCAATACGAAATTGGCTTCCTTTGACAATTTATATTGCTACATTCGGACATCCTCAGGTATGGGGAAGTCTTTGGTTTCTTAATCAGTCGGTACGTACGTACTGAATTGGTAGCTATGTATATAGCTGACTTATTTAATTTATCCTAAATTTTCATATTTAGGGAAGCTCTTCTGCTATTTATACACAACGCGAAATTAGGGTTACATATTAGGATCATTTCTCATTTTTCATCTGAAATAAATCTAGACTTGTAAAGTAACAAAATAAAAAGTAAACTCTGATCATCTTTCTCTCCATTGTACAGATAGGTCCTGTATCAAGTGGTCGAATCTCACTGTATGATCCCGGGGGTACTTGGTTACCCTAGGTGCTTTATGTGGTGTTCGTCCGTCTGTCTGTCTCCTATACATTGAATCAGCACTTTTGTCCCTGAACAGTTGTGGGTTGGTCACAAGCTTACCCAAGGGTAGTTTTGGCTAATCCATAGTGGTTCAGTGCACGGTAGAACAATTGATCATCTGTCTGTTTGTGTGTGTAACCTTATTAGACCCAGATCAGACCGGACTAGCCACAGGCATGCCTACTACATTGGTGCCGTGACCAGGATAGGTTACTTATCTGTACATTGGTAAGACGCATAAATAAAATCAATAAATTAAAAAAAAAAAAAAAAAACTGAAATAAATTAATTTCATAGATAACATATTTACAATTGATTTGTGAAGAACTTAACATAATAGAGAACAATAACCTTTAATAGTACATTAATATGTCCTTATCAGGATCTGACATGAGTTTAACAAATTTAGACTTGGAGCCTAGTACTGCACCACCTCTACATTTAATGGATACACCAGTACCTGAGTATAGGCCCATAAATACATTACAAACCAATAGAGCTGTTTCATTTGGACCTGTTCCAATAATGAATACAGGGGGTTATTCCACACATGGCTATGAAACACCACTCTATCCCATGTTAGGTAACGCTACCGAACCATATAGTGTTCGACATTCAACACCCACAAGTACAAGCCCTCACTTAGCCCCTAGTGTCACACAGACTCCTGCAAAGTCCCACTATCAGTTCAATCAGCCTATTACACATTCTATGGCTATGGGTCATGGGACCTCTCAGCAGACATCATATGGGCAAAGCAATATAGCTGGCATCAATGCACATAGTGGGATAAGCTCACAATACTATGCCCCTGGGACAGGAGGGACAACTGGCGTTTACCCCCAGCCACCTGCATACCATCAACATGCATACTCCAATTACAATCTAGCTGCCCCTGGACCACATAGTTCTGGATATGCTCATCCAGCTGGTCCACCTACAGGGTATCCTGGATAATCAGGAAATCCCACCGCATTTGCACAACAAAATGCTATTAATCCAAACCCTCACTATAGTCATCCCAGAGTGATGAATAAGATGATTGAACCAGACACCTTTGATGGAACCTCCAACACTGAATGGTCTGACTACATTGTACATTTTGAACAAATAGCAGACTGGAATAATTGGTCTGACCCCCAGAAGGCAAAAATGCTTACCATCAAAGTTCGGGGGGAGGCACAAAGGTTTGTTGGGGGGTTGACAATGTCACAATATAATGACTATACAATTCTCAAGTACTTACTTTCCCAGAGATTCAATCCCCAGGAGAGGGAGGTTGCTTATAGATGTGAGTTTCGAAATAGACGTAGAATTAAGGGGGAAAGTCCTAGTGACTATGGGTATGCCCTTCGCCGATTGGGACAAAAGGCTTTTCCATCACTACCGTTTGCTGCCCTAGAGGTACAAATCATAGACCAATTTATTTCAGGCCTAGGCTCTATAGAAATACAAAAACATGTACAATTTCACCACCCACAAACCCTAGAGTCAGCAATTAACCTTGCAATAGAATACACAGCAGTAGTTGGGAACCTTGACAGGGTCACTAAACCAAACCTTAGCGTTGAAGAAGCCACCCCCTCTGTTAGTCAAGTTCAGGCTGAGAGTAGTGAATCCACTGCCTCACTCAGGCCTTTAGAATTTAAGCCAAGTTTCTCCCTTAAAGATCTTGAGCAAACAATAGGGCAGATTGTAACCAAACAATTTGAAAAGATGTTGGCCGAAAATCAAGTTAAACAATCTGACCCTGAGCCAGGGTCAAGGAATCGTGGACGTAACCCTCAGAATAAGAGGGGTGGGCCACCTTTTCGTAGTGGGTCACCTCACCCCAAAAGAGACTCGTCATCCTTCAGAAACTATTATGACTCGGGTACAAGAAACATATTTTGTGACTATTGCAAACACACAGGTCATATTGAGTCCCGGTGTTATAAAAAACAGGAAGATGAAGCTAGAAAAGCACATGCTTTAAACTAGTTGGGGTTGACCTTGAGGCCGAAGAGCCGACCCACCATGAAACCCACCTACATAGGCCAATAGATCAGGAATTGACTCTCCTGGAATCTAGTTCTATTTCTAATTGTCAAAAAGCTTTTGTCCACCAGACAAAGACTGACAATAAACAGCTAGGTGGAACGTGTAATCTAACCAAAAATTTCCCCTACCCCATCCCACCAATAATTGTACACAACCCAGATGATGAGATAAATGAAATAAATAAATTGGCAATGATCCATCAGGAACAAGGGGACATCAATGCGGGATGCACAAAGCCACCAAGTACAAATATCACTATGATAGATAACCCTGATCATAACTGTCAAGCAAACACAGCTAGCAACCCTGTAATTTATAAACAGAAAGTTGACAGCCAATGTGAGTTAAAAAGTTACCCCAATAGTAATGCATCTAACTCTAAAGCAAATGAGTTTAAAAAGAAGAACCAGTCAGATGTAAATGAATTAAAGCAAACCAAGCTTGATAATAAGATTGAGCATGAACAATCACTTGCTAAACTAAGGGAAACAAATCAAAATGAGACACCCAATGATGACATACTTACAAATGAAAATCCAAGAGATTGTTACACTAGTGAAGAGAGAAATCTAGATTCAGTTCAATATGTTAGCCAGAGATGCTATTATGTGAATGGAAAGATTGGGCATGTCAGACTTAATTTTCTTATTGATACCGGGTCCAGCATTAGTGTTATATCAGAGAATACCTTTGGAAAAATTTGCCAAGACACCACAGTATTATATGATACGGATCGTAAGGTCCATACAGCCAATGGTAGTTTGTTAAAATTAAAAGGTGCCTGTACTTTACAGATGCAGCTTGACCACATTATATTTAGTCAAGAGTTTATAGTAGCAAATATAGCAGAACCCGGTATCTTAGGAATGAGTTTCCTTGATCAAGTTGAAGCTGATATTAACTTCACGAAAAAGACTTTGAAAACTAACAAAGGAAAGATCACATTAAATAGAGATGGGCACCAAGAAGAGAGGTTAAATAGAACCCCAAGTAGTATGCCTTCGGCTCTCATAGATGAGAACAGGAGGCATAGGGATGATCATTTGCCATATTTAATGGAGAATTATAAATCCACCTACAACACATTCCCAGACTTGAGCCCAAATAACATGGTATTGAGCCATAAAACCAATGAACTCTTTGATTGTATTGTAGGACCCGACCCAGGGGGTGGTTTAACAAATCCTTCGAGTGAGGCATTCAAATTTGCACACAGACAACTGAATTCAGCAGCTGCTTCACAGAAAAACAACTATGAAGCAGGCTTGAAACCCCATGAGTTTGAAAAGGGTTACTGGGTATGGAAATGGTACCCACCTTCGAAACCCTTTATAAATCAAAACCACACCAAAAGCTGGTTAAATGAAGACTTGCCCCATGAGGCATATGATTCATCTGATTCTGAGGATGATCACTCTGAAAACTCTGGAATTCAGACTCCAGATGACCCTCCGGATCCTATGATAACTCAGACCACTCCCACAGTACAGAAAACTAAAAGTGGGCGTACTATAAAACCAAGGAAAATATATATTCCCCTGAGTAATGAATATATCTGAATAAGAATAGAAAGGAGAAAATAATCTTAATACATATGTATGCTGTGTATATGTATACTAGAGAGTATATGTATATGTAGAATAAATATGCATATTTGGGTTACAAGAAATAAAAATCATATTAATAAGAATATGATAAAGTGCATTGGCTGATTGATTGTATAAATGTATATAATAAAAATTGATTTGTTAAGTTAAACCTAATAAATGAAAAATAAAATACATGACCTGTACTTTAAGCTGTCAGAGTATTAAAAAAAAAAAAAAAAAAAAAAAAAAAAAAAAAAATCAGAGATTTAGTATCATTAAAATGTATATGAAAAATATGACTTATCTGTCAAGAAATGCTAGATATAAACTTTACTTATATAGAAAGTTTAAGTTTAAAAATATATATATTAAAGTAAATAAATATATATATATGCAGGAAAATATAATATAAAATTTGCAAGATGTCCGGCACCTTTGTTCTTTCAGATATGGAATTTCCAGAATTCGGCATGGTTTGTCCTGTGAGCGGATGCGCTGGGTCCACATTCTTCAGGAAGTTCGATCACCTGAAGAAACACTGGCTACAGTTCCACCAGCGGCTAGTCACTCTGCATAAGTGTTCCATTTGCGAAACAGTTTTTGGTGCCAAGAGAGATGGTGGTAAACACATCCGGAGCCACCATGGCCAGAGAGGCTGCTTAACGTCTTTCACCAAAGTCAACTGCCGGTTCATGTCGCCAGGAGAAGTCACTCTCCCTCTTCCAAGGAAGAAGTCCTCCATACCAACAGATTTAACTCCAAGGGAGCAGGCTGCTCTTCAGCGACAGAGGATTGCAGCGATTGCTGAAAACTCTCCAGCGGCAGCCCTAAGTCAACGGGGTCCTAGAATAACAACCAGGGATACAGAGGTTATACAGAAACCAGATGGATCCATGGCACAACGCAGGAAGAGACTGTGGGGTCCTCTCTCTACACCGGAACCTGAAATGGAACTTAATTATGTGGATGATCTCGACAACTGAAGATATTTTCATTCATTTTTCATCAATTTATGTAACCTTAAATTTGTTAAATTATGTGATATTTTCTACTTTTATTTTCTCTATTTTTCCGTAAAATAATATTACATATTATTAAAAATAATATTTCATATTATTTTTCTGAAAGATGGCTCTAATGTAATAGGGTAGACCTGTATTGACTCGCAGTTGACAGAATTATTAATTAAATCTATATCATATTTATTTTATCCCACCCACTCTGTTCAAGTAAACATCGTTAGCCTTGATTTATTTATTTCTTATCGGCACGTTAGATACAGCTTCTTAACCAAGGCATAGATTGATAAAGTTTTAAAATTATCATCTGCACGTATCATATACTTACAGTAACTGTGTAGACTCCAAAATATTTGATATTTCACGCTGCGTGACTCGCACTGTACAGGCAGTCGCCATCTTTAGTTACTGCTGACGTCATTTTGACGCTCCTCATTGATTGGTCGGTTTCATTCCCTTCCTTACGGGAACGGCCGAATTCCTGTCCGTAGTATTCCGAAGTTGTATCCGACGTTGCTCGTAATAGTTCGTTAATTAACAAGTTTAGCTTTTTGGAAAGTCATAAGAGTTACCAACCTTTACAACGTTGCCACATCACCAAAACATCAAATTCTGTACTTTTTACACCTTTCATTGTATTTCATTATTTCTTTGATTGAATTTGGACAGAGTGATTAGGTGAGAACTCCTGTTTATTATGCTTCACTATATATTGAAATATTTAATTCCTTCTTTTAACTGTGATGTCTGCTGCCCTCAGATTATTTAATAAATTCTGCATACAAAACCTTCCAATTTCAATACGAAATTGGCTTCCTTTGACAATTTATATTGTTACATTCGGACATCCTCAGGTATGGGGAAGTCTTTGGTTTCTTAATCAGTCGGTACGTACGTACTGAATTGGTAGCTATGTATATAGCTGACTTATTTAATTTATCCTAAATTTTCATATTTAGGGAAGCTCTTCTGCTATTTATACACAACGCGAAATTAGGGTTACATATTAGGATCATTTCTCATTTTTCATCTGAAATAAATCTAGACTTGTAAAGTAACAAAATAAAAAGTAAACTCTGATCATCTTTCTCTCCATTGTACAGATAGGTCCTGTATCCAGTGGTCGAATCTCACTGTATGATCCCGGGGGTACTTGGTTACCCTAGGTGCTGTATGTGGTGTTCGTCCGTCTGTCTGTCTCCTATACATTGAATCAGCACTTTTGTCCCTGAACAGTTGTGGGTTGGTCACAAGCTTACCCAAGGGTAGTTTTGGCTAATCCATAGTGGTTCAGTGCACGGTAGAACAATTGATCATCTGTCTGTTTGTGTGTGTAACCTTATTAGACCCAGATCAGACCGGACTAGCCACAGGCACGCCTACTACATTTAATTCTGTCAA
This sequence comes from Loripinus fragilis, assembly GCA_964019695.1. Classification (NCBI taxonomy): domain Eukaryota; kingdom Metazoa; phylum Mollusca; class Bivalvia; order Lucinida; family Lucinidae; genus Loripinus; species Loripinus fragilis. Next base: position 37,822,149 of record OZ026517.1, read on the forward strand.
CTGCGAGTCAATACAGGTCTACCCTATTACATTACTCTAGGGTGTGTGGGTGGTGACAATACAGAAAACTAAAAGTGGGCGTACTATAAAACCAAGGAAAATATATTCCCCTGAGTAATGAATATATCTGAATAAGAATAGAAAGGAGAAAATAATCTGAATACATATATATGCTGTGTATATGTATACTAGAGAGTATATGTATATGTAGAATAAATATGTATATTTGGGTTACAGGAAATAAAAATCATATTAATAAGAATATGATAAAGTGCATTGGCTGATTGATTGTATAAATGTATATAATAAAAATTGATTTGTTAGTTAAACCTAATAAATGAAAAATAAAATACATGACCTGTACTTTAAGCTGTCAGAGTATTAAAAAAAAAAAAAAAAAAAAAAAAACAGAGATTTAGTATCATTAAAATGTATATGAAAAATATGACTTATCTGTCAAGAAATGCTAGATATAAACTTTACTTATATAGAAAGTTTAAGTTTAAAAATATATATATTAAAGTAAATAAATATATATATATGCAGGAAAATATAATTTAAAAATTTGCAAGATGTCCGGCACCTTTGTTCTTTCAGATATGGAATTTCCAGAATTCGGCATGGTTTGTCCTGTGAGCGGATGCGCTGGGTCCACATTCTTCAGGAAGTTCGATCACCTGAAGAAACACTGGCTACAGTTCCACCAGCGGCTAGTCACTCTGCATAAGTGTTCTATTTGCGAAACAGTTTTTGGTGCCAAGAGAGATGGTGGTAAACACATCCGGAGCCACCATGGCCAGAGAGGCTGCTTAACGTCTTTCACCAAAGTCAACTGCCGGTTCATGTCGCCAGGAGAAGTCACTCTCCCTCTTCCAAGGAAGAAGTCCTCCATACCAACAGATTTAACTCCAAGGGAGCAGGCTGCTCTTCAGCGACAGAGGATTGCAGCGATTGCTGAAAACTCTCCAGCGGCGGCCCTAAGTCTACGGGGTCCTAGAATAACAACCAGGGATACAGAGGTCATACAGAAACCCGATGGATCCATGGCACAACGCAGGAAGAGACTGTGGGGTCCTCTCTCTACACCGGAACCTGAAATGGAACTTAATTATGTGGATGATCTCGACAACTGAAGATAATTTCATTCATTTTTCATCAATTTATGTAACCTTAAATTTGTTAAATTATGTGATATTTTCTACTTTTATTTTCTCTATTTTTCCTTAAAATAATATTACATATTATTAAAAATAATATTTCATATTATTTTTCTGAAAGATGGCTCTAATGTAATAGGGTAGACCTGTATTGACTTGCAGTTGACAGAATTATTAATTAAATCTATATCATATTTATTTTATCCCACCCACTCTGTTCAAGTAAACATCGTTAGCCTTGATTTATTTATTTCTTATCGGCACGTTAGATACAGCTTCTTAACCAAGGCATAGATTAATAAAGTTTTAAAATTATCATCTGCACGTATCATATACTTACAGTAACTGTGTAGACTCCAAAATATTTGATATTTCACGCTGCGTGACTCGCACTGTACAGGCAGTCGCCATCTTTAGTTACTGCTGACGTCATTTTGACGCTCCTCATTGATTGGTCGGTTTCATTCCCTTCCTTACGGGAACGGCCGAATTCCTGTCCGTAGTATTCCGAAGTTGTATCCGACGTTGCTCGTAATAGTTCGTTAATTAACAAGTTTAGCTTTTTGGAAAGTCATAAGAGTTACCAACCTTTACAACGTTGCCACATCACCAAAACATCAAATTCTGTACTTTTTACACCTTTCATTGTATTTCATTATTTCTTTGATTGAATTTGGACAGAGTGATTAGGTGAGAACTCCTGTTTATTATGCTTCACTATATATTGAAATATTTAATTCCTTCTTTTAACTGTGATGTCTGCTGCCCTCAGATTATTTAATAAATTCTGCATACAAAACCTTCCAATTTCAATACGAAATTGGCTTCCTTTGACAATTTAGATTGTTACATTCGGACATCCTCAGGTATGGGGAAGTCTTTGGTTTCTTAATCAGTCGGTACGTACGTACTGAATTGGTAGCTATGTATATAGCTGACTTATTTAATTTATCCTAAATTTTCATATTTAGGGAAGCTCTTCTGCTATTTATACACAACGCGAAATTAGGGTTACATATTAGGATCATTTCTCATTTTTCATCTGAAATAAATCTAGACTTGTAAAGTAACAAAATAAAAAGTAAACTCTGATCATCTTTCTCTCCATTGTACAGATAGGTCCTGTATCCAGTGGTCGAATCTCACTTTCTACTTACTTGATTCACTCTCATCAATATTGTAATTTAGATTCACCAAAAGAGTGGGATAGGGTTTATTTGTGGGCGTGGGGGTTATTGTACAATTCCTAGGATACATAATATAAGTCATATGGAATATTGACCAGAACAGTCTGGTCAGTCGTGGTTGGCCATGTGATGCTAGCTATACATATAGTTCACAGCTTAGAAACTAATAGGTCTGGGCTAATATCCAGGCAAATCTTAGTGTTATCTGAGCATAATTTATTCACCTTGAAAGGAAAAGGAACTTAAAATATACCTATATTGTACTATAACAGCTGGATTATGTATACTTTGTGTCCCTTCCTCACGGTGCCATTCCGGGTTGGCCTGCAGTCTGTGATTGTGGCATTTCTTGGCCATACTCTATCATTTTTTCAACTATAATAATCGTTGATGACAACACCATTGTATTACATAAGATTGAATTAAAAACTGCTCTAGCTAAACAAATTAAAAATCATCCGATAACCAGAGACAAATGTCATTAGTTTTCGTGGGCTTTATAATTTGCTATATTTTAGTGTTAGAAAGCTTTATAGGCATGTCTTAAATCTTTTTTTATATTGAACATTGACCATTATATATTGTTTGCTGCCAAACATTGCATTTACTACTTATACTACATGGTTTAAAGTATAAACCTGCAAGGGTACCCCCATTTTAGCGCTATTTTGAGATATTGCATATCCCGGGGGTATTTCGTTGCGCATAGCACTTTTGTGTACCAGCCGTTTATTTTAAGAGTTTGATTTTTGAATTCAGCACACTTTAGGCCTACTACATAAGAACACACCTTCAAATCATTTGGCCTCAGCCGCTTGATTAAACCTAATACGAGCTCTCGGACTATTCCCCCAAAATGAGTAAGTTTACTCTACTGTTTAACATGGATTCTCTGTAAGAATAAAAAAAAAATGTTGGCCACACTATGTCTGGTATTTTCATAATTTTTATGTACATGTCAGATGTCACCCAAAACCTACAGAACAGGTATAAAACTCTGGCGCAGAAATAGACAGGAAAAATTGCCAAACCCGCAAAATTGTTTTGCTGTTTTTTCGTTATTATACAGTTTTTAATGCAAGTGTTGTATGTAATATTGAATTAAATAAGTTTGTACGTTAAAATGACACCTGGATTAAAATATGTGAAAAAAATATTACACGAATGTGGGGACAAGCTATAATCAATGCATCGTCTCTCATAAAGCGTGGATGTATGCCTGCATACCCAACTCATTGAGAGAACGCAATAATGACATTGGGTCCTTGCCATTAGTTTTTATCTAAATTAATTTTATTTTGCATTTGAATAAAGATTTGTGTTTTGTTACAAAATTCTTTACAAACTGAGTATTTTAATTCCGTTTTATATTTCATATTCTCTCAAAAAAAACCAACTTTATCTCTGTCTTTAGTTAATTTCAAAGTATCTACATTGATTCAACCTTCAGCTCTTTGCTTAATTCTAAGAATTTTAGCTCACCTGAGCAAAAGGCTCACGGTGAGCTTATAGGAAGGGACTCGAGTCGGCGTCCGTGCGTCCGTCCGTCCGTTAACACTTTCAGACATGAATATCTCTGAGACCAGCGGGCCGATCATGATCAAATTTCATCTAAAGGCATCATTGGGGTGGAGGATTGGCTGAATTAGGTTTTGGGCCAGATCGGATCAGAACTCTGGTTTCCAAGGCAACAGATAGCTCCCATAGGGTTATAATGGGGAAAATTTTGTGAGCACTCTAGCTCTTCCATTTTTCATTGGATCTTCTTTATTCTTGCTTGTAACAATAACAGCAATAAAAGCTTGAATGGGTTCGAAATTCGGTAAGTTTGGACCAGGGTCTGCAGGGTTAGCTACCATTGAACGTCTGAAAAAATCTCCATATACTTATAATGGGAGAAATGTTATGATCACTCTGGTGCTTTCATTTTTTTAATGGATCTTCATCATTCTTGCAGGTAACAAGGACAACTAAAAAAGCTTGAATGAGTTTGAATTTTTGCCAGATCCCATCACCAACTACTGAGTAAGCTGCCCTTGAGCATTTGATTTTTTTGTATAATTTTGTGAGCACTCTGTCACCTTTATTTTTGATCGGTTCTTATTCATTCTTGCATGTAACAAGGCCAGCTATAAAAGCTTGGATGGGTTCTAAATTCGGCAAGATCTGACCCGGGTCTACGGAGTTAGCTGCCCTTGAACGTCTGAAAAATCTCCATAGACTTATAATGGGAGAAATATTGTGAGCAGTCTAGTGCTTTAAAATTTAAATGAATCTTCATCATTCTTGCAGGTAACAAGGACATCTATAGAAGCATGAATGAGTTTGAATTTCTGCCAGATCCCATTACCAACTACTGGGTTAGCTGCCCTTGTGCGTTTGAAAAATGAATGTTTAATGTTGTGAGCACTCGAGTACCTTCATTATTGATTGGATCTTATTCATTCTTGCAGCTAACAAGGACAGCTATAAAAGCTTGAATGCATTTGAAATTCAGCAAGATCGAACATGGGTCTATGGAGTTAGCTGCCCTTGAATGTCTGAAAAAATCTCCATAGACCTATGATGGGAGTAATGTTGTGAGCACTCTAATGCTTTCATTTCTGGATGGATCTTCATCATTCTTGCAGGTTTCAAAGACAACTATAAAAGCTTTAATGAGTTTGATTTTGGCCACCCGTGACCAGCAACTATAGTTAGCTGCTCTTGAGTGTCTAAAATATAGCTCTATAATGTTTTGACCATTCTAGTTCATTCATTTTTCATTTGATCTTGTTCATTCTTGTACATGTAGGTAACCAGGACATACATAAAAGCATGGATGAGTTTGAATTTTGGTCAGATCTCATCACTGACTATGGAGTTATCTGCCCTTGAGCATCTGAAAATAAAGTTTCACCAGGGTTCCTTCACAAGTTTTATTCAGATCTTTGTAATACTTGCAGATAACCAGAATTGGCATAATATCTTGAGTGCTTGAATATATTCCTGAGCACTGTTTCAAGTTCCGAGTTACCTGCTCTTGAGCATCATACAAACATTATGCTGGTTCCCATGTGAGCGATCGTTGCCCATTGGGCTACTTGTTAAAAATGGTGCATGTCCATTAATATTATTTTTAAATATTCCCATGCTTCTATAACATTGTCCGAAATTACCTGTGGGTTCAAGTGTGCATTCGATAGACCCATTTGTATTTCAAAAAATATTATCGTCCTTTGTTGGTCTGATCGTGACCGTATCTTGCTTATTAAAAATGCTTCTCGTCGCTTTTCTGATGCAGTATATAAAAGAATAATCACTGATTCCAATATCAAGCACAATGATTTGAATTTTTGTTTTAGTATATGGTCAAAAAGAAGTAATTGAAGCCTTTGTAAAAATTTGAACAATATGTGACAAGTTGAATTAATCTTCAAATGCTGACAGCGATTTTTTTTTTATCAAATTAGATCTTTTTCTGCCAGATTCATTTGCATCAAAGTCACATAGCACGACACATTCTCTCTCGTTGAATTAGGACGATGTCAAGCAAACGGATAAAGCAATTCATACAAATCAGCCTGATAAGGGTCTTGTAACAATTTGTTTCGTTTAAGATAATAGAAATTCAATTTATCGAATGTGAAAGCATATTCTGATTTATAAGCGCGCAGAGTTTGCTGACTATAGGTGACAGGTTTAGATAAACACAATTTTTCAGCGTAAAAATGTAAATATTTCATATCCATCATGTTTTAACATATGTTTTGCACCGTGTAGGAGCGGAAGTGTACAGTGTTTGAGATTGTATCGTCTCTTGTGATTCTGTATAGCGAGAATCGAACACCTGGGGTAATGTAATACACAGACAGCGTACCAGGTGGACATGATCATGTTTTCTTTAATTTCATTATTATCTTGATAATAGCTATTCCTACGGATTGCTAATGATATAAGACGGATTTCAGAGGAGAGGACGAATGCTTTCTGTTTATCGGCAAGTTGTGCAAGTCGGCAAGGTCTTGATCATTTGACCATGTAAGTTTGGGGTGATCAAAAGTGTTGAACCCTGAGCTGTTTCTCGATTGCTGTTGGTACAGTCACTTGTGGTAGACAGATTGGAGTTTGTACAGTGAGCCCCTATTAATCTTTGTACAGTGCATCAAGCAGAGTTATCAGATTTCATTGCGACAGTGGCGACCCTTCGACATTTTTGATATCAACAATGTAGATTATAAATCACTATATAAAGTTTTGACCTGGATGAATAACTGATGACAATCTTTCAGCTACTGGTAACTACTATTTTGTTTCATTTAAGGTAATTGTCGTAGACATAAAAAAGACACTTTTAGAATCCCAGTCTTCTCAATTTAATTTAAACTCATGCAAGCATTTGATGAGCAGTTTGAGATATTGGCCAACCGCCTTTGATGCCATGAACACATAATGTATTGACTGAGCTTGATCAAATAGTCATACATCAGGTACTATCATAGTGATCTTTCTTGGAACACACACATACGAGCATGGCACATGACATTTCCTACCATTTCACATGTGTGTCAGCGAAGACTCAGATCAACCTGCACATCTGCACAGTCTTATCAGAATCTTATCTGGCCACAATCCTTAGCTATGCAACTAACGCCCAGCGAAGACTAAACAGCCTGCCCAGATGTAGGAAATTTGTGTTTCAGCTCTGATTCAGAGCACAACATTTCCTACATTTTCATATGTGTGTTCAGGGAAGACTTAGATCAGCCTGCGCATCCGTGCAGTCTGATAAGTCTTCACTGGGCGCTCAATGGATAGCTAAGGATCATAGATTAAAAAACCTACCTCCGCCATGTAGTGTCCTTTAGCAAGATACTTTACTCCCCCAAAGAGTACTGGGAATACCCACGAAGTGGTGGCTCCATCCCCACATGACTTTAAAATGTTGACTGGGACATTAAGCCTCAACAAAAACAAAGAACTATTACCGTGAATCACTTTAAAACAAGAGCTGTCACATGACAGCGTAGCTTGCCTGTAATATGCATTGTGAAGCAAACAAATATATAAGAGAAAATCTGAAGTTGGTACATCAAATAGTCTTCAAGTTACAAGGCAAAAATAGTGACCTACATTTATGTTGAGGTGCAACATCAGTACCTACATTTATTTTGAGTCATATCCAACGCGCTATCGACTGAGCTACACAGGTGCCTAAATTGTATAAGTTTGATTTCTCCACCTCTCTAATAAAATAGCACAGAGCAAACGTAGACAAAAGTTTAGCTTATTATAACGAAATGAAACACAAATAAATACAAAAATACAAAAAAGCTTTTAAGTTCATACCTATAGAGTCAACCCTCTTTATAACATCACTGATATCTTTGACGTTAAAGTGAATATGCTGTTATTTTGTTTGTTTGTTTGTTTGTTGCTTTACGTCCCAAGTCAACAGCTATGGTCATTGTGGGTCGCAGTTCACCTAACCACACTTTTTTCCTGGGCAAGCTTGAACAAGCGGGTAACCAGTAATTCGTGCACATACTTTCGCTTGTAACTGACAACAACCCTTCATGAATGATTCAGCGGAAGGAGGAGAATGACCGTAGAAATTATTTCATGATCAATCTCCACGAAAGTATGGGACCGGGCCGGGATCGAACTCGCGACCCCTGGATCAGCAGTCAGCTTTGCATCTGTAGCCAGACACGTTACCAACTGCGCTACGCGGCCCGGTAAATATGCTGTTATAAAGAAATTCTGATCGGTACCAGATTTCCACATTATAATCATTTGGTACAAGAAAATATTATGTAAATGAATTAAAATGCTATTATTCCAAATGTATACATCAGTTCAATTCCATATTGCATCAAAATGCACAACACTTCCTCTTATGAGGGTCATTTGGAAAGTTCTAAGCATGACGTCATAACTTCACAATGCGTTGATAAAATGCTATCAAATAATACATTTTTTGAAAACTAGAATTCAACGGCTACTTGATGGTTAAATTTTTATCGAAAAAGGACTTTGCATGCACGTGCAGCGCATGCTCAAAATAAGTAGGGGTTTATATACTGGCTGAAAGTTTAAGCAAAATACTTGGAAAAAAGCGAAAATTGGGGAGCTTATTTGCAATCTTGATTTGACAAATTAACGATTTGGTGCCAACTTATTTTTTATTAAATTATATTATGCGATCACTGCTTGCACGACTACCAACTTTACATTCGGAACATGTTGACTAATAGAGAAATGGCAAACTTTAAAAATGGGACTTTTTTCGATTTTTCTTTATACTTTTACTATAAATTGTGTCACTTCAGGAGCACGAAAAATGCCTATTGAGTAAATGTTTTGCTTTATTTGTAGCAAACATTGCATAAAAATCATTTCGTCGCGCAAAAATTGTGGCTTGTTTAGTTCTGTATTAAAAAAAAAGCTATACCTAATAACATTACCCCTACTTTTCTAGAAGTGGGTGGGGTAACTTAGCCCCTCCCACTTTGTCGATGGCATAAGAACTTCTCATGGTATCGCGTTTTCCATCACAAAATTGATTGATTTCTACTCTCAAGATATTTTTACTTTTTTGTTTATCACTGTTTTTAATTAAAATGAACCAGAATGTCAGCTCATAGCTAAACTTACTCTGTCCCATGGCCAAATTATAAGAATTATCTTCCCTTTGTTCTGGTTTTCAAAAATTATTTGGTTTCAATACAAAGAGCATAAAGTGTGCTTGACAAAAATACCAACGGAAGGCATTTTTAAACTACTGTCGGTTATATATCTTTAAAATATGTGCATTGTGGCATGCGATTTTTAGTCGAAAAAATTAGCACATTGCTTTGCTTTCTAGACGGTTTCGGTATTGCTGTTCCGGTATTTAGATATTAGAAACATCCAACTCGGTCAGCAATTGTATAATAACTGTACCAGATTGTGGCCTACCAAATGGTACAAATTATCTAATTTCATGAACTATTGTTAATGTTCTGCACACTTTTCAAAAGGTAATATGTTATATTTTCCACTGAATTTTTGCATTTTCCAGTATACAAACAGTACATGCATTCACAATAATATTTTTCGTGTCTGCATTATAATATACTCATTAAATTTGTGCCATAACATAGAGGAAAGATAGCTCTTCAAAAAGATACCACACATGATAGGGTTTGTAAATCGGCTATTGAGATATAAGATCATGCTAAGAACTTTCCAAATGCCCCTCGTATAAACTGAGGCAGAAACATGTTCATGCAATAGACCTTATCCTGATCACAAAATTGTCTGACACATGGTAAAAATTCTGTTATATTTTTTTTCAATAGAAATTGTATATCTGTTCCCAGAAGTTATTGTTGGTGTCGTTAAGTGAATATTCTGTAATAAAGAGGGAGTTTCCATGGAAACAGATCTGTTCCCAGCAAATTTATGTCGGATATTGAATATGTTGTTATAACGAGTGACCTTATAAAGAGTTTCGACTGTACTAGAATAAAAAAAGAAGAAGTTAATTTCATGCACACATGTTTAGATAAGGTTTACTGTCCCAGCCAACAATTTCAGTCATATTGAGACCTAACCTCTGAATTTGTGGGACTTTTACCCGACTTTAGATACAGGACACTACATCTCTGCTATAAGTTACCAGCAGCTCTGTCGCAGTGGCACCAGGCAACCCATCCATTTCGTGAGCCGGGATGAGCCGGGGCCCGTATGTTAAGAGGAGAAACTGGAACGGGCAATGTGCTGACAGACGCCACAAAGGGTTGTCCATTATCAGGCAGGAGGTCGTATTGGTGGTAACATTTGCTTTTGGTGTGATTCAAGGTTATCTGGCGCTGTGGTTTATCATAAAGCTATGGTAAAAGCAGATACTTTTTACAAGTGAATGTACAAAGACATTCTTGAAAAATCAAAGTTGTCTGTACGTCAGCCATATCAAGTCACTGTACAAACATCGATTTATACAGTGTCCTGTAAAATGAATTTTCATGATTTAACTCTAATGTCAATCTGCTTCGAAGATGACATTCCATAAACAGATGATTCTATAATATTCTCTTTATGAAAACAATCGGTTTTATGTTCGATAATGCGGTCAATACACATTTTTTATGATGCAATCATGCATATTTTTGGAAGCAAAAATGATGGAGACTTGTGCATTACACTAAAAACGCTTTATTACTGACATTTGCCTTCTTGAGGTGTGTCAAATACACTGTATACTGATAGTATCAAACGGATCAAAACAGTCTGGCTGTTTAATCATAACTTGAGAACATAACCTATATTTCTTACCATGTCAATGTAGATCTTTTCCTCTAAGTGTCCGATTCTCGCTTTACAGAATCCCAAGAGGTGATACAATCTCAAACACTGTACATACACTTCCACTCCTACACTGTGTTTTGGGTGCTCAAAAGAATCGCCTCATTGTGACGGTTCTTTTGAGTACCCACAACATATGTTTTTGTTGAGAAATAAGAAATTGTTTTTGTCACACACTCTTAACTAAAGGCCGTTTAGGTGCTTCTGATTTCAGTCATTTTAACTGTGTAATTTCATAACCATTATGGATTCAACGTGTGGATAAATAACTGTGGATTCTAAGCTGATCTCAACAAAATCTGATTTCACAGGCGCGGATCCTGAAAGTTTTGTCAGAGGGGGTCCAACTTTGACAATGTTTTTTTCCTTTTTTTGACGAGAGGAGGGAGGATCAAAATACCACCATCATCGGGCCGCCAGCTAAACGCAATTTAAATGGCGTTTCGCTGGCTTACCGATGATGTCCCAATATTGAATGCTGGCTTGGTGGCTTTGTGATTTTTCAGGGGATCCGGACCAGTGTTGCTAATATACCCTATATTTTTGTGATTTTTCGTTGGGGTCCGGATCCTACCTCTGGATCCGCGCATAAATTTCAATTTGAAAGACGTTATGCATATAGTGCGGTTGTTAGGTCGAATATGGCATACCATTTCTTTACACTGTACATACTAATAGAGAAAATGTAATCAGTAATCAGTGAAAAATGACCCTGTAGTATGCATAGCGTCTTAATAGCATCATCAATTTTCATTAATACAAATATAACGTTTCTTTGCAATGATATGCAGTAAATATGGTGCAGTCTGAACAGCAGAAGTATGTGTGCCCGTATTATGCACTCATTAAAGATAACTTCCCAATCAGAGTAAGTTCGCCCACAGATTGGCAAGTTTATAACAACAGAAGGAATCAGACCACAATTATGTCCCTTGATTGGTTGTACACAATGAGGATGTCATTTCGCGCAAATAGTTTCCCTGTCAAAGTGCTGTAAATCTACCGATTCATGTGAGCAGCCTTGTTATTGGGTATGTCTGAACTGCCCAATGAATAAGCTTTCAGAAAATGTTGCTTCTGTTCCGGTAACTGGTCATTCTAGGAAAATTGAGGCCTCTGCACACCTGAGTAAAATGCTGTTAAGATAGCCAACACGACTGCCGTGTCAACATAGGGTTGGTCTAAACTCCTGTGGTTCCAAAACGAGCCAGACTTGTCCTATCTAGTCTGCGATTAGACTGACTCCCAGGCCATGTATCATTGGGAACAAGCTTCAGAAGAAAGCCAGCTTCATCATGTATTATAGGAGGTGTTGTAATGAATGATTAAATTATACATGGTCTCACGCCTGTTCTAATTGCTAACCTTACAATGCACATCAAAGGGAGACTACTGGATCAAGCACGATTCTCTTTAATCGCAGCCATTTCAAAATGGGAACTTCTCTTAAAGGAAAGAATTTGCTCCCAATGTGAGCGAATTCTTTCCTTTATGAGCAGTTCCTTATAGTTTGTAAAATCACTTATATCACATTAAGTGACCTCCCTTGAACGTTACTTTTTTATGACATACGTGCATAACCTGCGTAATGGGTGCTACACCATTGTCTCATACTGGTTGGCTCTTCAATTTGATTTGGCACTACATGCATAACCGTGTGATGGTCTCTGTACTTATCAAAGAGTCAACCGTTTAAAAAGACATTCCCAATCATAAATAATTTTAGTCCCTTTTTTATCTAAGCGAACAGTGTAGACCTCGAAGAATTGCAGAGTTCTGTGTCATGTCATCGGGGTCTTCACTGTCAAAGTACTGGCCCTGAGGTTATAAACCTTTTTTCATTCTCAACTCAGCTGAGCACGAAATTTATCCAGCTCATAAATGGTAAAATGCCAACACTTGTCAACGGCATTTTGGCATTTTTTAGCATGTTAAATACAAGATCTGAGAGACTTAAAGCAAGAAGCTCCTTTATTTGTAGATATTTTGGTGTTTATGAGCAATAAAATTTTTGTGCTAAGCTGAGTTGAGCATGGAAAAAGTTTATAACCTCGGGGCCTAGTTTTGTTTACAGGGTTTCCGTATACAAATGGTTAATGGCCTTATATCAATCAAGAAAAAACATGCACTTCCATATCAACTACATAGTTTCTGTTCCACCATTTTGTACTTGCTTCTATTGATGTTGAAGTGCATGTTTTTCTTGATAAAGGCCTTTGGTCGAAATATTGAATTAAGAGTAAAATTATCATATTTGTTTATCATTGTTCCCTATGGAATATAAATGCACATCAAAAGGTAAATGTTTGCTAAATCGCTATGAAGATGCAAGACAGTTTAGAATCTCATTATTCAAATTGCAATACAATCCTGCAGACATGGTCGATGGTCGTAATGCTTTGCAAAATGTCGGGCCTGATCGAGCTGAATCTAAACTGTTTGACACTCTAATGGTATATCTGATTTTTTCCTAAAAAGTTGATTTGTGAAAAAGAATCAGCAGACGACATAAAAAAGAAGAAAAACCAAACCAAAAAAAAAAAAAAAAAAAAAAAAAAAAAAAAAAAAAGAAAAAAACACGCACATTTATCCAGTATTATGCATTTCCAAAAACGAAAATTAACGTCTAAGAATGAACTAGTGGATCATTGCGCTATCATTTGGGCCCTGACTGTGCTGCATGCGAATAACAAAGGCGCAGACCAGTCTGTGCACCTGCGCAGTCTGATCCCCGCCTTCGTTATTCGATATCTGGAGAGTACATTAGTCCAACTTTCTACACGCGAAATTTCAATGTTCTAGCTAGTCTCTGTAGCTGAGCCAGCTGGTTTGTGCTTTACTTGGTCAGAAAAACAAAGACGACACAATACAATACAATACAATATATACAAAGACGACACAGAAAAGAGGTATGGACAATGACCCAGAGATAGACACCTTTTAACTAAAACATTTTTAACACGGACCTGTTTTGCTTGTGCATTTCTTGTTTGGTGTAGGATTGTGTGAAATTCCTAAGTCATACGCACTTGTTTTCTCGGTCATATCATAGTGATTCTATTAACCCTATACCTTTAGCACTTATGCAAACAGAGCAGACCCAGATCAGGCAGCTCTTGTAAGAGTTGCCTTATCAGGGTCTACTCTGTTTGCTTATGGAAGCATATGATCCTGACACGTTATTTCTTTGTTCTATGTTGTAGTCTTGTTGCTTTGAATAAATTGTTAAGTACATTTGTAGCTATCTGCGTTCTTTATCTTTTCCTCACTGTGCCGTGGATAGGTATGATGTCAGTAATTGTGGCTGTTCCTGGTTATACTCATTTCCGTTGTGAAGATCCCTTCAATGTTCATGCGCGGATCCAGAGGGGGGGGGGCAGGGGGTCCGGACCCCACCTGAAAATTCACAAAAAATAGAGTTTCTTAGCAATACTGGTCCGGATCCCCTGAAATATCACAAAGCTACCAAGCCAGATTCAATGTTGGGCCATCATCGGTACGCCAGCGAAACGTCATTTAAATGGCGTTTCGCTGGCGGGCCGATAATGGCCCACTAATAGTGGTAATTCGACACTTAAAAACATGAAAAAGATGGGTAAGAAAAATTTACAACTTTATGCTGAAAATTTTGCTTGTCTGAAACCAAAAAAGGAAAGATCAACTGGCATCAATCAGCTTTGAAACGAGCAGACGTCAGTCAAGCTATGAGCATTTGTCACCTTTTGCTATACTGTAACATTCAAATATTTTCGCGATAATTTTAATTTCACGAATAACACTTGAGCATGGTTTACATACACGGCGGCAGAGTGATTTCGCCATTTCGTGAGGGTTTTATTTTCGCGAAAATAAAACTTTTTCGAAAATTATTGAATTAAGAGTAGATTACTCCCAACGCTGACTACATGGTGAAAGTTCAAAATTTCCCAAATCATGAACTTTAGCAATTCAAATTTATAAACCTGCAAGATGCCTCATAATGATTAATTTCATGTGGTAGATGGTTAATTGTGTTTAGATAATCTTAAAATTAATCAAGAAGCTACATGTATTATAATCTCTCTAATTCAGCATATGGAAAGTCAGCCCCAAAATCATGAATTTATCGATTACTCCTGAAAACTGACACCCATGTGACCATATTTCAAATACATGATGCCGCATTTATGTTTGTTTTCCAGTCAGTTAAGTTGCATATTTGAGCCGAACGGGCTTTCCCATCCTAACCATTTGAACAAGTCCATTTCCAGTAATTCAAGGGCTGTTGAGAGGTATTCAAGCTTTAACAGAAACAGTGACGCGCTAGGCCTGCATTGTTTACCATGCAACCCAAGGAGGACGCCAGGCTTATATGGTTAGTTCAGGGCCGAATCCAGAATTTCTGGAAAGGGGTTCATATGTATAAAGGGGTGGGAGTTCGCTTTGCTGATTTTATCTCATTTTTCTTAAATAGCCCATGAAAATGAAATAATTTGGTCTCAATGAGACCAAATTATTTCATTTTCATAGGATATTTAAAAACGAGTGACAGAGAGGGGGTTCGAGCGAACCTCTCTGGATCCGCCAATGCAGTTTCAATGAAAAAATACACAGCTGGAAAGAAAAAAAAGTAGATTCTGACCAGCTTGCTTATGAGGAAGCTACACTGCTTTCAAAAGTGGATATATCCCAGATCAGTAGGACATGGGTTAAGGCCACATGATTGCAGCAGTATTTTGTAGTTAATACCATTGTTCTTAAGAACTCAATAATCCCTTGCTTCCGTTTGTTGTATATGATTGAAAAGCGTGATGTATTGGGGCTCCGTCGAAAGATAACCTGTCGTTAGGATTTGTGTAAAAGGCTCAGCCCAGCCTGCTGAGCTACATAAACTAGCTTGAATCTTGAGACTTTGCAGGTGGCAAGTTTTAGCTATATAGACATTAGTACAAATATACATGTAGCTACTGGGTTTGAGTAGGTATATTCGAAGAACATACATTGCTACGAATAAAGCTTCTGCTTAATATATAACGCATGCATGCATGGGAAATGCTGTAACCAAGGCAACATCGTCCCATGTGAGGCAGGCGGTCCATATCAACCTAGCATTAGAACTGATATCCAAGTGTCACGACCTCCAGCTACAATGCACCGGAAAGCGAGGGTAGGGTAGGGTTATGGTTTTATTAAATACATATAACTGATACGACTTTAGAACTGTCCGTTTTCTGGTCATCTTATACAGAAAGCCGGATCAACGAACTGAGGTTTTCTGAATCCATATCACTATCCTTTAAAACGAGGCTAACGTCGGTTACCTACTTTTGCGGCGACGTTACGTAAAGTAAATTACAAGCATGGAACCAGAGACGGAAAACATGTTGACGTGACGTCAAGAAACTAACGTTATGGCAAACGTTCCCGCAATTTTTCGGGATTAAAGACCAAAACAGGTTATAAAATCAGAAAGAATGTCAGAAAAAAGGCATATAATAAACATATTATCATAATAGTAACTTGATCTGGCGTACAGTATCACGTCTCGTGCATGAGCTCATGCCATTGGATCACACTCGACGCTACGCGTCTCGGGTGATCCGATGGTATGACCTCATCCACTCGACGTGATAGTGTACGCCAGATCAAGTTACTATTATGATAATGTGTATATACCATGTATAGGTCCAGTCTGTCGGATGAGACTTTAAGCCGTTGTCCCGTCTTCTGAGACGCTTTAAAACCAGAACGTCTGCCGGTTGAGCCTTCGGGAGTTCCTGGACAAAGAACCACAAAAAGCATAAACCCACCCGGCCAGTACTGGTACAGCCAAGGAACACGGCAACAAACAATTGTATAGGTAATCCAGGATTTCCAAGCAAGGATAGTTATATTCGCTGACAAACATGGCATGCTTCGAATATAGCTACTGTCCTACAGGGTAGCATATTCCTACGAATACTACTGGCTGTATTCGTCTACGAATACTAACGTTACTAGCTATATTCGCAGGTTTTCTTCGAATACAGTTACGGAATATCTCTATTCAGCTGCGGAGTAGCTCTATTCGAATGTGGTCCTATATGTTACAACACTGCAATCTTATTTGCGACGACATAGGTTATAATATAATAGAACATATTTTAGATTTTTTTTTTTTTTACAAGATGAAACCTTTAGGGGAACATTGTATGAACGCGTTATTTTGACCTTTTAGCGTAACAGTTCATAGTCCTACAACTAAAATGAGTCTCACTATTTATTCATAGAATTTGTATTTGTATTTTACGAATGAGTTCAGGGTCTTTTTCTGTTGCGCTCTATATCAGATGTGCTGGTAATTGGTATCTCTGCCATTTGATTTGTAATAGATTTGCTTCGAATTGAAAATAAATTAATAACAGATTCTGTCTTTGTTAATTGGTAAAGATATCACACGCAGTTGCGAAATTGCGATGCTGTTTCTTGCATTTTAAAGAAGCCACTGTTGTTCAGAGAGAAAAAATAGGAAGGGTACGTGAGTATTTTTTTTTATTATAAATCTTATGATGTTGCATGGGGACAACAATGGCGCAGACCAGCCTGCACGTCCGCGCAGTCTGGTCACGCCTTTGTTGTTCGCTCTCTGGTAAGTATAATAGCTAACCTAGCTAGGTGGAAAAACTCAAGATTCAAGCTAGGCTTAGTAGCTAAGTAGGCTGGTTTGGGCACGATCTGGTCGCTAATCTCGAAGACGGGTTTACTCGCGCCGGCAACCATATAAGCTTAATGTTTTAGCTGGGGTACCTCAGCTTCCAACAATAAAGCTAATCTCGACAAGAATCGTGATGACAAACGGTGATCGCGAGGGACGGATTTTTCTATCCCACCCTCAAACAAAAACGGATTCTTTTCTTGTACACCATGACTCTTTAATTTAAAACAAGCTTCCAAAATAGTCTGAGATGAATTAAATATGACCCAGTGCATGAGATTTTCAACAATGTGGTATGTGCGACCAGCAAAGCCTCAGATCAGCCTGCGCAAACGCGCAGTCTGATCAGAGCCTTTGCTAGTCGCTTGAGTAATCTATGATTGTTAAGCTACTGACTGAACACCTTTAAGAGTTTCTAAGCTTAAAAGGAGGCTGCAGAGACTCGTCCAAGTCTACACTTGACAAACATCAAATTGTTGGAAATCTCATGCCGCGGCTCAACGTTTTGACCTCACTTTGACTGAACATTGTCGCCACCAATTCTATGAAAGCTACATAACTCACATATCATATCTTTTGAGTTCCTAAATATCTTCCCCACTGTACTGGCATTTTATGCTTTAGTGATCTGAAGTAAGCTTTAGACAAATCATCTGGTAAAATATTAATGTAATTTTCAAAAATAAAAAATTTGTTTAAAAAAAATAAGACACTTTTGGCTTTCAAAATAAAACCTGCTTCCTTCCAAAAAGACTAGCCATTTCTGTTAGCTCGAGTTTGACTGTTTTGGGTATGTTTAAGGGCACGTAAGTCTGATTTTACCAGTGGCATGCAAAACCACTGTCACTAAGGATGTTATAATGTACATTAACCATTTATAATGGGGAAAAATCTCTGTTATGCATAGACAGCAAAATTCCATGGTTTACCACTTAAAAAAAGCTGCCAAAACAATAATTCTGGACTTATTTCAATCGAAACGGAATGCCTTCCGAACGCAACATACAAAATAAAATGTGGTGAGTTTTCTTAACATTTGATATAATCATGTAAAACTGTACGCATAAACTTTCAAGCATGGTATGGTTCTCAAAACCAGTAATTTCTGAGCCATATAATGAAATGGATAGAGCCGTTGTGTCAAACATTTGAGCCTTGTGATGAGATTTCTAACAATGTGATATGTGCGACCAGCAAAGACTCAGACCAGCCTGCGCATACGCACAGTCTGATCAGAGCCTTTGCTAGCCGCTTGAATATTTTATGACTATTAAGCTACTGACTGAACAGCATTTAGAATTTCTCAGCTTAAAGGGAAGCTGCACAGGCTTGTCTGAGTCCACACTTGTCAAAATGCCACATTGTTGGAAATCACATGTCAAGGCTCATTTGTAATTGATTATCTACAGGTGGTTGTAACTTTCGCGACTTCTTCAGAACAGAAAGCATAACTTCCTGTGCTTGTTCGAAAAGTTGCAGATTATTTCTAGTAAAACGTCCATTATATGAGAAACATTGTACCAAGGTAACCAAAGCTATCGTCAACAGACAATCAGGCCCCCAGATAAGAGGGTGTAATTGAAAACTAGTTTTCTTATTTCTCAACCAAAACATGCATTGTGGGTACTCAAAAGAACCGTCTCGATGAGACGGTTCTTTTAAGCAGCCAAACATATGTTTTTAATTGATGGGTTAGAAATTAATGACAATTTTATGCTCAAAAATTTTGCTAAACTGAACCTATGGGTCACAACTCTTTTCTTCACCATTGTATAAGTTTCTTGGTACATGTGCACTTTTCATATTGCAGAGAAAAGTGTTTTTTTTTTTTCGTTTTGAAAGGATTGACCTCTAGGTTCCAGGATTCACGATATATGTGCAAGAGCATCGCATTTAAAGCTGCTTGAAGTTCCTGGGCAGATTCTGCAAAATGACTGTATCGTCCGGATAAAGCAGGGTGTATAACTTGAAGTAAACTTAAATGTCATCAACACTGAAAAGAATATGCACTATGTCAGTGACATTGTTTAGACCATTATAAGCATGAGGTATTAACTCTGACAAATCATTTAAGAATACAGAAGGTAAAATTTCACCTTGCCTGACTGCAATATTACTAGAAAAAAAAACGAGATCTTAATTTTTTTTATCCTAACAGAGGATTTGGCATTGGCATACAGATTATGAATCCTAATTATGCGAGGATTACCGAGTTTACACAGTATTTCCGTCATGCGTGGATCGCTCACAGTTAGTGACTTATTTTCGAGATTGTGTACACTGTAAAAATAAGTGTAACAGCCCTCCAGATAAGAGTGCGTATTGGAAAACAATTTTCTTTATTTCTCATCCAAAACATATGTTGTGGGTATCCAAAAGAACCGTCTCGATGAGATGATTGTTTTGAGCACCCAAACATACGTTTTAAACTGATGAATAGGAAAATAATCGCAATTTTGCGCTAACTGTCCCTATGGTGTAAGTTTACACCAAATATCGCTGCAGCTGATCTGCCACTGGTTTTGGTATAGCCGTTTAACTGCTTTTAAAAACTACGTCCTGTTCGATTGTATTTATCCAGAGAATAACCACATCAATACCAGGTGGAAATGTTCAAACATTTATAACTGGAGAAATTTATACAAGGGGTGGCAGCTCAAAAACATGTTTTATGTTAACATACATGTACGTATATTTTTTACTGTTAAGCACCTATTTACATCCTTGATCAGAAATGCACATGTTGCCTAAATTGGTTGTAATTTTCATGAACTCAACTGTTTGCTTAAGATATTACGTTCTGTTTCACAGACCTTCTCCAAAGCACTGGCTGTTACCGTCTCCAGTGAGGCCAAATGATATCCCTTTTTCAATGTCTCCAAAATAAACACCATCACGTGACACCAAGCTTCAGCGCTTTCTGGAGTAAAATCCGAACCCAAAACGTCTCTCCAAACCGAGGATATAGCATCATAGAACGCCTCGAAGTAAATGGGTTTGAATCCCGTAAAGCTGACGTGCTGTTTTCCAAGTGAGACCAATGACTTTGACATTGATGTCTCCAGGTCATCTATGCTCTCTACAGCTGTACCCATTGCTTGCATAAATCTGATTGCGTGTGCTCGGAACTCGGCGTTCTCCTCGAGCAGAGTATAGTCTACATCATTACACCGGAAAAGCTCTTTGATCTCTGGATACTGTTTAAAGATCTTGAGAAACACCGCGGTGCCGTTTCCTTTCCTGTCCTTAGATAATACCTCCCACTGCGCTTTGATGATTGTCTTTTCTGATTCCGGTATAAAGATGTCAGGCTCACGAAACCTGTCAAAGAAAACCTTCTTTTCGTCTTTTAGAGAACCTGTACTTTCGTTTTTAAGTTCCAGTGACGTTGTACAGCCCATGTTCCGGAAGTGAGAGACCGATACTTATGCTATAGCACATGGATGGACGTTCACAATACGTTTCACATTTTCTTCACTGGTGACAGGAACTCGATTGTTATGCATACCAGTTATGTTGCATAGTGATACAGTAACTGACTGTCATATTCCATAGTAACACACTGAAAAACAATAGTTTTCAATTAACTCTTTCCTTGCTACATGTAGCGGCGACTTTTGTCGTCTGCTGATAACCTTTGCAAACAGTTTGGATCCACAGCATGACCGACAGAAAGTCGGTCATGCTCTGGATACAATCCGTTTGACACTCTGACAGTGTTCCTGAATGTTTTTGAGAAAAAAAATGAAAAAAAAGTCATCACAATAAAAGCATGAAAAAAATACCCAGTATGCAAAAAGTTAATTAAATAAACCAATGCATGACAATTCCGACAAAGTGTCACGTGCATCCAGCAATCACCCAAATCAGTCTTGAAATCATCATAGTAAGATCAGAGGCTGTGTACTACATTTTCTATGAATACATGTAGCAATGGGCATGTAGTTTTTGTATGCAGACAATGAAGACTCCGGTCAGACTGGGTGGGTGCACAGGCTGATCTGAGTCTTCATTGAGAGCAGAGGTCGTCTTTTTAGTTTTGTCATGCTACGGCTCAAGATGTGAAATGTTAGAATTGCATGGGCATAAGTAATCATATACATGTACATATCAATACTTAGCTTCAATATCTGACATTTATAACAATGTTCCAAGCTATAAATCAATTTAGAGTGCTGATATTCTGAGAAGCTGTTCGTAGCACATATTCAATGCATTTATACTCAAATAATAAAATTATGTCCGCTTGACGTTTGTGTCTGTCAATTTCAAATGTATGAACGCATTCCATTCAATATTCACATTCATTTAGCAACGTTGTGCACCTAAACAAAATTAATTTAATAATCAGTAGATCCACAGACAACGCAGCGAACAGGAGAACCATTTAAGATCAAATGCCACAACATCAAAAGCTTATGTGTCCGTCATAATCAGTTTCTAGTCAAAAATCCAAGCTCTGAATGCAGATAAGTAGACCTTTTGGGCACACCCTGTAGACACTGAACAATGGCACTGCCAAGAACATTTTAACCCTTAAAGCGCCAAGAAAAAAATGCATCTGAAAATGTCGTCTGCAAAAGTCGTCTGCTGCAAATAATTGCCTAACATAACTGACGAATTAAGTATAGAAGCAAACAGCGTGGACCCAGAACAGACTGCTCCTATAGGAGCAGTCTGATCTGGGTCCACACTGTTTGCCATAGAGGCTTCTTAAACATTTCAGCAGATGAGAAAAGCAGACGACTTTTGTTGCGATTGGCGCATTAAGGGTCTGGAGGTTATCAACGTCTGGAGATGACAGGCCTAGCTTGGTATTTGCGTAGCCACTGCTTATTATCAACGTGTTCCTGGGGCTCAAATATGTGTATCCAGGTTCCATTAACTGTAAGTAGCCTAGTTCTGATAATTAAAATTTGTTTAAATTTTGGCAATTTTTTGAAAAATAAACGGGCATTTTCATACAACTAGCAGTTTTGTTCTTTAGTCAAGCGATGGGGGCGCATCGAGCACAAATCTTTCTAAGTTTTAACTGGTGAGTCAAAATGTTATGAGCTGACCCTGGTGATAGACTAAGCTAGGCTTGTCATTGAAAAAGAACAAAAAAAACAACAACAAAAAAACAACAACAAAAAACAAACAAACAAACAAACAAACAAAACAAACAAACAAACGCGGGAAAAAAGTTTCTTATGCCTTATGTTTGAATTCTGAATGGTCGATTGTTCAAGTTTAAGTGCCAAAGCTCGAAAAGTTACAGGTAATTTCTATAAGAACAACGTGCTTTCAAAAATGAAAAATAAAATCCTGAGAAAAGCAAACATGCAACCGATCTTCTGTCACACATAAACGGATAAAGGTACCAGTAAAAATGCAAAAAAATGTTTATCCGGTGATGGAAGTCGTCTTAGTGGCGAAGAATGTCGTAAGGAGCGCATACGTACCGAACAAGTAACGGACGAAAACGGTCAACTAACGTAGTACGTGTAGCAGATGTATAACGGACAAAACGAATATGTACCGTATAAGAAACGGACAAAACGTTCGTTGAACGATCACAGAATGCGCATGCGGTACTCGTCCAGGAAACTCTTTTACCTGTCCTGTAGTTGACCGTTCACAACTCAGGTCAAACGCACATCAACGGATACATACAGGATACCTACAGTATGCCGAAACAATGAGAATCGGACAAACCGCACGAGAACCGGACAAACCGCATACATGTACCAACGCACGAGTAACGTTCATCCACCGTACATATTTATCCGGTGGCGTCCGTTCGAAGTTTTGAACATGTCCAAAACGTGCCAACGGATAGGACCGGACTAAACGGATATCACCTGACACGGACCGCATTCACCGCATGGGGAACGGACAAGAAACGCATGCAAACGGACACGAACGGACGGAGAATTTTACTGTCCGTTACGCGTCCGTTAGTGCTATCCGGTAAGGTGTGACAGTCACTAAATTCATGACAATGCAGGTGTCCACATGTGTTAACTGGCTCACCATTTCCTGGAAACGAAAACTGTGGTGCAGCTCCCCAATCCGCCTTATTCACCAGACTTGAGTCCCTGTGACGTTTTCTTGTTTACTGTACAGAAAAACAATCTCTCCAGACGTTGATATGAGCATTAAAGTGCTCTTGCCATTGTTCAGTGTCTACTGGGTATGTCCAAAAAGTCTACTTGTCTGCATTCAGAGCCTGGTTTTTGACAAGAAACTGTTTGAACTTTCAATAACTTTTAAAAGAGTGAAAGGATTCAAACAAAATTTTGTTTCATTATTCAAAACAATACCGGAATTTCAATGAGTTTCTTACAGCCGCGTGCTAAGGAGGCGCATTAGTGCCAGAATTAAATGAACGCCCCTCGTAGATGCCATAACTGACAAGAAATATCTTCAAAAAAGATATTCGGCGGCTCTCAAATACTTACAATTTTAACACAACTAAATGACAAATCCCCTCATACCCCCTGTTTTTGCATGCTGGAAAAGGATGTTCCATCTAAAACCAGCGAATTTGGAAGTTGTGGTTATGTTTCTGGTCTCTCTTTTGCTTGTTGCTCTTTTCGCTGAGCGATATGCATCTGAATCGTTCCAAATTTTAGGCACTTCACCAGCAAAGGCTAGGGAACAATGTTATTAGTCCTAAAGTTGTTAAGAAAACGGGAGATTTTGACGATAAATGTATGTACTGAAACAAACTGAAAACCCGGAAAAAACATGCCATATTGTTGTTGTTGTTGTCACATAGGCTAGATTCTGCCCGTCTCGGATCTCAACTTGGAGTACTTTTCAAGTCTTAAATGGTTTACACTTCCACCGCTCTATTTACATATCATGAATGTCTCTATTTATAGAATCAAAGCACTGAGAGTACTGGTGGGGACGGCTGCATTGAAGCGTTCAAATAGGGAGGTTGTTAGTTAGATATCTTTTCTATAGCCTGCAAATGGAAACTGGAAGTCCCGTCTCAGATGTAGGGTCAAACATATTGCCACAAAGTGAAATGGGAAAGCAATCTTTCTGACGACATTGGCATTTGTTCATTGGACAAACACAGCCTTTTTGGGGGAGAGTTTATCAAATGTAATCCATTATTGAACAATGCAAGAAACCAGATGATAATTGCTAACTTAAGAAGTGAATAATCAAACTTTATTTTCAAACGCTTTTATTATAGAGTGTTAAAATGATCCCTCAATAAATGTTTGTGAAAGCTCTTCAGGCAGGTAAGCGGTAAACAGTTTTCTCTTAACTTTGTTTGGCACAACCAAAACTAAACAGTTGTAATTTGTTTCCTAATACCGTGGCATGTTTTTTTCTCCTTCAGATTTCCATTTGGTTTCTGTTGGTTAAAGATCTTATGAGGATGAGGGAAAGTGTTTCCTAGTATCTTACCTAATACAAATCCACCCACTTATTCAAAGAAATCAATGATAATCAAGAACTGATTTGATAAAGTTCTGTCCACTTTTGTATATGTTTTTCCTACTTTTACTTAATCGCCACCATAGACATTATGTGCAAGCTTGAATGAAGTCTCTTAATGGCAGAGCCAAACCAATTGTATAATTTTGGTAGAGTGCATCATTAGGGCCAAGTTTGTGAAATTATTGTACATTTTGGATCATTGGTTCAGGAGGAGAAATCATTCAAAGGCATTTCTTATCTGGAGCTTTTGCGGATCCATTGTTCAGTGGAGTGGAACCATTTGTGCAAAATTGGTAGAAGACACCATAGGGGACAGTTCTGTGAAATTAACTTGCTTTTGGGCCAGTTGTTCAGGAGGAAATTCTGTTAAAAGAAAATTCTTAGCTAGAGCTCTGGCAGTCATTTTGTTAAAAAGAGTGGAACATCTGGTCACGAACCTGAAGGCCTAAAGTCACAGAAAGTAAGAAAATGAAATAGTACATGTTCTTCAAATACAAATAGTTCTATAAAATAACTGGTATTTCAGCCCAGCGAGGAATTATTTCAATTTCGGAAACATAAAGAAATCACATGGGGCAAGATCTAGGGAATGCAGGAGGTGAGGCAAAATAGTTACTTTTTCTTTCTTCAAAAGCACTGTAACTATTTCAGAGGCATGAGCAGGGCCATTGCCATGTAGAAGACAGGTCTGTTTAAAACCAGTGACAGGGCGTCGTTTCTGATATGTTTTAGGCTTCGCCAGTACTATATGTCTTTGTAGTCCTTTCCAGTGATGTTTTTGCCCTTTTCCACCAGCACTTTTATTGCGACTCCTTCAACAGAGAAGAAAATTGCATACCAAACCTTCCTTGCACTTGAAGACCGTTTGACAATTATTGGGCGTCTGCTATGTTTAGTGGCCAAGATTTTATTGCTAACCTTTCTGACCAGCTCAAATTAATAGACCCGATTTTCATCACCTGGGACGACATTGGCAAACTGCTTTTTGTCATAAGTTTGAAACATTTTAAGCAGCTTTTTGGTCACTAAAACCCGTTGTCTGTTTTGCTCATCAGTCAACAGATGTGGCACCCATCTAGCAAAAATATTTCGGACTTTTAAATGTTTCTTCAAAATAAAGTGGACCATTGATAGTGACATGCCTACATTCCATGCAATATCACAAACTGTAAATCTGGCATCTCCTTCAATGATTTCCTTCATTTTTGAAACGATTTCTTTGCAAGCTGAGAATTTTCGCCTTCCTGATTTTGGTGCATTTTTGATGGACTCTAAGCCAGATTAAATTGTATTTTCCAGCGCCTAACTGTGTCATAAGACACACAAGAAGGTCCGTAAGTAGTAGAAAGTTGAATCATCAGCTGCTTCAAAGAACAGACAAGTTTTGAGCAAGCTTTGATGTAACCCCTTATTTCATCCTTCTGGTTGACTCTTCTACATGTACCAACTATTTTTATTACAGTGGTCAATGACTGCGTGTATTAATATGGCAAATTTTGTGTCTTACATTAAGTCTAACGCGTACATTTATACACCGTTGTGTAGACCTTAAATAAGTGTAGACCTTAAATAAACCTATATAGGTATATACTGGTTTTTATCGTGTCCCACGTGGATATTGAGATATAGGACAATAAGCAATTCATTTCGAACATCTCTCGTAGGTACCATCATTAAAATGTGCCCGCAAACGCTCACATTGTTGAACTCGCCACTGTTGTTCAAACCCAAATGATTCTAAAAAGGAAATAAGATGTCCTAGATTTTGACCTCTAGCCTCAGAGAAATGAATATTTTTCGGATATGAAGATATATGGATATTTTTTTGGAGGGGGGGGGGGGGGGTTCACCACGAAATTGGACTATATTTAGGTGTATTTTCTATGCATTTTAGGGTCTTTTCTTTACGTCAAGGATTTTTTGGGGGTTGCTAAAATTTCAAATATTTTTGAGGTCCTTGAAATTCCTGATATTTCTTGAGGGTGAATGGTAGATGCTGGGCCAGACCCTTCGTATGAAGAAAAAAAGAGTTATCCACCCATCCAAGCCCCCTGGGACACGCAAATACTCTTCTGTGACAAGAATACACTTTTACAAAGAGGCTCTGTCTACACTAAGAAATTGAAGCGGTTGATTGGGCAGGCTGGCTGACTGACTGATTGATTGACTGACTGAGAAAGCAAGCAGACAGACAGCTATATTTTGCTGCATACTGCTCTAAAACACTGGTCAGCTTTTTGGCGGGAGGGGGGGGGGGTGTGGCACACTGATATTATCATATACAGTGAGCCACTTTAGTTACGCACCACTTATAAAATGTAAAATAACTTAGAAAAGAAATATGATATTTTTATTCTGAGGCTACTAGCGTAAAGCGCATCTATATTTGCATTACCCATTGCAATTTTATTGTGATCACATCAGAAACAAATGAGAAAATAGATCTTGAAGGGCACTACCCTCAAAACACCATTTCACATTGCATTATTTCGAATGAAACTCAGTTCACATTGCACTTTTTTCAGGGTCGTATTTCTGCTATGCCAGAGATAAGAGCCGATTTATTCTTGGCAATATCTAAGACTGGAATGTGTTTGTTAACTTCATTATTTTTTTTAACGTTTTACTATTTTGGTTCCCAGCTGGCCAAGGTTTGAAAAAAGTTGGTTTTAATAAAAACAATTAAGTTAGGTCAAATTTTGTATGATTCTGAGTAAACTAGATATCAAAACATTTATTTTATAATTTCATTTTAAACAACCATGTATCCGCCGTTTATTTTCGTAAAAAAAATAACGGATTTTTTGGCGTCATGGTGTTGACGTTAGTGTTGACGTCACTACTACAAAGGCTATAAGACGTGTCAATGATAAGACGTTTTAGTGTTTTGATACTTCTATGTCAACAAGTGACTCATAACAAAACAATTTGCGAAGGAAACCCTGTTTGATTATTGTAACTGACGTTAATATGACGTCAAAACGAGCATTTCTTCAAAAAGTAGCGGTGTTACTTAATTCAACGACCAAAATATTGGGTTTTACTTGAATAAAATAGTTATTTTTGGTGTTTTCTGTCACAACGATCACCTTGGATAATGCCTAGCACAAAACGCAAATAGAAAATATAGTCGTTCAGGTTGCACGTGTATTTTTGTCGAAGTAAGTAAAATTGCCTTTGACGCAGCAGAATGTTTCGCATGAGTGATTCTGAATATATTTTTGATGTCAACAAACAGATAAAATGTCAATAAGTAAATTATCATAAATAATGTTTGACTCCAGCGTTTTTGTCAAAAAAATATGGGCCCTGAAAAAGTGGTGCGTAACTAAAGTGGCTCACTGTATAAGTAGGTTCTGTCCATTTTTGGAGATTCAAAATTTTGAATTACATTTTTTGTTGGGGGGGGGGGGGGGGGGCAGGAGATCAGAAAAATAAATATGTTTGGAGATATGATGAAATTATGATTTATTTATTTTTTACGTTTTTGGGGGTCATTTCTATCAATTTGGGGCTTTTTAAGGTCAATGTTCAGATTTGGAAAATGTTTTTGGGGTGGCTAAAGTTCGAATATGTTCGAATATGTTTTGGGTATGCCTGATATTCCTTATATTTTGATGGGTCCAATGCCAAGCCTAAGTATTTAGAAAACTTGAAAGTATCCAAAATATGGTCAGGCACACTTACCACCTGAGATACTAGATAATCTAGCAAAACAGGCATACAAAAAAGTCAAAAGAGCAAAGAACGAAACAGACAGAAAAAGCGAGACAGACAGCCATTGATAAGTGGACAAACAGAGAAATGGCTAGATTATGCTGCTCACAGCCTTCAGAACATTGGACAGGCGCTCCAACCACCTGAGCTACTAGACACATGTAAGCAGGCTAAACGAGCATATAAGTAAAAGAAGGAAGAACCAATGTAGACTGACAGACGGACAAACAGCTAGATTTTGCTGCTCACAACCTTCAGCACTTTGGTCAGGCGATCCTAGTTCCGTAGAAAGTAGATAATTGTGCTAAATCAGCATACAGAAAAAAAGAGCGAAAACCCAATGGCTACATTCTGATCTAACAGGGTTTTGATCCAGTCGTTTAAGCACACCAGCTACCTATCTTTTGTCATAGATGATTCTGACGTTTTGATTTTTTAGGATTTCCATGGACAAGAAAGCATATTGCAGAACCCCGTGGCCATGAACAACGCCAAGAATGGTCACATCCGCGGTAAGATTAGGAGCATGCTCTCAACCCGTGGTTCAGATTTGCATCAAACTCGCAATAGAACCAGTATCAGCTGTCCCTACTGGTAGAAACTGCAGGCTTTCAAAATGTAAGTGCCTTTGAGCCCATTATTAGTTCTTGCCACTTTAATTAATATGTGGAAAACGGTTCTAAAAAGCCCTGCCCCGCGGCCAGATAACAAAACCCCGCGGACGCTATAGTATTTTTCCACGCACCTCCATGGTTTAGACTTGCAACCGTTGAAGGGGTAGGGACAGAAATCCCGTTCTCATAAACAATCGACGCTTATTTAAGCCAAATCATTAACATACAGGTAAAAACAAGTAAATGTCGTTTCACCAAAAACGCAAAAATATCGAAACCATTTCTGTAAAAATGTGCAATTGTCAATCAATCTCAAAGTGTCCCGATTTCAAGGACTCATTCACGATCTATTTGCATTTTTCTCGCATATTTAACCCTTAAAGCACCAATCGCAACAAAAGTCGTCTGCTTATCTCGTCTGTCGAAATGTTTAAGAAGCATCAATGGCAGAAAGTGTGGACCCAGACCAGACTGCTCCTATAGGAGCAGTCTGTTCTGGGTCAACGCTGTTTGCTTCTATACTTGATTCGTCAGTAATGTTAGGCAATTATATGAAGCAGACGACTTCAGCAGACGGCATTTTCAGATGCATTTTTCTTGACGCTTTAAGGGTTAAGTACTGTAATGCTTTAGCCATGATGTGATGTTAGAGTGACTATTCAAGAATATGTAAATGCCTTTAATCGCGCCTGACAAGTGTTCGTAAATAAGTTTTAATTATTTCAAATGAGAGCCCCTACCTTCAATTTCAGTTTATTTATTCTCCGCGAAAAGACTAGTCGAACAATATCCGCGTCCAAGAATTCGGTATGATACCAGTGGTGAAGCCCTCAAAATAATAATATTTGCTAACAGGTTGGACCCAGATCAGACCAAACAAAACGTCGAGCCTGATCTGGATCCCAAATGTTTGACACTGTTGCGATAGAACCGCAGGGGCGCATCCAGGATTCCATGTTGGGGGGGGGGGGGGGGGGCAATATTTAAAACATGAAATATTTTCATGCGAGCGCAGAAGACGCGAAGCCATGCTAGGGCGTGGGGGGGGGCATTATGAACTTGGCACACTTTCACACACCGAAAATAATTCCAACCTATACTCAGGGTCGTAGCAGCGAGTTTGAGAGTTAATGTGAGTGTTTTGATTCACAGAATGCATGAATGCGAGTTCTGTAGGTGCCAAGCGCGGGTAAGGGGGTCTGGGGCATGCTTCCCAGGATTTATTGAAAAATCCGCGCACTTTGGTGCCTTCTGGCACATTTTCATGCAGTTTAATTCTTTATCAGAAAGCTTCATTTTTTCAAAAGGCAAAGTCATAAAATTTTGATATGAATGGGTAAAATGAACTTCGATGTCATTTCTTCAACTTTCAAATGGTTTTCTAAACGAACTTGTAGACTATATCATGCGCGATTGGAAAAAAAACTGTTTTGTGAAAATGCGAAGAACATAATTATTTGCAGACAAAAGTTTCATCGTGTGTACGTCCGAGAAACATGTTTCAAGAGATTTTTGGATTTTCATGAAACAGTTTCATCGAATAGGACATTGCTATATTTTCTGAAACTTATCTCATATTTTTCCAGACAATTAGCCAATCACAGCTCGGCTATTTCTGAAGGTCAGTTTACCTGTAATTTCTACAAATGTGCATACACAATTAAGAAAGGGGTCTTTTAGCTAGGTACAATATGGTGAGCCCTATATACATTTCTTCGTTGAATCCAAACTTCGTATTATTCGCGGTCCATTTAAATGTTGCGTTGCAAGTGCAATGATCATCAGACACAATGGGACAGCAATTTCGTCCTCCTCAGCATGCTCAGTAAGCACCATGTTGAAAAAGTATGCACAATTTTAGCGGGAAAGAGCAACAGGTAATGTGAAGTTGCATCGTCTGTACAGTAGTGTATGGTACACACAAAAGTTGCATACATAAGTTGCAGACAAAAGTTTCATCGTGTGTATCAGGCTTCAGGCTGCTCTGATCCGGTGCCACAATGCTTGACCGTATGATAAAATTGGCAATTGTTGTGAGCATTAACACATAGTGCTCAGATGACTCCAGTAGACGTCATTCAGAAAAAAGGAACCGAAAGATATGGTAGGCTACAATAAAATGACAGGATTTTAGCAGGGCGCCGCCGATCTGGCACCTTTGAACTTAGATCTCTTTATGTACGTTTGCGAGCGGAGCGAGCAAGAAAAAATCAGACTATTTAAAATTGAAAAAAAAAATCAACAACAAAAAACAGTAGCCGCTGCTAAAAACCATATTAACAAGAAAAACTATAGCATGAAATATCATGTTATACTGGAGCGATTTAAGTGGCTCATTAATGGTTTTACCGAGTTTTTGATAGAGCAGTAGATATCTTTTTAATGGACTGATACATGAGGATGGTGCAATATGTAATTCAAGTGCAGCAGCTAGGGTTGAGGGTTAGTGCTCAAAAGAACAGCCTCAATGGCATTGAGGTGATTCTTTTTGAATACCTACTAGGTATTTCTGGATTTAGAAGAAAGGTTTTTATTATTATTATTAAACACCCCTGAAAGTATCTAGTAGTCTGGATGTTATTATGGCGATGTGCAGACTGATCTAAAGGTAATGAGTTGCACCTCTTGAGTAGGTAGATCTGTTCTCTAAACACGGTGCCTATTTGCTGTCATGTGTACAGCTGAAAGAGATGTCGGTGACGTCAACAGTTTGTCCAGCTTTCTTTTCATTATGCGTAGGAGCTTTGGCTACTGTTCTATGATCTCTATACAACAGTACGTAATCTACATTCTCAGAAAACATATAAAAGTGGGCCACCATCGGCCCGTCACCAAAACTCCATTATGGCATTTGGTTGGCGGGTCGACAGTGGACAACCGGGCATAGTTTTAGTAGCGCTCAATGGCATTTCCAAATGCACTTAAGTGTTCAAATGTACGGTCCAATGTGACAAATATGAACCATTCTGACAATATAAACTGAAACGTTTGTGAAACTGAGTCAAATTGTAGAATGAAAGAGTAATGATCAGTAATTACTTTTGGTTTGATTTATCTATTATAAAGACCGATAGTTAAAAGACCTTTTTGATCTGTTTGCGGCAGGTAGCAGGTAATAGGGATCAAAGACAATAGGTTAATTTCAATTTATTGTTTTCGTCGTATGAAACATAATGCTCTATGCTTATGTTTTTCGCACACACGACACCCTATAAACTGAAATTGAGATAAAAAAAAAATATTTGGGCCTCGGAACATGAAAAGCCTGTCTTGGGGGTGCGAAAAACAAATGCGCAGACTAGCCTGCGCATTAGCGTAGACTGATCAGCGCCTCTTTCGTTTGCTTTTTGGGAAGTATCATTTCTAGAATTGCTACAAGTGAAATTTCAATTTTCTAGCTAGCCTCTGTAGATGAGGAGACTGCTTTTAAACTCGCTTTTTCAGAAGCCCCAAAGACAGGTTTTTGTCGCGTTGAGGCCAATTTTGTGTCGAAAATTGCACAACATGTAACACAAACGCAGTAGCCTACCTAATCAATGCAATTACATATTTTCTGGCATCAATGGAACATTGCAAACTGTTTGTAAACGTCCCTTGATGTCAATATAGCAACCCGAATAATGATTATGCTACTGTACTCCTAGCTTACTGATACACACTTCCTTTAGTAAAAGCCAATACTTATTAATCATGATCAATTGATCAATGCCTGACCGATTGTATATATAAATAGAACGTACTAAATCGCGTTGCGATTGGCTGTGTATAATAGATTGGTTCCCCACGTTGATAAAGCTCCACTTCCGCTACGCATATTACGTTTGGTAACTAGTAATTTTTTACCAGTAGAGAATCCCACTCATCCGACTGCGCATGCTCCAGAAAGAGCATCTGTTTACATCCTGGGTCAATTTCGCACATCAAAATGAGAAATGAACATGTACTGAAAATTGAGAAGATTTGCCGCACTTTCTTTTCGATACGAAGCCTTTCAAATATTGCTGTTATTGGTAATTTCGATTTTAATAATTTTTTCAATGTACTTAGATTTTGATGTAATCAAGTGATGATACCTATCCAAATAGCACAAGTGGTAACGCTTTAGCTTAACGAGGTAAGGGTCTAGAGATCGAATCCTACACACCTGATTTTTTTTCTTCCGCATATGGTATTTTTTCAAGTAGAGAACCTGCGCATGCTCCAGAAAGAGCGTCGGTGTTGAAAAAGTTCATAAATAGGCCAGGTATTATATGAATCCAGTGTGAACCAAATTCAATTTAATTTTTTACTATATAAAAGGCACAGAAAGTGGACTGGGTGGGCCAGCTCATACTCACTTACTATCCAATGATGCAAACCATGTTTCAAGGTCACCAGTCTTGTGGTTCATGTAAAGAAGGTTTAAAGGGTATTCACTACCTAAAAATAGTATGTGAGCATGATCAGGAAATACCACAATCACAAACAGCAGACAACCCCATTGCACTGCAAGAAAGAGACACACAACCATCAAGAGACACCAGGAAGACAAACTAATACATCCGTGGATCATCGTGGCTACAGCATGGGATAGAAATGTATAGAACTCCCGTAAAACAAAAATCTGCACCCTGCAGAGCGTGTCTGCATGGTCTGTGGAAAGAGCGCACAAGAGGTCCGAAGGATCGAATCCACAAAAAGATCAGACATCAACGCCAAAGCATTGCTCGCGAAATATGGGGGCATTAATGTAGAGAGTGGCGTTAGGCTTAAATGAAATATATGTGTGGTTCCTGTTGCCTACCTACCCTAATTTTTTTAACCCTATATACCCTAAACAATAAAATGGTCTTTGGAGAAAAAATGGGCACTTTTTCAATTTCTGTCACTATTTTCTTTGTTAAATGTTATAACAAAATTTAATAATTTCCCTACCTACCTACCCTGAATTTTCTTGGCATGAAACAGGAACCACACATATATTTCATTTAGGCCTTATGTGTAGAAACTGTTACTCGAAATTACAGAACCTCGATCAAAGATGTAGACTTTTTTATGAGGGGTGCCAACGAAATGCAAGGATAGTGATGCGTGCTAATACTAAAAGAATGATGCGCTCCTCTCCTCTCTCTGGACCACAAAAGAGAATTAACTTCTCAAAAACACCAACAAAGACACGCAAAACACAACGCAAAACACAATTGTTTAAAGAGAGTGCCACCCCTGAAAGTACCACACCCGAGGAAATTGGCCTTAAAGTGGATTTTGTTACTGGTAGGATGTGTTTCCAGGTTTTAAGTGACCCCCGTTTTTCTTTTTTAAACAGCTTTAAAATGATCTTAGAAGAATGCACACCGCGTAACTAAAACCTATGGATCCCCGGAGCCCCCCCCCCCTTCCTAAAAATCACAAGTTATTGTGATAGCAATTAGCATTTGGATCCCCCCTTGGATGGACCTCCCCTGAAAATGTTGGACCCCCTCTGGATCCTTGGGAAAGTATAGTTTTCTCTGCAATAAAACCATTGCCCCCCCCCCTCTGTAAAATAAGCTGAGGACTAAAAAACGTCTCAATCTGGACCCCCGCCCCCCTGTCAAAAATTCCTGGATCCGCGCATGATATTATACATGCTTTAAAGTCATATTACGGGGGTCGCGCACATGCGTTCCTTTTTCGCCACGCTCCCTAACTGTGAATGATGACCATCCCGCCCCCTCCCCTAAAATATCCACAATTTTACCATAGATCCCATAAAATATTTATTCAATCTGAACCCCCTAAAATTATTGAAATTAAAAGTTAGACCCCCTCCTTAAAAAAGGTCCCAGTCCACATAGGCTACGAAATATCAGAGTAACCCCCATCCGATCGGAAATCCCCGACACAGGCATGCACGGACCCAGAAAGTGTTGTAAGAGGGAGTCCAATTTATCTTTAACAACTTTTTTATGGTGAGAATCCAAATACCTTTCAAGGTGTATCATCATCGGCCAATTTCAATGGCGTTTCGCTAGCGGCCGAATTAATGGCCCAACATTGAATTCTGGCTTGCCTTTGAGATTTTCAAGTGGATCCAGACGAGTATTGCTAAATAAATCCTATAGCTTTGTGATTTTGCTGGGCCCGGAGCCCCGGCCCCCTCTGGATCCGCGCATGGATAGTTTTCCTCGTAACCTGGCTTATTTAATGAACATGAGACAGAGGGGCCGCGGGTTCGAGCCTCGCAGGCGTCACTGCGTTGTGTCCTTGAGCAAGACACATTAATCATAGCTTAGTACCGGTTCAACCCAGGAAGACCCGTCCCTACATAACTGAAAGATTGTTGATGGGACGTAAGAATCAAATCAAACAAATCTCCTTCGCAATGCTGGCCCAATGTCATGTGCTCCGGAAACATAAACTTCTTTTAACACCAAACACATTATTCAGAATACAGGCACAGAGGATTTTGTAATAATATAGTGGTGTTTAATAATGAGAGAATGGTCGACATTGTTGCGTCGGTTCGATGTTGGTACAAGGTTGGTATGCGGCGACGCCCACATTTCCACCAACTACCAACGTGGGCCCAACGTATCTTTGCTATCTGTGTAGTGACCCCAAACACAAAATATGACGTCCGCTGATATTGTTCACGAATTCCAAGCATACTCGCACCTGGGTGAGAAAGGGGGGGGGGGTACTCTGATATTTTCAAACATACGTAGGCCCGGACCATTTTTGGGGTTAACTTTTTGGTATTTTGTGATGACCCCAAAAGATATCCACAAAATCTTCATACCCCAAAAATTTTTCATTTTTCTGAAAACCCTCAAAGGTATTGAAATTCAAAATTTTGAACCCCAAAATGGTGCGAGCCTACGTATGAATGAAAATATTATAGTACCCCCCCCCCTCCACCCTCTCCTCGCAGATAGAAACAGGGGCCGGGGGCGTCCAGACTCAAATAACAGAAAAAAAACTCTGATAAGGGTGTTTATTGTTGGTTTTTTTGCAACTATATTATATTTTTTACGGTTCAAAAGGGTCGGAACATTTATCGGGGGGGGGGGGGGGGGGGGGGCGCAACTTTTTATTATTATTTTTTTTTTTTTTTGGGGGGGGGGTGGGTTGGGGGGGGGGGGGTACAAATCCTTATTTCTATAGAAACCTATATAACTTGTGATTTTCGGGGGGGGGGGGGGTCCGGACCACCTATCCCTCTCTGGATTCGCGCATGGGTAAGAAATAAGTAATTGCCCACTTCCCTGTCACGGATTGAGTTTTCTGAAAGTCTCAGAAGGTTTACCGGCCGGCGCAGTCGGTAACATGTGTTTTTTTTTCGGGGATGGGGGGGGGGGGGGGGGGGGGCGAATGCTTATTTCCAACGAAACTTAAAGAACTTGTGATTATTATTTATTTTTATTTATTTATTTATTTATTTTTTTTTTTTTTTGGGGGGGGGGGGGGGGGGGTTGTCCGGACCACCTATCCCCCTCTGGATCCGCACATCGGTTAGAAATAAGTAATTGCCCACTTCCCCGTCACGGATTGAGTTTTGTAGGTGCAAACTGAAAGTCTCATAAGTGTTTCCCCTGTGAACATTTGAAATTCCAGAAAATAGTTGTACCGGGCCGCGTTGCGTCTGACTAGATGCGGGGTAACTGTATTTTTGTTTATTTTCGGGTGGCGGGGAATGCTTATTTCTATAGAAACCCATAGAACATGTGATTTTTTAGGGGGATGGGGGGGTAGGGTGCGGACCACCTAACCCCCTCTGGATCCACGCATCCTGTGTTGGGTTGGGGATGCTTATTTCTATAGGAACCTATAGAACTTGTAATTTTTCAGTTGCCATATTCCTGATAATAGAACAAAATAAACTTTATAAAAAAATCCAATCCGCACGTACAATTGGGCCACTTTCGGCCCGCCAACGAACCGCCATCCGCAGGTGACGGTTCGTCGGCGGGTCGATAGTGGCTCGTGATGGGATGCTAGCTGGGAGCAGTTGTTTAAAAATCGCAAATGCACTTTTTATTCAATACCGCAGATGGACTCAAGACGTCCCAGGTATTTTCCAATACTACGTATTTTTCCATTACTACGTCAGTGTATATGCTATAAATAGACGCAATGGCGTTTAGTAGTTACCTGTCTTAATATGCTGACAAGCTATTAAAGGGAGAGAACCAGTCTATGTGTATAAATAATTTACATATACATGTAGTGTGTATATCACATGACCGTTTTGGCGGGATAGGCATAAAGTAAAACTTCGAATGAAATCATACAAGTAAGATTATTTAATCCCCAATATTTAAGCGACTTTTTGGGGTCAGCTGAGATAATTCTTGATTTATATGAATGTTATACTATTTACATACATAGCCGCGTAAAAAAACACGCCGACCTGTTTGTTTGTTGTCAATGAAAGCAGACTACAATGGCAAGTCCACTATGTCTTTTACGATATGCCTATCATTATTATATTACTGCGCAAGGTATTATTTTTTAAATATATTTGTATTTGAATTAGCAATTGGCAATAAATCATTGCTTCGATACCCAAACTGAAGTTTCTAAACTGCAAAGCATAACAAACAATAAAAAAACAACGAAAAAAAGAACTACTTTTTACGCGTAATATTTTCCAGAAAGTTGTTCGGTTTGTATTAAGCCTTTATCCTGCGGAATCCGGATATACCCCTTTCTAGAAAACATTGTAGATCCGGATCAGTTGGCTTCTCAGGAACAAACTAGTCAGGATCTTTACGACTCTTTATCATGCATCTAATTAAATTGTTAATATTGAAACCATGCAACTTATATGTCTGAAAATTTGCAAGGAGTGTAGCATATATTTAATGTATGGCCTGGCAAGGGTGAAAAATCGACATGACTGAAAAACTGTAAGTGTTAAAATTGAGTCCGGATGCCAGCATCCGTCCCCAAAAATGCTGATATACCAAATCGCTTTTGTATGGGACTAACTCCTATAACCTTTCTATTTCCTGTAGCACCTCGCCATAGCCGGGGTCGGGGAATAAATGCATGTAGACTCCAAAACTGATCGTCTAGCTCCCAGTAAGCAAGTGAAATCGGGCCACTCTCGGCCCGCCAGAAAAACACCATCCGAAAAGCGTTTCGCTGGCGGGCCCATAGTCGCCCGAGATTTGGTGCTGGCTGTTTGCAAGTTAGCCTTATATGATACATATTCGTCTGACATACATGTAGTTAAAGAAACTAGAGCTTGTGCTTCTCATCATCCTAAAGGAAATAGCAGAATACGCTGATACATGTACAGCTGCGCAGGTTGATCTGAGTCTAAGTGTAGGGTTGTGGGTTGCGGGCACATTCAAATTGTAGGCAATTATGTGCCATTATTTACATTAAATATCCATCCCCATTATAACCTCTTTTTTAAGATACATCTTTTTTAAGAATATGTATCTTGTTAAGCGCTATTAATAGACATTACAACGTGGGTTTTTGGCTGTCTATTTATAACGCACCATGTTGTCTGATTAAAGAGACTGTGCCGATAGTTACACTGTCCTTGTAAGAACATGCATTTGCCGGTCAGAGCAAGCTTTGCACGTATTATTACTCACCTGAACCCCGAGGTTACTCTCTAATTAGCGATGAATTTTACGCCCTTGTAATGTAACACATTAAATACACTTGTTATATTTGTTTTAGAAATAGACTAACCTTTTGTCGAAATTTATGAAACAGACTATAATCGTGTAACGCATTTGATATGGGAAACCATTTATGGCTTGAATAAAAAATACAAAGATTTGCTTTATATAATGTTGTAAAAGTCCTTTAGGATTTATTGAGTTATTTTATATTGCACTTATTTACTATGTGCAATTAAGCAAGACATGCAAAGAATGGTAATTAAGCAAATTAGAAATGCTGTACAGCGGGAGTTGACCTATATTCCAGATCAATGTCCATTGTTAGGACTAGTGCACAGACTGGTTCTCGGTCTTTACATGGAAATTTTCAAGTTAAATTGCATCTATAATAAGATCGTGTGGTCAGTCTGAGTATTAACCAATGAGGGCATTGTTTTCTAGCTGGTGTGATAAATATTACAATTTAAGAATACTTCTGATTGGCGAAAATTTACATAAAATTTAGGTTCAAAGCGATAATAGAGCGTCGGCGAAGCCGCCGCAAAAAATGCTCACATTGCATTTGAAGCTTTAATCAATAAGCCAGCTCAAAATAATTTTGTTCCCATTAAACAATCGCGGATCCACAGGGGTCGGACTTCCCCAATCCTCCATGAAAAATCACAAAATATGGGGTTTCTTAGCAATACTGGTCCGGATCCCCTGAAAATCACAAAGCTACCAAGCCAGCATTCAAACTTGGGCCATTATCGGCCCGCCAGCAAAAACGCTATTTAATGGCGCTTCGCTGGCGGGCCGATGATGGTCCGCTTATAGTGGTATTTGGATCCTCCCTCCCCTAATAAACTAAAAAATCTCACAAAAATCGTTTCAAAGGTGGAGCCCCTCTGACAAAACTTTCTGGATCCGCGCATGTTAAATGTGAATGACCAGCTTCCTCAAATTCAGAGCCTTCGCTGCTCTTACACATGCAGATTTAATATAGAAGAATACTTGGGCCCAAGACTAGACATTCAGCCTCACTGGACAGATATATGAACCCGATGAGTGTCATTATTATGGGCTGGCGATAAATGTTCATATTGTGTTTGTAGCTTAAAACAATGTTAATGAGCCAACTCGTGACAACTGGCACTTATCACACCACACATGCACAAAGGCACTATTTAACCCAGTTAAGCCCAATAGATTTGCCCTCCCTTATCAGTAGGACGAGCCCATTTCCAATTTTATGGGTGTTGGGTGGTATTTTTCTTTTTTTTCAAAATTTTAAACAAACATTATATAAGAAAGCAGTGAAGATTCTGATCAGACACCGCATTATGCGGTGTCTGATCTGGGTCTGCACTGTTTGCCTATGTCCCATAAAAGGTACGCTAGGCATATATGGGATAAACTTACATGGGCAACTATCTAGTAGGGCTAAATGTATAATTATAGGCTGAGCCTATATGGACTTCCCCTCTTTATGTATGAGTACAGCGAAGGCTTTACCTCGCCCGGGCCTTGGCTGCTCGCCGATGCGAAAAGTATAAAAGAGCAAAAAAAAAAAAAAAAAAAAAAAAAAACACACAAAAAAAAACACAAAAACAAACAAACACGTAAACTGGCTTAACTTTACGGCCTGCAACTACAATAAACCATTGATGTGCGTTGTATGTCACTATATTTACGAGCATCTTTAAAATATCATAATATTACATGTGTCCCTGGTAATAAACTATAAAAATCATCGGTGTGCGTTGTACAACACCGAAATTAACTGATAAAATCTTTGATGCGCGTTTACAACACCGATAATCAACGAGTAAACATCCTTGGTACGCGTTGTTTAACAACGATAATAAACGGCAAAATTTCTTGATACGCGTTCTACAATACCGATAATAAACGATAAAAAATCCTTAATGTACGTTTTGCAACACCGATACTAAACGATAAAAAACACTTGATGTGCGTTGTATAACACTAATAATAAACAATAAAAACCCTTGATGGGCGTTTTACGACACCAATAATACTGACACGATAAAAATCATTGATGGGGAGTTTTACAACCCGCTTCTAAGTGATAAAAAAACAATCCTTGATATGTGTTATATAACGCCGATAATAAACGATAAAAATCCTTGATGCGCGTTGTACAACGATAATAAAGGGTACTAAATTTCAAACCGCCCTGTACAGCAACGATAAAGATTTACAAGAAAAATCCTTGACGCATATTGTACAACACTGATACTAAACGAGATGTGCGTTCTACAACATCGATATTAAACGATAAAAAACTTAATGCACATTGTATAACACAAAACATACTTTGATCTGCGATACAAAAAGATAAAAATCCTTGATATACGTTGCATACCACCAGTAATAAACCATCAAAAATCCCTTGATGCGGATAATAAAACGTTATTAAATTTTCATTACCTTTGTACAGCACCGATAAATAATAATAATAATAATAATAATAATAATAATAATAATAATAATAATGATAATAAAACCTTCACGCACGTTGTTCAACACCGACAATAAATTATTTTAAAAAAATCCTTGCTTCGCGTTGCACAACATTACAGATGATGAACCGCTAATAATTCCTTGACATTATTATACTAACGTTATTGAATGTCATAATACTCCAAGTGCCTCAGATACAGAATGAAAAATTATCAAAGCTAAACTAGATGTGTCTCGTAACAAGATCTGATATCCAATAAACTGCAATGAAAAGCTATGTTTTAATGCTGTTATCTCGACTAGAGATCATTGCGCTGCCAACGCATTTTAAAGACTTACTGAACAAGCTAGCTTCATTAACTCGCTGCCTGCTTATGTCGTCCGCTGATACACATGTAACATTTAAAAAACAGTTGGTTATAAAACTTTTTCCATGCTCAACTCAGCTGATCACAAAATTTATCCTGCTCATAAATGTTAAAATGCCAACAATTGTTGGCATTTTAACATTTATTACCGTGATAAATACAACTTCTGAGAGACTTAAAGCAAGAAACATCTTCATTTGTCGATATCAAATTTAGTTTGTAAGAGCACTTGAAATTTCGTAATCAGTTGAGTTGAGTATGAAACATTTTATAACCTCGGGGCCTGATCTCGATCCAAATTGTTTGACACTCTGATAAATTACTGATAGACTTTTTTTTTTTTTTAAAAAAAGTTAATTTTGAAAGAAAACAGCTGGCGATGAAAAAAAAATCCAGATAAATTATCCGACAGAAAAAAATCAATGCAACTTGTTTGACATCACGGCAAGATCTGTGTGCGTAAGTTGCCATAATTTTGCACCTACAATTTGAGAGAAAATGGACCAAAGCTGGAACAGGTATAGGTGAAATAACATGAATGATTCTAAAACGCAGAAAAAGTTCACTCTTCCCTTAGAGGTGACTTTTGTCGTCTGCTATATCCTTTGAAAATAGTTTGGATCCAGATCAGGACCGACAGAACGTCGGTCCTGATCTGGATCCAAACCATTTGACACTCTGATAGTGTTCATGAAACACAATTTTGAAAGATTAGTTTTGAAAAAAAAAATCAGCAGACGACAATAAAGCATGCAAAATTACCCAGCACGAAAAAAGTTTAAGTTATCCGGTACTTATTGAAATGAGAGGCGCGTAAAGAGTTTTCATAACCATCTCTTTCTATTTGTTTGTGGCCGTGTTCCTTGGCTGTACCAGTACTGGCCGGGTGGGTTTATGCTTTTTGTGGTTCTATGTCCAGGAACTCCCGAAGGCTCAACCGGCAGTGGTTCTGGTTATAAAGCGTCTCAGAAGACGGGGCAGCGGCTTAAAGTCTCATCCGACAGACTGGGAGAAGCCGGGAACTGAACCTGGACCCCTGGTTTACAAGACATAGGTTTATCCCCTACACCACGGCGGCTTTCTAGTGTATATGAAAACATTCATATTTTATAAAGTAATGGCAGATATACAGCTGTATGGCACAGTTTAGGAGCACGGAGATGTTCGTATAAAATTCCAAATGTCATATGGTGTACAAATATTGGCATCTTCGATATCTCGATGAATCACAAAATTCTAGATGCTTCACTTAATATTTTGCCCAACAACAAACTAAGTTGTTATATGACTGCCATCAAAAATAGTGAGTATTATCAGGAAATACCACAATCACAAACCGCAGACAACCCCATGGCACCGCGAGGAAGAGCCACTCAACCATCACGAGACATCAGGATGACAAATAAAGCAAAGCAACCAGCTCTCTCTTCCCCATCAAGATGATTGTAATACTAGAATGGACATAATATACGTACAACAAAACATAGAAC